>CM046673.1:13553151-14753151 GCA_025594165.1 Tamias sibiricus | reverse complement strand
GCATGATGTTCTCCAATTCTATCCATTTACCAGCAAATGACATAATTTCATTCTCTATGATTGAGTAGAACTCCACTGAGTACGTACACCACATTTTCTTTATTCATTCATCTGTTGACAACACCAAGGCTGATGCTATAACTTGGCCGTTAGGAAATCTGCTGCTATAAATATTGGAATGCATGTGTCACCTTGACATGCTGTTTTCAGTTCTTTTGGATGAATACCAATGAGTGGAATAGCCAGATCATATGGTGGTTCCATTTCTAGCCCTTTGAGGAATCTCCATTCTGATTTCCTTAGTAATTGTACTAATGTGCGGCCCCACCACATCCTTGTCAGCATGTATTGTTATTTATATTCTTTTTCTTGTAACACTCTTTTATCTACAATAAGAAATTCTGACAAATAAATTATCTTTGAACACTTCAATCACCTACAATAAATCAACAATCATAGATATTAAAAATTCTGACTCATGCATTAGATTACATAAATTATACAATTGTCACATCACACAGTTTACATGCTTTTGTGTTTGTACCTGCAAAAATGTGTACAAGTTGGGGCTGGGGTTGTGGCTCAGCCGTAGAGCTCTCATCTAGCATGTTTGAGGCACTGGTTCAATCCTCAGTACCACATTAAAAAAGAAAGAAAGAAAGAAAAATAAAGGTATTGTGTCCAACTACAACTAAAAAAAATTTTTTTAATGTGTACAACATTACTAGAGCATTTACTTAAGAAGATAAGTGTAATACTCTTCAGTAACAAATAATGTTTGTTTGTTTGTTTTGTAGTACTGAGGATTGAACTCAGGGGCGCTCGACCACTGGGCCACATCCCCAGCCCTTTTTTGTATTTTATTTAGAGACAGGGTCTCACTGAGTTGCTAAGTGTCTCGCCATCGAGGCTGGCTTTGAACTCAAGATCCTCCTGCCTCAGCCTCCCAAGTGCTGGGATCACAGGTGTGTGCCAAGACACCCAGCACAAATAATGTTTATATCATTCAAATACCTACTGAGCATAGACATTTCTATGTCTGCAGCATTTTTTGTACCTCAAAATACAAACCATCTGGAAGCTTCAGAGATTAATAGGCCCAAATGTGTTGCTGGTTACAGACTTCAATTCCATGTTAACAGTGGATTTTTTTGGCAGAGAAAAAAAATGAAATAAAATGTCAGCTCTAGTTTAATCCTTGAAAAGCTTCTACTCTTTTTACTAAATATGTCAGAAAATCCTTCATATGCAGATTAATTGGTTAAGGTGCTACCTATTGCATATGAAATATTCTGATGCTTCCCATTCTAATTAGGGTGAGATGATATCTCATTGTAGTTTTGATTTGCATTTCCCTGATTGTTAAGGATGTTGAAATTTTTAATGAAATCTAAAGACCATTAGGGACTATTTTGAAAACTTATATTCCAATAAATTGAAAAATCTCGAAGATATTGACACATTTCTAGACACAAATGACCTACCCAAATTGAACCAAGAAGATACAGAAAACCTAAAGAGACCAATAGCAAGCAACAAGATTGAAGCCATAATAAAAATCTTTCCAACAAAGGAAAGTCCAGGATCAAACAGATTCTCAGCTGAACTCTACCAGACCTTTGAAAAACTAATGCCAATATCCTTCAACATTATTCTACGAAACAGAGGGGAGGGAACATTCTCAAATTCATTCTATAAAGTCAGTCTCACTTGATACCAAAAGCAGATAGAGGCACATCAAGGAAAGAAAACTACAGACCCAAATCCCTGATGAACATAGGTGCAAAATCTTTAATAAGAGGCACGTTCGCAAAGCCAGCCTCAGCAATGGCAAGGCACTTAGCAACTCAGTGAGACCCTGTCTCTAAATAAAATACAAAAAAGGGCTGGGGATGTGGCCCAGTGGTCGAGTGCCCCTGAGTTCAATCCCCGGTACCACAAAAAAAAAAAAAAAAAAAAAAAAAAAAAAAGAGGCATGTTCGCAGGGAGCCTGGGTGCTGTTGCGGCTGCTAGTGTGTGGATGCTTCGTGTCCTCTCTTCTCTTCCAGAGGTGGTTGACAGGGACCCCAGCTATGGCTTAAGCCCAGAGGTGCAGGAGAAGATCGAGGAGAAGTACGACACGGACCTGGAGGACAAGCTGGTGGACTGGATCGTCCTGCAGAGCGCCGAGGACATAGAGCCCCCATAGAGCCCCCCCCAACCCCCCAACCCCCCCCCCCCCCCCGCAGGACCCATTTTCAGAAACAGTTAATGGATGGGACGGTCCTGTGCAAGCTGATAAACAGTTTATACCCACCAGGACAAGAGCCCATCCCTAAGATCTCAGGGTCAAAGGTGGCTTTTCAGCAGAGGGAGCAAATCTCCCAGTTCCTAAAAGCTGCGGAGACCTATGGCGTCAGGACCACTGACATTTTTCAGACGGTGGATCCATGGGAAGGGAAGGACATGGCAGCTGTGCAGAGGACCCTGATGGCTCTAGGCAAAGATGCAGTCACCAAAGACGATGGCTGCTACCGGGGAGAGCCATCCTGGTTCCGCAGGAAAGCTCAGCAGCTCAGCCAGGGACAGAACGTAATTGGCCTGCAGGTGGGTAGCAACCAGAGAGCCTCCCAGGCAGGCATGACTGAGTATGGGAAACCCAGGCAGATCATGTGAGGTGCTGCATCCTGCCCCCCGTAGAGAGGACCAATGTTCCACCTCACAGTCTCTATGAAAAAGAAATAGGTAGTCAGTCACCTTCTGACCTTCTCCTCTCCCTGGTTTTTGCAAGTGCAGCATTTTTGCAGAGAATCCACGTTGCCTACTGCTGCCACCTTCTGTTCTTTTAGAACTATGCAAGCACTTCGCTTCCTTCCTCCTCCGGAGCTCTTTCTGTGCCCTGAAGCCCTCATTTGATTATTTATTTATTTGCCAAAAATCTCCCTGGTCAACTTATAGAACACACCTAATAAACAAATTAGTCTTGTGTCTTAAAAAAATCTTTAATAGCCGGGCGCGGTGGCGCACGCCTGTAATCCCAGCACTTTGGGAGGCTGAGGCAGGAGGATCACGAGTTCAAAGCCAGCCTCAGCAATAGTGAGGCACTTAGCAACTCAGTGAGACCCTGTCTCTAAATAAAATACAAAAAAGGGCTGGGATGTGGCCCAGAGGTTGAGTGCCCCTGAGTTCAATCCCTGGTACCACAAAAAAAAAAAAAAAAAAAAAAAAAAAAAAAAAAAAAGAAAAGAAAAAAAAAAAAAAAAACTTTAATAAAGATTTAGCGGTCTGCATTCAAAAACACATGAAGAAGATTGTAGATCATGAGCACATTGGTTTCATTGCAGGGACACAAGGATCGTTCAACATATGCAAAACAACAAATATAATTCATCACATAAATAGAATTAAGGATGAAAACCACATGATAATCTCAATAGATACAGAAAAAGCCTTCAACAAAATTCAGCACCCATTCATGTTAAATATATGAAAGAAACTATGAATAGAAGGAATTTATCTCAACATCATAAAGGGTGACACATGACAAGCCCAAAGCCACCATCATGCTGAATGGGGGAAAACTGAAAGCATTTCCTCCCAAATCAAGAATAAGACAAGGGTGTCCGTTCTCATCACTTCTATTCAATATAGTACTTGAGATTTTAGCCAAAGCAATTAGGAAAGAAAAGGAAATTAAATTGTCACAAATAGGACAATAAGTCAAATTATAGTCACTATTAAGGAACTATAGAAACAAAACAGCATGACATTGACATAAAAACAGACACAAAGACTAGGGGAATAGAACACACAGAGACAAACGCACGCAGATACAGTCTAATCCTTAACAAAGGTGCCAAATACATGTTGGAGAAAAGACAGCTTTTTAAGCAAATGCTGCTAGGAAAACTAGTTATCTTTATGTAGACTGAAACTAGATCCCTATCTATCACCCTGAACAAATTTAATGTGGATGAAAGACCTAGGAGTTGGACCAGAAACTTTGCAACTGCTCTCACCTTCTTCACCCCAACCTCTTTTCCTCTTCATTCTGACATGTGTCATTAAACTTGCATTAACATATAAGTCTCCCTTAAAGCATAACCATCACATGTACCTGAGGAACTATCAAATCATTGTCCCTGAGATGAACAGTTTATTTCTTCACTTACATTTCTTCTAATTTAAAATGAAATATTTATGAAATACTTGACACAGCACTTGATAGAAACATACTGAAGATTATCATTAGGTTACTTTTGCTTTCCCTTCTATTGGGGAAAGTAGACATTTCATTTGATCGCTCATTCAACAACCATGTGCTTATGTACTCAAACCTCCATATGATGATCCTCATCAGCCCAGAGAGAGCCCCTCATCAGCCCAGAGAGTATCCCCACAGCATACTCCTAGGCACAGAAAATGGATGGGGGTTAGTTCATCATGCCAGGTCATAAGTGAGAGATTATGATTGCTGGAGCTTAAGACGTGGGGGAAACAAATAGTTGGTATGTGGGTATGCTCACATACCTGAATCCTTCCAGTATCCTTATGAAAATGATCATAGTATCCCCAGTCCCCCTGACATTTTCCCCACCACAACATTGAACATCAGTATCTTGGCAAACAGAATTTTCTGTGGAAGCTTTTATTTATATAATTTTCAGCTCCTCTTATTCCTGATGATGGAAATGTTGATGCTAAGGAAGCTGGTCAAGAGTGTATAGGTACAAACTAAAAAGCTTCTTCTCAGCAAAAGAAACAATCAATGGAGGTGAAGAGAGAGCCTACATTGTGGGAGCAAATTTTTGCCACATGCACATCAGATAGAGCCCTAATCTCCAGGATATATAAAGAACTCAAAAAACTTAACACCAAAAACAAACAAACAAACAACCCAATCAATAAATGGGCTAAGGAGCTGAACAGACACTTCTCAGAAGAAGATATACAATCGATCAACAAACATATGAAAAAATGTTCAACATCTCTAGTAATAAGAGAAATGCAAACTAAAACTATTCTAAGATTTCGTCTCATGCCAGTCAGAATGGCAGTTATCAAGAATACAAAAATAAGTGTTGGTAAGGATGTGAGGGAAAAGGCACACTCATACATTGCTGGGGGACTGCAAATTGGTGCAATCGATCTGGAAAGCATTACGGAGATCCCTTAGAAAACTTGGAATGGAACCACCATTTGACCCAGCTATCCCACTCCTTGGTCTATACCCAAAGGACTGAAAATCAGCATACTATAGTAATGCAGCCACAGCAATGTTTACAGCAGCTCAATTCACAATAGCTAAACTGTGGAACCAACCTATATGCTCTTCAGTAGATGAATGGATAAATAAACTGTGGTATATATACACAATGGAATATTACTCAGCATTAAAAGAGAATAAAACTATGGCATCTGAGGTAAATGGATGGAGTTGGAGAATGTCACACTAAGTGAATTAAGCCAATCCCAAAAAACCAGAGGCTGAATGTTCTCTCTGATAAGTGGATGCTGATCCATCATGGGGGGGGGCATGGGGAAAATGGAGGAACTTTGATTGGGAAAAGGGGAGGGAGGGGTAGGGAGGGAACACGGGGGCAGAAAATATGGTGGAATGAGATGGAAATCATTACCCTAGGTACATGTATGACTGCACATATGGTACAATGCTACATCATGTACAACCAGAGAAATGAAAAATTTTGCTGCAGTTGTGTACAATGAATTAAAATGCTTTCTGCTGTCACAAACACCTAATTAAAATAGATAAATAAATATTTTTTTAAAAAGAGTGTATAGGTGGTGGAAATCAGGGGTCACTATATGTAGAATGGGGTCCCCTGGGCTTGAGGAAGATGACAGAAGAAAACTCAAGTACAAGATGCCACGGTGATGTGGGATATATATGAGAAGGTCTTCTGCTGGCCTTTCCCAGAGGGAATTCTGAAGATGGCAGCCCTAATGAAGACACAGTAGAGAATAGTGAAAAATCAGTAGCATATGAGGGCTGGGAGACACCCCAGGGTCACCGCCATGGTGACAGTCTGTCTTCTATCCAGAGGCCACCATCAACTGGGAGAACATATGGCAAGCAAATGGTGCATCCCATTAGAGTTACAGAGGTTTGGATGGAAAACAGAGTTACCATTATCTTCATGACTGAGCCACCAGCCTAGGACCAGGTACAAGATGAGCACAGACAGGCTTAAATGCACGTGGTGACACAGGGCCACATAGCAGTTGTATCCGATGACCAAAATCAAGGAGAGCGTATAAACCAAGTGGGAAGGAGAAGAATATATAGGTACAGAGAAGGCAAAGGTAATGGAGTAGAGCAGGCTGGTCAGCATGTGAGGGGCGATGACAGCACTGACCAGATCCCAGCGACAGAGAGAGTGAGAAGGAAGAGGTGAAGGGGTAGGAGGATCTTTGTTCAGTGAGTCAGTAGCCACCAGGAGCAGGTTCCCAGTGGTGTAAATGGTGCGTCAGAAGGTACAGCAGGAGGAGAGCTGGAGGGGCTGCCGAGGGAAGGCTGGGGAGCCAAAGAGGATGAATTCAGACATGGCGCTATGGTTCTGACCAGGCATGGCTGCTGTGTCTGGTGGGATGAGAAATATAAAGAAGACACCGAGGTGCAAACACAGGCTCCAGCACAGATCAAATGGCTAAATAGAAGAGCTCCACGCTATTGAACAACTTGCTGAATATTTGAGTCTCATTTTTCTCATCCACAAAATAATAATGATGATGCTTCCCATTCGGCATTATGGTAGAGACAAAAGGAGGTAAAAGAAAGGGAACACGCGGGGCGCGGTGGCGCACGCCTGTCATCCCAGCACTTGGGAGGCTGAGGCAGGAGGATCGCGAGTTCAAAGCCAGCCTCAGCAATGGCGAGGCACTTAGCAACTCAGTGAGACCCTGTCTCTAATAAAATACAAAAAAAAAAGGGCTGGGGATGTGGCCCAGTGGTCAAGAGCCCCTGAGTTCAATCCCTGGTACCCCCCCCCCAAAAAAAAGAAAGGGAACACATAAATGAAATAAGAAGAGGACCTTGTGTCAACCAACAAGGATCAGAAGCCCCAAACTGGAAGCATCATGAACTCAGATCTCTGTCCCTGAAGTCTACCACAAAATAAAACAAAAAACTTGAATTAATAATTTGAGTTACAGCCAGGGCGCGGTGGAGCACACCTGTAATCCCAACACTTGGGAGGCTGAGGCAGGAGGATCGCGAGTTCAAAGCCAGCCTCAGCAATGGCGAGGCACTTAGTAACTCAGTGAGACCCTGTCTCTAAATAAAATACAAAAAAGGGCTGGGGATGTGGCCCAGTGGTCGAGTGCCCCTGAGTTCAATCCCCAGTACCAATAATAATAATAATAATAATAATAATAATAATAATTTGAGCTACATATGTAATCAGAGCTGCCGAAATCCTTGGCTCTGAAAAAAGGCCTGCCCATACTTATAACCCCTAGTAGACCCAAATTATTGCCCCCCCAGCAGGAGTCAGCCAGGTGACTGCAGTACACAGAATCACCTGGACAGTGAGGACATTTGCTGGCATAGTGAAGGAAGACCCCATATGGAAGATTACATTTATGAGCTGACCAAGAAGATATCGGACCATGTCCCCCCACTTAGTCTCTTTGAGAATGGCCCATGCACAGGTGCTGGGTCAACGAATCACACCGGGGGAGCCTCTCACCCAGGTTAGCAAGGACACCAATGTGGGGGAGGCAAGATGAACCTGGAGGGCTGGGGTTGTGGCTCAGTGGTAGAGCCCTCGCCTAGCACATGCATGGCCCGGGTTTGACCCTCAGCACCACGTAAAAAAAAAATTGTGTACAACTAAAGCAAATTAAAAAAAAAAAGATGCACCTGGAACAGCGTTTCTCAAGCACAGCACCAGTGACCTGGAGCTGAACGATCATCTCAGCGCTGAGCGCTGCACAACAGTAGGCAGCACCCTTTGCATTCACTCACTAGGTAAAACCCACTACTTCCCCCAAGCCATGGGGAAAATAAATGTCTCCAGACATGTCCACATGTCCCCTTGGGGACAGAAACCCTGCAGGTTGATTACTGCTGAGTTGGAAGGTGCAACTGGCTCCAGAGCTGAGTGCAAGACCAGGTGCCTTAAATGAACAGAGGACCCCAGGCAGCCTCCCAAGATGGACATCCTCTCCTCCTCCTCCTTTATGCAACACGCCAACCCCAGGCAAAGTGGCTTCAGCTGCAATGCTTCTGTGCCGTCTGTTACCCTCTCCTTCAGGTTCCCCTTCTCCCTGAGCCAACTCTTCCATGAAGTGGCCAGCAGGGACTTGGTGTGCCTTCAGGGACCTGCAGCCTCCACACTCCTCCAGCACACAACAGAGGCTCCCTGCGTCCTTTCTTCTCCCTAGAGGGGCACTGGCCCTTTTGAGACCTGAGGAGTTCCATCTCGGTTGGGAGACAGGACTGGAGACGCTTCAGGTTAGGGTGAGGTCAGAGGGAGAACAGGAGCTAGGGGGTCCCTGAGTAAGAAGGCAGGGGCTTTACCGGAGGAAGGAGAAGTTGGACCCCCAGGATCAGGGCAATTTAGAGCTGGGAGTGTAATGTGATATCTTCATGAGGCAGGGCCGGGCGGAGCCCCCCAGCCAAAAATCCTTTTTCATGAAAGATACCATGGTGCTGAAAGAGTTAACTTTTGACTGCGTAGGTTCTCCTATTTAATTGCTGTTCTGTTCTTTATTCATACATGTGGCCACCAGGTATCGCTATTTCAATTACTTATAATGAGACTAATTCTATAAATTAATTTTTCTGGAATCTAGAGCTAAAAACATAAAAAACCTCTTAATACTAAAATAACAGGTTCCTAATTAAATAGCCTTAAGAGTCTTTTTGTGATTGAAGATAAATCCCTCTTATTTTCAAAATAATTTAATGTAGTAATACAAATCTTTAGAACAAAAGTCCTTCAAAGCTGTCTCTCCCTTTCCCTGCTTCTTGTTATGAAAAACAATAAGTGCCTTGAAATTCCAGTCAGACAAAATTAACTTTTATCAAACAAGTTCAAAACAGTATGCAGGAAAAATGACTAAGTTAGAGATATGAGGTAAAAATTATAACATATGCAGACAGTTACGTACAGTTCATGTAACTCTCCATCTGTACAAACCTCGATACGTATGTATGATATGTAATCAGTAAATTATTCAACCTCTTTCCTAAGTTTTATGATGTTAAAAAAATGTGTAATGCCAAGAAATGTTGCTTATATACTTGTACAAACTGAAAATAACCCAGCAGAAGATCACACAGCCTAACTCATGTCTGAGTGCTGATTTCTTCTGCCACCGGCTAACTCCTTTACTTCGTGCTACGTTGAGCACTGGCGTAGCACCCCCTGGCTGACAACCCACTTTAGCAGCCCCCCCCCCCCCCCGATAGATCGTGCCACTCTGCACCTCTGGTGGAGACCACCACAGACCTCCGCAGTGTAAAGTAGATCGATCTGTTTAGGGTGACATATGTACTCCGTGTCTCGGTCAAATTGTATATCCCCACTTCTCTCCTTGATCAGCTTCTTCCCTATTCCTATTGTCCTGGTGACACAAGCCAACATCAGCAAGTGACATCAGCAGTGTGCCTGCCTGCCTGTGATGTTATGAGAATTAAATAAAGTAGTCCTCTTATAGGTGGGAGTCTTTTCCAAGACTCGATGGGTATCCCATGGATACTTGAAGCTACAGGTAGTACTGAACCCTATATACGCTATGGCTTTTTTTAATACATGGGAACCTATGCTAAAATGTAATTGGTAAACTAGGCACAATAAGAGATGAACAACAAAAACTGAATAAAAATAAAACAATTATAGCAATATACTGTACTAAAAGTTATGTGAATGGGGGTCTCTTTCAAAATATCTTACTGCAATCTTCTCACCCTTGTTGTGATAATGTGAGATGATTCTCCGACTGGTGAATGACAGAGCAGGATGGCTGATGGAGTGAGATGTCATCACGCTCCTCCAGTTGGGGAAAAATTCAAAACCTAGTAATGTTTATTTCTGGAATTTTCCATTTAATATTTCTGGAATGTAGTTGAAAGTGGGCAACTGAAACCAGGGAAGGGGAAACTGCAGGTAAAGAGAGACTAGCCTACTGTCCTTTGACTCCATGCCTCATCTCCTGTTATGGCTGTGGTGGGGTTATACTCCCAAGGTCCAGAAAGGCCTCACCTTTATGGTATTTCTGGTTGCAGTCAGTGCTTATGCTCCGATGTGTGTGGTGACATGCTCATACGCTCAACTCTCCCAGACTAGCACTGCAGCTGGTGGCTCTAGTGTTCTCGGGTCTCAGAAGTGGCTTTGTTCCCAGGGCTCCCATGGGCATTGATATTATGATGACTAATGGTGTTGGCCCTGATGGTGAAGGTGGCTTTGGGATTGGGTGCTCAGTCAAGGCTGAAACCATTGGTTTCAGCCCCGAGGGTTCCACTGGGCATTGCCATATTGGGACTCTCTGAGATGGCACCATCCCTGAAAATCCAGAACAACCTGGGCACACTGGTGAATACCTGTAATCCCAGGAATTTGGGAGGTGGAGGCAGGAGGATCACAAGTTTGAAGAGAGCCTGTGCAACACCGACTATGTCTCAACAACCAAAACCAAAACCAAAAAAATCTCACCAAAGAAGTAAACATCAAAACCAGGGCTGGAGCTATAGTTCAGTGGTAGAATTTTTGCCTAGCACATACAAGATCCCCAGAATCTATCCTTAGCACCCCTGCCAAAAGAAAGATCCACACCATAATATTTGGTCACACTTTCAGTGTCCCTTCCCAAACTCAAATTTTAATTTTTTTTTTTTTGTATTTTATTAGGGACAGGGTCTCAGTGAGTTACTAAGTGCCTTGCCATTGCTGAGGCTGGCTTTGAACTCATGATCCTCCTGCCTCAGCCTCCCAAGTGCTGGGATTACAGGCATGTACCACCTCACCTGGCTTCAAATTTTAATTCTTTACAGGGCCAGATTAAGAATTTTCCAAATCATTGCTTTGCACTTCCCTTTTGATTATGAATTCCATTTTTAAATTTTTGCCTTTTCATATATGTTAGCACGAGCTGGTGAGGACACCGAAGGGAAGACATGCAGCAACCCAACACTACCACTCACAGATTACCTCCGCCAAACGACTTAATGAATCACTGCCACGTTCTACCTTCCCATAAGTCACAGGACAGGGATGTAATTCAGCCAATATGGGGGTGGCCTTTCTCCCACTTTCCAAGAAGATAGTCCTCATCGGAATGGTGTTTGCTTCTCATAATCTACTAATAATCTATTCATGATTCCATAGCTATGTCTGAGAGGGCTCAGGCTTTCCCTACCTCTCCTGTCTTCTCCTGGTCCTCACCAGAATTGCCCTTCATGCTTCATTCACAGCACAGGCTTTTCCTAGGATTTTTTCAAAACTGTTTCAGCCTTGACTGAGTACCTAGACCCAAAGCCACTTCCATGTTCTTAGATATTTGTTATTGAAGGGCAAAAACCCACGCCAGAAACCACCGTGTAGTAGGAGGGGTTTATTGACCGGCCCCTAATGGCCAATCGGGAACAAAGGGGCAGTGGAGGGGAAGGGAAGGGGAGAAAGAGAGAAGGGGAGAGGGAAGAAGGGAGAGGGGGACTGGCAGGGAGGAGACAGGTGCGGATGGGGCAAAGAAGGAAAAAGGGCCGAGTTCTTGCCTGGTGGGGGTTTAAGTAGCGGCTTGGGTGGTCTGAAGGTTCCCTGACTCCATAGGCTGCCAGGGGTCGGAAGTGAGACTTGTACACTCAGGATAGGCTCAGAAAGGGAGAGCACACCCCAGGGTGAATTCCCGGGAGATTCGAGTATTCTCGGGATTAAGGGCGGGAACTTGGAGCCCGCCAAAGTGGATTCTCAGGCACTTGCGGGAAGTTAAAGCTCAGGCTTACGGGATAGCCTAATGCACCTGGGGCGTGGCTGATTTAGGGCTCCTGGGGGTATGGCCTGCCAGCCCGAATTTTATCTAACAGTTATGACAACACCCCACTTCTGTATCAATTTCAATCTTGTGTTTTGTGGAATTATAACAAAACACCTTATTTTCTTTAAAATATTTTTTAGTTATTGATAGAACTTTATTTTGTTTGTTTATATGCAGTGCTGAGAATCAAACCCAGTTCCTCACACATGCCAGCAAGTGCACTTACCCCTGAGCCACAGCCCCAGCCCCAACAAAACACTTTAGATAACTTACGAAGAACTTAAATTGATTTGCTCACAGTTCTAGAGGCTGAGTCCAAGATCAACAAGCAACCTTTGATTAGGGTCTTCTTACCATGTCTTCACATAGCAGAAGGTAGAAAGGCGAGGGAGGGCAAACCCACTTCCACAAGCTTGTTGAATAGTGGGATTCATTAAAAAAAAAATTGAGACAGGGTCTCACCATGTTGCCTAGACTTGGGTCAAACTTCCAATCCTCTACCCTAGCCTACTGAATAGCTAGGATTACAGCTGCGTGCTACCATGCCAGGCAAGGGTCAACAGATGACTGAGGGCACACACCTCATGATGTAAACAGCTCTCAAAGGCCTCACCTCCTACTATTGCAACGGGCATCAAGTGACCCACACAGGATGCTGGAGGAAACACCCAAACCACAGCACATGACTACGTGGTGATTAAACTGAGCAGTCGGAATCTGAGCTCTGGGTCCTATTATGAAGAAACTACTTTTTATATGAGATTTTAGTTTAGAAAAAAAGGAAGACCAGTGACATGGTGACATGCTCTTATATTCAGGACACCATCATGTATCAAAGATCGGCTCTCCTGCAAGAGATACACTATATACGTTTTTTTTGTTTGTTTGTTTTTGTTTTTGTTTTTTTTTATTTATGATGGTTAATCTTGGCTGTCAACCTGACTGGATAATGAGATTCCGGGAAAACAGGCAAAGCACACTCCAATGTGTGTCTGTGAGGATGTTTCCAGAGACAGTTGGCATATGGGGCAGTGGACTGACTGGAGGCGGTCCAACCTGAATGAACAAGGCACCGTCCCAGAGGCTGGGGACCTTGATAGACAACAAAATCGAAGAAGGTTGAAGCTCACACATTCTTGACCCTTCTTGACCAGGTGCACTTCCTGCTTCTGTGATCACCGTGGGCATCAGACTCCAGCTTCCTCAGCTTTAGAATGGGAATTTGTGCCGGAGGAACTCTGCTGTGCTTCCAGGCCTTGAGCCTGAGACTGCTCTGCCTCATTGGTACCTCCTGTTCTGGGCCTTCTAAGTTCCTGAATGAGCACCTACTGGTCTCCCCAGCCCTCCAGCTTGCAGTCAGCCTCTGACGGTGAAAGGCAATGTTACAGATCTCATTCTACTCTGTTGGTTCTAATCCTTTGGAGAACCCTAACACAGCATGCAGCGGAGGAAACAGATTAGTGCTGTACCAACCATCACTTTCCTAAAAGTCTGAATAATGTACGGATGCTTCTTTAAAAATATTTATTTATTTGTTAGTTGTACACAATGCCTTTATTTATTTTTACGTGGTGCTGAGGATCGAACCTGGCCACGCACGTGCTAGGCAAGTGCTCTACCGCTGAGCCACAACCCCAGCCCTGTATGGATGTATGATAGGGTAATGTCCCAACAGATGCATTAAAAATCATGTTGAAGCCGGGCGCGGTGGCGTACGCCTGTAATCCCAGAACTTGGGAGGCTGAGGCAGGAGGATCGCGAGTTCAAAGCCAGCCTCAGCAATGGCGAGGCACTTAGCAACTCAGTGAGACCCTGTCTCTAAATAAAATACAAAAGAGGGCTGGGATGTGGCCCAGTGGCCGAATGCCCCTGAGTTCAATCCCTGGTACCACAAAAAAATAAATAAATAAATAAATAAATAAAATCATGTTGAAAATGCACCAAATACACCTAAACTAGTGAATGCAATAGCTAAGCCCAGCCAACTTTGTGCACAGAACACATACATTGGCATACAGTTTGGAAAACTCACCTAAAACAAACCTATTTTATAATGAAGCATAAGCATCTCATGGAAGCTTTTGAATACAGTATCCTGTAGGGTACCGTGTGCTTCTACTTGTGATTGTGTGGCTGACTGAGAGCTGTGATCACCATTGCGGCCCAGAATCCTGAGAGATGATTATACAGATCACTAGCCTGGGAGAAGATCCAACTTCAAAGCATGATTTTCCTGCATGCATAGTGTTCTCTACCACTGTGAAGTCAACCACTCACAAGTCCAACCATGAAAAATCAGTACTTTCTCATAAGAAAACAGCCACACGATAAAATTTCATTCACTTCAATGGGAAGACTTTAAGGAGAGTCTTATGCAGGAGGCTGGAGAGGAGGAAGAGAAAGACTCTGGCACTTTGAAAAATCATGCAATCTTTTCAAAACCTATGGTGTCTGGACAGAGCCTCTGACAAATGGCAACCAGTCCGTGCTGGTGGCACCTGCAGACCTGGCTGACCCACAATTTAGTCCCATCCTGCTGTTACTGTAGGTAACACACCAGTGAGATTTACACAGCCTGTGGTCTTCAGTTGGTTTGGCTAGTGGGAGGAGCCAGCAGGAGAGAGCAGTCAGGGTGCATTTTTCTGGTAGCAGGGATTCTCAAGAATTAAAAGTAAATTTTACTGTAGTGTTCAAAAGATTTTTACATTATGACCTTTTATTACTGTTGGTCAGGATCTTAAATATACAGCACATAAAATATTCAAAAAGACAATAGAATACAAGGAGACAACAGGAAATGAGAACAAAGGATAGGGTGACTTACATTAGCATTTGTTGCTAAGGCTCCCTAAGTTGCTGAGGCTGGCCTCCAACTTGTGATCCTCCTGCCTCAGACTCCTATATCATTGGGATTCCAGATATGCACCACTGTGCCTGGCTAAAATTACTAAGTATGTTTGTGTTATTTTAATTGAACTGGGTATTGCTTTGGTGGCACAGGAGTACATTGCTTTGGTGGCACAGGAGTACATTGCTCATATTTTACTAAACAAATCACATTTTCAACTTAATTCCACTTTTCCCAAGTTGGATTTATCTTTCCATCTTTTTAACCTCACTTTACATTAAAAGAAGCATGTTAAACACATGTCATGTGAAAATATGAGGCAGCTTTCATATCATTAAATTAGAGGAATGTTTCTTATAAATAATGAGAAAATATTTACATCTGATAAAGTGATGTTAAAATCCGACAAACTGGTGCCACTTTTGTCAAAGGGCATAAAAACACTAAACTCATAGTGTGCCTCTGTTTATTTTTTATTTTATTTTATATTTTGCACCAGGAAAATATTGAACCCAGGGGTGCTTAACTACCTAACCACATCCCTAGCCCTTTTAATATTTTATTTAGAGATGGGGTCTCACTGAGTTGCTTAGGGCCTCATTAAGTTGCTGAGGCTGACTTTGAACTCGCGATCCTCCTGCCTCAGCCTCCCGAGCTGCTGGGATTACAGGCGTGCACCACTGCACCTAACCCATAGTGTGCCTCTGAACATATTTGTGACAATGCCAAGAACACCTGGTGACACATTAGGTCACCACACCGTGTCTCACTTTCTTTGTCTGGGAGATGGAAGGAAAAATTTAGGGAGGAGGAGAGGAAGGATCAAATGAGGTTCTAACAATCATGAAATCATGTAGTATCCATAGTGTGAAGAAATCACAAGTGATAATTGAAGAAATGAATAAAAAGCACATTTCCCTCCTTAATAGAACATAAAGAAGTTACATTTCTTCCCTCTACCATAACAGGGGCTGAAGTTCGAGTGACACCTGTGGAAAGCAAAATGATCTTTGGGGCTCGGTGGATCAGGGAAACACGGTGCTTCCAGCTGCGCGTATGAAAATACATTAAAATGTCCCCACACTGTTTAGGCTGAATATGTCCCCTTTCCCACCAGATGGTACATACTGAGCTCTGTCTTCTCTCACCTCCGCTAGTACTCAGATAAGAAACCTTGAGACATCCACACTTCCTGTAGGGATTCAAGAGGGATATCACAGTGGACTTACTCAGGAAACACCCGTGAAGGGGCGGCACTGTGTGCACCATCTTTACCCTTCCTCAGGCAAAAAGGAACTCCACAGCTTAAAAGAGTAGACTTTGTGTCGCTCACTCTATCTAGCAGCAAAATGATATGGCTATACACAAAAAGGAGTTTAAAATACCCAGATGTTGGGCTGGGGATATAGCTCAGCTGGTAGGGCGTCTTGCCTCCCATGCCCAAGGCCCTGGGTTCAATCCCCAGCACCACAGGGAAAAAAAAAAAAAAAAAAAGAAGAAGAATCCTCAAACATTAAGCAGATGCACCACAATCTGTGTCCCAAAGTAATGAGACATCTTGAGGGTTCTCATCCCAAACTCAACACCACATATCACAGGCAACAAAATTTTTCATCTGTTGCAGAAATGATGCGCCATGCCTGTGCTCCCTCTTTACAGAGTCATGTGGTCAGTCCTGGGATGGGAGGACCATCAGCACTGACCCACACTGCCCAGAGCCTGTAGACACGGAGCTCAGGAGGTACAGGACGTGGAAGCAAAGGATGACCGTGGCATACTCGGACTTTTCACAGTGAGGACAGACACGCGCCCCAGCTTCTGTACCATGTCACAGGCCATGGCTCACTTTCCTTTACCCGCCTTATTTCTGTTTTTAAATGGAAGTGTGTTTGTTTGCCCCCTCGCCTTTCTCACAGATGGAGAAGCACTGGCATCGTAAGGACTAAGTTCTCACACCTCCACACTCAAAGCGAAGAGGGTGTGGGTGACCCGTGCTTCCTTCTGTATGTTGCTAGTCTACAAAGCTGGCAGGTGAGGACATTCAAACATCATGAAGAAGCCGGGCACGGTGGCACATGCCTGTCATCCCAATGGCTCGGGAGGCTGAGGCAGGAGGATTGAGAGTTCAAAGCCAGCCTCAGCAAAAGCGAGGCACTAGGCAACTCAGTGAAACCCTGACTCTAAATAAATACAAAATAGGGCTGGGATGTGGCTCAGTGGTCGAGTGCCCCTGAGTTCAATCCCCAGTACTCCCACCCCCACACAAAAAAAAAAATGAAGAAAGAAAGAAAGAAAAAGAAAGGCAAAAACAAGTCCAAAGGGTGGAGTCAGTCTCACACTCACAGCATGGTCAAGACTTACAAAGATATCCTGTACCGCTGTCTCTCAAATTGGAAAAACAACACATTCTGAATCATAAAAGGAGTAAAATTCCCATCCTGGAACTGTTGAGACTGACTGGTGCGTCTTATGAACTGGGTATCTCTTCACAATTACGTGCCGTCTTCTAGGTAAGCACTCTGATGATCACCATAGGCAGAATGGTGTTCCTCCCTCAGTGCACCCCACCGAGGGCAAGGTCTGACCACACAATAGCAATCAACCCCCTCCAGGAACGCCCAGTGCTGTCGGAGATTCTATGGAGAATGCTGATACTGATGAACCACAGATCCAGTCATGGTGTAAGGACAGATTTATTATGAGAGGTCATTTTATCTCATGTGACAAGAGTTGTGGTCCTAGCCGGGCGCGGTGGCGCACGCCTGTAATCCCAGCACTTTGGGAGGCTGAGGCAGGAGGATCGCGAGTTCAAAGCCAGCCTCAGCAATGGCGAGGCACTTAGTAACTCAGTGAGACCCTGTCTCTAATAAAATACAAAAAAAAGGGCTGGGGGTGTGACCCAGTGGTCGAGTGCCCCTGAGTTCAATCCCCAGTACCAAAAAAAAAAAAAAAAAAAAAAGAGTTGTGGTCCTGGTGGTCTCTGGCAGAGAGCCCCTCACGTTAGCATGATGTCGTTGTTGGTATGATGAGTGAAGGACAAATATGGTCAAAACAAGTCTTCTACCCAAGAAAAGCAAAACTGGCGTGAAGAAAAAAACACCTTCTGTTGTAAACATGCTGTTATGGTTTGGATCTGGAGCTATCCCCAAAGTCTCACGTGTGGAGGGGACTTGGCTGGAGGAAGTGGGTCACTGGGGCATGCCCTGGAAAATGTGCCTTCTCTCTGCCCGCTTCCCTCACCCCTGTTCTGCATCCCGGCTGCCCTGCGCTGAGCGTCTCTGCCATGCCCTCCCTTCCATGTTCCTGCCCGGGAGCCAGCCAACCAGGTGGCCCGAATCGTCCAAAACCATGAGCCAAAAGCTCTCCTTTTCATAGTCATTCCTGTTAGGTATTTTGGTCACAGTCCTGAAAAGCTGACTAATCTACACAGAGATTCCATAATTATGATGCGCTATTTGCATGTATCTTCTCAGTCAACGCAAAGATACTGAAGTGTTTTTTTTTTTTTTTTTTTTTTTAATTTGCTTTAGTGCTTTAGTTGTTCACAATGCCTTTATTTTTACGTGGTGCTGAGGATCGAACCCGGGCCGCGCACATGCTAGGCAAGCGCTCTACCGCTGAGCCACAATCCCAGCCCCTACAGTGATTTCTTGAGTACATTTCCTCCTGTTCTTTTGTTGTTAGTTCCTGTTCTTATCCTTACAACAATCATGTTAAGTTGCTCTTATTTAAAAATTTATTGTTCAGTAATTTTACATGTATCTGAAAGGAAATAATGCATGTCTAAAACATTGACTCTGTTTCAATTTTATATTTTTGCATACCCATTTTAAAATTTCCTTCAGTTACTATTTTGATTTCAGTTTGCCATTGCATTTCTACCAATATTAAATACAAAATTCAGTTGAAAAAAAAAAATGAAATGATGTTTTCTGTAAGCCCCGTGGTAACCACGAAACAAAAATCTGGAATAGACAAACCAAAAACAATAAGCACAAATGAAAACAGTAAGCCAGGCACAGTGGCGCACACCTGTAATCCCAGGGGCTCAGGAGGCTGAGGCAGGAGGATCCTGATTCAAAGCCAGTCTCAGCAAAATCAAGGTGCTAAGCAACTCAGTGAGACCCTGTCTCTACAAAAAATACAAAATATGGTTGGGATGTGGCTCAGTGATGAGTGCCCCTCAGTTCAATCCCCAGCACTCCCCCACACAAAAAAAAAAAACCAATGAAAACAGTACTATACCAATTCATTTAGGCATCAAGCAGGATCACAAAAGGAGGAAAAGAGCTACTGCAAAATTACAAAATAAGCCACATAATACCTTGAATAAATGGATTAAATTCTACAATTGAGACACAGAATGACTGAGTAGATTAAAAAAAGAAGACCCAACTACATGTTGCCTACAAGAAACTTTCTTCACCTGTAAGGACATACATAGACTGAATTGAAGTAAGGGGATAGAATACAATTCCTAAGAAAGCAGAAGTAGCCATACTGATAAGAGGTGAAAAGCAATAAAAAAAAAAAAAAAAAAAAAAAAAAACTCAAGGAAGGTCATTGTATAATAATAAAGGGGTCAATTCACCAAGAGGAAATAGCAATTCTAAATATATATGCATCCAATATCAGAACACCAGACATATAAAACAAGTACTAATAAGATAGAATTTAGTCTATCTCTAGGGATAGACTAAAGGCAGGGATAGACTCCAGTACAATAATAGCTACAGACTATACCATCCCACTATCAGCAATAGACAGAGTGTAGAGACAGAAAATCAACAAAGAAACAGCAGAGTTAAACAGTACTATAGATCAATGGAACTATCAACAGAACCTTCTTTCCAACAGCTGTTGAATGCACATTTTTTTCAGCACCACGTGGATCATTCTCCAGAAAGATCATGACAGATGACAAAATAAGTCCCAATAGAATATCAAAAGCTGAAATCATACTGAGTATCTTTTCAGAGCACAATCAGGCTAGAAATCAATAAGGAAAGCTTTGGAAACTATACAAATACATGGAAAATAATTTACTTTTGAATAACTAAAGGATTAAGAAAAAAATCAAAAAGGGATTTAAGTCAGATGTGGTGACGTATACCTGTAATCTCAGCAACCAGGAGGCTAAGGCAGGAGGATAGCAAGTTTGAGGCCAGCATGGGCAATTTAACAAGACCTGGTCTCAAAATAAAAATTTGAGACCAGCTCAGCAACAGCAATAAAGTCTGTCACAGGAAGGCCATGGGTTCAATACTCAGTACCACCCCCAAAATAAATACATAAATAAATAAATAAAATTAAAAGTTGTTTTGAGACAAGTGACAATGGATACATGACATAGCAAAATCTATGGGATTTAGCAAAAGCAATACTAGAAGGGAACTTTAGAGAAACCAATTATCATTAAAAAGAGGAAAGATCCGAAGTAAGCAACCTATGACTACATCTCAACTAGAAAAATAAAAACAAACTAAACCCAACATGAGTAGCAGAAATAATAAAGATCAGAGCAAAAATAAACTAAAGGAAGACTATAGAACAAGATGCCAATAAAAAGGTGCCTGGTTATAAAAAAATAAATAACAAAATATCAACAAAGAGCTCATTCTTCACAAGACAAAAAAAAAAAAAAAAAAAAAAAAAAGACAAATCCTTTTAAAAGAGAAGACTGAAATAAATGAACATAAGAAGACTGAAATGAATGAAAACAGAACCAAAAAAGGAAATGTTACAACTGACATCACAGAAATACGAAAGACGATTAAAGATTATTATGAACACTGCATGCCAACAAATTCAATGATTTAGAAGAAATGGACAAATTCTTAGACATATACACATTGACCAGAATTAATCATGAAGAAATAGGATACACGAACAGACCAATAACAAGTAATAAGATTAGTCAGTAATAAAAAGTCTCTTATCAGAGCCGGGCGCGGTGGCACACGCCTGTAATCCCAGCACTTTGGGAGCCTGAGGCAGGAGGATCGTGAGTTCAAAGCCAGCCTCAGCAACGGCGAGGCGTTTAGCAACTCAGTGAGACCCTGTCTCTAAATAAAATAGAAAAAAAGGGCTGGGGATGTGACCCAGTGGTCGAGTGCCCCTGAATTCAATCTCTGGTACCACCAAAAAAAAAAAAAAAAAGTCTCTTAGACTTATCAGGGGCTGGGGTTGTGGCTCAGCGGTAGAGCACTTGCCTAGCATGCATGAGGCACTGGGTTCTATTCCTGGCACCACATAAAAACATAAACAAGGGCTGGGGTTGTGGCTCAGCGGTAGAGCGCTCGCCTAGCACGGGCACGGCCCGGGTTCGATCCTCAGCACCACGTACAAATAAACGCATTGTGTACAACTAAAGCAAATAAATAAATATTTTAAAAAACGTAAACAAATAAAATAAAGGTATTATGCCCATCTGCAACTAAAATATATGTGTGTGTATACATATATATTATACATATACATATATATATACATATTATATATATATATGTAATATATATATATATTTTTAAGTCTCCTATCAAAGAAAATCCCAGGGCCAAATGGCTTTACTGCTCAATTCTACCAAACATTTAAAGAACTAATACCAATTCTCCACAAGTTATTCCAAAAACTAGAAAAGGAAGGAATTCTTCCAAACTCATTCTACAAGGCCAACATTATCCTGATACCTAAACCAGAGAAAGACACAACAACAAAAAGAAATACATAGGCCGATATCCTTCATATACAGAGATACAAAAATCCTCAACAAAATATAAGCAAACATAACCCATTAAAAAGCACATTAAGCCGGGTATGGTGGCGCACGCCTGTAATCCCAGCACTTGGGAGGCTGAGGCAGGAGGATCGCGAGTTCAAAGCCAGACTCAGCAATGGCGAGGCACTTAGCAACTCAGTGAGACCCTGTCTCTAATAAAATAAAATTAAACAACAACAACAAAAAAGGGCTAGGGATGTGGCCCAGTGGTCGAGTGCCCCTGAGTTCAGTCCCCGGTACCAAAAAAAAAAAAAGCACATTAAAAAGATTATTTGCAACAATTAAGCAGGATTCATCTCAGGGATGCAAAGATGGTTCAATATATACAAATCAATAAACATGACACACCACATCAACAAAATGAAGGATAAAAGCCATATGATTACCTCATTTGAGACAGAAAAGGTAATGGATAAAATTCAGCATCTCAGGCTGGGGTTGTGGCTCAGTGGTAGAGCACTTGCCTAGCATGTGTGAGGCCCTGGGTTTGGGTCTTAGCACCACATCTAAATAAAATAAAATAAAGCTCCATTTACAACTAAAATAAATACACATATAAAAAATCCAACATCTCCTCATGATAAAAATATTCAATGTACCCTAACACAATAAAGACCATTTATAATAAGCCAGCTACTATTATATTGAATGAGGAAAAGTTAAAAGCTTCCTAAGATTTGGATAAAGACAAGAATGCCCACTTTCCCATTTTTTCCCCAACATATTGGAAGTCCTAGATAGAGCCATTATACAAGAGAAAAAATAAAAACCATCCAAATTAGAAAGAAAGCAGCAAAATTTTCAGTTTGCCCATGACAAAACCTTATATGTAGAACCCCCCCCCAAAAAAAAAAAAAACTCCACTAAAATAACTTTTAGAATAAATAAATATAGCAAATTTGCGGGGCACAAAATCAATACACAAAAATGAGTAGAATTGTGATATGCCAATAGTGAGTGATTTGAAACAGAAAAAAGTAATCCCACATCAAATAACTATAATAAAAATATATGTAGAAATATATTTAATAAAAACGTGAATGATCTCAAAAATAAAAGTTATAAAACATAGATGAAAGAAACTGAAGAAGACATAACAAAAGTGGAAAGACATCTTGTGTTCATAGATCGGAAGAATAAATATTGTTAGCAATATCCATACTGTCCAGAGCAATTTACAAATTCAATGCAATCCCTATCAAAATGACAATGGTGTTCTTCACAGAGCTATAAAAAAAAAACAATTTAAAAATGGATATAGAACACACACACACACACACACACACACAAAAAAAAAAAAAAAAAAAAAAAAAACCTGAATAGCCAAAGTCATTTTAAGGAAAAAAGTAAGAGGCATTATGCTATTTAACTTCAAAACATACCAAAAAGTTTTAGAAATCAAAACAGCATGGCACTAGCACAAAAACAGATACAAATATCAATGGAAGAAAACAGAAAGCCAAGAAGTAAACCCCACTTATGTAGAGCCAACTGTTTTGTGGCAAAGATGCTAATAACACATAATGAATAAAGGATAGTCTTTTCAACAAATGGTACGGGAAAATTGGATATCCATATGCAGAAGAATGAAATCAGACCTCCAGCTCCCTCCAGTCACAAAATTAGTTAAAAAGACTTAAATGTAAGACCTGAAATCATGAAACTACTAGAAGAAAGCATATAGGAAATGCTTCAGAAGACTGGAATGGGCAAGGATGTTTTTTTGGACAAGACCTCAAATGCACAGGAAACAAAAGAAAAAATAGACTAATGGGATTACATTAAACCAAGAAGCTTTTATACAGCAAAACACACAACAGAGTTCCAAGACAACCTATAGAATAGTGGGAAATATTCGCAACATACAAATCTGACAAGGGGTTGATAGGTGGGATATATAAGGAACTCTAAAACTTAATAGTTAAAAAAATAAATAACCCAGAGCCTGTGATCCCAGCACTTGGGAGGCTGAGGCAGGAGAATCACGAGTTCAAAGCCAGCCTCAGCAATGGCGAGGCACTTAGCAACTCAGTGAGACCCTGTCTCTAATAAAATGCAAAAAAGGGCTGGGGATGGGGCCCAGTGGTCGAGTGCCCCTGAGTTCAATCCCCGGTACCAAAAAACAAATAAATAAATAAATAAATAACCCAATTCAAAAAATGGACAATAGATCTAAATATACATTTCTCAAAAGATGAGATACAATGGAAACAGGTACCTGAAAATAATGCTCAACATTACTAGTTACCAGGGAAATGCTAATCCAAACCACAATGATATATCAGTAAGAATGACTAATACTAAAAAGACTAAAATAACAATAGTGAGAATGGGGAGGAAAGAGACATTTTTGGGGGTAAAGTAAATTAGTACAGCCATTATGGAAAACAGTATGGAGATTACACCAAAACCAAAATATGCAGGAGCCCTGTTTGGGGATTGACTTGAATTGCAGTTGACTATGAGCCGTGGAGATTTGGGCTTTGTCGCCTCCCGTAGTCTCACGGGACTTGTTGCGGGATCTTGAGTGACTTGGCCGAAATTGCTGATCGGGTCAGCGCCATTTTAGTGGTGTGTTTGTCGTGTGTTAGTCGTTGTTAGAACCAGAGAGAAAAGTTATCAGAATAAAAAGCTGTTTGTCTCCAGTTTGCTTCTGAAGTTTTTCCCGCGGCTCCGTTGCTCCAAGCGCTTCAGGCGGCAACAGGTGGCGGCCCGTACGGGGAACTTCGGAGCGGACAGGTAAGAACTGAAAGGTCTCTAAAGATGGGTTCGAATATAACTGAATCCCAATTGATAGAGGCTATGCAAAGACTCCTTGATATACCTGACTCTGTTCTCAGTGAGGAGTATATAGACAAAAGTGAAAGTGATCAAAAAAGTGTAGATTCCACTGGGCGAACTAAGACCAGTAAAGAGAGTATTGGAAGAGACCCAAAAATGACAAAAATCCAAGCTATTAAAGCTATTCGGGAGTTATTGGTAATAGCTGAAGGATACTTGCTCTCACGGGAACCTGGGCCTCAGGATATTGCTATCAGTGAAATTAGCAGTGGTGAGGAATCTAGTAAAAGTGATCCTGAGAAAATGAGGAAAAAGAAACTAAAAAAGACCGAGAAAAAGGACGGTCAGGTAGAGGAGCCACTTGTGTCCTCTACTCCCCCATGGGTGGAATCCATTACAGAAAATATGAAGGGTATTACTAGGCATTTGCATACCCTAGAAACAGAAATAAAAAGTCTTTCTGATCGCTTATGCTCTCTGGAGGACAACTCACAGATACATTGGGAACCGCCAGCATTTGAAAAGAAAAATGGACAGAGTGTCCATCAGTCAGTAGATTTCAAAACAATAAAAAATCTCAAAGAGGCAGTAATGACTTATGGGCCCCAAGCTCCTTTCACGTTGAGTATGCTGGAGTCCCTTAATACCTTTAGCTTAACCCCCTCAGACTGGAAAAGTCTATGTAAAGCAACATTAAGCGGGGGGCAATTCTTGGTTTGGCGATCGCAATTCCAAGAACTTTGTATAGAAACGGCTAAAAGAAACGCGGCTGCAGGGTTTGAAAACTATAATATAGACATGCTCACAGGAGAAGGGCAATTCGCAGACTTACAGGCTCAAACATATGATGACCCAGATGTATATACTCAGATAAACACAGCTGCCTTAGAGGCATGGAAAACTGTACAAGGACCTGGGGATCTACAAGGTAGCTTGTCAAAAGTGATTCAAGGACCTAATGAGCCGTATGCTGACTTTGCTGATCGACTTTTGAGAACTGCAGGTAGTGTGTTTGCAGATGTTGACCAAGCTATGCCATTAGTTGTTCAATTAGCTTATGAAAATGCAAATAAATGGTGCCAAGCAGCCATCAGGCCATGGAGAACTAAAAAGGATCTTTCCGTATATATACAACTATGTAAAGATATAAATGATGCCTTTGTCACAGGAAATGTGATTGCAGCCTCAATGAGAGGTGCTTCCTCTCGAAATTTCACAAAGGCTAAACGTAGATATTATAATCAATCAGGATATTCCAGGCAAAATTATCATAATCAATCAGGCAATTCTAGGCAAAATCCCAAAAGAGAAATAAGACCAAGCTCATACCGTGCCCCAGGCCGCTGCCCCAGGTGTAAAAAGGGAAATCATTGGGCCAATAAATGCCATTCAAAATTTGACATCCATGGAAGTCCTTTGTTCAGGAATTCAAAAAACGGGGCACGGGGCCCAGTACCCCGGGGCCCACAAATGTACGGGGCATTGCAGAAGGAGTATCCTCAAGCATCCACTCAGATGCTTCCCCGACACAATCCCTACTACCCATCCACTCCCTCGCCAGAGGAACAAGAGGAAATGCAGGATTAGACCTCTGTTCCACCGCCCGAATAGTGTTAACACCTGAAATGGGGGTTCAACTGATTCCCACAGGAGTCAGGGGACCTCTTCCCTCAGGGACTGTAGGACTTCTTATCGGGCGTAGTCCTAAAAGCTTATTAGGTTTGCAAGTGACCCCAGGTGTAATAAACTCAGACTACAAAGGGGAAATAAAAATAATGCTTAGCTCACCCCAAAGTATAAGTTCTGTTAATCAAGGAGATAGAATTGCTCAGTTGCTTCTCCTTCCCAATTTACATAATTCATTTAAAATGGGTATGCCTCAAGAAGGGAACAATAGAGGATTTTGTTCCACTGACTCAAGTCCCATGGCTTGCTGGGTTCGAGACTGTTCAAGGAGGCCTATGTGTAAAATAAAAATCCAAGGAATAGAAATGGAGGGATTAATAGATACTGGAGCTGACTCTTCCATTATTAATTTACGCCAATGGCCCAAGCACTGGCCTCTGCAAAAAGCTTCAACCAGTTTAAGAGGCTTGGGATATAATAACCTCCCAGATAAAAGTGCAATAATTTTAAAATGGGAGGATGATGAAGGCCATAAAGGAACATTTCAGCCTTATGTTTTACCTAATCTACCGGTTACTTTATGGGGAAGAGATATTTTGCAACAAATGGGAGTACACCTTGCAACCAAGCCTGCAGATGTTAAATGTGAAAACCTACAGGGTAATCTTAACCCTAAAAGAACACATTATCAAAAAGTACAGAGTAATCTTAACCCTAAAAGTAATCATTATCATAAAGGAAAAAGATATTTTTTTTCAGGGCCACTGAGAAAATAATTTTGAAAATACCATGGCTTTCTGATAAGCCAGTGTGGGTCCCTCAGTGGCCCCTATCTAAAGAGAAATTACAAGTGGCCCACCTACTAGTTCAGGAACAATTAGAAGCAGGTCATATAGAACCTTCCACCTCTCCCTGGAATTCCCCCATATTTGTGATCAAGAAAAAGTCAGGAAAATGGCGATTGTTACATGATCTTAGACAAATCAATAAAACCATGCAAGTTATGGGCCCTACTCAACCTGGACTTCCTAGTCCCGTAGCTATTCCAAAAAATTTCCATCTTATTACTCTTGATATAAAGGATTGCTTCTTTTCTATTCCCCTACATCCTCTATCAACTTTAATTTTCAGCTCAACCAGCGATGTGTGTGAACAAAAATCAACTTTAATTTTCTAATCTAATTATTCTATTTTGTAGTTTGACAACTCGCCTGTTGACACAGTGCTGCAATAGCACTGCCTTTCCTTTAATAATTGATGCTTGAGTTTCTAGGTAGCGGGCCCTGAAGATTTGCCAGGTGGCATTGTCTAAACATAAAAAAGACGTCTGCTGCTACAGCTACAGGGATCGCAGCCGCCGCAAAGCATCCCTGCTGCTCAAACATCAAACAACCTCACCAACAGTGTGGCCTCTGCTCTACATGCATGGGGCCTCCTACATCAACATGTTACAACAAATGGACATTTTGATCTTTCATTGTTTGGGACTTTACGGGACAATGCCTTGCGGGTATTTGTCTAGAGAATTCAGTGTGTTACTTGATGGAACTTAGGGCAGCTGATTTGTTTAAACAATTTGATATGCTATGCAATTTGGCTCATCACCAAAAGGCTTGTCGCCTTAAAGCCGCAACATCTCCTCACAATTGGACGGCTGTTAGTCATCATATATAGTCGATCCTAAAGGGCTCCATTGGATGGCTGGTTAGCCAATGACGGGTAAGATCCCCAGAGGGGGACAACCTAAGACAGGCACAGTCGCACGGGACAGTCTCATGTGGCCGACATATCAACCTAAGACAGGAGTCAAGGGCACAGCCTTGATATCCGATGACGGGTAAGAATGTTGGTTGCACATAGACGTCCTAGAGCATTACCTCTTTTAAAACAAAAAGGGGGAAATGCAGGAGCCCTGTTTGGGGATTGACTTGAATTGTGGTTGACTATGAGCCGTGGAGATTTGGGCTTTGTCGCCTCCCGTAGTCTCACGGGACTTGTTGCGGGATCTCGAGTGACTTGGCCGAAATTGCTGATCGGGTCAGCGCCATTTTAGGGTGTGTGTTTTGTCGTGTGTTAGTCGTTGTTAGAACCAGAGAGAAAAGTTATCAGAATAAAAAGCTGTTTGTCTCCAGTTTGCTTCTGAAGTTTTTCCCGCGGCTCCGTTGCTCCAAGCGCTTCAGGCGGCAACAAAAATATATATCTACCATATGAACCAGTAATTCCATTATTGGGTATATATCCAAAGGAAATAAAATTAGAATGCTGATGAGACATCTATATCCCCCATGTTCATCACAGCACCATTCACAATAACCAAGATACAAAAACAATTTGTGTCCATCAACTAATGAATGGATAAAGAAAATGTGGTAAGTATATGCAGTGGAATACTATTGAGCCATTAAAAAGAATGAAATCAGAGCCGGGCGCGGTGGCACACGCCTGTAATCCCAGCACTTTGGGAGGCAGAGGCAGAAGGATCGCGAGTTCAAAGCCAGCCTCAGCAATGGCGAGGCACTTAGTAACTCAGTGAGACCCTGTCTCTAAAAAATACAAAAAAGGGCTGGGGATGTGGCCCAGTGGTCGAGTGCCCCTGAATTCAATCCCTGGTACCAAAAAAAAAAAAAAAAAAGAATGAAATCAGGACTGAGAATGTAGCTCAGTGGTAGAGCACTTAACAAACATGCAAAAAGTCCTGAATTTGAATTCCAGCACCATAAAGAAGAAGAAGAGGAGAAGATAACCTATAATTTGCAACAACATGGATGGAAATGGAGATTATCTTAAGTGGAAAAAACTCAGGCACAGATGGAGAAATGTGACTTGATCTCACTCTCACAGGGAATCTAAATAAGTTCATCTCACGAGGTTGACACTAGAATGATGATTACCCAAGGTTGGAGAGTGGGGTGTGGAGGAGGTTGATCAAGGTAGAACAGGAAGCGCTGAAGTCCTATTGCAGAGTAATTAATTATACACTGCACATTTCAAAATGTTAGAAGTAAGGATTTTGAAAGGTTTCACCACAAAGAAACAATAAATGTTTCAGGAGACAAGCATGCTTACCCTCATTTAAACATCACACAATCTATACATGTAAGGAATATTATATTTTCCCATTAATATGTACACTTGTGTTTCTGTGCATCAGTTAAAAATAACAGCAGAAAGCAAAATATAACTTTTGAAAGCGAGAAAAGAAGAAAAAAAGACATATTCCAAACTCTTTAGCTTTGGCTTAGTGTATCCATAAGTATCAGATAGTAAAACTTGGTTCTCGATAGGAAATTAAGGAATTATGAAAAGGTTTGATTGTCTTACTTGTGAATCAATATTCTGGTCTAATAGCAACTAAAGTTTTATTTTGGTAGTCAAAGACTAAACCGATTCTTTTTCTTTCTTTTCATTTTTGCTAAGTAATTCTAATCCAGCTCCAAGCAAATGTGTTTGGCAAAGCAAAGAAAAGATCAAATAAAATGAAATGTGAAATAAAGAAGCACATACATGTATTTCAGAAAAAGGTGTTAAGTTACAATATTTATTGTTCCTGTTCTTTGCTTTCTTTTGATGTATAACTCTCCATGGCTCCAGTAAAAATTTCTTAGTTATTAAACTAAGGTCTGAGGCCAGCTCTGACCATCTGATTTTGCATGGACCTTGAGCTAAGGATGGTTCATATAGATGATATCTGTAATATTTGATGGTGGGGAATGCTAAATTTGAGCTCACAGTTGAACAAATTGTACTCCTATGAAAAAGAATTACTTTTTTTTCTAATGGGTAAATATATTCCATAAATTAGTTCTCAATTATTATTATAATTGTATTTAAAATGTTTAGATTTTGTGAAAATGGAAAAATGAAAAAAAAAAACACTTAGCAAACTTTCAAAAAAGACACATACAGAAATGTCATTTGAACAACTATACATCAAAGTAAAAAATATGAAATCCATGTAAAAACTGTCAATTGTTCCCAAGAATGAAGTGTGTGTGTGTGTGTGTGTGTGTGTGTACAAACATAAGTAAAAGGGTAAAAATCTGTCACAAGAAGCCAATATGAAAATGACAACTCATAAAAAATCATTTTTTAGTGTACCATTAACTACAAGAATTTAAAACTACATAAAAATTAAGCTTACTGGCATATCTGAAATACACTTCAATTTGCCCATGGATCCAACGTGGCCAAAATGAAAGGAAAAAATACTCATCATTTGATTTAATTAAAAAGGGCACTGGGCTGGGGTTGTGGCTCAGTGGTAGAGCGCTCGCCTAGCAACTGTGCCGCCTGGGTTCGATCCTCAGCACCACATAGAAATAAACACATTGTCCGGGCGCGGTGGCGCACGCCTGTAATCCCAGTACTTGGGAAGCTGAGGCAGGAGGATCTCGAGTTCAAAGCCAGCCTCAGCGATGGTGAGGCACTTAGTAACTCAGTGAGACCCTGTCTCTAATAAAATACAAAAAAAAAAAAGGGGGGGGGGCTGGGGATGTGGCCCAGTGGTCGAGTGCCCCTGAGTTCAGTCCTCCGTACCAAAAAAAAAAAAAAAAAAAAAAAAAAAAGGAAAGAAAGAAAGAAAGAAAAAATAAACACATTGTATACAACTAAAGAAATAAATAAATGTTAAAAAAAATTTTTTTAAAAGGGCACTACCTATGAAACTCAACACACTACTGCCTAAACAAAACTTGCAGAAGTATGTGACTATGAGCTTTATTTTCAAGAGTAAAAATTAGAAATACATAGTGCAGAAATCTACTTTCAGAATGAGTCATTGGTGAACATAGCACATTTATAATTTTAGCACATTTCCTTCAGGTAGTATATTTTTTAGAGCATTTTAAACAATTTAACTGGCATGTAGTTTTTCATATTAATGACATTTATAGGATTCTGCTACATGAGCAAGATGTTCAAGCTATTTATTACAACTGACAAATTCCTTGTATTTTTCCCATTCGCAGCGTTTTGATCCAGCATTCTTACATGTGGACAGACTGAAGGTTTCTGCACACGTCTTCTATTCCAGGTCTCTCTCCATACCGTGTTCACTTCCATGTGTACAATGAACCAAGATGACTACAGGCACTCCCACGTGCTTTCCGTCAATACAAATTTGCGTTTCTGTGCATTCTCACGTTTGCTAGAATTTCCATGTGATGATGAAGTCTTCCCGCATTGTTTATTTTCAGGGTCATCCTCCAGTTCGACTTCTTTCAGTGAAGGTTTTCACACATTCATTGCCTCCGTAGAGGTCTCTCCAGGGTGAGTTCTCTGATGTCTGAGGACATGACTGGACCGACTGAAGGCTTTTCCACAATACTTACATACATAGGGCTTCTCTCCACTGTGAGTTCTTTCATGTATTTTAAGGGAACTGAAATAACTGAAGGCTTTTCCACATTGCTTACATACGTAGGGTTTCTCTCCAGTGTGAGTTTTTTCATGTATTCGAATGTAACTGGAAGAACTGAAGGCCTTCCCACAATGCTTACACACGTAAGGTTTCTCTCCCGTGTGAGTTCTTTCATGTATGAGAACATAACTGGACTGACTGAAGGCTTTCCCACATTGTTTACACGCATAGGGTTTCTCTCTAGTGTGAGTTCTTTTATGTCTGTGAAAGGAACTGGATTCACTGAAGGCCTTCCCACATTGCTCACATACATAAGGCTTCTCTCCAGTGTGAGTTCTTTCGTGTATTTGAAGGGAACTGGAGTGACTAAAAGTTTTCCCACATTGCTTACATACATAGGGGTTCTCTCCAGTGTGAGTTTTTTCATGTATATGGATGTAACTGGAAGAACTAAAGGCCTTTCCACATTGCTTACACACGTAAGCTTTCCTTTCAGTGTGAGTTTTTTCATGTCTTCTGAAGGACCAGGGATCATAGTAGACTTTCTCACATTGCTTACATACGTAGTGCTTGACTCTGCTGTGTGATCTTTCGTGTATTTTAAAGTAACATGAAGAGTGAAAGCCTTTTCCACACTGCTTACATGTGTAGGGTTTGTCTGTGTTGTGTATTCTTTCATGTCTTTGAAGGGAACTGGGAAAAGTAAAGGCTTTCCCACATTGCTTACAGACATAGGCATTCTCTCCAGAGTGAATTTTTTCATGTTTTTGAATGTGGCTGGAGGAACTAAAGGCTTTTCCACATTGCTTACACACACAGGCTTTCCTTTCAGTGTGAGTTCTTTCATGTTTTCTGAAGGACCTGGGATCATAGTAGGCTTTCCCACATTGTTTACATATATAAGGTTTCTCTCCACTGTGAGTTCTTTCGTGTATTTTGATGTAACAGGAAGAACTAAATCCCCTTCCACAATACTTACATATGTAGGGTTTGTCCCCAGTGTGAGTTCTTTCATGTCTCTGAAGGGAATTGAGAAAAGTAAAGGCTTTCCCACATTGCTTACATACATAGGGTTTCTCTCCAGTGTGGGTTCTTTCGTGCATTTGAATGTAACCAGAATTACTAAAGGCTTTTCCACATTGCTTACACGCATAAGCTTTCCTTTCAGTGTGAGTTATTTCATGTTTTCTGAAGGAACTGGAATTATAGTAGGCTTTCCCACACTGCTTACATTCGTAGGGTTTCTCTCCAGTGTGAGTCCTTTCACGTAGTTGAAGGGTACTGGGACAACTGAAGACTTGCCCAAGTTGCTGACATTCATGGTGCTTCCTTCTCGTGTGAATCCTCTCACTCTTCTGAAAGCACTGGGGATAACTGGAGGCTTCTGGATATTCCTTATCTTTATAGGAATTCTCTCTGTGTTCCTGACATGCATATGCTTTGTATCCAGGGCGAGCTGGTAGGGGCACATTTGGGGGTGAATCACCAATGACAACTTCTCCACACACAGAGCTTTCACTTGGTTTGACTCGCGGAGGTGTTTTCTTGTTCACAACAGAATCTAGAATCGGGCTGAAGATGTCACCACACCAACTGTTATCTTTATAGAGTCTCTGTACCACTTGCCTGCTACAAAAAAAAAAAAAAAAAAAAAAATGAGAAGAACATTACTAAGAGTTTTATTAATGATACTCCAGAAGTTTTATGCTCTGTAACAATCACTGACCATGAATGCACTGAATATAGTACAGCAATTATCCAAACAGTGCTTCAAAGTATTTTGCTAACATTGAATATCTATAGCACATTTAAATACAGTTGGGTATTCCTTATGCAAAATGCTTGGGACCAAATGTATTTTGGATTTTTGTAAGTCTTTGCATTGTATAAAAAGATATCAAGATGGGTCCCCATCTGAACCTAAAATTCGTTTTTATTTCATAAACATTTTATACCGAAAACCTGAAGGAAATTTCATACTTCAAATTTTTAATAATTTTGTGTATGGAACACAGTGTCTGTATATTATAAACTGGGAGAGTGCCACTGTGGCATCACGTCAGTGCTACGGATGTGGCCCATATTGGAACAGTTTGGATCTCAGAATTTCCAATTATGGATGCTCAATCTGTATTCATTTTTGGAGAAAAATGAGATTGAATCAATTTGAAGCTGAGCACAGTTGTCCCATCTGCTTGTTTTTTAAAATTTTCTGTTACTCTAAGATTCATGATGTACTTTTCTGTTACTCTAGATTCACAATGTACTTTGCTTTCTCACTTGTGAGCGCAAATTACCTTATATTTCTCCTGGAATTTCTGTAGCGATCATCAGTAGCTTGAGTTTCCCCTTGTTTTTCTAAAATGCAGACCAAAACAAGTCATTATGACTAATTACGATCCTGTAGAAAAAAAATAATAGATTCTTGCTAGATTCATGGCATATTGTGACCAGGCTGGTATAGTCACCAAACTGTTTCCTTTCCATAATCCCAAATCATGGAACAGTATGGACAAGCAAGTAACAACTGCTATCTGACTGACTATGGGAGGGAATGTCACACTTACCGATAGAGGCCAGGTTCCTGTAGTTTTCCTGCATCACATCTCTGTAGAGTTTTTTCTGGGAAGGATCCAGTAAAGCCCACTCCTCCAGGGTGAAAGTGACAGTCACATCCTCAAACGTCACTGACTCCTAAAACATCCCACATAGATTTCCAGGAGGAAGGGTAAGACTCATTTCATAAGAACTTCACATGATATTATGTTCTCTCAGTATGCCACCACTGGGTTGTCACACTCGGGCACTTCCGTCACACCCAGATCCTCTCACACAGCAATTATGATGCTGCACCGGAACTAGCAGGTAAAGCAACAGCAGACCAGAACACTTGTTGTGCTACCAGGCCACTCCAATTCTCTTTGTGTAGGTTTGCAGCCCCTCTCATAACAAAGCTCGGCTAGTGCGCATGACAGTTAGCAGCAACTGTCCTGAGACTGCATGTTCTTGGAGATACATACCTAAGAACACACTTTGACCCTTGATGGTATTTGGGAAATGCTATTGGGATGGACCTCACCATCCTAATTGCAAAGAAGGTCTTGGTGTTCCAAACCAGTTTATGCCAAAAATGGTACCTGTTTAACTCCAGTTGTCCCTCTGAATGTTTAAAATGTCATAATATGTTCATCAAAAGCAGCCTTCATATTATAAATAAAAAAAGAAAAAAAAAACCAGTTGTATGTAAAAAGATGCTATATATGTGCATTATGAATTGTAATACATACTATTATTATAAATTAAAAAAGAAAAAAAAAAAAAAGCAGCCTTCCTCAGCCGGGCATGGTGGCGCACACCTGTAATCCCAGCACTTGGGAGGCTGAGGCAGGAGGATCGCGAGTTCAAAGCCACCCTCAGCAATGGCGAGGCACTTAGCAACTCAGTGAGACCCTGTCTCTAAATAAAAATACAAAAAAGGGCTGGGGATGTGGCCCAGTGGTCGAGTGCCCCTGAGTTCAATCCCGGGTACCAAAAAAAAAAAAAAAAAAAAAAAAAAAAAGTAGCCTAACTCATCTTCCCCCCAAATACACTGTGGATGGTAAATCTAGAGATGGTCTGTAATTAATATTTATCATCTGTTGATCTGTTGTCACAACTTGTTACTTGGGAAATTCGGTGCATTCTTTATGACTGCACTAAAAGAATATTTGGAAAATCATATATGGTTTATTATTATAGATCAACTGGAATTAAATACTAAACAAGACTAATGAAGGACAATTCAGGATACCAATAGAAAAACATAGTTTTTATTGGAGAATATCAAAGGACAGTAAATAAGGGAAGGATGGTGTTTAGTCAACTTTTTCGCTTCTATGACTAAAAGACCTGACAAAATTAATTTTAGAGCAGGAAAAGTTTATTCGGGGTTCATGGTTTCCAAGGTCTCAGTCCAGTGATGGCCAACTCCATTGTTTTGTGCCTGAGTGAGGCAGACATCATGCTACAAGGTGTGGCAGAGGCAAGCAGCTCAGGACAGGGCGAAAAAGGAAGCAGAGAGGGCTCTGCTCACCAGGGACAAAATATATGCACTAAAGGCATGCCCCCTCTGTGACCTAACTCCTCCAGCACACCCTGTCTGCCTAGAGTTACCACCCAGCTAATCCATTCAAGTGGATCAACGCATTGATTAGGTTAAGGTTCTCATAAACCAATCATTTCACCTCTAAACTTTCTTGAATTGTCTCACGTGTGGGTTTTTGGGGGACACTTCTTATCTAACCCATAACAGATGAGTTCGAAGTTTACCAGATATGGTGATGGGCCTCTGTAATTCCAGCTACTCAGGCAGTTGAGGTAGGAAGGTCAAAAATTCAAGGACAGCCTCATCAATTTAGAATGAATCTATCTCAAAATAAAAAGGGGGGGGGGAATGTAGTTCAGTGGTAGAGCACCCTGAGTTCAAACACCTGTGATCCCCCCCAAAAAAATCACTGTTATCAAGTTGTCATCTCCCACACTTATATCTATAAAATTTATAATGCCCCCAAACACACCTTTTCCTAAACATCTAAAAACTAGTTTACCAAATCTGGTGGGCATAATTAAAATGTCTACAATCTCTGGAACAAAAAGTGATGATTTGACTTAATACATAAAAGCCCTTGAACCCACACTATTCACAACACTATACTATTAACAGAAAAAATTAACAAATTGATCATGGAAAAGGAAAACAGTACTGAAGGGGCACACATGTAAATAGAAAATTGGTTAATGATAGAATGTAGCTCAGTGGTAGAGTGCAAACCTAGCATGCACAAGGCCCTGGGTTCAATCCCCAGTGCCACAAAAACAAACAAACAAACAAACAGCGTTAGTATACAGAGTAAAACTGAATGAATGCATGCTTAAGAGCAGACCAAAGCATACTTAAGATAAAACACCATATATAAAAAGATCCAGCCAGGCACGGTGGTGCACAACTGTAATCTCAGCGGTTTGGGAGGCTGAGACAGGAGGATCGCAAGTTCAAAGTCAGCCTCAGCAACTGCAAGGTGCTAAGCAACTCAGTGAAACCCTGTCTATAAATAAATACAAAATAGGGCTGGGGGTGTGGCTCAGTGGTCGAGTACCCCTGAGGTTTAATCCCTGGTGCAAAAAAAATTAAAATTAAAAAAATATATATCCACAATAGAAGTTATCAAAAGGATAATATAGAAAGTATGCAAGTGCAAGGTGGAACCACTTACAATCATCACTACAGGTGTTCAAAGGAAGATTATAGCAAGCATCAGAAAGAATAAACGAGGGTGAAGATTGAAATCAGGCAGCCCGATAAAGGTAAAGAAGGCCGAATAAAATTCAGAGGATGTGTCAACAGAGTATCTGCTTTGTATGCCTTGTTTAAAGAACTTTCCTGGAGGGCTGGGGTTGTGGCTCAGTGTTAAGAGTGCTCGCCTAGCACGTGCGCAGCCCAGGTTCGATCCTCAGCATCACGTAAACATAAATGCATTGCATTGTGTACAACTAAAGCAAATAAATAAATATTAAAAAAAAAAAAAACTTTCCTGGAGAGATGAGTGCAGATCACACAAAGAAACAGTGTTCGGGCTGGGGCATGCAATCCAGGCAACTCAATCAGCCTCCTCGACTTATCAAGATTCTTTCTCAAAAAATAAGGACTAGGAATGTAGCACAGTGGTAAAATGCCCCTGCGTTCAGTCCCTAGTACCAAAAAGGAAACAACAACAACAACAATAACAAAAGACAGCATTAGGAAAAAATTTAAATGGAAAAGCAATAAAAAGATACTTTCTTTACTCCTACCTGAATTAACAAATAAATGTTTTTTTCAAACTGATGACATTAATAATGTACCAGTGGCTTGGGAGGCTGAGGCAGGAGGATCACAAGTTCAAAGCCAGCCTCAGCAAAAGCAAGGTGCTAAGCTACTCACTGAGACCCTGTCTCTAAATAAAACACAAAAAGGACTGGGGATGTGACTTAGTGGTTGAGTGCCTCTGAGTTCAATCCCTGGTAGTAGTAGTAGTAGTAATAATAATAATAATAATAATAATAATAATAATAATGTACAGGGCCCTTATAACGCTGATATGTAAATGGATGACATGTGATAGGAAGGAGGAGATCGAAACATACTAAGGTACCTGCACTGCACATGAAACCACACATTGTTATTTGGAAGTGCATTTAGGTTGATTGTCAATGGGTTTTGATAACTCTGGAAAATCACTAAAAGTATTTGGAAAACAAGTATAACTGATTTCTTAAAGAAGAAGAAAAAAAATTGAATCACATAAAATGTGCAATTAAATGAGAATGCAGAAAAACAAGGGGAGGTTAAGCTCAATGGTAGAGTGCCTGCCTCTCACATGTGAGGCACTGGGTTCGATCCTCAGCACCACATAAAAATTAATTAATTAATTAATTATTTTAAAAAGAAAAAGAAAACTAAAACAAATAGAAAACAGTTGCAAATGTGATACTCATTAGGTCAAATATACCAATACTTTAAGTGTAAGAAAGTAATATATTGATTATTTAACTCTAGCCTTTCAACAATGTATATATGCCATAAAGCATTAAGTTTTAAATTATTTAAAAAATGACACAGTTGTCAAAGGAGAAGTCTCAAAAAAATTTAAGTATTTCAAAATACATGAAAATGAACATTCAATCTTAAAATTATTTCTGGGATGCAGAAAAGGCAGGGTTTATGGAGAAATCTAATGCAATGAATTCATATACTAGAAAAGAAGTACTCTGCCTAGCATGGTGGTGCACGCCTGTGATCCCAGCACTTGGGAGGCTGAGGCAGGAGGATCACAAGTTCAATCCCCAGTACCAACAAAGAAAAAAAAAAAAGAAAAGAAAAAAGGACTCAATTGTCTAACATATCACATCACAGAAAAAATAAGATGATCTTCAATAAGGCAGAGAAAAATAAATACAGGAGGTACTGATGAGATTACAAACTGGAATCAATAGAAGCAAACAACAAAACCAAAAGAGGTTCTTTAAAAAGATCATCAAATTGATAAAACCTGATTAAGCCAAGCTAAATAAAACAAAAGAGAACACACAAATTCCTAACTAACATTGTAAGGAAAGAGATGCCATCCCTACTAATCCCAGGGACATCAAAAGAATCATCCAAGCTTGGGATGGTGGTGCACACTTTTAATCCTAGTTACTCAAGAGTCTGAGGCAGGTTGGGGCCACTCTTAGAAACTTAGCAAGACCCTGTCTCAAAATAAAAGAAGGGTTGAGGATGTTTCTCAGTGGTGCAGTGTTTTTCCAAGCATCTTTGAGACCTTGGGTTTAATCCCCAATAGTATACACACACACACACACACACACACACACACACACACACAAAATCATCCAGGAAAGTTATGAACATTTCCATGCCCATAAACTGAGTAAATTAGTTGAAATCAACCAATTTCTGGAATAAAACAATCTACAAAAACTCACACAAGAAAAGATAATGTAAGACTATATGTATTAAAGAAGCTGAACAAGTAACTGTCAAAAACAGGAAGGACTAACCATCATGAAAAATACAAATATTTCTTATGAATAAAGGTTGACAAAAAGCTAAAAAATAATAGCAAATTAGATCTACCAATGTGTAAACATAAGTATACATTCAAATCAAGTGGGAATTATCATAAGTATGTAAGGATGGCACAACATTTAAAAATCAATTTATGAAATAAATCACCTCAAAAAGATAAACAAAAAAACTCCTAAAATCAAATGAATGATTATAGAGAAAACATAAGGCAAGAAATAATAAAAAACCTTGAAATTAAGGAGGAATAAAAATGTCTAAAAATGGGCATGCTGGCGCAGGTCTGTAACCCCAGCAGCTGGAGAGGCTGAGGCAGGAGGATCTTGAGTTCAAAGCCAGCCTCAGTCATTTAGTGAGGCCCTAAGCAACTCAGTGAGACCCTGTCTCTAAATGAAATATAAAATAGGGCTGGGGATGTGGCTCAGTGGTTGAGTGCCCCTGAGTTCAATCCCTGCCCGGTACCTTAAAAAAAAAAGTAAAACTTATGAAGGATTTCATATGTGATTGGGTTGATAAATTTATGGGCCTTTGTGGAGGCTAAATAGATACCCAAAATACATTATTGAAATCATGTTTCTTGGTTCAAAGCTACTATGCAAACTAAACATGTATTTGCTCTTGTTAATTTCACTTTGTATTTTTCTTGTAAAATCTTATAATCATTGGCAAGATGCACAGAAGTAACAGGAAGACTGAGATTTATTGAAAGTACACTCAGAGTGGAGGGCCCAAGGGAGAGAAGCTCAAGGTCCTGATGCCTGAGTGTCTCCTCTCATAGGCTGAGCTACACCTTGTTCCCTCCCTCACAGACCTCAATGAAGACCTTGTCCTGTTTGCTTTCATTGGTTACTTTATTTTCACCTAGTTAGAACAGTTTCCATTGGTTACCTTATTTCCTGAAGGAGCCCCAATTAGGAAGGGCTATTGCGGCTAGCTGGAAGCCATAAGTTCCACCTGATAATAAGTATGTATGTGACGCACCTGTAAATGCACGTGTTGCACCCGCAAAGCCAAAGGTATATAACCGGGTGAAAGCGGTCGGAGTCAGAACGAAGGAAGAAATTCATTCAGTCAGTCGTGCAGTCGCTCAGTCGGTCGGAAGAAGAGTTCGGGTCGGAGAAGAAGAGTCAGAGCGGCCAGAACGTAGGCAGAAGAAGAAATAAGAGTCAGAGCGGTTAAGAGTTCGGACAGAAGAGAAACCAGATAGAAGAAGTAATTGCTGGTCAGAGTCAGGCCGAGGCTGCCGAAGAAGAAAGAAGAAAGAAGAAAGAATCTCTCTAATCTCTCTCTCTCTCAAGCTCTCTCTCTCTCTAAGCTGAAGAAAGAAGAAAGAAGAAGCCTTCTCTAAGCTAAGCTCTCTCTAAGCTAGCTCTCTCTAGAAAGAAGAAGCCTTCTCTAAGCTAAGCTCTCTCTAAGCTAGCTCTCTCTAGAAAGAAGCCTTCTCTGAGCTAAGCTCTCTCTAAGCTAGCTCTCTCTAGAAAGAAAAAGAATCTCTCTCTCTCTCTCTCTCTGTAAGCTCTCTCTAAACTGCTCTAAGCTCTCACTAAGAAAGTAGAAGAATCTTCATTCTGCCTCCGAGTTTTTCTCCCGCGGCATTGTGGCTGTACATCAGGCAGCTAACAATTTCCCCCTAATTAGAATACAGAATTTGTGAGAGTTGACAGGGTGATAAGCCCTCAATGGTGGGAGTTGCCATGGTAATTGAACTCATCATAAATCGGGACATGATGATTCATCTCCCCATCTTATACTTCAGCTGGCATTTTTCTTGTACCCTGCCACTGCCATGCCCCTCCATGATGTTCTGCCTCACCTGGGGCCCAAAGCAATGGATCTGGTCCACCATGGACTGAAAGCCACACACAATAAACTCCCCGATCCACGTCAATCCTGGGTATTTTGGTCACAGTGATGAAAAGCTGACTAAAACATTATGTAGTATCTATATTTTTAGCTTTGTGTATTTACAGGTTAAAAAAGATTTTTAGAGGTGAACACTAGGTGTGTGCTTGTAGTCCTCCATGATCTGGAGCCTGATTCAAGAGAGTCACTTGAATCCAGGAGTTCAGGGCTAGCCTGTGCAACATAGCAAGACACCAACTTTAAAAAAAAAAAAAAAATTTAAAAATGGATTTAAAAGGGAATTATTTTACAAAAGAAAAAAGCAACCTTTGTTTTTATTTATATTTCATTATGGGTGAATGTTTATATACATTGGCTTTTTTATAGTTCTTTTCCTATGAATTACCTATTAATGGTCTTTGCTCATTTTTTCCATTGCACTGACATTTTAATACATTCACTTAGGTTTTATATGTATTATGACAGTTTGTTATATGTGTTGCAAATGAAAAAATAAAGTTGGCAGATATTACATTGTATGCACTGCCCATGAAGTTGCATGTGAGTCTATAAAAGGCTCTTCATTAAAGAACCTAATCTGATAATGTGCAAAGCTCTGCTCACAGTCTACCTGCAATCTTTCTACTTGACTATTTAATCATAGTTCTGAATATTGATCAGTTTTTTTTATATTGTGAGAAACATTTTTTTTAATATTTATTTACTTTAGTTGTACACAATGCAATGCATTTATGTTTACATGGTACTGAGGATCGAACCCGGGCCGCGCACGTGAGAGGCGAGCGCTCTGCTGCTGAGCCACAACCCCAGCCCAACATTTGGTTTAAGTAAATAAACTGAGCAATACCAGAGGATAGGATCCCGTTTGTCACTCACCCCAAACCTGCCTGGCACTTTGAGGGCTTCTGTGTCTCAGCACAGGGAGATGCATGGTGGGGACACCCACCTGCTGTGGATTCTCTTCTGGCTCAGGTTAGAGATCTCAAATCAGTAGCATTTCAAGTTTGCATGTGTTCCCCAAAGTTTATGTGCTGGAAACTAAATCCCTAATGGAACCAGGTTGAGAAGGGGGACTTTAAGAGATGAATAGGAAGGGAACAATGATCTGAAAATGGAAGTGAGAGTCCTCCCTGGGTAATGGCCCTCTGTTGCTCTTTCCCTCAAGAAAGAGAGAAATGCTCTCTTGCCCTTCCACCACGTGTCATGCAACACAAAGTTTTAAGCATTTGGTGCCACCTCAAGCACCTCAATGCTTGTACTATAGCTGGCGTTTGTCTTGTACCCTGCCACTGTCATGCCCGTCTTCCATAGGATTTCAACATTATTCCCACCTCAAGCACCATAATGAATAAACTTGCATTTTTAAATAAAAAGTTACCTCGTGTTGGGCATTCTGCTAGAGCAACAGAAAATGGACTAAGACACTCATGTTCTTTGTTGGAATAATAAAATCATCAATCTTGCAAAAGCCATCTAAGAATCCAGCTATTAAGGCACAGAAACCGATTGGGGAGATGTGATAAATTAAGAAAATTAAAATTGCCCAGGAGGAGGAGACAGCCCCACTGTGGGGATCCAGGGCCCTGGCTGGAGACACACATCAGAATTTCAGCCCCGTTCAGCTGTGTGGACCTGGCACTTTGTTGATCTACGTAGCCTCACTTGCTTCTGCTGGAACGTGGAGGTCAAACAGAACTGCACCTCTTGCAGTCCTTGTGATGATTCAAGACTCAAATGTTTTAAAAATGGCCTGTGTGTCAGAAGCCCTCACTAAGAACTCCTAAGTGCATGATTACAGGGCACTTGAACACAGACTAGGACCTTGGCATTCTTGCTAGAGGAGGATTTCTCACCTTCAACACACTGAGAACAGGTCTCTTGGGATGTTTTGAGTTGGCAGAGGAGCAGATCAAGGAGGACAGAACTGTACTGAATGATGTGCTAGGTGATGCTGGGTAGTGATAAGAGGGGGGTATTGGAAACTGGCCCGTGCAGAAGCCTCAGTGGAAAAGGCTCATAGCAGCCTTGTATGGGAGGTGACCGTGGAGACCAGGCCCTGCTCACATCAACATGGTGCTCATGAAAACGTCACAGGATTCATGGGGGGGGGAGGGGGGGAGGAAGATGTACATGGACGTTTTGTGGGAAATCTTTTTTAAAAAAAACATATTTCACTCTTAAAAGTTGTTTAATACATCACAATTGTCCACATTTCGGGTAGAATGTTTTGATTCTGTGACCTGTAGACACAGAATAATGTTGAAATTAGGCAAGTATAACTATGTGCTCAATCGTACATAATTTCTTTTTTTAATAATAATATTTTTTTTTAGTTGTAGGTGGACACAATACCTTTATTTTATTTATGTGGTGCTGAGGATGAACCCAGGGCCTCGCACATGCGAGACGAGTGCTCTACCGCTAAGCCGTAGCCCCAGCCCCCATACATGGTTTCTTAGTGGTGATACTGTTCAAAATTCTTTCTTCCAGATTTTTTTTTTTTTTTTGGAAACACACATAATAAATGTCTTTAGTTGCCAAAATGTGCAACAGAACACCAGAATTAGTCTGATAAACTGTAAATTAGTACCCATTGACTAATCTTTCCCCATATCTCCCCTCCCTCCTATTCTTCCCAGCATCTGGTAAGCAATACTCCACTCTTGGCTTCTATGAGATCGATTTAAAAAGTTATTTTGAACTCCTCGCTTCTTTCCACAGAGCTCCTCAGAATCCTCTTGCCCATCATCTCTACCCTCTCCCCCCTAAACCTCCCACCATTACTGGCAGTGGGATCGTTTTTGGTCAGGAGCCGTCCATGGGTTGCATGTGGGTCACCGGGCATGGAAGCCTCATGGATAGAGACATCTGGTGTCTGGAAATGACCAGTGGACATTTCCTCTGGTCAACTGCCCAGGGACAATGTGAATCTCCATCCTGCTCTGCCCGTGGCCCACACAGCACCTGAAATGGGTGTGACCTGCCAAGATGTCAATCAACCTGCTGACGGCAAGACAAGTAATGCAAGACTCCGCCCTTAAAACCTTATCCCTGCCTTGGATGTGCCCCCTTAAAATAAACCACTGGAGCCATCTTTTCTTTTTCTAGTTTAAGAACCCATGTGGACTATCAGGGGCTTCACCTTTTGTAAATATATTTCTGAGTATTGGTGTTTTGTTATTCACTAATTATTTGAGATTTTAAGTTTTAGGGTGGCTTACACCCTCCTGGGCAGGAAGAAGAACCCCCAATATTTTCTTACTTATTTTCTTTTGTGGGTCCTGTACAATCTCTGTTTTTGTAGAACAATCCATCTCTCCCCTTTCTTCTACCTCCCATCCTCCCACTGACCCAATTTTTTTTTTCTTTTTTTTGGTTCTGGGGATTGAACTCAGGGGCACTCACCACTGAGCCACATCCCCATCTCTATTTTGTATTTTATTTAGAGACAGGGTCTCACTGAGTTGCTTAACACCTTGCTGTTGCTGAGGCTGGCTTTGAACCCTCGATCCTCCTGCCTCAGCCTCCTGAGCTGCTGGGATTACAGGCGTGCACCACCGTGCCTGGCTCCACTGACCCTATTCTTACAGTGAACACTTACCTCAGACACAAGTCTGCTCCCAGGACTCACTCCCTTTCATATTCTGTGAGAAATTAGAGACAACGAGGCATTTTGGCTGTCATAACTGCTCTTTGCTCCCAAGACTCTGAGAAGTGGAGCTCCCCTCTGGGAAGAGCGGAAAGTACAGTGTACTGCTTGCAGATGGCCATTTCTTCTTGTTAACATCAGAACACCAGGGAGAGGGTAGGTTTTGAAGAAAAGAGGCTTATTTGGGCTTGTGATTCCGGAGCTTTAATGCCAACGGGCTGGGTGTGGTGATGGCTTTCTTGCTGACAGAGTCCTGAGGTATTGCCAGGCGTCACAGGGCAAAACACAGGGTGCACCTGAATGTCTCCTTTGGTTTTCCACTCTCTTAATATGAAGCCACCAGTGTCCAATCGTGGGTCTCCATCATGGCACAGTGTGCACTTCTACGCCCCTGCAAAGGCCCACACCCCAAATACCACATTGGAGCTGTTTCCATCCACTTTGGACTTCACAGTGGGGTTCAAGTTCAACACATGGTCACTTGGGAAACACTGTCACATCTAATCCACAGGACTGCCCAATGTGTCATGAAGGTCTGATTTGCTCCCAAACTCATGTGTTGAAACCTCACCCCCAAGGTGATGGTAACCCTGGCCCCACCTCAGTGCATGGCTTCTGGGAGTTGGAGTTTCCTTTCCTGTAGCAGGAGAGCTGCTCTTGGTCTAATGGTGACTGGTCTGAATGGCCAGAGAGCCTGCCATTGGTAGAACGTGATTTTTGTTCTGAGAGCTGGGCATGTAGCCCTAACTACTTGATGCATATTTAGATCATTTTCTGTACGTTAGCAATTCTGATCCTAGTGGTTGAGTATGAACCTTTCCTATAGTGGGGGTGAAGTTATGTAAGATGTGATGAAGAAAACCATTCCACGAATTACTTTATAGTCCAGTGTACACAATAATACATGCTTAAAAGAGCATGCAGATTTGAAATGTGATTGTTTTCTCTTTCAGTGTCTTTGTGCCTCTTCAAGAGGCCACGTTTTTGATAAAGATTGTGTGGGAGCTGTGTAATGAGTAGGGAGTTTCATCAAGTGACATCCTCTGACATACCTAAATTCTCCAAAAAAGAGTGAGATCTGTGCAGGTAAGGCAGTTTGATCATCCCTTTGTCATGTAAGGACACAGCTGGAAGGTGCCATTTAAAAAAACAGAAATATGGCCCTCACCAGATATTTAATCTGTCGGTGCCTTGACCTGGGATTCCCCAGCATCCAGAACTGCAAGAAATAAATGTTGCATATAAGCCACCCACACTGTGCTATTTTGGTTATGGTGATTAGAATGGACAAAGACCATGGCTTAAACATTATTTTTTTGGATACTGTTATGGTAGCAGTGAGATAGCCAGAAATAATGTTTTCATTTTTAATTCAACGTGGATAATGTAGATGCCTAGGTATACCTGTGTACATGTTTTCTCTACCTCTAAATTATATAATCACAGGGATGGGTAACAGGTGAAATCTCAGACATGTCTCTGGTCTTCATTCAGTCAGTGTCAATTCACTCAGCATGAAGCATGTGACAATATGACCTTTTCACATGTAATTGAATGGTTAAGACCTTCAAGATGCACAGTGACCCAAAGATCCATAGGTTCTTTTTTTTTAAATTATTTTTTTCTTTGTTGTTGATAGATCCTTATTTTATTTATTTATACGTGGTGCTGAGAACAAACCCAGTGCCTCACACATGCCAGGCAAGTGTGCTACCCACTGAGCCACAGTCCCAGCCCGATCCATAGGTTCTTTTTGTTGTTGTTCTAATTAGTTGTACATGACAGCAGAATGTATTTTGTTTCTTCTTTATAGCATATTTGAAAAAAAAAAAAAACGGAAAAATGTGTAGAAATTTACTCAAAGTACATAATATCTACAAAGATAAAAATTTTTTAAAAAAATATTTATTAGCCGGGCGCGGTGGCTGGCGCACGCCTGTAATCCTAGCACTTGGGAGGCTGAGGCAGGAGGATCGCGAGTTCAAAGCCAGCCTCAGCAATGGCGAGGCACTTAGCAACTCAGTGAGACCCTGTCTCTAATAAAATACAAAAAAGGACTGGGGATGTGGCCCAGTGGTCGAGTGCCCCTGAGTTCAATCCCCAGTACCAAAAAAAAAAAAAAAAAAAAAAAAAAAAAAAAAAATTATTTATTTGCTTTAGTTGTACACAATGCGTTTTTATTTGTACGTGGTGCTGAGGTTCGAACCTGGGCGCGCACGTGCTAGGTGAGCGCTCTACCGCTCAACCCCAGCCTCCAAAAGAAAAAAATTTAAGAACTCCAAAATATATAGAAGATTTCGTGAACACATGAAGAAAAACTTTCCATCATCGATGGCATTTTAGTCAACTTTTTTTTTTTTTTTTCCTGCTGTGACTAAAAAATCCAACTAGAATAATTTTAGCGGAGGAAAAGTTTATTTGGAGGCTCAGGGTTTCAGAGGTCTCAATCCATAGAGAGCTGGGTCCATTCCTCAGGGCCCGAGGTGAGGCAGAACATCATGGCGGAGGGAAGCAGCTCACTTGGTAATCAGGAAGCAGAGAGAGACTCCACCAGCCAGATACAAATATATACCCCAAAGCCACACCCAGTTCCCATCACTTCCTCCACCCACACCCTGCCCCTTCAGTTACCAGTTAAATCTCTATCAGGGAATTAATTCACTGATTAGGTCAAGACTCTCACAGCCCAATCATTTCTCCTCTGACCCTGACATAACATAATTCCAGTTCTTCTCCAAATAATATCCTACATGAAATTCCCTCTGAAGTCTCTATGGATAAAGTGTAAATTTGATTAAAATATTCCAATACCTTCAGAAAATAAAAGAAAATGAAAAAATACACTACTCAGAAAAGGAATGAATTAAAGAGAAGAGTACTAGATACCCTGGCCAGGTATAGCATACACTATACAGTCATGAGCTACTTTGATTTTATTTATTTTTAAAAATATTATCTTCCGGGCTGGGGTTGTGGCTCAGCGGCAGAGCGCTCCCCTCTCACGTGCGCGGCCGGTTCGATCCTCAGCACCACGTAAAACATAAATGCATTACATTGTGTACAAATAAAGTAAATAAATAAATATATTTAAAAAAATATTATCTTCCAGCTTTGTTGAAGTATAATTATCAACTAAAATTGAATATATTTAAAGTGTGCAATATGACATGTTGATATCTGTATAGACTGTGAAATAATTACACATATGTATCACCTCAAATAGTTACCTTTTTGTTATGTGAGTAAAACACTAAAAACTACTATCATAGATAATGTGAATCCAGTGATCCACTGGGGAGTCTGAGGCAGGATTCCAAGTTCAAAGCTAGCCTTGACAACACAGAGAGACCCTGTCTCAAAATTTTAAAAAATTTCAAAAAGGGAGCTGTGTAGCTCAGTGGCAGAGTGCTTGCCTGGCATGTGTGGGGCACTGGGTTCGATCCTTAGCACCACGTAAAAATAAATAAAGGCAGTCCGTCCATCTATAAATACAAATTTTTAAAAATATATTTTTTTGAAAAAGGGAATTGGGGATGAGACTCAGTGGCAGAGTATCCCTGGGTTCCATCCCCGTTATTGCAAAACAGCAAAGAAAAAAAGAAATCGCATCATTTTTGACAACATGGATAGAAATGGAGACCATTATGCAAAGTGAAATAACTCAGGCAAATAACCTAAATACCAAATGACCTCACTCATGTAGAATCTTTCTTTTTTTTTTTTTGGTACCAGGGATTGAACTCAGGGGGACTCGACCACTGGGCCACATCCCCAGCCCTTTTTTGTATTTTATTAGAGACAGGGTCTCACTGAGTTACTAAGTGCCTCGCCATTGCTGAGGCTGGCTTTGAACTAGTGATCCTCCTGCCTCAGCCTCCCAAGTGCTGAGATTACAGGCATGCGCCACCACGCCCGGCTTCATGTAGAATCTTAAGAAGTTGATCTCACAGAAGTTTGAGACTAGAATGGTGGTGACCAAAGGCTGGGGACAGTGGGTTGGGGGATTAGGGTGGGAAAGGTAGTGATAGATAGGTTACTCTCCCCCCTCAGAGTCTTCCACACCCTAAGAGAAGCAACCTTGTTTCATTCTCCGGACAAGATGTTCCAGACGGGATGTTCCTTCCCCGAGCCGAATGTTTCTTTTCCCCAGGCAAGAGCCAATAGGCTTAAAGGTCGCCCTGTTCTATAGGCAAAGAGCCAATGGTGTTGGGGTTGCTCTAGTGCACCCCCCACCAGAAATCCCTATATAAGGCCCTGTTTGAGAGACAGAGAGAGACACACAGACACAACATCAGCTCGTCGCTGCTGAGAGGAGAAAGCCACTGCAACAGCTCCAGACCCATCGCCTCCAGCTTGACGGCCGCTCCCAGCTGACAGCTCCAGCCTCCAGCCAGACAGCAGCTGCTTTAGCTGACAGCTCCAGAGATCCCAGCCGGCGCAACCAAGCACCCACCTTCTGTCCAGAGCTTGCACACTCCCCTCTCCCTGACTCCCTTCTCCCACCAGAGCTTACACACTCCCTTCTCCCTGACTCCCCTCTCCCACCTCTTCGACCTTCGACCAGAGCACCTCTTCTCCGGTTTTCGATACCGGCTTCCGAAGGCTGTTAAATAAATCTTTTGGCTGCACGGCTGTCCCCAGTGTGATGCTTTGCCCTTCAGGTAGACCAATAGGCCCAAAGTCACAGTTAGATAGGAGAAAGCCCTGGGTTACTACTGCACTGTGTAATGAGCACAGAGAACAATTCTCTTCTGCACATTTCAAAAAGCTTTAGAAGTAAGGATTTTGAAGGGTGTCACTACAAAGAAATGAAAAATGTTTGAGGAAGTATGTTCAACCTTATTTAAACATTATACAATTTATACATGTATCAAACACTATACTCCCCCATTAATATATACATCATTATGTTTTAGGTAACAGATAAAAAAATTTAAAAGAAGCAAAATATAATTTTTCAAAGAAAAAAAACTGAAAAGAGAGAGAAAAAAAGACATCCTGAACTCTCTTCTTTTGGCTTAGTGAAACCAAAAGTATAGGTCAGTCAAAGATGGTTCTTGATACGTAATGTCAAGATGTGATGTAAGGCGGGGCTTGGTGGCACACGCCTGTAATCCCAGCAGCTAGGGAGGCTGAGATAGGAGGATCCAGAGCTCAGTGAGTTCAAAGCCAGCCTCAGTGACAGTGAGGCGCTAAGCAACTCAGTGAGACCCTGTCTCTAAATAAAATACAAACAGGGCTGGGATGTGGCTCAGTGGTCAAATGCCCCTGAGTTCAATCCCAGGTACCAAAAAAAAAAAAAAAAAAAAAAGTAATGTAAATACATATTTAGTAGTTTTACAAAGTTTTAAATCTCTTATGCTTGACTCCAATACTCTGGTCTCACAAGAACTTAAAAATATTTGTCGTGGGGCTGGGGTTGTGGCTCAGCGGCAGAGCGCTCCCCTCTCACGTGTGCGGCCCGGGTTCGATCCTCAGCACCACGTAAACATAAATGCATTGCATTGTGTACAACTAAAGTAAATAAATAAATATTTTTTTTAAAGATTAAAAAAAAATTTGTTGTGGTAATCAACAACTAAATATAATTATTTCTTTTTAAATTTCTGCAAAATAATTCTAATCCATTTCCAAATAAGTGATGCCTTTGGCAAGCCAAGGAGAAGATCAAGTAAAATAATAATAATAATAATAATTGTTTGTTGTCACCTGAAGCGATGGCTGCTTGGAGCAATGAAGCCGCGGGAAGAAGTTTAGAGGCAAACTGGAAACAAACAGCTTTTTATTCTGATAACTTTTCTCTCTGGCTCTAACAACAACTAACACGCGCCACACACACCACCAAAATGGCGCTGACCTGATCAGCAATCTCGGTCAAGTCACTAGAGATCCTGGGCCAAGTCCCTCGAGATCCCAGGCCAAGTCCCGTGAGACTACAGAAGGCAGCAATGCCCAAAACTCCATGGCCCATAGTCAACCGCAATTTAAGCCATCTCCCCAAACAAAGCTCCTACAATTGTTGTTGTTGTTATTATTATTATTATTATTATTATTATTTGGTACCAGGGATTGAACTCAGGGGCACTCAACCACTGGGCCACATCCCCAGCCCGGTTTTGTGTTTTATTTAGAGACAGGGTCTCACTGAGTTGCTAAGTGCCTCACCATTGCTGAGGCTAGCTTTGAACTCACGGTCCTCCTGCCTCAGCCTCCCAAGTGCTGGGATTACAGGCGTGCGCCACCGCACCCAGCTTCAAGTAAAATTAAATGTGAAATAAAGAAATATATAAATGTATGTCAGAAAAATGTAAGTCTCAATGTCCATAATTTCTGGGTTTTGCTCTCTTCTGCTTTTTAAATCTTCCTTGGCACCAGTAAAAAGTCTCTTATTAAGCAAGCATTGGTGGTACATGCCTTTAATTCCTCACTATTATGGAGAATGAGGCAGGAGAGTGACCTGGGCAACTTAGCAAGAACTTGCCTCAAAATAAAAAAGGGCCAGGAATGTGGCTCAGAGGTAAGGCACCTCTGCGTTCAATCCCTGGTACCAAAGAAACAAACAAACAAAAAGAAGAAAAAGTATATAGTGAAGAGCTCTCTTTTAAGCATGAGCCACAGATAAATAAATATATTTATAATTTTAATTACATTTATTTTAGGTAGTACATTTTTTCAAACATTCTTACAGATAATTTTGGTTCAAGGTCTTCATATTAATTACATTTCTAGGATTTCACTACCTGAGGAATTTTCACAGACTTTGAAACTGTTTGTTACAAAAGGCAACTTTCCTGTGTTTTTCATATTCACAGGATTTTCATCCAATGTGCATTCTCACAGGTGGACCAGGAGAAGACTTGTGCACGTCTATTCCAGGTTTCTCTCCATACTGAGTTCATTTAAATGTGTTTACTGAACCCAGATGACTACACGCATTGCCACCTGCTTTATCCTGATTCAAGTTCTCGACGTTGTGCATCTGCATGTTTGCTAAAAAGGTCATGTGATAAGGAAGTTGTTCCACATTCTTCATTCAGGGTTACTCTGAAGTGAGTTCTTCCACGTCTGTGAAAGAAAGTGGACAGAATGAAGGCTTTCCCACGCTGCTTAGACACATAGGGTTTCTCTCCAGTGTGAGTTCTTTTATGTATTTTAATGTTACAAGAGGAACTAAAGCCTTTTCCACATTGCTTACATATGGGGGATCTGTCTCCAGAATGAATTATTTCATGTTTTCAGAGGGAAGAGGGAAATTAAGGCTTTCCCACATTGCTTACAGAAAGGGTTTCTTTTCTTTTTTTTTAAATATTTATTTGTTTGTTTTTAGTTGTACACAATGCGTTTATTCTTACATGGTGCTGAGGATCGAACACACGTGCTAGGTGAGCGCTCTACCGCTGAGCCACAACCCCAGCCCAGACAGGGTTTCTTTCCAGGGTGAGCTTCTTTGGTGTGTTTTTAGGTAACTGGAATAACTGAAGGCTTTTCTACACTGCTTACACACATAGGATTTCATTTCATTGTGAGTTCTTCCATGTTTTCTTCTTTCTTTCTTTTTTTTTTTTTTTTTTTTTTTTTTGGTACCAGGGATAGAACTCAGGGGCACTAGACCACTGGGCCACATCCCCAGTCCTTTTCTGTATTTTATTAGAGACAGGGTCTCACTGAGTTGCTAAGTGCCTCGCCATTGCTGAGGCTGGCTTTGAACTCACAATCCTCCTGCTTTAGCCTCCCAAGTGCTGGGATTACAGGTGTGTACCACTGTGCCCGGCTTTCTTCCATGTCTTCTGAAGGAACTGGAACCACAGTGGTTTTCCCACATAGTTTATAACATACACAGGGTTTCTCTCTGCTGTGAGTCTGTTCATGTATTTCAATGTAATGAGAATAACTAAAGTCTATTCCACACTGCACACATAGGAAGGATCTGTCTCCAGTGTGAACTCTTGTGTATTTGAATGAAACTGGGACAACTTAAGGCTTTCCCACACTGCTAACATTCCTGGTGCCTCTCTTCAGTGCAAGTCTTCTGATGCTTCACTGAGGATTAATGAAGGTTTTCCCCACATTTATGCATTTGTGTGTCCTCTTTCCATATTCCTGATCTTCATATGGTTCCTGTCTGGTGTGAGCACTTAAGGGCACATTTCGAGATGAATGATCAAGGAGGATCTCCACACACATGGCTTTCACTTGTGGATTTTTTTTTTTTTTTTTTTTTTTTTTTTTTGGTACCAGGGATTGAACTCAGGGGCACTCGACCACTGGGCCACATCCCCAGCCCTTTTTTGTATTTTATTAGAGATAGCATCTCACTGAATTGCTAAGTGACTTGCCGTTGCTGAGGCTGGCTTTGAACTCGCGATCCTCCTGCCTCAGCCTCCCAAGTGCTGGGATTACAGGTATGCGCCACCACGCCAGGTTTCACTTGGTTTTATTTGAGGAAGAATTTTCTCGTTCACAGGAGGATCTGGAGTACAGCTGAAGGTTTCTACTTCCACATTCTTTATGTTGACTACCTTCTTCATGTTCAGAGTTTCCCTACCACTTGACTTCTGGGGGAAAAAATGAAAAGCAAATTACTAAGATTTTTGTCTCTTAATGACTTACCACAAGAAGTATGGGGTTTAGGCCCTGTTAGAATTTTTGAACCTGAGTGGATTGAATGCTCTGCAGGTTGGCTCAAGGACAGATATTTCAGTACAGCGATACTGTTATAGTATCTCAATACTATACCAAAATAAACAATTTAGCAAAGACTGAATATCTATACCACATTTAAATACAGTGGGTTTTTCTGATGCTACCACATGCTTGGGTTCAAAGGCATCTGTGATTTTGAAATATTTACATACACATGATGAGACAGCCTGAGGATGAGACTCAGTCAAAATACAACATTCACGTTTGTATTTTAACTGCCTTATCCCCAAACCTTGTAGGCAATCTCATACAGCATTGTTGGTGATCCTGTGCACAGGACAAAGTTTGTGTATATGGAAGCATCTGAAAGTGTCACATGACAGCATGTCAGTGCTCCAGATGTTGCCAATACTGGGAAATTTCTCATATCTGATTTTCCAATTCTGGATGCTGACCAGAAGGTACATTTGGAGGAAATGTTCTGAGAACAAATCAGTTTGAAGTTAGAGTGAATAGCACTATTTGCTTGTTTTTAAAGTTTCCTCTCACACCAAGATGCAGGAGAGGTATTGTTTTCTCTTGTGAGAGCAAATTACCTGAGATTTCTCCTGGGATTTTTGTGCACATTTTTAATGTTCTGGTCTTCCTTTTCTTTTCCTAAAATGCAGACCCAGAAAATCAACATGAATTATTGCAATATTATAGAAAAATTATTAAACTCTAGGTAGGTTCATGGTATAATGTGACCATCCTTGGTATATTCACCTCAATGTTCCCTTTCCATCTTTTGTATCATGGTACAATCCTGGTGAGCAAGAAATACTTGTTCTCCAATTGACTAAGTAAAAGATGAAGGTCATCCTTACCTACAAAAACCAGGTTCGTTCCTGAAGGTTTCCAGCATCACATGTCTGTGAAGTTTCTTCTGGGAAGGACCCAGCAAAGCCCACTCCTCCAGGGTGAAGTTCACAGCCACATCATCAAAGGTCACTGACTCGAAAACATCCCACGACATTTCCACGAGGAAGGCACAAAAAGTTGACAAGATGCCGTGTTCTCCAAAGGCTCACTCCACACTCCCACTCCCATCCACACTCCCATCCTTTCACACCACACTTCCAACGCTGGTCTGGAGCTACATGTCGACAAGACAGCAGAAGAGGAACACAGTTTGCTCCTGGATCTTTCCAACGTCTTACTGTAGAATGGGTCTGTGATACTTCTATAACAAAGTCCTACTATTGACTGTGCACAAGAGTTAATACCAGCTGTCCTGAAACCCCATGTTCTTAGAAATACCTAAACAAAGTTCGACCTTCGCCAGTATCTGGGAACTGCTAGTGGAATGGACCTCAGGAGCTTCACTGTGAAGAGGGCCTCAGTGTTCCCAAACAGAATATGCCGACAATATGCTCTTAATTTAACTACTGCTGTCCCCCTGAAAGTTTGCCATATTCTGACACACTCATCAGCCTACCTCATCAGCCCCACCCCAAATGCTTTCTGGATGAGGAAACTTTTATGAGTGGGTCAGATGGACACAATTCAATACCTCTAGTCAAATCTTATTACTTAGGGAAATGAGTGCATCCTTACTGACTGCACGAAGACACTATATTTGGAAGCTGGCACTGGTTTCTTACAAACTTCATTAGATACTAAACAAGGATGAACTATATCATGAAGGCTATTTCACTATGGCAATGCAAAAACATTAGTTTTTATTGGATGATGTCAAAGGGCAATTAAATAAGGGGAATGATGGCACATAATCTTAGAAAGAGTTAACGTTACCAAGATGTCACCTTTCACATATATCAATAATATTCCCCAAACACACCTCTGACTAGTAAAACAAAAACAAACAAAAAAAAAACAAATGGGAAAAAAAACCACTACTTTCCACAATCTAATAGGTATAATAAATGTGCAATGTGCAATAATGTTTAAAATCTCTGGAATTAGAAAGTGATAGCTTGCCTGGCATATCTACTGTTATCACAGAGAATAAAAAATAGAGTACAGGTAAGAGCCGGGCGCGGTGGCGCACGCCTGTAATCCCAGCACTTGGGAGGCTGAGGCAGGAGGATCGCGAGTTCAAGGCCAGCCTCAGCAATGGCGAGGCACTTAGCAACTCAGTGAGACCCTGTCTCTAATAAAATACAAAAAAGGGCTGGGGATGTAGCCCAGGGGTCGAGTGCCTCTGAGTTCAATCCCCGGTACCAAAAAACAAAAAACAAAAAAATAGAGTACAGGTAAGAAATACAGTCTTCAGCCAGGCGCGGTGGCACACACCTGTAATCCTAGCACTTGGGAGGATGGGGCAAGAGGATGGCGAGCTCAAAGCCAGCCTCAGCAATGGTGAGGCACTTAGCAACTCAGTGAGACCCTGTCTCTAAATAAAATACAAAAAAAGGGCTGGGGATGTGGCCCAGTGGTCAAGTGCCCCTGAGTTAAATCCCCGTACTGAAAAACGAAAAAAGAAAAAAAGAAATACAGTCTTCAGTGGGCCCACATATAAAGACTATTGACTCATGATGGAACAGCCATCGTACAACAGTGGCAGAACCACAAACTCTTGATAGATGAGGCAGGGACAAACTGGCATACACTTGGAAACAAGCATCAAATTCCCATTTATTCCATGGGGAAGATAAAACTTGAACACTTTGAGAAGTCACTGACAAATATATTTTGGGTGTGATGATAGTTACATAAGAAAAAGAATAAGCTGTAAGAAATGGACTGGGAATGTTCATGTATGAAAATTAAGGGAAATTTTTTTAAAAGTACAAGAAAAATACCTGTAATACATGCAACACAAGGATTAATGTGCAGGCTAAAAGTGACTGGACACATGTGTGAAAAACGACCAAAACACAGCAAACTCAAGACGAAACATCACACAGAGAAAAGACCTTGGCCTTGGCGGAGGAAAGAATCAAGTGCAACCTACGTGTTGAGACCTCCGCAGGCACATGGAATCCTGCACCAACGCAGGCTCCACCACGCATTCCGCTGCCACCTCCCAGAGACAGACTCACTTTTTCACAACACTGAAAACTAACCTTGAAAAAGCCTGAACAGGGGCTGGGGCTGTGGCTCAGCGGCAGAACGCTCGCCTCGCACGTGCGCAGCCCGGGTTCGATCCTCAGCACCACGTAAACATAAAATACATTCATTGTGTACAACTAAAGTAAATAAATAAATATTAAAAAAAAAAAAAAAGCCTGAACACAGCGAGCCCTGGAACAGATAAGGAAATAGGTCCCACCTCAAGTGCTAGCTAGCATCTGTGGAAGGCAACAAGAGCACTCATCATACCCATTACACACACACACACACACACACACACACATAATTTTCTTTATCATTCCTTTAATAATCACTTACTGAAAGTTTCAAGGGGCAAACCTAAAAGAGAAATGCTTGCTGAAAATGCATATAGTTAAGGAAAATTAGCCAATGGATTGAGACAGTGTGGTCATCTACAGAGCAAGTCAGGGATGAGTCGGACGGGGGACACCTGGAGATTCAAATGAGTGCCCAAGTTATAAATCCTGATGAAGATTCTCAGGATGTTTATATTGGTGTGTGTTTTTTAATAATTTGTTCTAATTAGTTTATATTATTTTTATCACCAAATCTTACCACATACTTTATATTTTCTTTTTTTTATATATATTTATTTACTTACTTTAGTTGTACACAATGCAATGCATTTATGTTTTTACGTGGTGCTAAGGATCGAACCCGGGCCACGCACGTGCAAGGCGAGCGCTCTGCCGCTGAGCCACAACCCCAGCCCTTTTTTTTTTTTTTTTTTAATATATATTTATTTCTTTATATTTTCTTTTGGGAATATACTTTGTGGTGAAGAATTTCAATGAAGAATTAAATATGGGAGAGAACATGCTAATTTCTGTGGTTTCCTGGTGACAGGCGATGTGAGCCTCGATTCCCAGAACAGATCAGCACAGGTCACAACAGCAGAGGTACCAACAAAAGGTGGCGTCAGAAGAGCAGGTTTGCAAGTCACAGCAAAGAAAAGAGGTGGTCAGTGTCTACAAATCCTGCTTAGGGTACAAACTGCCTTAGTCACCTTCGGAGCTGTGGTTCTGATGCTGACCCTGATGTGGATGTGACACATAGGGGATGGCTCCGAAGACTGAGGGCTCAGGGAGGGCAGCCAGGCCTCTGGAGAAGAAGAAAGCAAGTATCTTGAGAGGAGGAAAATGTGCCTGGCCTGGGGACTCTCTGGAGGTGTACAGGAAGCTGAGGTGAGAATTCCCTCCCGCTCCCATCCCAAAGGATGCCCCTACCCCTGAGATTATTTTCTTTTGTGTGTGTGGTACCAGGGATTGAACTCAGGGGCACTCGACCACTGGGCCACATCCCCAGCCCTCTTTTGTATTTTATTAGAGACAGGGTCTCACTGAGTTGCTAAGTGCCTTGCCATTGCTGAGGCTGGCTTTGAACTCGCGATCCTCCTGCCTCAGCCTCCCAAGTGCTGGGATTACAGGCGTGCGCCACCGCACCTGGCTCGACCCCTGAGATTTTTTTTTAAATATTTATTTATTTGCTTTAGTTGTACACAATGCGTTTATTTGTATGTGGTGCTGAGGATCGAACCCGGGCCGCGCAGGTACTAGGCGAGCGCTCTACTGCTGAGCCACAATCCCAGGCCCATCGACCCCTGAGATTTTTAATCACCAGATCTCGATGTGGGGTACAAACAGAAGCAGTGATAGGATTAAACAGTGTCACCGAATACCAAAAACTGGAGTCACACACTTTCACTTTCCAGTACAGCATGGAAGGACCCAAAAAAGAACATTTCCATCTGCACAAGAAAAAGAACAAAGAACCAGCTTGGAAGGCTGAGGCAGATGGCAAGTTCAAAGCCAGCCCCAGCAATAAAATACAAAATAGGATTGGGGATGTGGCTCATTGATCTAGTATCTCTGAGTTCAATCACATGCACCAAAAAAAAAAAAAAAAAGGACAAATTTAAAATCAACAACATTTCCAGATCCAGAGAATTAGGGCCAAAAGAAATCCACTCTCTCAAAGTAGAGGAACAAAAAAGGCAGGCCCTCCACTCAAAAAAAAAAAAAAAAACCTAAAAGCAGATCAAAATTAGGAAAACTTTATTATCCCTGGTGAACTGCAGAAAGTTGAAAGAAGACAAACTTGAGAGATTAGATTTCAAAGGGATCCAGTTTTAGATGTCCTACAAATTTTAGGATTTCTACCACTAACCATACAAAGTTGCACAGTGACATTCTGAGACAAATTGTTTCCTGCTTTGTCAATGGGGGGGAAAAAAACAAGCAATTTTGAAAATTCTTGTTTTCATAAGTTCTGTGGTTTAAAAAAAAAAAAAAAAAAAAAAAAGGAGTATTTCCCAAGACACTAACACTCCAGAGTATTTGTAGACTCAAATGTTGGGGGCAAGTGAAAACTTTTATGTCAACCTCCTCTAATTTCTTGCCTTCACACTGGAAAAGAAGTAGAAATTGATTTCTACAGTTGCCCCACTAAACTATTTAAACATCAACTTATCAAATTCAAAAACGAAAACAAAATAATCACCAAGAATGCAGAAAGTCAGGTGGCACACACCTGCCATCCCAGCTCCTCTGGAGGCTGAGGCAGGAGGATCACAAGCTAAAGGGAAGCCTCAGGAACTTACTGAGACCCTGTCTCAAAATAAAAAATACAACGGGCTGGGTATATAGCTCAGTGGTAGAACCCTCCTAGTTTCAATCTCTAGTACCAGGGACTGGGAAGGTAGAGGGGGATAGGAGAGGAAAATAAAAAACGAATACTGAGAAAGAAGGAAATATGGCTCACCCACAGGGAGGGAAAATGAATTGAGAGAAACCACTGCGGAGAAACCTCAGACACTGAACTTATTAGACAAAGACTTTTAAAGCACCATCGTAATTCTGCTCAAAGTGGGAGAGGCACCAAGGTGAAAGAACAAAAGGACAGCAGAAATAGTTGCATGAATAAAATGATAAGAAAGAATTTGGACATGGTATGGGAAGGAGGAGCTGAGAATATTCTAGGGAAACTGCACTACCCTTGAAAGAACAGTGTTATCTTTTTTTTTTTTTTTTTTTTTTTTGGTACTGGGGATTGAACTCAGGGGCACTCAACCACTGGGTCACATCCCCAGCCCTTTTTTTGTATTTTATTTAGAGACAGGGTCTCACTGAGTTACTAAGTGCCTCGCCATTGCTGAGGCTGGCTTTGAACTCGCGATCCTCCTGCCTCAGCCTCCCAAAGTGCTGGGATTACAGGCGTGCGCCACCGCGCCCGGCAACAGTGTTATCTTAAACTGGGTTTAGAATAGTTGTAAACAGATTTTGTTAACACTGGGAAAACACTGAAAATTTAGGAAACAAGCATCCTTGATATCCTGATAGAAGACAGAGGTAGAATTATATCAAACGTGCAACTAAATGAAAGGCAGAAAAAGAGGCTTAAAAGAAAAACCCAGGACCTAGGGTGTTGGTTCAGCGGTAGAGCGCTTGCCTAGCATGTGTGAGGCACTGGGTTTGATCCTCAGCACCACATAGAAATAAATAAAATATTTAAGAGGTATTCTCCTAAACATAGCAACAAACCACATAGGCCAAAAACACAGAACTGAAGGGAAGATCACAGATCCAAAATTACATCTGTAGACTTCAAAACATCTCCATCAATAACTGACAGATCAAGAAAGCAAAAATGTAGCCAGGTGTGGAGGTACACATCTGTAATCCCAGCAACTCAGGAGGCTGAGGCAGGAGGACCACAGGTTTGAGACCAGCCTTAGTATCTTCACGAGGTCCTCAGCAATTTAGGGAGACCCTGTCTCAAAACAAAACAAAACAAAATTAAAAGTGCTGGGGATGTAGCTCAGTGGTAAAGCAGCTTTGGGTTCAATACCTGGTACCAAAAAATAAAAATAAAAAAAGGAAAAGTTTAGTAATGACACAGTTGAAATCAACAGCATCATCATCAAGTGGAGACATCTGAGATTGCAGGATACTTCATCCAACAACTAGAGTACACATTCTTCTCAAGATCCTGAGGAATATTCACCAATACAGACCATGTTTTGTACTACAAAACCCACCTTAACCAATCACATAGGTAATGTCCTTAGACCACACTATATTTCAACTAGAACCTGATGACAGAAACATAGATGGAAAACCTGGGGGCGGGGTGCAGTGGCACACACCTGTAATCTTAGAGGCTTGGAAGGCTGAGACAGGAGGATCACAAGTTCAAGGCCAGCCTCAGCAACTTACTGAGGTCCTAAGCAACTCAATGAGACCCTGTCTTTAAATAAAATACAAAAAATAAAAGAGGCTTGGGATGTGACTCAGCGGTTAAGCACCCTGGGGTTCAATCATCCCTGGTAACAAAACAAAACAAAATAAAACCTGAGAGGAATTAGAGATGAAATAATATATATGTTAAATATATATGATTAAATCACTAATGTGTCCTTTTAATTAACATGTGTCCATGGGAAGTCTCAAAAGAAATTTAAGTATTTCATCAAACATGAAAATTAACAAAATTGTTGGGAGGCTGAGGCAGGAGGATTTCGAGTTCAAAGCCAGCCTCAGCAATGGCAAGGCACTTAACAACTCAGTGAGACCCTGTCTCTAATAAAAGACAAAAAAGGGCTGGGGATGTGGCCCAGTGGTTGAGTGCCCCTGAGTTCAATCCCTGGTACCGAAAACACAAAAAACAAAATTGGACTGGGGTTGTGGCTCAGTGGTAGAGCGCTTGCCTAGCACGCTGGGTTCGATCCTCAGCACCACATAAAAATAAAATAAAGGTATTGTGTCCACCTACAACTAAATATATATATTAAAAAGAAAAGAAAATTAACGAACTTCATAAGTGTAGAAAACCCCAAAGAACTGGGGAAAAAATAAAAGAAAAGCATTTTCTGGAATTAAAAAGGGCTTACAGCAAGTTTGTACAATAGTAGATTAATATAGAAAATTCACCATTTTGATATAGATCAACTATAAACAACTGGATTGGAAAATAAAATCACAATGCCATTATATTGGGGGGAAGAGGCAGATGAGGCCATCTACAAGTAAAGCTCAAGGCCAAAGTTAATGAGTAGAGAGCAAAATACAATCATACAGGGCTGGGGCTGTTGCTCAGTGGTAGAGTGCTTCTCTAGCAAGCGTGAGGCCCTGGGTTCAATTCTCAGCTCCACATAAAAATAAATAAATACAGCCAGGCACGATGACGCACACCTGTAATCCCAGCACTTGGGAGGCTGAGGCAGGAGGATCGTGAGTTCAAAGCCAGCCTCAGCAATGGCAAGGCACTTAGCAACTCAGTGAGACCCTGTCTCTAATAAAAAAAATGGCTGGGGATGTGGCCCAGTGGTCACGTGCTCCTAAATTCAATCCCCGGTACCAAATAAATAAATTCAATAAAGGTAGTGTGTTCATCTAAGAAAAATGCAATCCTACAGTGATGCATACACATAACCGTTCCAAGCACTGGCACAGCACACACATCCACGAAAGGCCAAATGATAAATTCATATACTAACACAACTTCCAACTAAATTTGAATTTATTCAGTCCACAAATCAACAATTTTTATCCCATTCTGGAAAAAAAAAAAAAAAGATCATGCATTAGTACTTGGGGACAAAATAAGAATAACATTACTAACAACATCAAAAATAAAAAAAATAATAATAAGCCTGAAACAACTCAAGGCCCACAGCAAGCAGAGCAGTAGAACGACTGAGTGAACTGGCTGCACGGCCACCTTACCAACCCTGTGTGCAAACCGTGGAGGCAAAGCCACCCCCACACACACACATACACATAAAATAATAGTATGTTAGTGGCACGATTAACTCACTCAAAAACAAAAGAGGCAAACCAAGTAAAACTCTGCTTAGTGCTAAGTAGACGGCAAAACTATAAGGAAGGTCCAAAAAAAATCCATCCTACGGTCACCTCTGGTGCACAGGTTGTTGAGATCAGAGAGACACATCAGAAGCGACCATGGCCTATTTATTGCCCTGCATGCTGATTTTATGCCTTTATGATCTTCTTTAAACTTAATATAAACAAGTAATTTATTTCAAGAATTCTTGCTTCTTCAGACCTCATCATTCCATTCAGTCCCAACCCAGAAAATCACCACCTTCCATTTGAATGATGAAATAAAATTTTGAAATGTTTAAGTCAACTGGTATTTTACAGAAAGAATGCTCTAATACAGGAAACAAAAGGGAAGCAAATCAATGAAGCAGTGTGCCGAGGCCCCACTCTTGATGTGCAGAGGCAGCCCTGCATGGCTCACTCCCGCTGTCCCCTCCTCACAAAGGGAAAAGGCTCCCTGGCTCCAAGGCTCAATTTTGACCAGTTTCTCAAAACTCATCAAGAGCCAGCTGAAAGTTCAGACCTGGGTGTCTTTGCTGACAGTTCTTCTTACACCAAGTTTGGTGTTTGCGGAACACTGAACAATTCTCCAACACCAACTGGATGTCCCACAAATTAATTCTGACACCACCATCCCCACTGCAGATGCCAGGCCAAAGTACTGTTTGCTATCTGCTTTGTGAGTGCGGGCACACACACGCTCGCTGAAGTGCATGTGAATAAACTGGTACCCTAAGTCACCTCATTAGCATAAACTGAGACACTGTCTGGAAGGGGCTAATGATAAACAACCAAAGACACAAATTGCTCAGAAAATTTCAAGGGTTTTACAATTTCTGTGCCTGACACTTTGGACAACGGCACTCACATCCCCATACAGTGTCACATACTCAGTGTCTTTTTCTCAGAATGCTTCTCAGAGACCTTCTTAAATGGCATACTAAACCCTGACCAGACCAAGTCTGTGTCTGCAAAAACAAAAAGCTACAGACATTGCTTCTACCCAAGCAATATAATCCTGGTAAATAAAGGTTTGTGACTTGGACCCCAACGTTTTCTGTTTTGGACAAGCAGCCTAGTTCAAACAAACACCCTTCCCGTTACACTTAGAGGATGTCCCCTTATTGCCACCGTTACCACAGACAAGGGCAGACAGACACTTTCCAAATTCCCATTTTTTGCCTTAAGCATGATTGAACTGATCAGCAGAAACAAAACACTTACTAAGTAAACTTTCATTATCTTTCTCCCCTTCCTCCAGGCGTGTGATCCTTGACCTCCCTCAGCCTCAACCAGCACACAAACCTTCCTCTCTTGTCACTCTTAAAAAAGATCCAGGCGCCGTGGTGCACGCCTGTAATTCCAGCAGCTCTGGAGGCTGAGGCAAGCAAGAGGATTAGTTCAAAGCCAGCCTCTGAACGGCAAAAGCGAGGTGCTAAGCGACTCAGTGAGACCTTGTCTCTACATAAAATGCAAAACAGGGCTGGGGATGTGGCCCAGTGGTTGAGTGCCTCTGAATTCAATCCTGGGTACCCCAAAACAAAAACAGGCTGACCTAAGGGTGCCGCTGTCTGGCCTAGCAGTTGATATCGCCACCCTCCGTCCTCCCCTCGCGCCCACCTAATTTCTATTCTTTTGCTCCTCCCTATAAAGAAAAGCCCCTTTCTGCCTAACCCTTGTCGTGCTTCCAGACCTACAGTCGGGATTTCACCAATGCAATACTCCTTTCAAGTAAAGTCACACCCTCCCTTAATACGCATTTCTTTCTTTCTTTTTCTTTTTTTTCTTTCTTTTTTTTTTTTTTAACAATGTCAAGAAACAGTCGGAGAGCCGGGCGCGGTGGCGCACGCCTGTAATCCCAGCAGCTCGGGAGGCTGAGGCAGGAGGATCACGAGTTCAAAGCCAGCCTCAGCAACTTGGCTGAGGCCCTAAGCAACTCAGCGAGACCCTGCCTCTAAATAAAACAGGAAAAAAGGCTGGGGATGCGGCCCAGTGGCGCTTAATTCAAGGGGTTCGATTCCAGGGGAGGGAGCGAGGGAGGCTGAGTGCAGGGACGGTGACGTCTCCGCTCCCACTCCAAGGCCAACCCCGCGCATCCCGACCCCCCTTCCGCGGCTCCGGCCATGTCGGGGAGTACCCGAGAAGCCGGGGTTTACTGCCACCCTGAGAAGGCTTCGTCCAGGGGACAGGTCCCGGAATTTAGAGATGCCTCCACGAACCTGGAAGGTGCACTGGAAACCGGGCACCAATGGGGAGTGGGGAGGGACGGGACCCACACACACCCTCCTCCCGCGACGTCCCCCGCGGCCCCCCGCCGTCACCGCACAGCGCGGGGGACTCGGGGCCGCGGGGTCAGGCCGTCCCCGCCGCTGGAGCACAGCCCATCGGGCCCGGGGCCGGACGCCGGTCCTGCCGCCCCATCGCGCACGCCCCGGCGGGACACGCTCACCATCTCTCCTCCTCCGGCCAGTCCCGGCGTCCGCCGCGGGCTACTGCGGTCGGTGGAGACCACCTGGGATCAGGGGCCAGCCACCCGGAGCCTCTCCCTGCTGCTGCGCGGGCCAAATATGGCAGCTTCAGAAAGCAAGCTCAGGGGTCTGGAGCGTCCACCTCCCAAGACCAGCGCTCTTCATTGGACAGTCTGTGCAGCCCTGAAACCGCGTCCCTGACTGATTAGGGATGCGGGGGCTGCCCCCCCCCCCATGCCTGAGTGACAGGGGAGGCCATCCAGTACCTGGCCAAGTGGAGCCTAAATGACAGATCCCAGCACAGCTCTTCCTAACCTAGGCTGCCCCCCAACCCCGGGGTTTGGAAAGGGCCTGGCCAGGAAATAATTCTATTTAAGCAGAACTTGCTCCTGGGTTTCAAGAGTGGGCATTTATTTGTACTCAATGGGCTCTTCTTGCTTCTTCCTTCTAGAAATGGGGCCACAAGTCTGCTCAAGAAATTCTAAACTCAGTGTCCCAGGGAGACAACCTATGATCTCAGAGAAACAGGGGTGCCCAGGGCAGTCCTGACCCCCTGGAAGTGGCTGGAGAGCCTGATGTCGTCTCTCGGAATGAAACAAATGGCCAAGGCTTTCTTACACCGTTCCTCTCCGCCTGTCCATTTTCAGCTGAGAAAGTAAAAACACACCAAAAGGGGAATGCAGGTAGTCGATGCAGGGAGAAAATGGAGCGATATGGCAGCAATATTCTACAAAGGTAGCAAGAAGAAAGAAAAGCAACGCTGTGTACAAACAGCCTGCTTAAACAAGGTCACCAGGAGAACCCCCATTCACAAGATTGAACATATTCCCAAGATGGAGGGCCAGGCTGAATGCTGAAGGTGGCCCTATGCGGATCACTCCCTGGTGCTGACGAAAGGACACCTAAGGAATAAACCCTGGGAGCCCCACCAGACATTGCTGTCCCCAAGACTCAGTGTGGAAACTCTTTGTTTTCAACACCTTAATATTCACCAGAGGGACACTCTGACCTGTAGTCACTTTGTGCTTTTACTTAAATAATCTGTCAAATGCATAAACCCTTTCCCCAGGAGACTAACTAAATGAGTCTTTTTTTTTTCCCCTTCTTTATTTTTAGTTTCCAGAAGCTTCTGTATTGGATTTTTATTGCTACTGAACAAATTGCTACAAACAATGGCTCAAAACAACACATCTATTATATAACAGTTCTGCAGTTTAGAAGTCTAAAATCACTTTGGGCAAGATAGATTCCTGGTGCTAGCAGAGCTGTGTTCCTTTTTGGAGGCTCTAGGAGAGAATCTGTTTCCTTGCCTTCCCCCTCTTCTACAGGTGGCCTGCATTCCTGGCACCTGCTCCATCCATAATAGCTTGATTCTTTCTCATGTTACATCACTCTCGTGCTGACTCTTATCAACTTCCTTCTTCTACTTCAAGGGTCCTTATAATAGTGGGCCTGCCTGGATAATCCAGGATAATCTTCCCAACTCAAGGTCAGCTGGTTAGCAAACTAAATTACATCTGTTGCCTTACTTGCTCTTTATCAGGTAGCACAACATACTTAAAGATTCTGGAGATTAGAATGTAGACATCTTGGTTGGGGGGTCATTATTCCCAGTGACTCTGGAGGCTGAGGCAGGAGGATTGCAAGTTCGAGGTCAGCCTCAGCAACTCAGCGAGGGCTTAAGCAACTTAGTGAGAACCTGAGTCTTAGAGAAAAATGAGTCTTCCTCCAAGTGTGACCTTCAGAGATTTTCTTCATATACACAAATCACAGATCGACACCATCATCTCTGCACATGCGAAAACAAACGCAACTCCACAAAACAGTCGTATGACAACCAGAGTCACAACCTCAGAAAGGACAGAAGCCTCCAAGTCCATCTTCACGTGGGTCTCTTCCTTCCCAGTGCTCTGAGCTTCGTCAGCATTCCTTCTGTCAGGGCTCTGCTCGGCTGGAGGCCACCTAAAGGAAAGGAAGCTGCATGGGAAGCTCCACAGGGAAATTCTTTGGCCTCCCAGCAGTTTCAGATGGACCTCAGCATAGACTCTCTGGCTTCCTCCTTTTGCCACCCACTTCCAGGTTATTCCCCTGCTTCACACTAATATTGGTGAATTAAATGAGGCAAAGATGCTGAATCCTAATTTTTGACTTCAAAACCCAGAGAGCCCCTGCTTTACCTCTGTGTTATTTATAAAGTAGGTAAGGAAAACCTTAAGGTATTATATTTAGATTTAACAACTGGCAAACAATTATTCCATTGAGAATGCAAAGATGCCAGCAAACTATTGTTTTCACATGAACATCTGGGTATGAAAACTACCAATCAAATGTGAGCTCTCTTCTTTTTCCTCTACTTCAGCAGCTCTACCTCCTTCCCAGTTGATAGCTGTCACCGGGTCCTGTGTCTGGGGATTTGCACCTTTTCTTTACCCTTTTGACAATGTCACACCTAGCCCACCACCACCACCACTTACTCATCCAGTCCTTTCTGTAGTAAACCCTAAACATCATCTAGTGTCTGTTCTAAAAGGGCTAACAGATCCCAGTCTGAGTCCTCCTAAGCCTCTCAGAGCCTTTTATTTAAATTATCTTTATGAAATGGTCTAACAGAATAGATTGTGATATTTTGTATGAATACCAAAGACATTTTCTTCTCTGCTATTCTTCACAAACCGACACATACCTGCTCATTGAAGGCACATAGAATATTACAGTAATTGGGTCTTAATCCAAAAGATACTAACCCAAGAGCTGCTAAATTCCCTTAATATCCCTGGAATGGTAATAGGTCTTTTGCATGCTAATGATGTGAGTGGTGTTTGAGGACCCCGAATTGGTTTCAGGATGGAGAATTTTTGGATTTCCAGAAAGACCAATGCATGCTTAAAAGGTGGAAATGTTAAAAATTCATTGCTTTTGTTTTTAACTAATAAGAGGGTTGTGCTGTTGAGCCCTGCCCACTAGACCTCTGGGAAGGACAGAGGGGATTGAGTGAATTATCAAGGGCCAATGAGCTAATCAGTCATGTAAACATTCCAGAAGTCTATAGGAAAACCCCTAAATGATGAGCACAGACAACTTCGGGGTTGGTGGACACACAGTGATGCTGGGAGTTTGGAACCTCCGTATGGAACAAAAATTTATCCTTTGAACCTGTCTTTAAATGAGCTTAGATCTAGCCTACTTTGAAATCATCTTAACATGGAGTAAAGTGAGAGGCAGAGTCTTAATTTAGGTGAGGTGGGCTCTTGACAAATCTTAGGTAGAGTGTCTTATTTCTGAAGCTGATCTTTGCTTCTTTCCTAAATATGATTTTACAAAGTTTTTACGTACTGTTTCCTGAGTCTATATGAATGTTAATTAACATAATACAACATTACATTTGAAACATAAATCAAACAAAAGCTAAGAGAGCTCTTAACCCCCCTTTTGTGGAAAAGTGGTAAAATGTTTCATTTTTCACAATATTAACCTTTAAACAGATCAGGCTCTCATTATCTTTCAAAAATACATTTAAATTTTTACCCAGTGTAAAAAGCAACACGAAATTTTACTTGCATCTTAGTGATAACAGGTCCAGTTGCAGAACATTAAATGATATAAATAAATCCCTAATTAAATTTACTATTTCTGTAAGTTTAAAATTACCATTACAAACAACTTTGGTTTGGAGAACACCAGCTTGGTAAAATGTTCTTCCAGGCTTTATATTTTAAAACTTGTACACTAGAAGAACATGAGTATAATTAATATACAAAGAACTAATAGCATCACCATTACACAGATGTCCTTATATTAATTAGGTTTAATTTTCCCAGTAAAATTCAGAATCCATAGATCATTACAGGCTCAAGGAGTTTAGCAGTACTAGCATAACTTAAGAATAGGGCTAGGGATATATCAGTTGGTAGAGTGATTGCCTTACATGCACAAGGCATTGGGTTCAATCCCCAGCACCACAAAAGAAAAAAAAAAAATAGCCTGAAGAGTAGCCTTAACTCTCTTATACCTTTAGGGAACAGTATTAATGATCAGAACTAGACTTAGCCAAAAAAGACAGATGTAAGTCAGTTTTTTAAATGGAAGTGTGGCCCTTTTATGTCAGAAGCAATGTATAAAAGACAGCACTTATTGGTTAAGCCTATATGAACTCTCATTTTATAGACTTTTTTTTGGGGGGGGTGGTACTGGGAATTGAACTTAGGGGCACTCGACCACTGAGCCACATCACTAGCCCAATTTTGTATTTTATTTAGAGACAGGGTCTCACTGAGTTGCTTAGCACCTCACCATTGCTGAGACTGGCTTTGAACTCGCAATCCTCCTGCCTCAGCCTCCTGAACCGCTGGGATTACAGGCATGTGCCACCGCGCCTGCTCATTTAATAGGCTTTTATTGAACATTTAGAAAAGACTGAGACAAACATATTTAATTTCAGAGGTATACATATCTGGGCACTCGACCTTTGGACTACATCCCCAGCCCTCTTTTGTATTTTATTAGTGTGATAAGAGAACTACAGGGACTCTATCTTGTTCTTCAGCAGCCATCTTAGGAGTTCCGAGAAATACTTCTGCTTCTCAGAAATAATAGAATAGAGAAAGTCCTGCCTGTGTACCCATTAATCGTTACCTAGCATAATACGCTTGACAGCATAAAAACAGCAATTCCTATACAATGTAAAATTGCTCTCTTTGGTTTCCATTTTTCCTGGGCAAATACCTTGTCAGAGATTGATTGTCTAGACGTTAGTAACCATTCTCTAACATGTACCCAACTAGGGTCATCTTGACCCCATTCCCTTCTGCTTGATTGTTGCTATATCAACCTGGAAAGTCCCGTGGGAAATATTATTGTACCCATTGCTTTGTCTTGCTAACTGCCTAGATTCAGCTTCTGTACTGTGGCTTGCTTGCATTAGCTGAAACCCTGCAATTGAATATTCCGCCCTCTGTGATTTTGCTCTTTATAAACCCTTAAAAAATCACTGCCTGCGCGCCATCTTGTCACACTGTGTGATGTGTGAGGATGGTGGCCGCTGATCAGCTTAGTAAAGGCTTTTTATTGGCTCAAGTGTGACGTGGCTTGGAGTTTTAATTGGCATTATGCTGGATACAACATTTTTGGTACAACAACCATACAGAGATTGTTAGGGACCTCTCTTTGCAGAAATCAGCAGGGCCAAGACACGGGTGCTTGCATACATGGGGACTTTGGAGGCCCTTGTAATTTAGCTCTGTGGGCAACAGTCAGGACTGCACCCAGAAGTGTCCCCTGGCCAAACAGGGAATCCTGTCAGGTCTTAAAATGAGAGATTATTTCATGCCCAGGTTATAATGTAATAGTACTGGTACCCATTTTCCAGTTCCTTGTGACTGGCAACTAGGCTAGTTAATTGTCAGACAATGAGTGTAATGGGCCCCAGATATGGTTTTCTTTAAATGTAAAGGCAACCCTGTGAGGTTAAGCAGTCCGGTCCACTCCTCCATCCCAGAGTGATGGGAAAATGGAAATGGGGGTGGACCCAAATGGAGGTTACAAAAAATTCAGACTTATGGACTAAAAGCATACGGACAAATAGAAAGCCATGGGGAAGCCAATCAACAGCCTTGGTACCTTCCCAACATCTGTACAGCATAGATGTCAACAATTGGCCCCAACGCTCTTTTTAAAAAAATATATTTATTTATTTATTTTAGTTGTACACAATGCCTTTATTTATTTTTATGTGGTGCTGAGGATTGAACCTGGGCCACGCACATGCTAGGTGAGTGCTCTATCACTGAGCCACTACACCAGCCCCCAACGCTTTTTTTTTTTTTTTTTTTTTTTTTTTGGTATTTTATTAGAGACAGGGTCTCACTGAGTTGCTAAGTGCCTCGCCATTGCTGAAGCTGGCTTTGAACTCGCGATCTTCCTGCCTCAGCCTCCCAAGTGCTGGGATTACAGGCGTGCACCACAGCGCCCAGTTCCCGCAATGCTTTTTTTTTTTTTTTTTTTTTTTTTTTTGTGGTACCGGGGATTGAACTCAGGGGCACTCGACCTCTGGGCCACATCCCCAGCCCTTTTTTGTATTTTATTTAGAGACAGGGTCTCACTGAGTTACTAAGTGCCTCGCCATTGCTGAGGCTGGCTTTGAACTCGTGATCCTCCTGCCTCAGCCTCCCAAAGTGCTGGGATTACAGACGTGCGCCACCGCGCCCGGCTTCGCAATGCTTTTTAATGTCTGTTCGGCATGGGCTCTGATCAATACCTTTATCCAGAAGTTGAAGTCCCCAGACTTATACTCAAATGGAAAAGCTTTTTTTTAATTTTCTTTTTCTTTTTTTTTTTTTTTTTTTTTTTTTGGTACCGGGGATTGAACTCAGGGGCACTCAACCACTGGTCCACATGCCCAGCCCTTTTTTCTTGTATTTTATTAGAGACAGAGTCTCACTGAGTTACCAAGTGCCTCACCATTGCTGAAGCTGGCTTTGAACTTGTGATCCTCCTGCCTCAGCCTCCCAAGTGCTGGGATTACAGGTGTGCCACCATGCCCGGTCTTTTTTTTTTTTTTTAATATTTTTATTAGTTGTTGATGGACCTTTATTTTATTTACTTATTTATATATGTGGTGCTGAGAATGGAACCCAGTGCCTCACCCACGCTAGGCAAGTGCTCTACCACTGAGCCACAACCCCAGCCCGCCCCCAACGCTTTTTAATGTCTGTTCAGCATGGACTCTGATCAATGCCTTTATCCAGAAGCCTAAGTCCCCAGACTAATACTCAAGTGGAAAAGCTTTCCACTAGTTTCCCTCTCACACCATGGGGAATTTCATCATTTTCCTCTTTTAAAACTAATTTTATTTCTTTTATTTTTGTCCTCTGCCACCCTCCATGGATTTTTAAAATATATATATTTATTTGTTTTAGTTGTACACAATGCCTTTAGTTTTACGTGGTGCTGAGGATCTGGGCTGCACACATGCTAGGCGAGCGCTCTACCACTGAGCCACAACCGCAGCCTCTGAGCTCTGTTTTCAAACTCTCATTTCATTCTCATGGGCAAAGAGTGACTGGAAAGCAGGGTAGAGGCCAGGCCCTCTTTGTCCATTTTGCTATAGACCAGGCAGCTTTCCTGTGATTTTTTTCCCCTTTATCTCAGGACTGATGTCCCTGACCCACAGCAGGGAAATTTGAAGCTGCCTGGGGTCAGGCTGAGAAGCAGCACTGTCAGCGGTGGGTTCATAGGACAGAACAAACAAACAAACAAACGAACACATAAATAAACCCTCTTTTGGCATAGCTATACTCACACATTAGAGGCAGCATCTTTTCGCATCCAATTTAGTTTTTTACTGTTTAGACTCTTTATTATGTAATTGCATACATGCCTGTGCATACAGAACCATTCACTTATTTTATCTCTGACAGACTTGCTGAAAGCTTGGTCCTTGTTCCTGGTGCCAATCCAATACTGAGGACACGGTTTTGAGAAAAAGGAAAAAAACGGTTTATTGCTTTGCTAGCAAAGGAGAAACACAAGGAACTGCCGTCCCAAAGGCTGTGATTCTGCCCATCAGTAGGAACAGAATGGTTTTAGTTTGTTTGTTTATTTGTTTGTTTTTGGTACCAGGGATTGAACTCAGGGGTGCTCAATCACTGAGCCACATCTCCAGTCCTATTTTGTATTTTATTGAGAGACAAGTTCTCATTGAATTGCGTAGTGCCTTGCTAAATTGCTGAGGCTGGCTTTGAACTCGTGATCCCCCTGCTTCAGGCTCCTGAGCCACTGGGATTACAGATATGCACCATAACTCCTGGGTAGGAATAGGGTTTTTTTTAATGAGGTGATTCAGAGAAAATGAGATTAGGGAGGAGAGATCAGGAAGGAGATGATCAGGGAAAAGAAGATCAGAGAGGAGAAGATTAGGGGAAAAGTTAGGGAAAAGAAGATCACAGAGACAGCCGGGCGCGGTGGCACACACTTGTAATCCCAGCACTTTGGGAGGCTGAGGCAGGAGGATTGCGAGTTCAAAGCCAGCCTCAGCAATGGCGAGGCACTTAACAACTCAGGGAGACCCTGTCTCTAATAAAATACAAAAAGGGCTGGGGATGTGGCCCAGTGGTTGAGTGCCCCTGAGTTCAATCCCCAGTACCAAAAAAAAAAAAAAAAAAAAAAAAGAAGATGATCAGGGAGAAGAAGGTTGGGAAGGGCTGGGGTTGTGGCTTAGTGGTAGAGCACTCGCCTAGCACGTGCACTGTCTGGGTTCGGTCCTTAGAACCACACAAAAATAAATAAAGGCATTAAATAAAGGCATTGTGTAAAGGCATTGTGTACAACTAAAATAAATAAATATTAAAAAAAATAAGGTTGGGGAAAAAAAGGAAAAAAAAAAAAATGTGAGTTTGGGGCTGGGGCTCAGCGATAGCACACTTGCCTGGCATGTGTGAGGCACTGGGTTTGATTCTCAGCACCACGTATAAATAAATAAAATAAAGGTCTATCAACAACTTAAAAATTAAAAAAAAAAAAAAAGGTAAGTTTCAAAGCCACAAGGGATTTAGTCAAAGCATCAAGTGAACCCCTATTACAATGCTATTAGGTGTGTTTGCATATGTCCAAACTCATCAAATTTTATGCGTTAAAAATATGCACCTGGGCTGGGTTTGTGGTTCAGTGGCAGAGTGTTTGCCAAGCATGTGTGAGGCACTGGGTTCAATTCTTAGCACCACATATAAATAAATAAAATAAAGGTGTATTGACAACTAAAAAACATTTTTTAAAATGTGTAACTCCCCTATCTCAAAATGAAAAATAGAAAAGGGCTTGGGGGGTAGGGATATGGATATAGCTCAGTTGGTAGAGTGCCTGCCTCGCCTATATAAAGGCCCTGAGTTCAATCCCCAGCACCAAAAAGAAAAAAAGGGCTGGGGATGTAGCTTAGTGGTAAAGCACTCCTGGGTTCAATTCCTAGTACCAAAAAAAAAAAAAAAAAACAAACAAACAAAAAAAAAAAAAACGAAAAAGTGTAGCTTCTTATATATCAATTATGCCTCAATGGAGTAGTAAAAAACCAAACCAAAACAAAACCCTCCAGTCCCCCTTTTGCCCAGTTTCTTCTTGATGCTCCAGCACAGAATACTGGTTTTCTTATCTAAGTTCTTCTGGGGGTGGGTACTAGGGATTGAACTCAGGGGCACTCGGCCACTGAGCCACATCCCAGCCCTATTTTGTATTTTATTTAGAAACAGGGTCTCACTGAGCTGCTAAGAACTTCCTCATTACTGAGGCTGGCTTTGAACTCGCGATTTTCCTGTCTCAGCCTCCAAAGCTGCTGGGATTACAGGCGTGCGCCATGGCGCCCAGCTTCATATCTAAGTTCTTTATTTTGCTTTTCATTGATAATATTCTATGGGCTCTCTCAGCCTTTGGTCTTGCTCCAGAGCTGACGACCGTGTTCCCCCCGCCACCCCACCCCCTCCACCCCAGTAAGGCTGGAGCTGGTCCCTTGAGCACAGAGAGCGCTCTGACATGAATGACTCGCCACTATTTGGAATGGGGTGATATTTGGAAGGATCAGGTTCCTACCTTGCTCTGCTTTTCCCTCTGAGGCATAATGTGACTTCTCCCCTCTGGTGCTAGGGTGGTGCTATAATCCAGTGAGGTGGGAATCTTGGGATGGGGAGGGAAGATGCAAGGTAGGGAAGAGTATATTTCACCTACTGTAAAGCATCACCTGACATGGTTTTTCATTGATATTCAAATTCCGTTGCCTATGGCCTGAGACCCCAAGAGCACACCTGTGTTTGCATAAGTTAAATTTGCTGATGGATGCAGCCATGGGGGAACCCTAAGAGGGAATCAGGAAGGACTCAGAATAAGGGTTGGGCTTGCCTTAGGTGATTGGGGGGCGGGGGTTGAGGAAGTGAGTATTGTAAGCCATGGCAGAAATTCTGATTGTGTATCATCTTCATAAATCTTTCTTGGAAGGAAGAAAGACAAAAATGGAGCAAAAACTGTAATTAGCAAAGAAGAAGCAGTTTTAGTGGGGCGCCTTTGTGCACAACTGTAATCCTTTCTCCCTGGGAGTTGTTATTCCTCTTTTTTCTTGGGGGTTGTTATTTTTTCATATCCTTCACAAACCATAACAGGAGGGTTCTGATTTTCATCTTGCCTGTGGTGGTCAGAGCTGGCCTCGGCTGATGTTCTGTGAAACAGCTTATTTCCGTGTTAACTTCTTTGTAGAATACTGCTGTCATATAAATCCAGTATCTCCATGCATTGAGTAATTGTACCCCCTTTGTGGTACTTTTTTATTTTCTTGGTTAAAAATGGGTAGATAGAAAATCCCATGAGTCCCAAAGCCACATTCCATAAGTGTGACAACATCAGGCTCTCCCTTCTGTGCCAGTGAGGCCTGGCCTGGCCTAGGCACCTACCTCTTCTTCACTGAGGTCAGGGTTTGCCTCCGTGGGACACTGAGTCTGGAATTCCCTGGGCACACCTGTTACCCCATTTCCAGGAGGAAGAAGCAGGAAGAGCATACCGAGTATAGTGAGAAGTAATGTCTACTCTGGATTATCAGGTGCATTTTCCATTTAAACACAATCATACCCCTGGGCTGGGTCAGGTCTGTGCCCAGGGAAGAAGCCCGGGCTGGGAAGGCCTATGGGCTCCAATGATCCAATGGGAGTCGCTTTGCCTGTCAATCAGGCCTGAGGAGGTGGGACGTGGGGTCTCCAGCCAATCAGGGACGTGGAGGCTGTTCCGTGGGAGCCATCCCTCCAGGAGTGCCGTGCGCGGAGCGGACGCGCGGTGCCGCCGGGTGCTCCTCTCGGCGTCTGCGGTGCTCTCCGCGGTGTCTGCTGAGGGAGGGAGGCCCCGAGTGGTCCCGTCATCCTGTCGCCCGGGCTGTCTCAATGAGTTCGCCAGGAGCTCCCAGAAGCCGGGAAATGGTGAGTGCCGAGGCCGGGGATCCCCAGAGGTGAGTGGGGAGTGGGTTTGAAGCTGGCGGGAACCGGCGGGAAAGGGACCCAGCCTCCCACAGTAGCTCCGGAGTCCGGCGGAGTCCGCGGCGGGCGCCGCTCGCCCGGCAGCCGGGACCCGGCGTCCCGTCCCGTCGGTCCCCTGCGCGGCGACTTCAGCCCCGCGGGAAACCCGCCTGTGGGCAGCTGGGCGCGCGCTTCCCCGCGCGGCCCGGGACTGCGCGGAGAGGGAGGCGCGAGCGGAGGCTCCCGACTCGCGCGTGCGGTTCGTGCACTGCAGAACCGAGTCCCCGTCCCTCCCTCCTCCCCGGACAGACCCGATTGCCTGGAATTTTCTCAGTGTTTGGGAAGCAGGGTTTCAAATCCGTGACTCTGTCCTCCCAGCACAGTCCTTACTGGGCGGCTGAGTCCGTGGTTCCTCATTTTCCCTTTATCTAAATAGTTCCTGGGACATTAAGATTTTTTCCCCCCATTTACTAAGGTTCCAGGTCTCTGGGATTCGTGTTTTTTGGTCAACTGACTAGATGTTGGTAATTGAGCAAAGGCCAGAATGATTCCTGCCACCCAGATTCTTTCCCACTTGTGAAAGGAGAAAATTTCCCCCAAAAAAACTAGGAAAACCGACTTGAGTGAGGTGGTTGCTTGTGCTTGCCGAGGGTGGGAGTAGTGGCCCACGTGACGGAACGACCCGATTTTAACACGGAGTTATACAGTCTGTGGGTTCTTCGCCTTGCAAATTCAAAGAATGAGATCCAGGGACTGGGGGTGGGGGGGTAGTAGGTAGTAAGATTTATTTAAAGCAGGGAAAGGTGCAGCGTGCGAGGGGTCTGTTCGCTGAGGGGGGTGGAGTTTAAAGGTTTTTGTACTGGGTCTGCAGGGGTGAGTGATGGGCGTCTACGCTAATCTAGGATGCTGATGTGAGCTTGACTGCAAACTCTTTGAGCTTTGGATTTAATAAGCCAATCAGAAGTACATAATTTCAGTCCCTTATTTACGTAATTAAGAGGACGGGTCTCACCTGGTGGTCTGTTAGAAAGAGGAGGCCTTTCGGGTATGGGTCTGCTTGTGGTCGGCAGTTGCCTGGGGTAAGGGCAGGGGAACTAAGGCAGGGCTGCTGCGGTTGAAGCTGTGAGGGACAGGAGCAAGTTCTCTAGCTCAGAAGTCATTGTGGTTAAAGCTAGCCGGGAGGAGAAAATCTCAGGATGTTCTTCAGATCCCTGTCTCCATTCAGGTTGGCGTGACTTCCTGCTCCCCTCCTGCCCTTCTCCAAGCCCCTTATCCTGGCTGCCAAGGGAAAGCTGTCTTCCTGCCTCATTAACACTTTAGATGTGTCTGTTTTCAGATCAAAACTGCCCCTCCCGCCGGGCGCGGTGGCGCACGCCTGTAATCCCAGCACTTTGGGAGGCTGAGGCAGGAGGATCGCGAGTTCAAAGCCAGCCTCAGCAATGGCGAGGCACTTAGCAACTCAGTGAGACCCTGTCTCTAATAAAATACAAAAAAGGGCTGGGGATGTGGCCCAGTGGTCGAGTGCCCCTGAGTTCAATCCCCGGTACCACAAAAAAAAAAAAAAAAAAAAAAAAAAACCTGCCCCTCCCAGTGTCTGTCACAAAAGAGTTGTTTATTGAGGCTCATTTTTTCATTCCACTTAAAATGTGTTTCTATCAATAGAATTTAAGAATATCCAAAGCCTGGCAGTGGCACAGGCCTGTAATCCCAGCACTTGGGAGGCTGAGGCAGGAGGATCGCAAGTTCAAAGCCAGCCTCAGCAATGGCGAGGCATTTAGCAACTCAGTGAGACCCTGTCTCTAATAAAATACAAAAAAGGGCTGGGGATGTGGCCCCCCTGAGTTCAATCCCCGGTACCAAAAAAAAAACAAAACAAAACAAAACAAAACTTAAGAATATCCAAAGAAGCAAGTAACAGGTGAATTTCAGAATCTAGGCTTATATTGCATTTGTTAAAATTTTTCCATTCATCTGTTTTCTTTCACAGAGTGTGGGTAGTACATTTCTTAGGTTTGTTCTTTGTTTTTGCGTAATATAGCTTTGAGAATGCTACTGGAGATAATTATCTCAGAGAGACAGGGAGCATGAGTTTTCCATTATGGCTCCCAAGAAATGAATGCATTTCCACAAGAAAGTGTGGTAGGTAAATTGGTGAAGTACAGAGACCCATCAGAGCTTCAGGTGTCTCCTCTTGCCTGGGTGAGGAGCTTGGGCTACTGAATAGTTGCATTCTCTTTCTTTGTACTTGGACTTAAGAGCTTCATGCTAAATCCTATGGGTCAGGGTATGGCAATGCCAAGAAATGTTCTGATATAATCACTTAGTAAATGATTTCATGTTGTGGAACAAATAATTGAAAGGCTTTTTTAAAAAAATATTTATTTGTTTGCTTTAGTTGTACACAATGTGTTTATTTATTTATTTATTTATTTATTTGTGGTATCGGTGATTGAACTCGGGCACTCGACCACTGGGTCACATCCCCAGCCGTTTTTTGTATTTTATTTAGAGACAGGGTCTCACTGAGTTGCTAAATACCTCGCCATTGCTGAGGCTGGCTTTGAACTCATGATCCTCCTGCCTCAGCCTCCCAAAGTGCTGGGATTACAGGCGTGCGCCACCATGCCTGGCTGTGTTTATTTTTATGTGGTGCTGAGGATCTAACCTGGGCCGCTCACCTGCTCAGGGAGCACTCTACCGCCTAGCCACAACCCCAGCCCTTGAAAGGCTTTTTATTGTTTAAAAGGCTTGTGACTTTTGTTTAACTTTGATTTTTGTTTTGAGCTCTAAAATGTAAATGCCTTACAATTTTCTCCCCTCTTAAAAACAACATTGCGTTTAAGTGATTTTGCTGAATTCTTCAAATATTGGGTATTTTCTCTTTTAGAAGTAAATAGTCCTTACTGGGGAGCAGAGGCCTCTCCCAGTGATTTCAAGCTAAGGTCAGTCTTGAGCCTCCGAAAGGAGGTCATGGAAGGCCCATTTGTTTCTTCTTGAAGCCTTGCCCTGCGTATTGTTCCAGCCTGCTCACACCTAACACTAAAGGAGCTCTTGAAACTAAGAAAACTGGAAAACTGGGATTCACATGCCCCTGGGGGACCCCATAGGCAGCTTTAGGATGGGGACTGGTGACCCTATGGAGCAACATAAGCTTTGGACTGTCATCTGCATTGGGGGGAGTGTGGTGGGACTGAGCCCTGAATCTGTGGGGTCTCTGCTAACACTTGGTGTCAGATTAAATCATGGGCCACCTAGTGTGTCTTACCTTTTTTTTAAACCTTTTTTTTTTTTTTTTTTTTTTTGGTACTTGTATTGAACTCGGGGGCTCTTAACCACTGAGCCACATTCCCATCCCCGTTTATTTATTTGTTTATTTAGGTACTGGGTATTGCACTTAGGTGCACTGAACTGCTGAGCCACATCCCCAGCCCTTTTAATTAATTTATTTGTTTTGGTATTGTGGATTGAACTCAGAGGCACTCCACTGAGCCACATCCTCAGCCCAATTTTGTATTTTATTTAGAGACAGGGTCTCACTGAGTTGCTTAGTGCCTCCCTAAATGGATGAGGCTGGCTTTGAACTCACAATCCTCTTCCTCAGCATCCTGAACTGCTGGGATTACAGGCGTGCGCCACTGCACCTGGTTTTTATGTTTAATTTTTTAATTTTTTTAAGAATTTTTTTTAAAATATTTATTTATTTGCTTTTAGCTGTACACAATGGGTTTATTTGTACGTGGTGCTGAGGATCGAACCCGGGCCGCTTACGTGCCAGGCGAGCGCTCTACCGCTGAGCCACAACCCCAGCCCTTTATTTTTTATTTTGAGACAGGGTCTTGTAAATTGCTGAGGCTGCCCTTGAACTTGTGATCCTTCTGCCTCAGCCTCCTGAGCTGTGATTACAGGCATGTGCCACAAGTACATTTTTTATCTGACATGATGTTAGGAAATGACACAAGTCAGGACCCACAACTGACTCTGGGTGAATGTTTGGTCTTTGGGGAGAACTGAGACCATGGAGGAGGAAACTTTTACACACCTGGAGGGAAGAGAGTAGCATGTGGAGATCCTAAAATTAAATTTCCTAGCTGCTCAGGTTTCCCTCACACACTACCTAGGTCTGAGCCACGGGGCTGACTCCGGTGTGGGAGTGGTCCCAGGCTCAGGAGTGTGTTTAATCTCCAGAGTGTTTCCCTTGTGAATTGAGGATAAAGCTGGCTGTTTCCTTTTGTTTTCTTTGTACAATTCCACTCTCATTGCTAGAAAGTCCAGGTTAGTTAAGCAGTTAAAAATTTCATTTCATGCCCAGTGCAATGATGCATGCCTGTAATCCCAGCAGCTCAGGATGCTGAGGCAGGAGGATTGCAAGTTCAAAGCCAGCCTCAGCAAAAGCGAGGCTCTAACTCTGACTAAACATGTACAAGCTCACATTCACATAGGAATGGATTTTTGGGGAACAAGTGGATACCTTAAAATGAGCACTGTTAAAAACTAAGCACATTTTTGAGGGATGCAGGATAAATAAACATTGTTCTTTACAAATAGACAAGTTCAGAGAAAAAAGCAATTTAGGTGAGACCCTGTCTCTAAATAAAATACAAACTAGGGCCGGGGATGTGGTTCAGTGGTTGAGTGCCCTTGAGTTCAATCTGTGGTACCAAAAAAAAAAAAAAAAAAAAAAAAAAAAAAAAATCATGATTTGAGTGTCCTCTTGGTTGAAGGCTGAGTGGATAGAATGATAAAGCCTGGAAAAGCAAAGAGAATACTTGACATAAATCATTTGTTTTCATATTTTTAAGTACAGCCACGGAGTCACCATCCAGGTAAACAAATGGACCATGGCCAGTCTGGAGATATCAGTGTACGTCTGTACCCAGAGGAGTTCTTAATTCTTAATTCTTCATATTCTTTATATCTTTACCCTGTATTTATCATGAACCAGAGTTTTCCCTGGTTTTGCTTTTTTTTGGCTTTTGAAGAAGTTAATAGCACCATTAATATGCTGAAAAGGTGCAGGGCCCAATGGTGCACACCTGTAATCCAAGGTACTTAGGAGGCTAAGGCTGGAGGATTATAAATTGGAGGCCAGCCTGGGCAATCTGGCAAGACCTTGTCTCAAAATTTACCAAAATCCATGGGGGTGGGGTAGCTTGGAAAAGCTCAGTGGTAGTAGAGCACCCCTGGGTTCAATACCCAGTACCGTAGAAGAAAGAGTTTGTGGTTCAATCTGCATTTATTTAGAGGTTCTCCAGTTATATGTTTTCATGCTTGATTTCTCTTTAGTTCCAATATGGTCTGAAAACTGGCCTTACATTATTTCTGTTCCTGAGATTTTTTAGACTGTGTTTTATTGCTCAGAACATGGTCTGTGTTGGTAAATATTCCATGTGATCTTGAGAGGAATGGGTACCCTGTAGTTGTTGGATGGAATATTCTGCAGAATCAAATGACTCCAGTTGATAGATGACACCTTTTTTGGGGGTGTGGGTACTGAGGATTGAACTCAGGGGCACTCGACCACTGGTCCACATGCCCAGCCCTATTTTATTTTTTTTTAATTTTATTTAGAGACAGGGTCTCACTGAGTTGCTTAGCGCCTCTCCATTGCTACGTCTGGCTTTGAACTTGTGATCCTCCTGCCTCAGCCTCCCCAGCTGCTGGGATTACACTTTTGAGTTCAGTTTTATTATGATTCATCTTTCTTGTATCTGTCAGCTACTTGTAGAGCTGTGTGGATGTCTTCAGATGCAAGTGTGGACCTGTATTTTCCTTGCCATGCTGTGTCTGTGGCTCATATAATTTGCTACTCTACTTAGGGCACACGTAATCAAGGACGTCTTGGTGGAGAATTGAATGCTTTACCATTACTTCATCCTCATGTTTCTTGTCATTTTCTTTGAGCTACTGACTGGTCTTCAACTAATATAGCTACTCCAGCTTTCCTTGAGTCTAGGGCTAGAAATATATCTCTCTGGATAACTTTATATCTAATCTATCTTGGTCTTCCTGTGTATCTTATTTTTAAAATATTTATATTTTAAATTTTCAAATGAAAATTGAATACATTTACAATTTAGAAGGTGATGCTTTATGCATACATCACGGAATGGGTAAAGGGAACTGATTACTAGATGCATTACTTCACATACCTGTGTGTGTGTGTGTGTGTGTGTGTGTGTGTGTGTGTGTGATAATAACACTTAAACGTGAAACCCAGGGCTGGGGTTGTGGCTCAGCAGTAGAGCGCTCATCTAGCACGGGTTTGATCCTCAGCACCACGTAAGAATAAAGGCATTGTGTACAACTAAAAACAAAAAACGAATAAAAAAAGTGAAACCCAGAGTTACTTTGCAGAGCAGAATGCATTGTTGTTAACAGTAGTCACCATGTTGGACAGAGGAGCTCTTGAGTTCATGCCTCCTATACATCTGAAATTTGGAATCCTTTTTTAAAAAAATATTTATTTGCTTTAGTTGTACACAATGTGTTTATTTGTACGTGGTGCTGAGGATCGAACTCGGGCAGCGCATGTGCTAGGTGAGCGCTCTACCGCTGAGCCACAACCCCAGCCCTGGAATCCTTTTATTGACATCTCCCTTCTCTCCTTTTCCTGTGTCTTTATTTGCAGAATGGTTTTTCTTATAGATAAAAGAACTTTGTTTTTTTTTTTAAGTCTGCTCTGTTTCTTTTTTTTTTAAAAATATTTATTTTTTGTTGTAGTTGTACACAATACTTTTATTTTTTTATTTATTTTTTAAATATTTATTTACTTTAGTTGTACACAAAGCAATGCATTTATGTTTATGTGGTGCTGAGGATCGAACCTGGGCCGCGCACGTGCGAGGCGAGCGCTCTGCTGCTGAGCCACAACCCCCAGCCCGATACTTTTATTTTATTTATTTTTACGTGGTGCTGAGGATTGAACCTATGACCTTGCACATGCTAGGCGGTCACTCTACTGCTGAGTCACAACCCCAGCCTCCCCCCCCTTTTTGGTACCAGGGGGTTGAACTCAGGGGCACTCAACCACTGAGCCGCATCCCCAGCCCTTTTTGTATTTTATTAGAGACAGGGTCCCACTGAGTTGTTTAGTGCTTCACTTTTGCTGAGGCTGGCTTTGAACTCATATCCTCCCGTCTTAGCCTCCAAGCCACTGGGATTATAGGTGTGCACCGCCACCTGTACTTTTACTCTGTCTTTTAATAGGTATATTTAGATAATTCCCGTTTAAATTGAATCATTGATATAATTGAATTAATATGTGTCATTGGTAACTTTAATATTTTTGTTGTCCTTTTTTAAAAAAGCTTCTCTTTCTCTGCCTTCTCATTTTTGGGAGGGGGGTATACTAGGGATTGAATTCAGGGGCACTCGACCACTGAGCCACATCCCCAGCCCTATTTTGTATTTTTTTTTTTTAAATTCCTTTTTAAAAAAATATTTATTTATTTGCTTTAGTTGTACACAATGCGTTTTTATTTTTATGTGGTGCTGAGAATCGAACCTGGGCCACGCACATGCTAGGTGAGTGCTCTGCCGCTAAGCCACAACCCCAGCCCCATGTTTTGTATTTTGTTTAGAGACGGTCTCACTGAGTTTCTTAGTGCCTCGCATTTGCTAAGGCTGGCTTTAAACTCGTGATCCTCCTGTCTCAGCCTCCTGACCTGTCGGGGCCTTACACTGTCTGCCAAGGGGATAGAAAAGCTCTGGCTTTCTGGCTGTTTGCCACATTACCACGCCCTGTTACAGGACCTAGGCTAAGCAGGGGGCATGGCTGTGAGAACTGAAACCACCCCAAAGATAGGCCAATGGCTCCGCCAATGGCATCCGCCCATGCTCCTTATGTGTCCCTATGATCTTTCTGTTGATTGGCCCGTGTCCTATATAAGACCGTCCAACTTCCTCAATAAACCGAGTTCCGGCATTCTACTGACTGGGCTCCCCAACAGGGCTGTGAGTCTTTTGAAGGCGGGGGAGGAGGCGTTGGCGGCCTTTACTTTCCCAATCCAGTCTCATCGTTGAGGTAGGCCCCTCTGGCCTCTTTTGGTAGACAGAAGAAGTCCATCCCGGGTATGGGGGGGGGGGGCTATAGACCTCAACCCCTTATAATAATCTGACACTGAGCCCCTGGGATTACAGGTGTATGCCACCATGCTGGGCTCTGCCTTCTCATTTTAATTGAGCTTTTTAGACGTCACATTAACATGAAATGTAGACAAATGTAACAGACATAAAAGACATGTATGAAAAGGAAAAAAAATACAATTGTGTGCACACTAAAGAGAGATCTCCTCGTCCCGGCCGGGAGGAATGACACTTAAGTTGTGAAATATTTTGAAGTGACTCTTTTGAGGCGAATCATTCTATACCTTCATCTTGGTCCTCTTGATTTTGTACCTTTTTTATTAATCTTGATTCTTCAAATAACTTCATCTTGATCATTTTGATGTGGTACCTGTTTTTATTAATCTAGATGGTATCCATATTGGAGAGGATTCGTCTTTTGGAAAACCACAAACAGATCCTCTTCCCCAAATTAATACTGGATCTGGACCCTTCCATGTACCTGAAAGAACATCCTTCCAGTAAACCAAGGGTTATATGTTGTTGGTGTGGATTCCAATGTCTGTCTCCAGCAGAATTAACCATTAGAGTCTAAAGTTAAAAAATTTTAGGTAAACAGGGCAACTGCCAATCTGTCCTTAGGACTTTTTCCAATTTTCCTTCTTTTTGTTTTAATAACATAAATTTTCAGTGTTCGGTTTGCTCTTTCAATAATGCCCTGACCCTGAGGATTTGTATGGGATGCCTGTTTTATGGGATATATTTGAATTTTGCGCAAAACTGTTTGAAAAGATGAGGACGTATATGCGGGGCCATTATCTGTTTTAAGCATTTTGGGGATGCACAATGCAGCTCCCCAACAGGGCTGTGAGTCTTTTGAAGGCGGGGGAGGTGACTACTGTAGCAGTACCATTTGAGGACCCATCTGTAAATACATTAAATGCCTTAGGAATAGGTTGATTTTTTATTACCTGTGGAAAATATAATAGGATGATTAATACAAAAAGATAATATAGGGGACTTAGGAAGATGATTATCAAAATTTGCAGAAGTAGAGCATTTAGCTATAGCCCAATCATTATCATTGAAGCATAGTATTCAATCTGTGATGATGAAAAGGGAATAATAATAGCAGGGTGAATGCCAGGCGTTGGCGGAAGAGTCAGCTCCAGTATCTATTAATCCCTCCATTTCTATTCCTTGGATTTTTATTTTACCATAGGCCTCCTTGAACAGTCTCGAACCCAGCAAGCCATGGGGACTTGAGTCAGTGGAACAAAATCCTCTATTAGTTCCCTTCTTGAGGCATACCCATTTTAAATGAATTATGTAAATTGGGAAGGAGAAGCAACTGAGCAATTCTATCTCCTTGATTAACAGAACTTTATACTTTGGGTGAGCTAAGCATTATTTTTTTTTCCCCTTTTGTAGTCTGAGTTTATTACACCTGGGGTCACTTGCAAACCTAATAAGCTTTTAGGACTACGTCCCGATAAGAAGTCCTACAGTCCCTGAGGGAAGAGGTCCCCTGACTCCTGTGGGAATCCGTTGAACCCCCATTTCAGGTGTTAAACACTATTCGGGCGGTGGGACAGAGGTCTAATCTGCATTTCCTCTTGTTCCTCTGGCGAGGGAGGAGTGGATGGGTAGTAGGGAGTTGTGTCGGGGGAAGCATCTGAGTGGGATGCTTGAGGATACTCCTTCTGCAATGCCCGTACATTTAGTGGGGGCCCCGGGGTACTGGGCCCCGTGCCCGTTTTTTGAATTCCTGAACAAAGGATATCCATTGTCAAATTTTGAATGGCATTTATTGGCCCAATGATTTCCCTTTTTACACCTGGGGCAGCGGCCTGGGGCACGGTATGAGCTTGGTCTTATTTCTCTTTTGGGATTTTTGCCTAAGATTGCCTGATTGATTATGATAATTTTGCCTGGAATATCCTGATTGATTATAATATCTACGTTTTAGCCTTTGTGAAATTTCGAGAGGGAAAGCACCTCTCATTGAGGCTGCAATCACATTTCTGTGACAAAGGCGTCATTTATATCTTTACATAGTTGTATAATATACGGAAAGATCCTTTTTAGTTCTCATGGCCTGATGGCTGCTTGGCACCATTTATTTGTTACTTTCCCAATCCAGTCTCATCGTTGAGGTAGGCCCCTCTGGCCTCTTTTGGTAGACAGAAGAAGTCCATCCCGGGTATGGGGGGGCGGGGCTATAGACCTCAACCCCTTATAATAATCTGACACTGAGCCCCTGGGATTACAGGTGTATGCCATCATGCTGGGCTCTGCCTTCTCATTTTAATTGAGCTTTTTATGTGACTCCTTTTTTTCTTGGTACTGGGGATTGAACTCAGGGGTACTTGACCGCTGGGCCACACCCCCAGCCCCTTTTTGTATTTTATTTAGAGACAGAGTCTCACTGAGTTGCTAAGTGCCTCGCCATTGCTGAGGCTGGCTTTGAATTTGCCATCCTCCTGCCTCAGCCTCCCAAGAGGCTGGGATTACAGGTGTGCGCCACTGCGCCTGGCTGACTCCACTTTTTGAAAATATTTAAAATATTTTTAGTTGTAGATGGACATAATACCTTTATTTATTTATTTTTATGTGGTGCAAAGGATGAAACCCAGTGCCACACACATGCTAGGTAAGCACTTTACTACTGAGCTACAATCCCAGCCCCTTATGACTCCATTTTCTTTGTTCTATTAGCATATCATTTATCTGTCATGTAAAATTTTTAAGCACTTTCCTTAGAATTTGAAATATGCCTTTGTAACTAATCTAAATCCACTTTCCATTAACACTCTACTGTTTCAGGACATGTGAGATGATCCCAATTCCTCCTTCCTGTCCCGTATAATCAATTACTGTTATTCACCTGGCATTCAGTACCTATAACCATCCAATACACTGCCAATGTTATCATTCTACATAAGTATCCATCTATTAGATTAGATAAGAATAAGGAAAGTACATATTTTGTGGTACCTCCATTTTTTCTTTTTTTCTAACATACTTTTCTTTAGGTGATCCTAGTTCATAACCTTACCATTTTCTTTTTCAGTGAAGAATTTTAAACAATTCCTGCCAGGCACTTTTACTGATGACACTGTATTAATTTCATTTTTATTTTTCTCTTCCTCAGCCTGCCTAATTTCCTCTCACTTGTCTTCATCTTAGCCAATTCATTCTTCTGCTTACATAAAGCTGCTTTTGGACACTGCTGTGGTCTGTGTGATTTTGAGTGTGTCCCGAGAGTTCATTTGTTGGGAACCTGGGCTCCAGTAAGGAGACACTAGGGGTGATTCAAGGTGCATGTTACACCTGTATTCACTGACCAGAGGCATTTTCTTCCTATCTGGGTGAGAGAGACTTTACTGCATAGTTCAGATCTTAGTTGCTTTATAGGAGAATGCATGTGTAGACACAGACGAAGGGTCTGGTTAACAAGTCAGAGAATGAGTGAGTGGAGTCTGTTGCAGCCTGTAACCCTCTTAAGAACTGAGCACAGATCATCACATCTGTGAGTCTCATCCTTCCTCTTGGGAACATGTGGGATATTTCAGGCCTCGCTGACCTTTGAGGATGTGGATGTGAACTTCACCCAGGAAGAGTGGGCGTTGCTGGAGTCTTCCCAGAAGAAACTCTACAGAGATGTGATGCAAGAAACCCTCAAGAACTGGTCCTCTGTAGGTAAAAATGATTCCTTCATTTTATTAATTTGAAGATGAGAGTTTCTTGATCATGAATGCTGTGTAGTGATTTAAAATATGGTAAGAGTACACTGTGGTGAATCAGTCAAGCATCACTGGGGTGTACCATGAGCACAATATAAGAATCATTTTGTAATCTTGCAGTCATCCATAATGATTTTTATGGATCTGTGTTTTAGGGAAAAAATGGAAACACCAGAACATGGAAGATCAGCACAAAAATCCAAAAAGAAATCAAAGGTAATACACACTCTCAAGAGATAGCAGGGTCCCTGAAGGGAATCTTAGAAACAAGTGAAGGGGAAAAAAGAGCCTAATTTCAAGTTACTTATAAATTTTCATACACACACACACACACGTAATAGATATGCTTAGGGTTTGCAAAATAATTCACTTTGGAACAGTATTAGAATGCCTCATACAAATATTGTTGTTTTGATAATAGTTATGATCTAGCTGTCTTACAGAGCATTGAGTTCAAGTTTGAAAAATTTGAACTGGCTACAAAGTCTACACTTTTTTTTAAATTTCACAGTATACATTGAATATGTTAATAAATCTAAGACTGTTTATAAGCAAACCCTTAATTATGTGTTTCTCATATTTTATAGAAGTCAAGTGGCAGAGAGACTCTGTGAGCATAGAGAAGGTAACCTATATGGAAAAACCTTCAGCCAGATTCCGGATCGTACTGTGGCCGAGAAAAATCCTAGATCCACACCAGGTGGAAGTCAGCTGGCTGGAGGAGTGGTCTTTGGTCATTCATTATTTAAGAGGTTTAGACGCAGACCCTTTGAGTATCAGGAATATAGAGACAAACCCTATGAGTGCCAAGTATGTGATAAGGCCTTCAGATGGCCCAGTTACCTTCAAAAACATGAAAGGATACACACTGGAGAGAAACCCTATGAATGTGAGCAGTGTGGGAAAAAGTTCACTTATCCCCATCATGCTGACAGACACATGGTGATGCACGGTGGACACTGGCCTTATAAATGTAAGGTGTGTGGCAAAGGGTTTCCTTATGCCAGTTTCCTCCGAAATCACAAAGCAAGTCACTCTAGAGATAAAACGTTTGAATGCAAGCAATGTGGGAAAATCTTATTGGATTCCAATTCCCTTCAAGTGCATGAAAGGACTCACACTGGAGAGAAACCCTATAAATGTAAGCTATGTGATAAGACCTTCCGGCATCCCAGTCTCGTTCAAACACACGAAAGAACTCACACTGGTGAGAAACCCTACGAATGTTTCCAGTGTGGCAAAATGTTCACATATCACCACTCGGCTCGAAGACACATGGCAACTCACAACGGAGACTGGAATTACAAATGTAAGGTGTGCGACAAAGGGTTTTTTTACCCCAGTTCTCTTCGAATTCATGAAATCACTCACAATGGAGAGAAACCTTATGAATGTAAACAGTGTGGTAAAACCTTTAAATACTCTGTTTCCTTTCGAAACCATGAAACAACTCACACGGGAAACAAGCCTTATGAATGTAAGCAGTGTGGGAAAGTCTTCAGTTGTCTTACTTACATTCGAGATCACATGAGAACGCACAGTGGGCAGAAGCCATATGACTGTAAAGAATGTGGGAAAACATTTGCTTATTTCAAAAGCCTTCGAAGACACATGCTCTTGCACGGTGCAGTGGAGATGGATGGTCCTTACAAATGTAAGCAATGTGGGGTAGCCTTCAGGTCTTCCAGCTCCTTGTATAAACATGAAAGGACTCACAGTGGAGAATAGCCTTACAAGTGTGACATGTGGTTGTGTATTCAGTCATTTCAGTTAGAAGTACATGAAAAAAGTTAGTATGGTACTACCCAAGCATTAAAGACTTTTTTTTACTGGGACAAATTGTATATACAGAATGTGGGACACTTTTTCACCCAACCCTACTGGCCCATGTGAGAAGACCATAGGAAGAAAGCCTACAAATATTACCAGCATGGGAAAGCTTTTCATTCTCCCAGTTTAACTTGAAGTTATGAAAGAACACACAGCAAAAGAGACCTTGAATTTAAACAATGTGGAAGTCTTCAGTTGGCCGGCAGCCTTACAACATGTAAAAATGCACACCGCGTTCAAACCCTGTTAATGTGAGAAATACTTGAAATTTTTTCAGTTTTAATAAACGCTCTGAAAGTCTTGTGAAAACTCCCAGTCTTGTGAAAATAATTCTGTAAGTCTAAGAAATATGAAATGCCTGATGCAAATTATCATACATGCAGTGCTCCCCAGAAGCCACAGTTGGAAAGAAACGTAACAAAAATCATGTTGTCTTTCTCAGTGGCTAATTCTTTTTTTTTTTTTTTAGTTGTCAATGGACTTTTATTTTACTTACGTACATGCAGTGCTGAGAATAGAACCCAGTGAAGTGGATCTCTGTTATGGAATGTGTTAACATAATGGCTCAACTGTTGCCAGAGTGGCGGTTTCTACCTGGGCCTTTTGTTGTTGTTGTTTAATTTTTTTAGTTTATATATGGACTCCATGCCTTTGTTTGTTTTTATATGGTTTCAGGATTGAACCCAGTGCTTCACACTTGTGAGGCAAGAGCTCTACCACTGAGCTACAACTCTAGCCTCTACCTGTTTTATATGCATGTCACTAGTTAGTCACGTCACGCACACTGAATCATGCTTGTGTTGTGGGATGGGATACAATTATGGCTTAAGTTAGCATTTTTCAGACTCATGATAAGTATGTTTACTATCATGTGCTGCTTAGCCATTTTTAAGATTCCTCTGGATTCTGACACTACCTGACGCCACAGGTTTAAGGGCTCGGACCCCCAAGACAGCCCTCATGTCGGATACCAGTGAAAAATTTGGGATTCAAAAGTAACCCACATTTCTGCCAAGATGGCTGTGGTGTCAAGCTCCCACACTCTCCCCATTCCTTCATGATTGCTGATTTGCTAAAAGGACTCACAGGGCTCAGGAAAGTTCTTAGTATTACCAGTTTATGATAAAGGATACAACCCAGGAACAGCCAAATGGAAGAGACGTAGGGAGAGCTGTGTGGTGAGGGGATTAGGAGCCTTCCAGGTCCCACCTGAAGGTCCCAAACTTCCAGCACCTCTGTGTGCCCACTGACCCAGTAGTTCACACACCACATTTAGGGGCTCTGTGTAGGTTTCTGGTATTTTCATATGATTAGTTAATTAGCTTTTTTTTTTTTTTTTTTTTTTTTTTGTACTGGTTATTGAACTCAGGGGCACTGGACCACTGGGCCATATCCCCAGCCCTTTTTTGTATTTTATTAGAAACAGGGTCTCACTGAGTTGCTAAGTGCCTCGTCTTTGCTGAGGCTGGCCTTGAACTCGCAATCCACCTGCCTCAGCCTCCCAAGTGCTGGAATTTCAGGCGTACATCACCATGCAGGCTTATGTTAATTAGTTCTTCAGGATTCACTCACTACTCATCCCCTTTTCTCTTTTCTGAGGTCCAGGGGTGTGGCTCAACATTTCAACCCTCTCATCAATTATAAGTTAAAATAATTTAAAAATTTTCTACCCTTTAAGCATGCCTTGGTCTTTCTGGTGACCTGACCATTCTCCATCCTGAAGCTAACTAGGGGTCCCCAAATATCTCACTAGCATTCAGAAGACAAGTTATCATTCCAAAAATATAAAAGGAGCACAGAAGCTCTTGGATTACAATCTGGACTAATCCATGACTGTAACATCTGACATGTGACCTAAGTGAGCAGGTGATAGAACAGATTATGGAGAAAGTAGTGAAGAAGATGTCCTTGGTACTCATCTAAAATATCACCATCTATCTTGTTAGACCATTTCAAAAAGATAATTCAGGTCAGGGCTAGGGTTGTGGCTCAGAGGTAGAACGCTCGCCTAGCATGTGTGAGGCACTGGGTACAATCCTCAGCACCACATAAATTGAAATAAAGATATTGTGTTCACCTATAACAACAACAACAAAAAATTCAGATCAAAGGATGTGTCTGAGGGGTAGTCCACCAGGGGCCATTTAATCACAAAGCACCCAGGTGACCACCATCAGCTTGGAACGTTGGGAACTGTAGAAGCAGAGGAGAAAGAGTTCACGTTTGGTTAGTCACTTTCTATACCAGTTCACACAGAAATAATTTGCTGAAATCTTTGCATTGTCCATGCAATAATTATTTGCAAGTTTTTAAAGCCACATAGAGTATCTTCAGGTTTTCTCTATTCACTTTACAAGTAAACAGGTAAAGCAGGTAATTTTTTTGGTTTTTCAATTGAAATATTTGGATTCAGCATTTTTGTCTCATTAATTCATCAATGTTAGTGTGAAAACAGGCGAATAAATGGGTGGGGCAGGGAAACCAAGGGTGGGGCGGTGAGTCCAAGCTGAGGACCATCTTGAGCTTCGCCTTGGTGCTTCCTGGACCATTGCCTTCCACAGGTGGCCTGTAAGCTGCTGGAACCTGCCCAAGGAGCGTTGCCTATGAGAAGCTCAGAGCTCTGTAAAGCAGCAGAGCCACGTGCAGATGTGATTGGGGGCTTCTGTTCTTTTTGAGGTGGTTACTGGTTGTCATGACTTTCCTGAACAGTGATTTTGTTTTGGCATGCATAGAGCTGCTGGAGTCGGTCCATACCTTGATTATATGATGAAAATCTTTTGATTTTCATCGTCTCCCAGAGAAAGGGTTTACACATTTCACAATTTATTTAGGCAAGAACCTGAAAGTAAATCCAGGTGATAGTGTCCCTCTGGTGTTGAAAGAGAATTTCCACACTGAGGAGGGACTCCAGGGAATGGTGGACTTCTAGAGTTAAATCCCTTGCTGTCCCTTCTGATAGGGAGAACTTGAAGTAGGCAATGTCATGTTTGAAACACATCCTCCATCCTGGAACAATAGTCACCGCACTGTACTGTGACCCAGAAAAACGTGGTCAGTCTGACCTAAACCCCAGACAACACCCTGTACGAGAATTGTTATTTGGGACTAAAATAATGAGAAACACCTCGTTTGTTATGCAACAGTGACATCACAAATAATGATGTGACAATCACAAGAACCCTTTCCTGACAACCCCTAGCAACGGCTATGAGTCAGAAGATAGGCTTCAGTCTCTTTGGGACCCCCCTCCACAGTTTTGGTACCACCGGTTACCAGTGACAAGTCCTGCTCCCTCACATGTTGAAGCGCGCGTTAAGGCAAGCATATTGTTTAACCACGACGCAAAGAAAAGACCACTGACTCCGATTTAAATCAAATTAAGGCAAACTGAATTTGTGTACACAGATTGCTGATCAGCAGCTGTCTCACCCGGAAAAAACAGGGCCAGAGAACAGCGACGTGTCCTGAAAACAGGGAAGCTTTTATAACAACAACAACAACAAAAAAGTTACAAAGGTGGGTGTCATGGGAACTTACAGCTGGGGTTCAGGCAAGCGTAATACAGGGGCAGATAGCAGTGAAACCACTGTTTACCGTGATGAGTTCTTGCTCCCCTGAACGCTGAAGTATAACGCCCAAGAAGCACGCCCAGGCAAGAGTAGAGCAGAAAATGGAAGGCTTTATTGAAAGGACAGCTAAAAAAGACTTCCCCCAGAGGGAGAAGGGGACCCGGAAACCAGGAATCCAAAGGGAGGAGAGGCCTTCTCCCTTTCATATCTGAAGTTTCTTGGCTCTTTGGTCTTTCTCTGTCCTGCTGGGGGACAGTAAAAACAAAAGGGTGTGACACAGGTGGGCCCGGGGCAAGTTCTTTAGCATCTGTTTACTGGGAACTGCCTCATTGACATTCTTTAGGGTGGGCCCTGACTTTGTGGACATTGACAGTTTAACCTCTCCTGGGGTCATTCTGCGGTTTTTCTAGGACTCAGACTGACTCCATTTTCTTTATTAGATGCACGAGCCCTGTTTGGGGAGATGGCTAAGATTGCGGTTGACTATGGGCCATAGAGATGTTTGGGCATTGCCGCCTTCCGTAGTCTCACGAGACTTGGCCTGGGATCTCGAGAGACTTGGGCCGAGATTGCTGATCGGGTCTGCGCCATTTGGTGTATTGGTTGTTTGGTGGTGTGTGTGGTGCGTGTTAAAGTCGTTGCTAGAGCCAGAGAGAAAAGTTATCAGAATAAAAAGGCTGTTTGTTTCCAGTTCGCCTCTGAACTTCTTCCCGCGTTGCTCCAAGCGGCCATCGCTTTAGGTGGCAACAATTAGACTGATATTAGACCCAAATTGTCTAACTACACTCACTACCTGACTTTAAATCTGGCTTCAGCAGGCTTATGACCTATTGGATTCTAGGCAGAGGCTGCACCTCCCAGGCAGAAGGCCACACCTCCCCAGGTGCCTTGTGAAAAACTACAGCTCCCAGGATCCTCAGCGTGACCAAAAAACCTGACCAGCAAGTCCCTTGTCCACTACCACTACCTCCCCCCCATGACCTCTGCTGGCCTATAGGACAAGGACTCACTCCAAGGGGGTTTTATGATCCCTACTCTATTTAAGCCAGCCCCAGACTGAAATCTTCCCTTTTGTTCCTGCTCTCCCCTTGTTCCTGCCGCTCTCTGCTCCTGCTCTCCGCTCCCGCGTGCTCCAGCTCCCATCCGTTCCCCGCGGTTTGTCCCCATCCCCTCCACGTGTTTCTTTGGTAATTCAATAAACCCCTTTCCTTTTCCTATACGACAGTTTGAGCCTCGGTCCCTTCCTGCAAATTTCGCTAACATGACCTACATTGTTTAACATGTCAAGGTAGGGAGCAAACTCAGATTCTAACATCAAAGTTAATGAGGAGCAGATGGGACTTCAGAGAGGGTTGTTATCTGGTAAGGGAAAGCCAGGCACGGGTGAGTTCAAGGCACAGGCAGGAATCCCAAGCAAGTGTTTTTGTTGTTGTTGTTTTTGGTACCGGGGATTGAACTCAGGGGCACTCGGCCACTGGGCCACATCCCCAGCCCTTTTTTTGTATTTTATTAGAGACAGGGTCTCACTGAGTTGCTAAGTGCCTCGCCATTGCTGAGGCTGGGATTACAGGTGTGTGCCACTGTGCCCGGCTAAGTTTTTTTTTTTTTTTTTTTTTTTTTTTTTTTTTTTAACATCAAAATATAGTTAGGCCAAATAGAAATCTTAGCATTTTACAGCAAAACGGAAATGAACTTTTTCATAACTCTGTGATGAGCTGGCTCCCAACCTTAAGATGGAATTAGGCTGGGTTCATCACATATGAAGCAGGGCTTATTTAAAAAGGGGTAACAGACTTCTCCCAGGAGGGAGAAGGGGCAGAAAGGAAAGTGAGAAACAGGGAGAGGGCCAATGAGAAATGAAAGATGGAGTCCAGGCAGAGATGCACACACGAGTGTATTTGTCAGAGCTGACAAAGGCACATCTCTCCATAGGCACAGGTGACACAGGCTTGGGGTTTGAGACTTCACAGGGGTGGCTCAGGAATGCAGAGCCAGGTAGGGTGGGTCCTAATGTGGGCTGTTAAGGGTTGGGTTGGTATGTGGGAGTCTTTCCTAGAAAGGTCCTTGGGCGGGAAAGTGGTGGCTGTCACTTAAGATGGCCAACCAGATGCTAAGCAAGGACCTTACAGGGCCCATATCTGATATCCTGGTATCCCAAGATGTTTTGCTGTTTTATATGTCCTAGGCTTCCTTTGTTCTCCTCCCTTATTTTTCTCCTTCCTGCGTACTCCAGGAGGGATGCTCAGTGGGATGACCAAAAGGTGAGGAGCAGATGGACAGGGGAAGGGCTGTTGAACCACGATGCAAAGAAAAGACCACCGACTCCAATTTAAATCAAATTAAAGCAAGCTTAATTTGTGTACACAGAGCGAGCTGATCAGCGTCTCTTCCCAAAACCAGGCTAGAGAACAGCAGCAGCTCTCTGGGGAAAAAGGTTTATATAGCAGAGAAAGTTACAAAGTGGAGAGTGTCTTGGGAAACTTAGAGCTAACAGGGTTCTGACAATCTTTTTTTTTTTTTTAATATTTATTTATTTACTTTAGTTGTACACAATGCAATGTATTTATGTTTACATGGTGCTGAGGATCGAACCTGGGCAGCGCACGTGCGAGGCCAGTGCTCTGCTGCTGAGCCACAACCCCAGCCCCTCTGGCAATCTTAATACGAGGGCAAACAGCAGGTTTATGATCTACATTGTTTACATCTCAAGGTAGGGAGCAAACTCCAATTTTAACACGAAAGTTAATGAGAAGCAGCTGGGATTTCAGAGAGGGTTGTTATCTGGTCAAGGAGAGCCAGCATGGGCAAGTTCAAAGCACTGGCAAGAATCCCAAGCAAGTTTTTAAAACATCAGATTATGGTCAGGCCAAATAGAAATCTTAGTATTTTACAGTAAAACAGAAATGAACTTTTAATAACTGTGTGAAAAACTGGCTCCCAATCTTAAACTGGAATTAGGCTGGGTTCATCAGGGCCAAGGGTAGGATGGAGCAGCCCTGGACACATTAATTTAAAACTATAACTCCCTGTAGGGAGGGGCAATTCCTGCGACAGGTTACCTTAGCAACAGTTTGGAGCTGGAGCAGGTTATCTTGACGGGGTGGAGGAAGGGCTCTGAAGGTATTTCAGTCCCTTAGGGGGCAGTCTCCAACCTCCTGGATTCACTCAAATTGGCTCCTTGATCTGACCTGACTCGATTTACTTATCTATACCGCCTGCCTATCTAATTCTGGCTTCAGTTCTGTCCCAAATAAACCTATGTTACTGCTGAGCCACCTCTCCTCGCTCCCTCTTTGCTTCCTCGGGTTCTTTCCCTACACTTTTCTCTTCACCAGGGAGTGATCCTGCATGAGGCCTGGCCTGGCCTTGGCACCCCTCCTTTCCTGCGTTCATGCTGTTGTCTCCAGGGGACACTTGAGTCTGAAATTCCTGAACACACTTGTGATCTGACAGGAAACTGGACCCAGGACTTATCCCTCAGACACACCAAGGCCAAGCAGAAGCAAGTTTATGGTTAGGAATCTGACAGGCTGCCTCTGAGCAGAGAGAACAGCAGCAGATTTCCTCGAAGTCAAACTTTTGCAAGTCACAATCTAGGTTATGCATTGGGGGCGCGTTTAGCTCTTGCTGTAAGCTTCAAAACTTCAAGACCCGCCAGGCGCGGTGGCGCAGGCCTGTAATCCCAGCACTTTGGGAGGCTGAGGCAGGAGGATGGTGAGTTCAAAGCCAGCCTCAGCAATGGCGAGGCACTTAGCAACTCAGTGAGACCCTGTCTCTAAATACAAAAAAAGGTCTGGGGATGTGGCCCAGTGGTCGAGTGCCCCTGAGTTCAATCCCCAGTACCACACACACACACACAAACAAGACCCACAAAGGGGAGGGGGCAGGAGGCACAAACATTGCCACCAAGTTCTTGGAACTGACAGCCCCTGCACGTACTCAGAAAATAGGTTAAGCTCTGTGGTCAGCGTGCAAGTAGGTGGGGGGGCGGTGTCAGCTTCTATGTGAGTGGGCTCTTGCAGGAAGGGGTAAAGGGAGGGGGAGCAGGGTGGGGATCAGGGCAAATAGGGTCAGCTTGACTTAGCTTCTAAATTAACCCATAGTTATGCGAACAGGCTAACGTGATCCCCATTAACAGGAGGAATAAACAGGTGACCGCTTGGAAAAGCCAGGAGGAAGTTCTCAAATGCGAACGTCCCCCAGGGCAGGGAACCGTAGTGCTGTGGCTGAAATCTCGCCGGTTAGGCTCCGCTGAGACAGATAGGTGGTCACGTCTGTCACTCAGGCTTCAGGGGGCGGGTCCTGTGCAATAGCCAATCAGAAGCTGTTTCGAGGCTGCTGGGACAGTTCGAGGAGGAGCGCCGGTCTCTGGCTGCGGAAGCTCGGTAGGGTTGCGATCTTGCTCTGTGGCGCTGTCACTTGTGGGATCTTTGCTGGTTCACCTCCGGTTGCTCTGCGACTTCCACTTCCGCCGGAAGCCGCAGGAACGACACCAGGACACTGCAAAAGTCAGGAAATGGTGAGAGTGCTGGCCAGATGGTCGGAGTCACCTGGAGTGGGGCGTGGGGACAAGGGGCTGGGGCCAGTGAGTCCAGGCTCAGGACCATCTTGAGGCTGCCAAGGGAGGAAAATGCAGTTCCAGGTGAAACCGACTGTGACTGTGGCGGGACCCAGCCTCCGGGTGGCAGCCCTTGGGGCAGCAGCCGGAGTCCTCCGCTGGAGTCTCCTGGCCTCCGCCCAGCCGCTCCCGCCCGGCCCGGAGCCTTCTCTGGGCAGCTCCGCCCCGCGAATCCCCAGACTGTGCGGCGACGGCGTGAGAGTCGCGTGGGACCCCGACTCTGTCTGCGGAGCTTGGGCCTGTGAGGTCCCCAGCCCTCCTCTCTCTTTAGTGGTGGTTGGTTTTCTTTGGATCTTGGAGGTTCAAGCAGCGTCCAAACTCTGCGACCCCCACCCTCCCCCATCCCCTAGCCCAGGGCTCCTCAGGGCTGCAGTAAATTCCTGCATTCCTACTTTGCCAAACTGTTTGCAAAGGGGGTGGACGTGGGGGTGAGCCTTCCTAACATGATTGTTGTAGTCCTCAGATTTTCTTTTTTTTTTTTTTTTTTCCTACTCATGGTTTTAAAAAGACGAAATGCTGTTTGAGGTAGGACTTGACTTTATTTTGAAGGAGTATCGCAGTAGGGTGTTGTGGGGCAGGTCGCTCAGAAAACAGAGGAAGTCCCAGTTTTGTCCAAATTGATGAGTCTTTATTTAGCCAGCCTGCGGGTGACTGCTCCCCACAGGACCCATAACTGTCTCTGCAAGACAACAACCCCGAGCCTGAGCATTTTAGGATGTTTAAAGGCAAAAACTGCAAATAACACATCTGGGTTGCAGCTACTGCAAGCAAGAAGATAAAGATGCTGAATTGGGAAGTTAGCGAGACAATGGAATGGGTATATTGGTATTTCCCAGGGGACTCTCCAGGTTGGCATAGCAGCAAGCAAGCAGAAGGAAAGTGGGTCAAAATGACCCTAGTTGAGTACAAGTTAGAGACAAATGAACCTCTACATTGCCCAAGAAACATGGGAACCAAAGAGAGAACAATTTTACGTTGTATAAGAATTGCCATTTTGTGTTGCCAAGTCTGCTTAACCAGAGGTCTGGCTTTCTCATGGGAGAAGAATTTGATATGGAGTCTGTTTGGTCATTAACCATATATCCTGGCCCATAACAAGGGGAAGTCCCAGCCCTTGGGCGGGCAGGGATCTCCATGATCAGGCAGAGAACTGTTGAACCCCCTACACAAAGACCACAGACTGCAATTTAAACCAAATTAAAGCAAGCTTATATTGTGTACACAAGAGAGCTGATCAGCTGCTTCATCCAAAAGCCAGTCAAGTCTGGTCTAAGAGCAGGGTTTTTAAAATTTGCTTTATAACACTATAAGTTACAAAGGCGGGTGTCTTCGGAACTTTACAGCTAACAGGGTTCTGGCAAGCATAATGCAAGGGCAGGTAGCAGATTAATGATCTATGGTCAGGATTCCAACATCAGAATTTATGAGGAGCAGCCAAGGTTTCAGGTCCGGGAGAGCCAGGCATGGGTGAGTTCAAAATGCAGGCAGGAATATCCCAAAATCAAAATATGGTCAGGCCAAATAGAAACTTAGTATTTTACAGTAAAACAGAAACGAACTTTTTCATGACCTCGTGATGAGATGGTTCCCAATCTTAAAATGGAATTAGGCTGGGTTCATCAAGAACTTGGCTTTTGTAGGGAGGAGCAAACAGGAGAAGAAAAGGGGTGGGACCGGAGGGGAGGAGGGGGATAGTGACTTCAGACCCTAGACTGTCTATCCGGTTTCCCCCTGAGGTCAGCCTGCTTTTAGAGTGACAGGGCTCAGGCTGAGGGGGTCAAAGATCACAGACCAGGAGCAAAGACAGAAAGTTCGGGAAAGCTTGCTTAATAAGTGTTAGGTTTTGTTAAATGGCGACCCAATTGTGGGTGTGAAAGATTTTACGGCGTCTAAGTGCAAAAGAAGGTTTTATTCAATTTCCAGGTGGTGAAAGGGCCAGACACCATAGGCAGTGTAATCACAATATGAGATTCTTCGAAGCCATGTGTTTATTCCTGGACTCAATCACTCAGGCTCTCAAGGGGCTCGCTTTCTGGTTAGAATTGAATTTTATAGGGTACAGTGAGGGTGGTTTAATCATTGGAAATTGCGGACATGCCGATGGGACAGCCAGGGAACTAGTTGTGCAGGTTAAAAAAGTTTAACTCGTGAAAGTAGTTGTAAAAAGTTCACTCATTGTTACCGGCAGGGGAGGTAGGAGCTCAGATCCTGAGTGATGAAAACTCAAATCCCAAATCGTGCCCATTGCTTTTCTTCTTCCTCTGGGATTCAGTGCTTCCTAGATCTTTACTGTGCCTGCCTTCTGGACTAATTGACAAATGGGGGAAGGTCAAAGTTTAGGGCTCTTCAGTCAGTGTCTGCCTCATTCCCTCAGGGCTCATTGTTCCTGGAAAAGGATTTACTGGGAGAGGCTTAATGTTTGGCTAATTTCCCTCCCTCCTCTGGAGCCCCACCTGTCTTTCCTTTTTTCCCCTGGGAGGGTGGGGGGCTGTCTTGTAGGAATATTAATTTCTATAACTCTTCAGGCTTCATTGGCACCCAAATGTTTATATCCGGGGGTTTATAGGCAGGATTGAAGAGCAAAGCTGCCCTCTAAGTTGCTTATTTTCCTACGGTATTGATTGCTTGCATGGGCCTGGAAGTTGGTGCCTCTGGTCATTGACCTGGGGACTTTTTCTTTTGGTCAAGAAGGATATGGATGGGTTTGTGGCTTTTCTCTGGATGGCTTGCATAGATGGCATATAACTTTTTGACTTAGAAGGGAACACAAAGGGAGGGGCTATTTCCTAGGGTAAGATCATAAAATGGATTCACTTATATCAAGTTCATAAGTTTGAGATTACAATAAATTTTTCCCCTCCCCTGAGATTAAAATAAATATTTTGTTTTAGCTAATCATTTCGGAAGTGTGTGTCTGGCTTTATAGTTTAAAAGGAAGGAGAATTATCTAACTAATGGGAAGAGTGTTTCTTTGTGGTAGACCAAAAGTCTTGAGAGGTGAGAGTTCTTTAATCATCACTATTTATCAGGATTATAGCTCTTGGGTCAAGTTAGCAGCTGCTGCTGTTAAATTTTGGAAACGAAGTATTGGTGCTTGGAGTGTAAATTGTACTTTTTTGGGGGTACTGGGGATTGAATTTAGGGGTGCTCAACCACTGAGCCGCATCCCCAGCCCTATTTTGTATTTTATTTAGAGACAGGGTCTCACTGAGTTGCTTAGCACTTCGCTTTTGCCGAGTCTGGCTTTGAACTCAAGATCCTCCTGCCTCAGCCTCTACAGCCGCTGGGATTTCAGGCCCTTGCTGTGGCCGGCTATTTGTGCCTTTTGAGAAAGTCTGAATGGCGTTCTGAGAGGGAGTCTGTGGTAGTGGGTGTGTCTTGCTTTTTTATAGCCCCCTTAAAACTAGCTGGTTGGATGCAAACTTCACAAATTAGTTCGGTTCTTTTGTTCAGGAACAAAGTTTCATATAGGAACAGGGGGTGCAGGGATGGGGTGATGCTGTTGGACCCACTTTCCTGGTGGAAAATGAGCCACTCAACAAAGGAGGGGACTGGGCTTGGGTAGGTTATACCAAAAGGTGATTTAGTAAGCGAGTCAGTTTGTACAGTCAGGAATTTGAATTTTGGGGTTGGGGGGTCTGTGGTCAGCATCTGGAGAGGATTTATTTGGGGAGAGATGAAAGCTATCAATGTGTGATTTTTCTTTTTTTTTTTTTCCCAGTCCCTTTTCCCAGGCCTCACTATTTGGGGGTTTGTCATTTTCCACATCTAATGCCCCTCACCCCTCACGCCTCACCCTCTCTTCTCCACATAACCTGCCTAAGGTCTGGAAAGAGCAGGAGCTCAGGGGTAACTGGTAGCAAACCCCACCCCCAACCTGTTAGCAACCCTTTGAGCTGGGGAGTGCGACCCCCCACCCCTGTCTCACAGCTGTTTAGCAACCCATTGTCTTCTCTGATAACTAGTCATCATCCTCCTTTATTCATTATTTACACTGACTGCCAGACCTTCAGGCCCTCCCTCAGTTTGTTGAGGAATGTGACATATCCTGTCCCCTTAGACCAGGCGGGGCTGCTGCAGATTGCTTTTTGGCAAAGAAAGCACGTGGGGAGTCAATATGGTGGGTTTACCTTAGAGAATTACCCCTTAACCTCGGGTTCCCACCATCATCTGTCTGTCCCCTTAACCTCCTGTCCTCTTAATCCTGCGTAGTGGGTAGGATTATAGGTGTGCCACTACACCCAGCTAAATGGTGATTTTCATGGTTGCAACCTGAGTGGAAGAATAATGAGGTCTGAAGAAACAAAGAGAAGTCTTGAAATAGATTATTTCATACCAAGGAAGAATATAAACATCCAGGGCTTGGGGCTGGGGTTGTGGCTCAGTGGTAGAGCACTCGCCTAGCATGTGCGCGGCCCAATCCTCAGCACCACGTAAATAAACACATTGTGTACAACGAAAGCAAATAAATAAATATTAAAACAACAGCAACAACAAAAAATCCAGGGCTTGGGGTATAGCTTACCCAGCATGCGCAAGACCCTGGGTTCTATCCCAGTACCACCAAAGAAAAAGAAAAAAAAAAAAAGAAAGAAAGAAATAAGTAAGTAAATTTAACTCCTAGCAATTAAGAAAATATACAGATCTCCATGTAATCACATGTAGGTAAATAAATAGACTATGGTTACTGCTGGTGAGTCTCCCTGATTTCACCCAGCTCTGCACTCAGATACCAACATAGATGGAGTTTTTTGACATTGATAAAATGTTTTTTTAAAAATATTTTTAAAGCCAGGCGCGGTGGCGCACGCCTGTAATCCCAGCACTTGGGAGGCTGAGGCAGGAGGATCACGAGTTCAAAGCCAGCCTCAGCCGTGGCGAGGCACTTAGCAACTCATTGAGACCCTGTCTCTACTAAAATACAAAAACGGGCTGGGGATGTGGCCCAGTGGTCAAGTGCCCCTGAGTTCAATCCCCGGTAACCACAAAAAAAAAAAAAAAAAAAAAAAAAAAAAATTTTAAATAGTAGACATACACAATACCTTTATTTTATTTTTTTTTACGTGGTGCTGAAGATCAAACTCAGTGCCTCACGTGTACAAGCCCTCTATTACTGACCCGCAAACCCAGCCCTGATAAAATGTTTTGTAGCTCAAAACATGGTCTACGTTCCTGAATATTCCATGTGATCTTGGAAAGAGTGTGTGCTCTGCAGTTGTTGGAGTGTCCTGCGATATCAAATACCTGAAGTTGCTAGCTGATGCTCATGATTTCAACGATATCATTACTGATTTTTCTGCCTCCTTAATCTGTTACCAATAGAAGTGTGTTGAAGTCTCCAGATATGTTTGAATATGTGATTTTCCTTTCAGTTCCATGTTTTTTTAAATTAATTAATTAATTAATTTTTTTAGTTGTAGATGGACACAATACCTTTTTTATTTATTTTCATGTGGTGCTGAGGATCTAACCCAGGGCCTCACATGAGGCAAGCACTCTGCCACTGAGCCACAATCCCAACCCTAGTTCCATGTTTTTGCCTCATAACTTGATGCTTTGTTTAAGGGAATACCTATTAAGGATTGTTACATCTTCTAGGAGAAGTGCCTGTCTTACCATTATTTAATCCCTTTATTTTTTTTTAATATTTATTTATTTGCTTTAGTTGTACACAGTGAGTTTATTTTTACATGGTGCTGAGGATCAAACCCGGGCTGTGCACGTGCTAGGCGAGCGCTCTACCGCTGAGCCCCCCTTCATTCTTTTTTTAAGGTACAGCTTGATTCATCTCAAATTAATATAGGTTCTACATTTTTATTATTGCCATAATGGCATGTCTCTGCATAATTTTTATATTAAATATGTCAGTATCTGTATGTTATCTTTTTTTTTTTTTTTTTTTTGGTACCAAGGATTGAACTCAGGGGCACTTGACCACTGAGCGACATCCCTAGCCCTTTTTTGTATTTTATTTAGAGACAGCGTCTCACTGAGTTACTAAGTGCCTCGCCATTGCTGAGGCTGGCTTTGAACACGAGATCCTCCTGCCTCAGCCTCCCAAGTTCTGGGATTACAGGCGTGCGCCACCGCGCCTGGCTGCTGTATGTTATCTTATTTTAAAAATATTTATTTACATATTTTTAAAATGACAAATGAAAATTGAATATCATATAAAGTATGATATTTCAAAGTATATTTGCATTGTGGAAACCTCCAATCAGCAAGTTTTCCTTCACCATGTAGTAAAGTCAATCCATGAGGCATGGGAGGGCTCATTTTCTGGGTATGGGAAATGGCCCCAGGGTTACAGAAAGAGTTTGGGTTTTATAGTTTTACGATGAGGGTGAGTTAATCATTGGAGATGTGATGTGTGTCCTGCTTACCTTTCTTCCTCTGGGACCCATTGCTACCTAGAGCTTCACTATTTGCTTTTCTCCTTCCAGAACTCATCTGCAATGGGAAAGCGTAAAAATCCAGGGCCCAGCAATTCAGTATTTGCTCCTCCCTTCAGGACCCATTCTGGTTGAGAAGCCAGTAAATGTCTGCTTTTGGTGGCCATGCTGGGATGAACCCAGGAAGGGATGACAAAGTTTGCTCTTCCCCTCAGGGCCCAATGTTAATGTTTGACTAATCTCCCTTCCCTCCTCCTGAGCATACTCCCTCCATTTTTCCTGGGGAGATGTCTTATAGGAATATTATTTTCCATAACCCTCCCGTCATTGTGTTATATAATAGATCTCTCTCTTTTTTTTTTTTTTTTTTTTTTTTTTTGGTACTGGGGATTGAACTCAGGGGCACTCGACCACTGGGTCACATCCCCAGACCTTTTTTGTATTTTTATTAGAGACAGGGTCTCACTGAGTTGCTAAGTGCCTTGCCATTGCTGATGGCTGGCTTTGAACTCGCGATCCTCCTGCCTCAGCCTCCCAAAGTGCTGGGATTACAGGCGTGCGCCACCGCGCCCGGCTTATAATAGATCTCTTGAATTTATTTTTCCTATGCAACTACAATTTTGATCCTTTAAGAATGTCTCTCCTGCCCTCCCCCTCCCTGTGCCTTCATATATAAAATGTTTTCTTTCTTGTGCAGAATAGAAAGTTGGGTCTTGTTTTCTAATCTACTCTGTCACTCTGTCTTTTAATGGGTGTGTGCAGATAATTCATGTTTACAGTGATTATTGATATACTTAGATTAATGAGTGCCATCTTTGTAACTGTTTTTTATTTGTTATAGTTGTTCCAGGTTTTTGTTTAAATTTCCCATGAGTTTCTGCCTTCTTGTTTTTTTTTTTTTTTTTTTTTTGTACCAGGGATTGAACTCAGGGGCACTTGACCACTAGGCCACATCCCCAGCCCTTTTTTTTTTTTTTGTATTTTAGTAGAGACAGGGTCTCACTGAGTTGCTAAGTGCCTCGCCATTGCTGAGGCTGGCTTTGAACTCACGATCCTCCTGCTTCAGCCTCCCAAGTGCTGGGATTACAGGCGTGTGCCACCGCACCCGGCTTGCCTTCTTGTTTTAACGGGGCATTTTGCTTCTATGTTATCTTCTCCATTAGCATATCAAGGATACTTGTTTTCTAAATATTTTTTGTGATTTTTCCAGAACTATCAAAAATCTGTTTACAGGGGCTGGGGTTATAGCTCAGTGGTAGAGCGCTCGCCTCGCACATGTGAGGCACTGGGTTCCATCCTCAGCACCACATAAAAATAAAATAAATAAAAATTTTAAAGATCTGTTTGCAGTAAATCTAAATGCACTTTTGGATACTGCTAGACTGTGTTCATGGGCAGTGCAGGTGCCCCAGCGTGCTCGGTGTGTCTGTACCCCGTGTTCAATTGCTGTCGTCCATTTTACCTATCATTAGCTGCGACCACCAAGTCTGTTGTTGATATTCCTGTTGGTTTGAACAAACATTTATCTGTTCATATGGATAGGATAGGAGTAAAGAAAGAAAATATTTTGTTGTATTTCGATTTAATTCTTTCCTAATGTTAGGAGAGAGACCCATGTGCATGGTGGGAACAGGAGGTTAAGAGACTATTTCTATAAATGGGCCTACTGTGCTGACCCCCATTGCTTTCTTTTCCAAGAAGCAATTTTCCTGCAGCCCTGTCTGGCCTAAGTGGACAGGATATGTCACATTCCTCAGCAAACTACCTGTTCACTGCAGGAGAAATGCAGGCCCAAGATAATGTCAATGGGAGGGACCCAGGGGACTTTTGGTGACCAGATCCTGATAGTTCCCCCTCACCATAAAAGCTCTAAGGATGTATGATTAAGAATCCATCTAAGGGGCTGGGGTTGTGGCTCAGCGGTGGAGCACTCCCGTAGCAGTGTCGGGGCCAGGTTCGATCCTCAGCACAAAGTAAAAATAAAGAGCATTGTGTACACCTAAAGCAAATATATATATATATATATATATATATATATATATATATATATATATACACATATATATATTTATATACATATATATTTATTTATATACATATATATTTATTTATATACATATATATTTATTTATATACATATATATACATATACATATATACATATATATATACATATATACATATATATATATATTTTAAGAATCCAAATAGAGGTGGGCATGGTGGCACATACCTCTAATCACAGCAGTTCAGGAGGCTGAGGCAGGAGGATCTCGAGTTCAAAGCCAGCCTTAGCAATTTAGTGAAACCCTAAGCAACTCAGTGAGACCCTGTCTCTAAATAAAAATAGATGTTTTTAAAAATGGGCTGGGATGTGGCTCAGTGGTTAAGTGCCCCTTGGTTCAATCCCTGGTACAAAAAAAAAAAAAAAAAAAAAACAAGAATCTAATTAGAACTGGTCAGCATGGGCCAAGGTGACTTAGAATTGCCATGGCAATGGAGACTTGAAAGTCTGATGTCATCCTGCTGTCAGTCAAAAGTCAGTGGTGGCTGGGCACAGTGGCACACGCCTGTAATCCCAGCACTTTGGGAGGCTGAGGCAGGAGGATCGCGAGTTCAAAGCCAGCCTCAGCAATGGCGAGGCACTTAGCAACTCAGTGAGACCCTGTCTCTAAAAAATACAAAAAAGGGCTGGGGATGTGGCCCAGTGGTCGAGTGCCCCTGAGTTCAATCCCCGTACCACAAAAAAAAAAAAAAAAAAAGTCAGTGGTGGACCTGGGCCGGACTTTCTGGAAACTTCCCTAGGACTCCTTTCTGAGAGGACCCATTCTCTCCCTTGAGAGTGTCCCCTTTCACTTTTCCCTATCTCTTCAATAAACTCATTCCTGTTACTCAGAGTGACAGGTCTGAAATCTTTCGGACCTGGTCACAAGAATTGGGGTTTGAAGGAGGGATCTTCATTGCCTCCCTTTCTCAGAAGGCCCCAGCCCCACAGCACTAACACACTTTATTTCATCAGAGTTACCACCACTTTGCTTCTCTCCAGAGAACTGCTTTCAACAATTCATATAACAGAGGCATCCTGGTGACAGTCTCTCAATTTGGTAGTTTTCTTTTCCCTTTTTCAGGCTGCGTAATTTCCATCTTTTTATCTTCATGTTAATTGACGCTCTGCTCAGCCTGCTGGGATGACTGAACATCTACAGGACCATTCGCTGAAGCTGCACTTTGATTTCTGTGGGTCCTTGATAATCTGTAATTCTCTGTCAATGCAGGAGCCATACGTCCTCTTCCTATTGTCCTTTTGTCCTTCACTGCAGTGCCCTCTACTCCTTTGAGCAAACCTCAGACACTTGCCTGAAGGTCTTTGTCTAGTAGTTCAGTGCCTGAGGGTCCCTCAGAAATGGTTTCTCTCCATTAATATTTTTTTTCCCATTTATGAGCCATCCCTTCCTGATTGTCCACATTCTTTGTGATTTTTTTTTTTTTTTTTCATCACTGTATTGGAAAGTGGATGTGGAAATCACCATGAATAACCCTGGAAATCGGATTCTCCTGCTTTTCCAGTGTTGAGGTGGGAAGAGTAGAGGGGTTTGAAATTGGGTTCGCTTCCCTCTGAACTTTTGGCTCTAGAAATCTCTTAGTTCGTTAGGGTTTGGGGAAATTTTTTTTCATCTCCCTAAGAAAGAACTTAGGGAAAGAATTAAAATTTTCAATGGCTTCTTTTTTCCCTCTAGTATCAGAATCAGCTGGTATTTTTCTTTGATTGTTACACTGAGAACCTGGTAGGATTCTGTAGGTGAAACTCAGTAATTCTTAAAGTCTGCTAAAATTGGACACCCAGAAAATTTCACCTGCCCAGCTTGTTTTCTTTCAGCCTTTGGCAATTCATCAGGAACAGTTTCGTACCTTGATTAAGTGTTTCTGGTGTAGTAAGTTAGTCCTGCTCAGGGTCTGCCTCTTTGTTTCCCCAGTTTGGAGACAAAGGGTAACCATTTTTATGTTTTTGTCACATTAGGTTTATTGCTCTATCTTCAGTGTTTAGAAGAGTCCTTGTTACACAAAAGCCACTTAATAAATATAGTGCTGAGTGACAGGGTATGGTGGCACATGCCTGTAATCCTAGTTACTCAGGAGGCTGAGGCAGGAGGATGGCTAGTTTGAGGTCATCCTCAGCAATGTAACAAGACTGGTCTCAAAATAAAAAAAGCCGGAGTTACGAGGCCAGGCGTGGTGCTTCACACCTGTAATCCCAGCACTTGGGAGGCTGAGGATCGAGAGTTCAAAGCCAGCCTCAGCAATGGTGAGGTATTTAGCAACTCAGTGAGACCCTGTCTCTAATAAAATACAAAAAAGGGCTGGGGATGTGGCCCATGGTCGAGTGCCCCAGAGTTCAATCCCCAGTGCAAAAAAAAAAAAAAAAAAAAAAAGCTAGAGTTGCAGCTCTGGTAAAGTGCCCCTGAGATCAAATCAAAACAAACAAACAAAAACAACAAATAACAACCAACAAAATAATTACTTGATAAATGAATAAGTCAAATAAATCTTCAAAGGAAATATACAAATCCTCACTGTCCTTCAGCAATAGCCTTCACATTATAGGCCATTTTGGTACAAATTTCTGTGTAGCAGCTTTAGGCTACCTTATAAATTAAGGCCTTCCCTTACATTTAAAGTGTAGGGGATTCCTTCCTATCTGTTGTGCATTCTTTTCTTGTGTTTCACAAGATACAACTTAGCAGTGAAGGCTTTCCCACATTCAGAACATTCATTCATAAGGTTTTTGTCCAGTACGGAATTTTTAAATGTAAACTGAGGCCTAGCTTCTAGCTTAGGGATTTTCTACATAGATAAGCTTTCTCTCCACTGTGAATTTTCTGATGGATGTGAAGGCTTAACTTCTGAAAGAAAGCTTTCTCACATCTATCACTGGTATCACTTGTAGACTCTACATGACAGTAGAATGCATTTTGATATACATACATGGAATATAACTTCCCATCCTGTGGTTGTACTGATGTGGAGTTACACTGGTCGAGTAGTCTTACGTGAACATAGGAAAGTTATATCTGGTTCAAGGTACTGTCTTTCTTATCCCCATTCCCCTACCCTTCCCTTCATTCCCCTTTGGGTAATCCAATGAACTTCTGTTCTTTCCTACCCTGTCCCCTTATTGTGTGTTAGCGTCTGCATATCAGAAAGAACATTTGACCTTTGGTTTTTTGGGGATTGGCTTATCTCACTTAGCATGATAGTCTCCAGTTCCATCCTTTTACCAGCAAATGCCATTGTTTCATTTTTCTTTATGGCTGAGAAATATTCCATTGTGTCAACGTACCACATTTTCTTTGTCTATTCATCTGTTGAAGGGCACCTAGGTTGGTTCCATAGCTTAGCTGTTATGAATTGAGCTGCTGTGAACATTGATGTGGCCACGTCACTATAATTCCCATATGGATTTTTTAAAAAATATTTTTTTATTTGCTTTAGTTGTACACAATGCAATGCATTTATGTTTACGTGGTGCAGAGGATCGAACCTGGGCCGCGCACGCGCTAGGCAAGCACTCTACCGCTGAGCCGCAACCCCAGCCCCCCAATATGGATTTTGTTGTCATTGTTGAAATGAGGTTTTTCTTCTGGATGAAGGTATTGCCATGCAGCTGACACTCATAAGCCCTCTCTCTGGCATGAGTTTTCTTTTTTTGTACTGGGGATTGAACTCAGGAGCACTTAACCACTAAGCTACATCCTCAGCCCTTTTTTGTATTTTACTTAGAGACAGGGTCTCACTGGTTACCAAGTGCCTCACTAAGTTTCTGAGGCTGGCTTTGAACTCGCAATCCTCCTGCCTCAGCCTCCCAAATCACTGGGATTACAGGAGTGCACCACTGTGCCCGGCTATGAATTTTTTTTTATCAGTGATATGTGATTTCTGGGCAAAGGCCTTCTCACATACCCTACATTTATAGGGTTTCCCTCCTGTGTGTTCTCTGGTGTTTCACAAGCCCTGGCTTATAAATAAAAGCTTTGGCACAGTCCTGACATCTATAGGGGTTCTGTCCCGTGTGAATTTTTTAATGGGGGAAGAGTGACCCGAACTAGCTCAGCATGTTGATTATGTAGGGTCTCATAATCAGGAAGTGAAGCTACAGAAGCCTTGTAAATTGTTCAAGGCTTGTGAGTTATCAAGAGGCTTCTTTGTGCACTGAAATATTACAGAGCTAGAGCCATCTTGCTGCTATCCTGCTGTGCCCAGAAAACCAACTCTCCAGGAACACTGGATGACGGTTAGCTTCAGAGCTGGGTGTTAAGGACGTTCACATCCTCCTCACCTGTTGGCAGGAAATGTTTCCCAGGCCTGGCTTTTGCCAACACCGCAATGACCAGGGCTCATTTGCTCTCCACATTTTAACCCATACATGCCTTCTTCTCTTTGTGCACCACATGAAAGTCAGGTGATCAGCAGCCCGAGGCTCCCTTTTTTTTTTTTGGTACCGGGGATTGAACTCGGGGGCACGTGACCACTGGGCCACATCCCCAGCCCTTTTTTGTATTTTATTAGAGACAGGGTCTCACTGAGTTGCTAAGTGCCTGGCCATTGCTGAGGCTGGCTTTGAACTCACGATCCTCCTGTCTCAGCCTCCCAAGTGCTGGGATTACAGGCCTGCGCCACCGCGCCCGGCTCTGGGCTCCCTTCTTTGAAGCTGGCAGGAGACTCAGCCCACCCACCCCTCTGCCCAGGAGTGAGCTTTCTCCAGAGCTTCCCTGTAGCCTCCATGAATCTCTGAGGCCAGGCTCCTTGCTTTACTCTCTCAAGACAGTTGCTGCCTGCTTGAGAGACCTGCCCTCCTCTCTTTGAGCTCTCTGATCAGTGAGGACAAGCCTTCGCCTGTCTTCTTGTTTTCGTTTTGTTTGTTGTGGTTTTGGTTTGATGCCATGTCATCCTCAGTGGCAGCATCAGAACCGCCCCTCTGGAGCAGTTTGCACCCTAGGCAGGCTGTACAGACACTGACCACCTCCCTGTGTTTGCTTGCTCGGATCTGCTGACCTGCTCTTTGACAGATGGCCAGCGTGCCCTCTGACCTCTGCTTGCTCCGCGCGTCTGGGGAGCTCCCGGTGTGACCTGTGCTACTCTGCGTATTGCTGCCCACTCTGCCACTTGTAGTTCACATGGCTTCTTTCAAGGCAGACCTAAATGTGGATATATTCTGTTCTTTCCCAAATTTAATTCTTTGTTTAAATGAGTCCTCATAAAGTCTATTGACAAAAGAATAAATAAAAAGTCTGTGGTAAGATGTAGTAATACTAACAATATAGATATCCTGAGACTTCTGAAGATTCATAATAGGGCCTTGGCCAGTCATTAGTCTCCATAAGTGACCGCTGTCCTAATTCCTCAGTCACTTTTCCAGTCTTTCCTGTGTGATTTTTTTTTTCCACTGAACAGTGTTCTTTAAGAAACAGAAAGTTTGGGGCTGGGGTTGTGGCTCAGCAGCAGAGCGCTCGCCTCGCACATGTGCAGCCCGGGTTCGCTCCTCAACACCACGTAAACATAAATGCATTGCATTGTGTACAACTAAAGTAAATAAATAAATATTAAAAAAAAAAAAAAAAAAAGAAACAGAAAGTTTGTTCCCTTCAAATTTTTAGTAAGTACTAAGGCAATCGCATCAAAGGTTCCTTTCTTGGCCTCATTCTGTCCCACGCATTCTCATCTCTGAGGCTGAAGCAGACTGTTTTCCATCCATTCCAGGGATGAGGGCCTTGGGCTGCTTTCAAAGTTCTTTCTTAGTGCTTTGAAAAATATTGCATGTGGGGCTGGGGATATAGCTCGGTTGGTAGAGTGCTTGCCTCACGTGCACAAGGTCCTGGGTTCAATCCCCAGCACCACAAAAAAAAAAGGAAAGAAAAATATTGCGTCTGTTTCCAGGTACAAATGGAAAATACATTCCCTGAACATTGCTGGGCAATGACTGGTCTGTAGATTTCATTGAAGTTCAAATGACAGGAATTGGCCGAGGAGTGTATCAGTGTCCTCTATGGAAAACTTCATGCCTATTTGCTCCACCTTCAACACTTACATTTCAATTGACTATTTCCTTCACCAAGGCCATAGATCTTGTTTTCAATATGTTTTATCTTGAGGTAGCTATGTCTTATACTTACTCTACCATGTGTTCAATCATTTGTGTATGTGTGTGGCACTAGGGACCAAACCCAGGGGCCTTATGTATGCCACGAAAGTGCTATACTACTAAGCGACATCCCCATCCCTTCACATTGCACTTGGGATCCCTCGCCTCAGCCTCCCAGGTGGCTGGGATTACAGGTGTATGCCACTCCATGGTGTGTTCATTCATTTCATCTGCATACTATTCCTTTTTCTCTTTCATGTACGTTTTTCTTCTACTGCGTTTTTTTTTTTTTTTTTTTTTTTGCCTCAATTTGCATTTCTTAAGACTTATTCAGGGATTGAACTCAGGGGCAGTCGACCACTAAGCCACATCCCCAGCTCTTTTTTGTATTTTATTTAGAGACAGGGTCTCACTGAGTTGCTAAGTGCCTTGCTATTGCTGAGGCTGGCTTTGAAATCATGATCCTCCTGCCTCAGCCTCCCAAGTGCTGGGATTACAGGCATGCGACACCACGCCCGGCCAAGACTTATTCTTTTTTCTTACAGGGAAAGTATTCTTACTTCCAAGGCTCAGCTGACTGTGACTTTCAGAGTGTTTGTTTTAGCTTTCCTATTTCAAGATGTCATTTGATTGTAGTCCATGGAATAGAGAGGAATACATGCATGTTTCAAGATGATACCATTTTGTCCCTGTGAGTCTAGAAGTACTTTTTAATGTCGCTTTCCCTTCCTTTTGGATATATACGTGGATGTTTTAGGAGCCCGTGACGTTCAATGATGTGGCCATGAATTTCACTGTGGATGAGTGGGCTTTGCTGGATTCTTCCCAAAAGAAGCTCTACAGAGATGTGATGCAGGAAACCTCTGGGAACCTGGTTTCTATAGGTAAAGGTGGCATTATTCCCTAACTCAGTCATTGGGAAACAAATGTCTCTTGTTCGTTGGTGCTGTTGCATAATCTAGAATATGGAACGTGAACACTGGAGTGAAGACACGAGGCGTGATCACATTATACTTTGAATATAGCTGAAATCTAATAATTTTTTTTATAATGTTGAATAATTCATAGTGGTTTTTCTGGGTCTACATTTTAGGAGAAAAATGGAAAGACCAAAATGTTGAAGATGAGTTCAAAAGCCCCTGGAAAAACCTAAGGTAATTTGTACTCATAAGGGAAAGCAGTGTCCCTCCACAGTCTTGGAATGATAGGTATTTTTTAAAACATGAGCACGTGATACAAATAAGGGCAGCTTCAAACTGATTAATCTCAGAAATGTTTCTCCCAAACTGTGCACATGTTGCATCTGCTGTGACTTGGATTTGGAATGTCCCCCAAAGGCTGATGTGTTGCAGGTTTGTGCACAATGCAGCAATGTTCAAAGTTGGGGCATTTGGGAAGTGATCGGATAAAGAAGGATCTAACATTATCAATGCATCAGTCAATTAATAGATGCATAATATTTTTAAAAGAGGAATCTATTTTTATTTATTTTTCAAAATATTCTTTATTCAGCCTCAGCAAATGTGAGGCACTTAGCAACTCAGTGAGACCCTGTCTCTAATGAAATACAAAAAAAAGGGCTGGGGATGTGGCCCAGTGGTCGAGTGCCCCTGAGTTCAATCCCCGGTACCAAAAAAAAAAAAAAAAAAAAAAATCTTTATTTTGAGACAGGATCTCGCTGAGTTGCTTAGGGCCTCACTAAGTTGCTGAGGATGGTCTCGAATTTGCAATCCTCCTGTCTTAGCCTCCCAAGTCTCTGGAATGACAGGTGTGCACTATTCCTCCTGGCATACATTCATAATTGGATGGCATTACTGGGAGGTGGTAGGGACTGTAGGAGACAGGGACTAGTTGGAGTAAGTAGGGCCCTACAAGCCTATAAGCATGCCCTGGAAGGTTTTCTCTTCTGCCTGACCCCTTTCCTCACTTTCGAGTTTTGTCCACCATTCGGTGAGCAGCTTTGCTCCACCTTACTTTGGGTGAACCAATCAACTAGGGACTAAAACCTCTGAAACTATGAACCAAAATCAATCTTTCATCTTTTAAGTTGTTTTTCTTTTCCATTTTGTCACAGGGATGGAAAGCTTACTAATAGCCTCTGTAATCAGAATCCAAAACCCCCAATATTACTATATTGGAAACATTTGTTTCAATATATATATATATATACACAAACATTTTTTTATGCACGCAATTATTAAAATTTTTATATTGATTACCTTCAGATTTTTGGTACAAAGTATATGTGAAACAAAAATGAATTTTGTAGAGTAGAAATCATATTCAAGATATCTCATTACGGGGTTGGGGTTGTGGCTCAGTGGTGGAGCACTCGCCTAGCATGTGCTCGACCCTGGGTTCAAACCTTAGCACCATGTAAAAATAAATAAATAAAATAAAGGTATTGTGTCCAACTACAGCTAAATGTAATTTTTTTAACAATATCTCATTATGTATGTGCAAATATCTCAAAATCCAGTGTACTTTTGACTACTAACATTTTGTATAAGGAATACTCTACTGTATTTAAATGTGACATGAGCATTCAGCATTTACCAAATATCTAGCATATAGAACCACATATAAATACCAGCACTTTGGTAATAGCTGTCTTTGAACCTTCTTGCTGCATGTTCAGTCCATTGATGTTCAAAAATTCTTACAGGGCACAAAACCAGCATTTCCAGTAAATTTTTTTTTTTTTTTTTTTTTTTTTTGGTACTGGAGTTTAAACCCAGGAGCACTAGACCACTGATCCATATCCCTACCCCTATTTTGTATTTTATTTAGAGACAGGGTCTCACTGAGTTTGCTTAGCGCCTCACATTTGCTGAGCCTGACTTTGAACTCATAATCCTCCTGTCTCAGCCTCCCGAGCTACTGGGATTATAGGCATGTGCCACTGTGCTGTCAGAAAATATGGAGGCATAGCTGGGATAGTAAATTATTAATAATTAAAACCTCAGGGGGGCTGGGGATGTGGCTCAGTGGTAGAGCGCTCGCCTAGCACGTGGGCGACCCGGGTTCGATCCTCAGCACCATGTACAAATAAAAAACGAATTGAAGCCGGGCGCGGTGGCGCACGCCTGTAATCCCAGCACTTTGGGAGGCTGAGGCAGGAGGATCGCGAGTTCAAAGCCAGCCTCAGCAATGGCGAGGCACTTAGCAACTCAGTGAGACCCTGTCTCTAATAAAATACAAAAAAGGTCTGGGGATGTGGCCCAGTGGTCTAGTGCCGCTGAGTTCAATCCCCGGTACCAAAAAAAAAAAAAAAAAAAAAAAAAAACCGAATTGAATAAAACGCATTGTATACAACTAAAGCAAATAAATAAAAATATAAAAAAAAAAAAAAAAAACCTCAGGGGCTGGGTGGTGGTTCAGTGGTAGAGCCCTTGCCTAACATGCATGAGGCACTGGGTTTGATCCCCAGTACCACATTTAAAAAAAAAAAAAAAAAAAAAAAAAAAACCTAAACAAAATAAAGGTATTATGTTTGTCTACAACTAAAAATATTAAGCAAACAAACAAAAAACCTTAGTAATGTGCCTCTCATTTTTTACAGAAGTCAAGTGGTTGAGAGACTCTGTGAATGCAAAGGAGACAGTGCAGAAAACTTTAACTGGACTCCAGAGCATATTTTAAAGGAAGAAACTTCTCCAGGAGTAACACCATGTGAAAGTCCTGTGTGTGGAGAAGTATCCATTGGTCATTCATCCCTAAAGGCACCCCTGAGAGGTCACACTCAACAAGAACCATGTGAGCATCAGGAATGTGTAGAGAGGCCAAATAATCATAAGGAGTGTGGGAAATCCTTCAGTTACTCCCAGTGTTTGCAGACTCATGAATGGACTCACACTGGAGAGAACCCCCGTGATGATAAACAACGTGATGAAGCCTCCGGGTGTATCAGTCCTGTTGGAAATCATAAAAGCACTCACACTGGAGAGAAACCTTATAAATGTAAGCAATGTGGGAAAACCTTCACTCGTGCTGGTACCCTTCTAGAACATGAAAGAATTCACACTGGAGAGAAGCCATTTGTATGTAAGGGTTGTGGCAAAAGATTTACTCGTTCCAGTTCCCTTTACACACACGAAAGAATTCACACAGGAGAGAAACCCTTTGTTTGTAAGCAATGCAGTAAATCCTTCTGTGATCAGAGTTCCCTTCGATACCATGAAAGAATTCACAGGGGAGAGAAACCATATGTGTGTAAGCAATGTGGGAAAGCCTTTGCTTGTTCTGGTACTTTTCGAAAACATGAAAGAACTCACACAGAAGGGAAACACTATAAATGTATGCATTGTGAGAAAGCCTTCCGTTCTGACAGTGCCTTTCGAAAACACAAAAAAATTCATACTGGAGAGAAACCATACGTATGTAAGCAATGTGATAAAGCCTTTGTTTATTCCACTTCTTTTAAGTACCATGTAATGACACACAATGGAGAGAAAAGAAAGAAACCCTATGTATGCAAGCAGTGTGGTAAAGCATTCTGTAGTCCCACTTCCCTGAAAGAACATGAAAACATTCACAGTGGAGAGAGACCCTATGAATGCAAACAGTGTGGGAAAGCCTTCCATGATTCCACTTCCCTCCGAAGACATAACAAAATTCACACTGGAGAAAAACCGTATGTATGTGAGCAATGTGGGAAAGCCTTTGCTTTTTCTGGTTCCTTTCAAAGACATCTAATAATTCACACAGGAGAGAAACCCTATAAATGTATGCAATGTGGGAAAGCCTTTGCTTGGTCTGATTCCTTTCGAAGACATAAAAGAACTCACACAGGAGAGAAACCCTATAAATGTATGCCATGCGGGAAAGCCTTCAGTTCTGACAGCGCCTTTAGAAGACATAAAAAAAGAGCTCATCCTGGGGTCTTGGACTATGGCTCAGCGGTAGCACACTTGCCTGGCATGTGTGAGGCACTGGGTTTGAGTCTCAGCACCATGTATAAATAAATAAAATAAAGTCTGTCAACAACTAAAAATATTAAAGTTCATACTGGAGAGAAACCATATGTATGTAGGCATTGTGGTAAAGCCTTCATTTGTCCCTCTTCTTTTAACTACCATGTAAGAACGCACAATGGAGAGAAACCTTATATACGTGAGCAACTTGGGGAAAACCTTTATCTTGTCATTTTTTAGCACATGGGCAGATTCTATGTGTGTAAGCAATGTGAGAAAATCTTCATGTTTCCCAGTTCCCTTCAAATATATGAAAGATTACACACTGGAGAGAGAGAGACCTTATGTTTGTAAGCAGTGTGGGAAAACATTCCGTGGTCCCACTGCCCTGAAAACACGTGAACAAACTCACAGTGCAGAGAACCTTTATGAATGCAGGCAGTGTGGTAAAAAGCCTACTGTAGTTCTACTTCCCTCCGGAGACATGACAGAATTCACACTGGAGGAAAATGTATGTAAGCATTGTGGGAAAGCCTTCAGTAAATCCTGTTCCCTTTTCTGTCATGAAAGAATTCACACTGCAGAATAATGCTAAATATAGAATGTGGGAAGGCTTAATTATCACAAGACCTTTCTAGAACTTGTGAAAATGCACCATGGAAAGAGCTAATATCAGTATAAAGCATGGGGAATGCCACTAGTCATCTTGGTTCAATTCAGAGAGATAAAAGAACACAGTATAGAGAAAAACCTTGAGTAGAAGATGCGTAAGTCTCCATTTGGCTCACATGTGTGATGCACACTGAATCAAACCATGTCATTGTGAAGGAAAAAAAAAAAAAAAACCCAAGAAAGGTATTAGTTGAAACACATAGTACCATATTCCTATGAAAGATTGTCATGTAGTAGAATCTTATAATATGAAGAACTTGATACAAAGTAATTTGTGTAAAATACCCCAGAAAATATACAATCTGAAGGAAATACTAAAAGTCATAAAGATATTGTGTTTATCAGTGTCTCATTCTTGTGGAGGGGGGTACTGGGAATTGCATCCAAGGGCATTTTACCACTGAGCTACATCCCCAACCCTTTCTAAAAACTGTGTGACAGGAAATACAGGGTGGAGCATCATACTCCAGACGACCCCGCCCAAAACCGCTGAGACTATTTTGGACTGAAAGAATCGAACTTTTCATCAAGATTTTTTAAAACTTTTTTCTTTTAATTTTTTTTCTGTTTAATTATGATTTTGATGGTACATGGGCAGTTTTAAATTTTTCTTATTTCTAGTATTTTTTGGAGCCAGTTATTTTTCATGGATTAGGTTTTATTGTTGAACAGGATGTTTGATTAGTATATTTTAGTTTTTTTAATATTCTTTTATTCTTGTTTTAAATTTTTAAAAATGTTACTTTTTTCTCACCTGTTTCCTCTGTTAGTAGCCAATCTATTGTTCTCTTTCACTCTTCCTTTAATTTTTTTTTCTTCTCTCCTCCTTCATTATCTCACATCCTATCACTTCTGTTCTCTCTGTGTCCCCCATTTGAAATTATAAACCCTTCTTCAAACTTGCTGTTACTGTAGGCAATAACTGAACATATCATTTCTGTTTATTGTGATAATCAACATTGTAGATATTATATTAGAAAACTATTTGGTTTAATGCTGTACATTGTTATATGTCTATTCCTCAAGGTACTATAAACCTTCAGAGACACTAAGTCCATACATAGGGTAGAAATTCTACTGCCTCAGCTCCATACTGTTAAATGGGTAGACACACAAACAACACGAAAAATCAAGGGAACAAATCGCCTCAAACAAACCAAGATACTCCAATAATAAAATCCATCGACCCCACAATGGAAGAAATGTCTGAGAGGAGTTTAGAATGTGCATAGTTAAAGGACACTATAAGGAGCGAAATCAGAAAATACAGGAATGAAAGTTCACTTCAATAAAGATGCAGAGACTCTGGGAAAATATAAAAGCAGACAACCTTGAAATAAACCAAATTAAAAATTTAGTGGAAAGCAAGACCAATAGACTAGACCACCTGGAAGACAAAACCTCAGGTAATGAAGACAAAATGTATTATTTTAAAAATAGAGTTACCCATGGAGAGAAGATGAACAGATGCCAAATTATGCAACCAGACTCTTAAGTCTCCTAGCCCATCATTAACCTTTAAGTTTAAAGTATATAGTATTTTATTTCTAATCTAAGATTCCTATCTGAAAGTCCCCTTAAGTCTTAAAGCTTATGTTAGCCTAAAATCTATAAACTTATTTTTAAAGCATCTAAAAAAACCCGTATAGGTAAAGATTTGAGAATCTGAAAATATTTTCTATTATTCTAGATGATTATTTCTAACATTCTAAAAATAAATCTTATGAAGCCTGTTTTAATTAATGCCTACGTTTATTTTCATAAAACTGCTTGAGCTGCTTTCTCAGAGTTTTTTTGTTCCTTAGTCAAAGTACATTAGTTCTTATATCTTTGTAATCTCTCTAACTGAAAGGCAAGTTCTAAACATCAGTCCACCTACTGCCAATATTTTTTGTGTGTTTTGTGTTTTTTTGTGTGTGTGTGTGTGTGTGTGGTACCAGGGATTGAACTCAGGGGCACTCGTCCTCTGGGTCACATCCCCAGCCCTTTTTTGTATTTTATTTAGAGACAGCGTCTCACTGAGTTGCTAAGTGCCTCGCCATTGCTGAGGCTGGCTTTGAACTCGCGATCCTCCTGCCTCAGCCTCCCAAAGTGCTGGGATTACAGGCGTGCGCCACCGCGCCCGGCTCTGTCAATATTTTTTAAAGTATTTATTTATTTGCTTTAGTTGTACACAATGCATTTATTTTTTTACGTGGTGCTGAGGATCTAACCCGGGCTGTGCATGTGCTAGGCAAGCGCTCTACCGCTGAGCCACAACCCCAGCCCCACCTACTGCCAATATTAACTATGCTCATCATAAGTCCATATGTAAGGTAAAAGAGGATCTGTTGGATGGGGGGATGTATTTTATTAACCATTTCTCTCCTGTGTAGATACCACAACCTTCCTTTAATGAGCTACATATAGGTGGGCTTTGTGCAGTAAGCATAATAATTAGGCTTTTTAAGAGGCTGGAGATATGGGCTTGGGTTTGTATAATCAATGTGGTGTCTGAAATTCCTATGGCCTTTTGGAGAATGATTGCTGTTTGTTGATCTCAAGTTTGTCCTCAGTGCACTGAGACAGCAGACCAGTCTTCTGTTTTGTCCTTGACAAACTGAAAAGTAACAGAACTGCCAGTTATGTTCTAACCACCTGGATTTTAATTTGATTTAACAGTAATTATACTCATGCTTCCTGTCAGGAATATGAGCATATCAGCTAATCAGTGGCTCATTCTTAAAGTAGATACCTGGACCATGTATTTTTAAGTGTTATTCTTGAGAACCTGCTTTCAGTAGGGCACATTTGCTTGCCCATAGCCCCAGCTACTCGGGAGACCAAGGGGGAACATTGCTTGATTCCATGAATTTGGAAACCAACGAGAACTCGCTTTCTACAACAACAAAAAGAAGCTAAGTGCATTAAAGTGATATAAATCTGTAAGTTTTGTTACGTAGTGGATGAGTTTAGTAATAATGCCTTTTAAAATAAAATCAAGTAATTAGTTATTTCATATTGAACTATATAGGATTCATGGGATTATTAAAATGTAGTTGTGGTATGGGAGCAGGTTTAATTTGTATGTGATTTGAAAACAGTTATGGTTAATGTGCCATTGAAAAATACTTTTTGTTATTTGTTGGGATTTTTTTTCTTACTAGTCGCATGTGGTAGGTTCTTATCATTATATATACTCTTTTTTTAAGGAACAAATTACTAGTCATTAAATGACTTTTAAAAAGTCATTTGAGAGGGTTTTATATTTTTACCTTTTGGAAGGTTTTCTTTTTCTTTCTTTTTTTTGGTACCTGGGATTGAACTCGGGCACTCGACCACTGAGCACATCCCCAGCCCTTTTTTGTATTTTATTAGAGACAGGGGCTCACTGAGTTGCTTAGGGCCTCACTAAGTTGCTGAGGCTGGCTCTGAACTCGCGATCCTCCTGCCTCCGCCTCCTAAGTTGTTGGGATTACAGGGGTGCACCACCACGCCCAGCTTGATATGTATTCTTCGAAGAAGATTACATATTTTTTTTAGAAAGGGTCCTTCTAACTGGTAGTTCAAGAAGTGTTTACTTTTTCATTTACTCAGAAGATATCTGCAAATACCCCATCATAGTCATAGACTAAATCAAGTTTTATAAGCTCGAAAATTTTCTCCTTTCATGCCAAACATTTTTCTCATGTGCTTCCTACTGAAAGTGTTTTTCCTTGTGTAAATCGTATCATTCATGCTTATGTTGTTATAACTTTTATTTGGATTAAGTTTATCCTTCACTCATACCAAAACACTCTGTGCTTGTGTGAGTGCCTCTTGCTGGAGGCCACCAGGACCTTACCTTTTGTCACAAAGAATGTAATTATAGTAATAATCTGTCACATACCATAACTGACCGTGTGGTTCATCAGGAAGTGCATTCTCCATACAGTTCCTGGCAGGACTGGTGTTTGTTTTAGGGGTTGCTCATTGTTGAGTGGAATGAAGCTTCCCCCTGTGGGATGCACTGAGGGTGAATGTGATCCTAATATTTGGTAATCACCGTGGTTCATCCTGGAAGGCTGCAACAGGGGAGTTAAGGGAATCGCAAGTCATAAGAAAGATTAGTGAAAAGGGGAATTTTACTCATTTTCATGATTGAGATGTTGTTTTGCCCATTTTAGAGACAGATTTGTAGAATGTACTTTTATCATTGTTAGCAAGATGCAGTGTCCAATGATGGAGGTGTGTGAAAGGACCCTACAAGAGCGTAGGTGTCCCCTTGCTATGTTAGCCAAACTCCAGTTTCTGAACCTGTTTTCGCCTTTCATACTTAACATGGACATGTTTGCTAGAGTGTATTGGACACTGGTCTCCCGAAACACACAAGGTCTTCAATTTCCCATTGGGTTGATTCTGGTAGGCTAATAGTTAAGTGAAAACATAAACAAGAGATGCATTTAACTCACCTAACCTAGTGAACATTAAGCCTTAGCCTGGCCTACCTTAAAATGTCACATTAGCCTATGGTTGAGGGCATCCGTCTGATAAGGTCTGTTTTATAATGAAGTATTAAGTCTCATGCACCTGAGTGAATGTGGCACACTAGACGACAGCATCAGTCCCCACCTGTGGGCTGCAGCTCACTGCTGCTGCTGAGTCCTGTCCTCAAACATCATCTTGTACATCGCCACCCTAACTCATGATCGGTCTTTGAAAAACTGACGACATTTCCTCCTGAGCACCTTTGGTTTACCAACGTAAAATTAAGACAACCCCTCGGAAATCAGTGATCGTGCCTATCTCAGTTAAAATATCATTTCCCTTCTCCCTTAGCATGATTTAAAAAAAAAAAAATCATTCTCTAAGTCTCCTGTGAGTCCAGGGAGAGTAGTACATTTAGGTGAATTGTCATAGTGCAAGCGTAGAAAGGGACGAGGGCACCACTACTGCAGTCAAGCATTTATTGCTCAGGAAAAAAACACTTCTCATGGTGATCATGAAACATCCTTCGCGTGCCAACTTCATGGACTGGAAACGGACAGCATTAGTCATGGATGATCCATGCTTAATTGATGCTGTGAACATAGAGACCTCAAAAGTCAACTTCTTGGAATGCTAGTGCTGCTATTTTTGTGAGAAGAGGTGGTGGACAAGTGGTGAACTTCCGTTCATGAGATGCAAGCGAGGGCTTAGAGGAAACGGAATGCTCACCTACAGCGGGGTGGAATCCGCCATGTCTTATAGCTTCTGTAGGGAAAGTTTGTGAGGGTGTCATCGTTGACCATTCTGTTCCCACACGTGATGCCCCCCTCAACCTTGTTTGAGCAGCTACCTGTGTGCCAGTGTAGTAGTTGGGTGGGGGGGACACTGCAGGCAGTCCTGCCTTTTGGGACTGACCATAATTCTTTAAAAAACTATAGGTATCATGGAGACTTTGCAGTGGTTAACTAAGAGTAAATAATTTTATAAATGAAGGTACTTTCAATTTTGATTTATTGGTGTCCCTGGGACTTCTCTTTAGCAAACAATATGACTAGTGCTATATAACCTGATATTTTAGTGTTTTGACATAAGATTGTTTATTTGTTATTAACTTCATTTGTTTAATAGCTCATTAATTTCAGTTATCTCAACAGGTAAAAGATTGCTCTGTATACAGAGACTCAAGGGTTCCAGCTAACAAATTATTTTTCCAAAGTGCCTTTACCTTTTCTTTAATCTATCTTAAATGCAGTAATTACCCTCAGTCTTTCTTTGTTTTGTTCTAAATATGATATTTTTCCAACTTATGTTTGTAGAAGCTCAACCAGCGATGTGTGTGAACAAAAATCAACTTTAATTTTCTAATCTAATTATTCTATTTTGTAGTTTGACAACTCGCCTCTTGACTCAGTGCTGCAATAGCACTGCCTTTTTAATAATTGATGCTTGAGTTTCTAGGTAGCGGGCCCTGAAGATTTGCTGGTGGCATTGTCTAGACATAAAAAAGACGTCTGCTGCTACAGCTGCAGGGATCACGGTCACTGCAAGCATCCCTGCTGCTCAAGCATCAAACAACCTCACCAACAGTGTGGCCTCTGCTCTACATGCATGGGGCCTCCTACATCAACGTGTTATAACAAATGGACATTTTGATCTTTCATTGTTTGGGACTTTACGGGACAATGTCTTGTGGGTATTTGTCTAGAGAATTCAGTGTGTTACTTGATGGAACTTAGGGCAGCTGATTTGTTTAAACAATTTGATATGCTATGCAATTTGGCTCATCACCAAAAAGGCTTGTCGCCTTAAAGCTGCAACATCTCCTCACAATTGGACGGCTGTTAGTCATCATACACAGTCGATCCTGAAGGGCTCCATTGGATGGCTGGTTAGCCAATGACGGGTAAGATCCCCAGAGGGGGACAACCTAAGACAGGCACAGTCGCAGGGGACAGTCTCATGTGGCCAACATATCAACCTAAGACAGGAGTCAAGGGCACAGCCTTGATTATCCGATGACGGGTAAGAATGTTGGTTGCACATAGACGTCCTAGAGCATCCCCTCTTTTAAAACAAAAGGGGGGAAATGCAGGGGCCCTGTTTGGGGAGATGGCTTAAATTGCAGTTGACTATGGGCCATAAGGATTTGGGCATTGTCGCCTTCCGTAGTCTCATGGGACTAGGCCCGGGATCTCGAGTGACTTGGCCGAGATTGCTGATCGGGTCAGCGCCATTTTGGTGGTGTGTGTGGCACGTGTTAGTCGTTGTTAGAGCCAGAGAGAAAAGTTATCGGAATAAAAAGCTGTTTGTTTCCAGTTTGCCTCTGAACTTCTTCCCGCGGCTTCGTTGCTCCAAGCGGCCATCGCTTTAGGCGGCAACAGTTAACATTTTATTACATGTACTGTGTGATCTCTAGTTTGAGCATAAGATTCTAGGACTTGTGACATTCAGTTTCTTAAGTGACATTTCTATTTGCACATAGCATTTTGCTCTGTATAGAGTGAGTCATGAAAACTGTCACATGTTAAGTCTCGGAGAGCCTTCCAGTGGTCAACCATAGGTGCTTCTGGTGTGTGGACTGACATCTGAGCACAACCATTGTGATTTCCCCCTTGAAACACCAAACGAAGCAGAGAAACTTCAAGGTCATTTATTGGAATGATGATTTAAATGAGCAACAGACAGCTTTCATTTTGAGTAGCGTCCTAAAATTAGTGCAGAAGTGGGGGTATATCTGACACACTCAACGTGGGTGGGACGTATTAAACGTGTTTTCATTGGGGAAGCTGGAAGCACCGTGAGTGATCAGCAAAGCCCCAAAGGCCACTCTGCTGTCCTCGGGTGCCACTCCGTTCTGTTGGACTTCAGCACCTGTTGTGGAAGGGGAGGGAGTGACTGCTTTGTGTTTTATCGAAGAACAATGAAATTCCCCTCTTTCCTCAATTGTTGATTTGGTATATTTCCTTCACACTATGAATATTATCTGATTTCATGATTATTCATTTCTCACTCGACCATTCATTCTCTTCTTCTCCCAAAGTTTTCCTTTCCTCTTACCAAGAAAGAAAGTCAAGCGCAGGGGGGACTAAACCACATAGCAGTGGTCTCTCACAGTGCAGTGGCCCCAAGGACACCACCTGTCCTTGACAGTGTCACAATTATCAAATTCAGAAGCACAGGACAAACACAAGGTAACAAAAAAAGAGAGAGAATGAGAATCCCCACTCAGTATAAATGAACTCGAGTTGAGAAATATGATTTGTCCAGGGGAAAAAAAAAACATGCCATTCAGTCCTTTGCCATCAAATGTTCATACCTAGCTCATATACAGTAGTACATCCTTTATTTAAAAGTACTTAGGGCTGTGCGTGGTGGTCCATGCCTGTCATCCCAGTGGCTCAGGAGGCTGATTCAGGAGGATCTCAAGTTCAAAGGCAGCCTCAGCAACTTGAGGCCCTGAGCAACTTAGTGAGACCCTGCCTCAAAATAGAAATACATAAATAAATAAAAAGGGCTGTGGATGTGGCTCAATGGTTATGTGCCCCTGGGTTTAATCCCCAATATTGAAAAAAGAATTAATTAACTAAAATATCTCTGGGGCACAACTGCGTGGTAAGTGGCTGCCTGCCATATATGATGTCCTGAGTTCAATCCCTAGGAATGCAAAAAAAAAAAAAAAAGGGAATTTTACAACTTTTAACATGAGTTCATGAGTTAGTCTATGTTTTCTCTTAATTCCCTATGTCTCCCTGAGTAAAGTGCCCCTGGGTTCTATCCCCAGTACAAAAAAAAAAAAAAAAAAAAAAGGAAAAAAAAAAAAAAAATGTGAAACTCCATAGCTATTAGCAGTCATCTCCATTTCTCTCCCACTCCACACCCCAACCCCCACTGCTACCTCCAAACCTCCTTGCCCAGGCAGTCACTTTTTGCTTTCTGTGTCTATATATCTGCCCATTTAAAAAGCATTTGCTGACATTTATTGGATTGATTGAAATGCTCTAGCCTTTGATTCCTGTCCGCCTCAACCACCTGCCCATGCTCTAGGCGCCCCTGTTCCACACTCCACTTTGATGAGATCAACTCTTACGCTCCCCACGTGAGCGAGATCGTGCAGTGTGTTTCTGTGTCTGGCCTGTTCCACCTAACAGAACGTCCTTCAGGTTCGTCCACGTTGCTACAAAATAGTGAGGTTGTCTTCCTTTGTGGCTGAGTAGTATTCCCTCACGTCCTGTCTGTGTATCACACTTTCCTGACCCCTCTGCTCATCCATGCACTCTTAGATGGATCCTGTAACGTGGCCGTCTATCCTGAAGGGCGTGCAGTGAACACAGCACGCGTGTCTCTTCAACAGCCCGATTTCATTGCCTTTGGATGTACGTGCAGTTGTGGGATTGCTGGATCATGCAGAGGTCCTGTTTTTAATATTTGAAAAATATCCATAATGTTCTCCATAACGCCTACATAATACTGGACGTTTTCACCGACAGTGTATAAGGGCTCCCTTTCTCCACCAGCACTTGTGACCATTTGTCTTTTGGTAGTAGCCATTCTAACAGGTGTGAGGTGATATCTGTGGTTTGGATTTGCATTTCCCTGATGAGTGATGGTGAGTCTTTTGCCAAATACTTGTTGGCCATTTGTATGCCTTTTATTATTTTTTTCTTTTGGGCAATGTTTATTCAGGTCATTTGTACATGTATGCACGTGTGTGTGTGTGTGTGTGTGTGTGTGTGTGTGTGTTGTGTTTGTGTGGTGTGGTGGGGATTTAATCCAGGGCCTCACACATGCTAGGCAAGCACACCACCACTGAGTTACGCATCCAACCCTTTTGCACATTTTTAAAAAGCTTATTTGTTTCCTTGCTATTAAGTTGTTTGAATTCCTTATACATTCTGGAAATTAATATCAGATGTATAGTATGAAAATACCTTCTCCCATTCTGGAGGTTATCGGTTCCTTCTGTTGATTGTTTCCTCTGCTCTCCAGAAGCATTTTAGTTCAATGTTACCCCATTTGCTTATTTTTGCTTTTGTTGCCTTTGCTTTTGAAGTCATGCCCCCCAAATCATTGCCCCAAACAGTGTGATGTGGTTTTTCCCCTATGTCTTCTTCTAATAGTTTCAAGTCATATTTTAAGTCTTTTTTAAAACCATTTTAATCATTTTGAAGTACACAATTAAGTGGCACTTATTACATTCACAATACTATACAAAGTCACCACCATCTAGTTTTAGAACATTGTCAAAGTTTAGAACCGTTCAATTTTAGAACATTATCTGATTTTAGAACATTGCCATATTTGAAATCTTTTTAATGGATTGTGAGTTGATTTTTGTATGTGGTGAGAGGAGGGGTCTAATTTCATTCTGCAGATGCATATCCAGTTTCCTCAATACCATTTTTTGAAGATAACATTGCTTTCCACGTCATGTAGTCTTATCCCCTTTGTGGAAAATCAGTTAGCTATAAATGTGTGGATTTCTTTCTGGGCTCTCTATTCTGTTCAGCTGGGCTGTGTGTCTGCTTTTTGCTGAGGCCATATTTTGAAGTCAGGCAGTGTGATCCTCCAGCTTGTTCTTGTCCCTTGAGATCACTTTGTCTATTGAAGGTCTTTTGTGGTTCGATAAAAATTTTAGAATTGTTTCTTCCATTTCTGTTAAGCAAGTCTTTAGTAGGGATGACATTGACCCTGTAGTATGGATATTTGAACAATGTTAATCCTTCCAATGTGTGAGCATGAGATATGTTTTTCATATATTTGAGTCTTATTAAATTTTTTTCATCATTGTCAAAAAAAAACCACCCCTCTTTACTTATAAAAGCAACAGTATATCTCCCATGTTATAGTTTGGGCCCATAAATGTGCAGTATAAAGGTATCAGAAGAAACCCATAGAAATATATCTGATAGGAAAAATATAAAGACAGAAGGGGCAGAAGGAAAAAAAATGATTGGTAGACAAAAGTAAGATTTAGATTCTCACAAAGAAAATGCTTGCAAATTAACAAGAACAAGATTACATAATAGAAAAATGAGGAAATGTTTTGAACAGGCTTTTTGCAAAAGAGGATATTCATATGAGTAAAAGGAGACTTTCTAAAAGGAGACTTTCGTATATGAAAAAATGTTCAACATCTCTAGCAATTAGAGAAATACAAATTAAAACTACATTGAGATTTCATCTCACTCTAGTCAAAATGGCAATTGTCAAGAATACAAGTAACAATAAATGTTGGTGAGGATATGGGGGAAAATGTACCCTCATCCATTGCTTGTAGGACTGCAGTTGGTGCAACTACTCTGGAAAGCCTCAGAAAGCTTGGAATGAAGCCACCATTTGACCCAGTTATCCCACTCTTAAGCATATACCCAAAGGACTTAAAATCAGCATACTATAGTAACACAGCCACATCAATATTTATAGCAGCTCAATTCACAATAGCTAAACTATGGAACCAACCAAGGTGCCGTCCCATAGATGAATGGATAAAAAAAATGTGGTGCATACATGTGGAATATTACTCAGCCATAAAGAAAAATAAAATTATGGCATTTGCTGGTAAATGGATGGAACTGGAGACTATCATGCTAAGTGAAATAAGCCAATCCACAAAAAAACCTAAAGCCAAAAGTTCTCTCTGATATGTGAGCTGGGCGTGGTGGCGCACGCCTGTAATCCCAGCACTTGGGAGGCTGAGGCAGGAGGATTGAGAGTTCAAAGCCAGCCTCAGCAATGGCAAGGCACTTAGTGACTCAGTGTGAGACCCTGTCTCTAATAAAATACCAAAAAAAGGGCTGGGGATGTGGCCCAGTGGTCAAGTGCCCCTGAGTTCAATCCCTGGTACAAAAAAAAAAAAAAAAAGTTCTCTCTGATATGTGGATGCTGACATACAATAAGTAGTTGTATGGGCGGCGGGGGGGGGGGATGGAAATTCATTGGATTAGACAAAGGGGAATGAAGGGAAGGGATGGGGGATGGAAATAGGAGAGAGTAGAATGAATTGGACATCACTTTCCTATGTTCGTATATGAATACACGACCCGTGTAACTCCACATCATGTACAGCCACAAAAATGGGAAGTCATACTCCATGTAGGTATAACATGTCAAAATACATTCTACTGTCATGTATACCTAAGAGCAAATAAAAAAATTTTTTTAAAAGGAGCTTTTCAGGGGGCTGGGGTTGTGGCTCAGTGGTAGAGCGCTTGCCTAGCACGTGCGCAGCCCAGGTTCGATCTTCAGCATGTAAAAATAAATAAAGGCATTGTGTACAACTAAAATAAATAAACAAATATTAAAAAAGAAGATTTTTCAACCCCACTGGTAATTAAGGAAATATGCATCAAGGCAACAACTGGAGACCATTTGGCAACTACATTGTCAAAATTAATTTCACACTGTCAAACACTAGGGATGGTGCAGGACAACAGATCCTGTGACACATGGGACACTGGAGTTAATTTGACACTGGGAGTTAATTTTACAATCCTAAAATTGACATTTCCTAGGACCTGTTTTTTTTTTTTTTTTTTTTTTTTTTTTTTTTTTTTTTTTTACTTTTTTTTAGTTGCTGATGGACCTTTATTTTCTTCATTTGTTCATATGTGGTGCCAACAGCCCAGTGCCTCATATATGCTAGGCAAGTGCTCTACCACTGAGCCACAACCCCAGTCCCCTAGGACCTGGTCTTTGTGTCACCTTAATTTGTATTTGAATTAGCTAGTGCCCGTGTTCAATAAAAGATAGACATGGGGATGTGTCACATTATTCCTGGTAACAGTGGAAGACTGGAGGCAACTGAGGTGCATATGGGTAGGGGAACAGCTAAATGTACGCTACAGATAATCATCAACTTGAATATTCAACTGCTTTTATAAAAATTGGGTGGTTTTAAAGAAACAATCTCATCCTGAAGTATCTCAGTGGACATTTGGCCATATCTGGAGATACTTTTGTCACGTCCGGGGTGGGGACATGCTGCTGGTATCCAGTGGGTAGACAAGGGGATGCGGCTCAGCGTGCTGCAGTGCACAGGGGGGTCCTCACCACAAAGAATGGCACCGCCCAGCACACCAGCACCACCAAGGCTGGGAGACCCAGCCTGAATGCAACTCCAAGGTGCGCAGAGAGAAAGCCATGTTTCAGAAGGGACAATCGGAATCCGTGTCAGAACACCCAGCAGAGGAAAATAGCCCAACGATCTCTCGGGAAGTTTAGCACAGAATTACCATGCGAGGCAACAGTGTCACTTGTAGGCATGTACCCACAATAATTGAAGAGTTCAAACAATCTTTCTACACCAGTGTTCCAAGCAGCACTGTTCGTAAGGGCCAAAAGGTAGAAAGGGCCCAAATGTCTATCAACAGATGAATGGGCCAGCAAAATGTAGATCCCTGCTCCAGGTATCCCTGCGCCATGGGAAGGGCTGATATTGCTGATGCATGTAATGCCACAGGAGAACCTGGGAACATTGTGCCGAGTGAAAGCCACCAGGCAAAATGACCACTCTTGTAGGATTCCATTAGTATGGGATATTGAGAACAGGCGATTCCACCAAAGCAGAAAGCAAACTGGTGATTGCTGGGCCCGGGGGTGGGGTGGGGTCGGATGGCGAGAGAGTAAGCAGGGACAGTTCACGACTATGTGGTTTCCTTTGAGATGATGAAAATGTTTTGGAACCAGCTAGAAGTGGTACTCGTGTGATACTGTGAATGCATTAAGTCCCACTGAATCGAACTCTGTAAAGTGGTTAATTATATGAAATTTATCTCAAAAATAAAACTATAATGCGCAGCACTTCAACGGTTTGCATTGGTTCCTATGTCACATGCATATGAAATTCTGAAAGGATGTCATTTAATTGACCATCATGTGTAAGCTACCTGGTACCGAAAACCGGGAGGAAAACTCGGAGGCAGAGTAAAGCTTTTACTACTTTTACTTCTACTTTCTTAGAGAGAGCTTAGAGAGGGAAAGAAAGATTTTTAGAGAGAAAGATTAAAGCGAGCTTTTCTTCTTGTCTTCTTAGCTTAGAGTCTTAGAGAGAAAGAAAGATAGAGCTTCTTCTTAGCTTCTTAGCTTAGAGTCTTAGAGAGAAAGAAAGATAGAGCTTAGCTTAGAGAAAGATTAGAGCTTCTTTCTTCTCTCTTCTTTCTTCCTTCTTCTACTTTCTTCTGTCTTCTGTCTTCCTTGGGAGCCTCGGCCTAACTCTGACCAGTCATTACTTCTTCTATCTGGTTTCTCTTCTGTAACCGCTCTGCCTACGTTCTGGCCGCTCTGATTCTTCTGACCGACCGAGTGACTGCCCGACTGACTGAATTCTCCATTCTCCTAACTCGGACCGCTTTCACCCGGTTATATACCTTCAGCTTTGCGGGTGCCTACAGGTGCGTCACATACATATCAGGTGGAACTTATGGCTTCCAGCTACCTGCAACAGCCCTTCCTAATTAGGGCTCCTTCAATCATGGTTGTGTATGGCAGGGAGCCCTTAGCCTCATTAGTAGCATTTCAGTTATTTAAGAAGAAACAAATACACATATGATCTTTGATTAAAAAAATTTTTTTAAAATCATCTAATTGGGCAGGAGACCCAGATTCAGAAGGAGGAAGGTGGAGGGGCACGTCAGGTAGCCCCTGGGTCCCAGTGGGCAATAATGGGCTTGCTCTCCTGTTGGCATCAACAGCCAGGTCCCCAAATCCCAGATTTGTAGAGCATTAGCTTCTTCTCAAGCCCTCGAGAAGCTCAGGTAATTGACTCACCCTGGAAGGCAGGGAGGGAAGGAATGTGAGGACACAGATTCCCTGGTGTTGCCTCATCCCGGGGAGGGTCCCAGGGGTCCCACATCCCCGTCACAGAGGCAGAGGTGGTAGGACAACAGCCAGAGAAAAGAGTGGGCAGGCCGCAGGGGGAGGATAAATAATGGTGGTCAGGCTCTGTCAAGCTCCCTGCCCAGCGGGCCAGGGCTCCCCAGTTCTCCCTGCAGACGTTTTCAGCAGGGAAACTCCAAACCAGGGTCAACGGCTGTGGTGAGGCAGAAACAAGTAAAGGATCTGGAGTTCCAGGTGAGTCACCTCCCCTGCCATCTACCTGACCAGGACAGGGCTTAGAAAACTGCACCTGACAGAGGAGCCACCCATTCATACAACTCAGGCGATTCAAGTCAGGGGAACAGGGGACATCAGGACATGTGACGGTGGCTTAGCGAACTTTATTCTTTTTGGATGAGGTAGGTTTTTTGGATAGGTGAGAAAACTGAGCTGTAGAGAGAGGGGAACAGTGGCTAGGTTACTTAGGATGCCTGTCTGCCTTTCACCTTTCTTCTTGTTTTGTCTGGCCGGAAACCAATAGGGGGGTGGGAAATGGTTGGGGAAAGGAGAGAGAGACAAAGAGATTCAGAATCCAGCGGCTCCAGGCCTCCCCAGGCTGCAAACAATGAGGAAGGCATCAGTGGGGCCAGATTTGGTGATGCTAAGGAGTTAGGATAAGAAAAGAGGGCCGAGGTAGCTGAGAGGGGGCAAAGCAAACGGCTTCACTAAGACAGATGGGCAGCAGGGAAGGCGGAGGGGTTTGCGAGAAGAGAGAGCCAGTCTGTGGTTTTCAACTGGGGGTGATTCCATTCCCCCAGGGGACATTTGACAGTGTGTGACGATACATCTGATTGTCCCCATTGGGGATGCCACTGGCATCTAGTAGGTCAAGGTCAGGAATGCTGCTCGCATCTTGAAGCGCACAGGACAGCCCCCGCCCCAGTGATCAGCCGTCAGGCCACTCTCTACCTCTGTGAGTGCAACTTAGTTTCCCACATATAAAGGAGAGCACGAGCTATTTGTGTTTCTGTGCCTGGCTGGCTGGTTATCAGAGACTGAGGATGTAGTTGGAAGGGAGAGAATGCAGAATTATTGATGGGCGGGGGGGACAGAGTTCCCATTAGAATAAGTTTTGAGATCAGCTGCCCAGCAGGGTGACTCTCCTCAGGAGTAATGCATTATACATGTCAAAATAACTGAGAGACGGGTTGGGGTTGTGGCTCAGTGGTAGAGCGCTTGCCTAGCATGGGTGAGGTGCTGGGTTCGATCCCTGGCACCACATAAAAAAAAAAAAAAAAACAAATAAAATAAAGGTATTGTGTCCATCTACCAAAAACAAAAACAAAAAAACTAAGAGATTGTGTTTCAAATAGCTCACCATAAAAACAATAACTGAGGCAATGGATATGGTCATGGTTTTGATTTAATCATGATATGTTGTTTGCATAAATCAAAACATCACTTTGTACTCCATAAATGCATGCAATTATGATCAGTCTATCAAAAATACTATCAGTGAAGAAAGAAAGATCCTGTTCTAAATGTCCCTAATGCTCAAGTTGGGAACCCCCACTGTAAGGACAGATGTGGGCGGGACTTGCCTTGCCAGGCTTAGTCCCCAAGTCTCTGGGCAGAGAGCTGGCCTTACTGTGGGTTCCCCTAGTGTCAGCAAGTGCTCTTCTGTGTCTTTCTCTTCCTCCTCCATCTTCTTCCTCTCTCTCTCCCTTCTCTTTCTGCTTCTTTATTTTTTCTGACCCTCTCACTAAAATCTATGTTTCTATAAGGTGTCAGTCACGGTGTTGTAAATTCCCTGGGTTTTGACAAATGCACAATGTCAAGAATCTGTCCCTACAGTATCATACAGCATAGTTCCACCACCTTAAGAATTCTCTGTGGTCTTCCTGTTCCTTCCTCTGGCCCTACAAGTCCCTGGAAGCCACAGACCTTTCTTTGTCTCCATGATTTTGCATCTTTCAGAACAAACAGGTGCCCCTTGTAGCTGCGTCCTGAGCCCCGGCGTTCCAGAGGGAAGCACAGGCTGCCCTCCACATTTCCCCCTGACGGAATCAGCTCTCATCCGCTCAGGGTTCTCTCTTTCTATGGATGTTTGGGGTCTTCAGAGATATAAGGACGGAGAGTGTGGGCATAGTCAGCCACGGGGAAGGGATGTCTCCTTGACCTGAGCATGGCCTTTAACACTCAACAGCCACCAGTAAGCGATGGGCAACAAGAAAGAGGTCAGGAAAAAGCAAGCTTTGGGGTCAGTCAGACCTAAGTTCAGACCCTGCACCCGCATTCTAGAGTCATGGCACCTTGGTCAGCGACCGGTGCTCAGTGGGATTCAGCTTCCCCATCTGCAAAGTGGGGCTCACAGGAAAAGATTCAAGAACCACATGAGAGATGCTTGGCCCAAAGGACTCATCTAACAAAGGGAAGCTGTTCTTCTTTTGGGGGGTCATTGTTGTTGAGCACATAGTTCTGTGAAAACAAGAGTCCCTGACATCAAGGACCCCCAGTGACATGGTTTCAACATGGTGACGGATGAACATCAGGACAAAGTCATGAGCAAAGAGTTTTAGAGTCCTGTAGGAATTTTTGTTTGGGAAGCACCCAGGAAGGAGTGACTAAATCTGTTTGGGGAAGAAGATTTCAGGAGCATGGGACAAAGGAGGTGACACTGAAACCAAATCTTAAAGAGAAATAGGCATATGCCAGGTGGAAAAGGGGTAGACGGGGGTCTGGCAGAGGGAGGGAGCACACAGGGGCCGTTGTATCCGGGTTCTCAACCATGCACCGTCACACACCACGAGGACACTGATATTGTCTGGAGACATTTTTAAAAAAATATTTATTTATTTACTTTAGTTGTACACAATGCAATGCATTTATGTTTACGTGGTGCTGAGGATTGAACCCAGGCCGCGCATGTGCAAGGCGAGCACTGGGCCGCTGAGCCACAACCCCAGCCCCTGGAAACATTTTTGTTTGTCACATCTGATCTGAGTCTGCCGCTATCTAGCTGGTAAAGACCAGGCACGCTGCTGCACATCCCACAAGGCACAGGCCCCTCACAGAATGATCATGCCCTATACGCCCATATTTCCAAGCGTGAGAAACCCTGCCCTGGATGCTGGGAAGCCACAGAAGGCCTGTGAGCACCGCACCCATTCCCCAGTGTCATTCATTTGGTCTCTTCTTGGAGGACTTTGTTTCCCAGCCACTCTACTGTGTGGCACTGTCGGGCACCGTTCCGGGGGCAATGGCAGATGCTGACCTCAAAGTGGAGGAAAGAAGAAGGCGGTTCCAGGAAGAGAGGCCAAGATGCTGGATGGTGGCAGCACTTGGGATGCAGCCCCCACTCACCAAGCTAGTTGGTTCTTCCTGATTCTCACGATGAACCTGTCAGGGCTTGATCCCCTTGAAGAGCCACTCACTACTGCTTCTGTGTCCCCAGAGGGCCATGTTAAGGCTTGGTCCCCAATCCCTGGTGCTGCTGGGAGGTGGTAGAGCCCTTAGCAGTTGAGGCCAAGTGGGAGATTTTAGGTCATTGGGGTGTTGCCACCAAAGGGGACAGTAAGTAAGTAGGACCCTCGTCTCCTTCACACCCATCCATGAAGCAAATGGGCTTCTCCCCACACTCCTGCTGTGACGTGCCACCACAGGCCCAAATCAATGGGATCAAGTGGTCATGGACTGAAACTTTGAAAAACATGAGCCAAAATAAACCTTCCCTCTACTTAAGTTGATTTACTGAGTTATTTGTCAATACGCATGGGAAGCTGACTAACACAAGTGCCTTTTTAAAATGGAATTTTTCTCCAGTGCTGGGAATTGAATCCAGGGCCTCACACGTGTGTGGCAAGTGCTCTACCACTGAGCTGCATCCCAACCCACAACAATGAATTTTTGTGGTTGCAAAATACTCGTAAAAATTGACCATTTAACCTTTTTTTTTTTTTTTTTTTTTGGTACCAGGGATTGAACTCAGGGGCATTCGACCACTGGGCCACATCCCCAGCCCTTTTTTGTATTTTATTAGAGACAGGGTCTCACTGAGTTGCTAAGTGCCCCGCCATGGCTGAGGCTGGCTTTGAACTCGTGATCCTCCTGCCTCAGCCTCCCAAGTGCTGGGATTACAGGCGTGCGCCACCGCGCCCGACTTTAACCATTTTTTAAGGCTGGAAAATGGCATACATAGAGAGAGGAAATAGCGAGGTTGATCAAAGAGCACAAAGCTTCAGAATGACGAGAGGACTGGGTGTTGAGCTCTGTCGCACAGCAGGGTGACTACAGTCAACAGTCATGTACTGTACAGCTCAAAATCACCAAGAGAACAAATTTTAAATGTGTCATCACAAAAGAATCATCGAGGGCTGGGGGGTGTAGCTCACTGGTAGAGTGTTTGCCTAGAAAGCATGAAGCCTGGGTTCAAACCCTAGCAACACACACACAATTTTTAAACATCAAAAAGAAAAAATTAAAAGGAACAGGTTACTGAGGTCATGAACGTGACCATGAGCTTGATTTAATTATGTAACACTGTATACATATATCAAAACACATCGCATGTTATAAACACATACAATTATGATTAGACAACAAAAATAATAACACAAATTTAAAAAGTAAACCATTGGGGCTGGGGTTGTGGCTCAACGGTGGAGCGCTCGCCTAGCACGTGTGCAGCCTGGGTTCGATCCTCAGCACCACGTAAACATAAATATGTTGCATTGTGTACAACTAAAGCAAATAAATAAATACTTAAAAAAAAGTAAACCATCACAAAAGTAACTAATGTAAGTTATATCAAAATGGATTCTAAGCTGGGCATGGTGGTGCACGCCTATAATCCCAGCAGCTCAGGAGGCTGAGGCTGGAGAGTTATAAGTTCAAAGCCAGCCTCAACAACAGCAAGGTGCTAAACAACTCAGTGAGATCCTGTCTCTAAATAAAATACAAAATAGGGCTGGGGATGTGGCTCAGTGGTCGAGGGCCCCTAAGCTCAATCTCTGGCACCCCCCCCCCACCCCCACCAAATGGATTCTACTGTCACGTATAACTAAAAAAATTAATTAATTAAAAATAAGTAATATATTAGATCCAATGGCATTAAGTACATTTGCAATATTTTACAACTCACCTTCTGTATCTAGCACCAGAAATTTTTCATCTCCCCCAAAGAAAACATTGTTCATTAGCAGTTACCACCCATCTCCCTTTCCCCAGTCTCTGGACACCCTCCATCTGCTTTAAGTTCCCCGAGCATGTTCTTTGCAGAGGAGGAAACAACCCAAATGTCCATCAACTGGTGAAGTACATTCACACAGTGGAATATCGTGTGGCCACAGAAAGGGGTGAAGTCACGACGCAGCCACAGTGTGGATGAACCTCGAAAGCCCATGCCGAGCAAAAGAAATCAGACAACACTGTCACACATGTTTTAAAATAGTTGTAGTTGAACACATACCTTTATTTATTTATTTATTTTTGGTACCGGGGATTGAACTCAGGGGCACTTGACCACTGGGCCATATCCCCAGCCCTTTTTTTGTATTTTATTTAGAGACAGGGTCTCACTGAGTTGCCAAGTGCCTCGCCATTGCTGAGGCTGGCTTTGAACTCGCGATCCTCCTGCCTTAGCCTCCCAAAGTGCTGGGATGACAGGCATGTGCCACCACACCCGGCATAAATACATATTAAAAAAAAAGAAAAAAGACATGCGCCACCGCACCTGGCTCACAATACTTTATTTTATTTATCTATTTTTATGTGGTGCTGAGGATTGAACCCAGGGCTGTGCACGTGCTAGGCGAGCGCTCTACCCCTGAGCCACAACCCCAGCCCACTGTCACACATTTTATTTTTTTTTTTTTTTGGTACCAGGGATTGAACTCAGGGACACTCAACCACTGGGCCACATCCCGAGCCCTTTTTTGTATTTTATTAGAGACAGGGTCTCACTGAGTTGCTAAGTGCCTCGCCATTGCTGAGGCTGGCTTTGAACTCACGATCCTCCTGCCTCAGCCTCCCAAAGTGCTGAGATTACAGGCGCACGCCACCGTGCCCGGCCTACTGTCACACATTTTTATGAAATGTTTAGAACGGGCAAACCCATGGAAACAGAAAGCAGAGTAGTAGTTTACTTTTTTAAACTTTTCATGGCCTAATTGGAAAAAACAAAATAAGATGATTTAAATATGGTTCAGTGATTCATATAGAAACACTGAAATCTCATTAAATTGGGATTATTTAGTGAGCACAAACCATGCATACTTGCTCACTTACTGTATTGATCTAATTATCATGTCACAGCCTCTGGGTTGGCACTCTCAAAGAACTCATTTATTTCCCTCAACGATACCTTGAGGTGGGAATGGGAAACAGTTGCAGCAAAATGAAGAAACTTGCTCAAATTACGCGGTAAGGGAGTAAGATTTGAACTTGAATCTGCTAACGCCTGCCTGCCTCCTCCTGTCTGACGGTTACGTCGTGTTGTCTCAGAACACACCGATGTGCCTCATGGGAGCTGTTATTTCTGGCTCTTTCCTTAGAACCTCAGTCTGTCACCTGTCACCTCTGATTGTCCACATGGATAACCCCAGAGGAAGAATCTGATAGATTTAAATTGGAGACGCACCCGGTCCAAGGAGCTGAAGCCATGGGTAGGAAAATCTCGTGGCACCTGAAGCTGAGGGGAGAACAGGATTCATCACAAAGAAACAGCTGGGCAGAAAAGCAGTGGCTGGGAGCCACAGGAGAGGGAGAGTCATGGAGGGGGAAGAGCAAAGGCTCTAGTCCCTGGAGTCAGCCACCCGTCAGTTCAAGTCTGGGGTTGGCCATTTCAACAGCTTCACCTTGAGAACTTGCTTAGCCTTTCTATCTCAGTCTTCTCAAAAGAGCATGCTGCAGATGCTCGAGACGAGGGTGAAAAAGTTGTATCCTCCTAAATCGATGAGTGCATTGGTTATAGGAGGTGACCGTGGGAATGGAATTAATGCCACCTGCTATCCTTTATCGGGCTCAGCCTGCTGGCAGGTCCAGGAAGGAGGAAGCTGCTAACCCCTCTCCATCCTGTAGCTGACCTCTCCCTGCCATTCCTCACCCAGGCACAGCCTCCATGCAGACAGCCAATCGCACAGCGGTGTCTGAGTTCATCCTCATCGGCTTCTCCACCTTCCCCCACCTCCAGCTGCTCTTCTTCCTGCTCTTCCTGCTCATGTACCTGTTCACGCTACTGGGCAACCTGCTCATCATGGCCACCATCTGGAGCGAGCGCGGCCTCCACACCCCCATGTACCTCTTCCTGTGCGCCCTCTCCATCTCCGAGATCCTCTACACCCTGGCCATCATCCCACGCATGCTGGCTGACCTGCTCTCCGCCCACCACTCCATCGCCTTTGTCGCCTGCGCCAACCAGATGTTCTTCTCCTTCACCTTTGGCTTCACCCACTCCTTCCTGCTCACCGTCATGGGCTATGACCGCTATGTGGCCATCTGCCACCCGCTGCGCTACAACGTGCTCATGAGTCCCCGTGCCTGTGCCTGCCTGGTGGCCTGGTCCTGGGCTGGTGGCTCTGTCATGGGGCTGGTGGTGACGATGGCCATTTTCCATCTCACCTTCTGTGGACCCAACCAGGTCCACCACTTTGCTTGCCACGTCCCACCCCTGTTGAAGTTGGCCTGTGGGGCGGATGTCCCCGTGGTGGCCAAAGGCGTGGGCCTGGTGTGCATCACAGCCCTGCTGGGCTGCTTCCTCCTCATCCTCCTCTCCTACACCTTCATCGTGGCCGCCATCTTGAGGATCTCCTCAGCAGAGGGGCGGCACAAGGCCTTCTCCACGTGTGCTTCCCACCTCACCGTGGTCATCGTGCACTATGGCTTTGCCTCTGTCATCTACCTCAAGCCCAAGGGACCCCAGTCCCTGGAGGGAGACACCTTGATGGGCATCACCTACACGGTGCTCACGCCCTTCCTTCCTCAGCCCCATCATCTTCAGCCTCAGGAACAAGGAGCTGAAGGTCACCATGAAGAAGACCTTGCTCAGCAAACTCTTCCCAGAAAAAATATGATGCTCTGTGAGGAATCCCTTGGAGTAACTAAATTGGGTTACCAAATTCTACTGTTAGATATGATGCTGCATCAACATGTACTAACCTATATTTTTTTCAGATGCTTTTAGGTTGTCTTTGCAAGAAATATATGAGTGTGTATGCCTGGGTTAATCAATATCGGGTATTTATTTGGGATAGAAGGACATGTGAGGTAGTAACACAGAGAAAATGATATTTGACTACTTCTACCTGCGGCAGGACACTTGATCAGAACCAAACCTGTAATCTGTTTTCCACATGCCCAAATCCAGACTCATCTACTATTTCCAGTGGCACAAACCTTCAAGGCCATGAGAAGTGGAAGACATCATGCTGCACTTGACCTGGCAGCACCAGGCGGGAATAACTCAGATTTTTAAGTTATACCAAAAACTACCATCAGAAACACCAGAGGAGAGCAAAACACTCTAAAGTTCAGCATTGCCCAGATCCTTGCAAATATGAATTAGAAACAGCAACAACCAGATTCAGGGAAAAGAGCTGAGGAAACCTTGATGCTTCAGGTGTGGATCTTGAATACGTATAGACAGACATGCCTTTGGGGTTGGTTCTAGTAAAAGTGCCCCACGGTGAGATACCGTCCACTGTGCTAGACAGGGACGCAGCACGTGGGCGAGCAGGACAAGGACAATGAGTTCAGAGCCCAGGATGAAAATTTATTTTATCTCATGGCCAAATGGGCTCAATGCACATCTGTTTCTCCATGAAGAGGGATTAAAGGTCGATCCCAGTGAAGAGTATTTATAATTTGCTGAAATTAGGAGTTGAATGGCACACTACATCATTTGTCCTAAGTACAAATCCAGTCTGTCTCTATCTCTTCAGCAGTAAAAAGAAGCCCTGGGATAACATGAAGTGGAAGGAAGTGGAGAACAATTTCAGTCACAATGGGGAATCCAGAGAAGCCCCCTTTGCAGGACGCATTCTACGCCTCCTGCCCGGCACGGGGTGTCCTCACAGCCTCACGCGGTGGCAAACAGAACCTCACATGCTCGATTTTTAAAAAATATTTATTTATTTACTTTTAGTTGTACACAGTGCAATGCATTTATGTTTACGTGGTGCTGAGGATCAAACCCGGGCCGTGCACGTGCAAGGCGAGCGCTCTGCCGCTGAGCCACAAGCCCAGCCCTCACATGTTCGATTTTAAAGGGGGAAACTAAAGCCTCAAATCTGCGTGACTCCCTCAAGATCACACAACACGGGTGAGCCAGGCGTCCCACAGGGGTCTTTTTGGACTCCATGTCCTCTCCATTCAAGGCTTTATGTAGCATCTTCCCACAGAAGGTTCCGTGGACCCCAATTCCAGGGAGACTGTCCATTCTCCAAATCAAAACACCAACATCCTTATTTTATGCACAGGAGCTCGGTAGTGACCCATCATGTACTGGAGCGTCTGTCCTTGGCACACTGAGGAAAATTTTGATAAATTCAGGAGTCATGATTGTAAAATAAGTAAAATCCATATGGCCCCCGAGTCCAGTGATAGCCTAATGGATAGGGAACCTGGGAAATGGATGGGCACCCACCGTGAGTCGAGCTCTAGATCTCATACGACACTGTGCATCCTCGGGCTGAAAGCTTCATCATTATTTTGTTTTGTTTTGTGGTGCTGGGGATCGAACCCAGGGCCTTGTGCATGCAAGGCAAGAACTCTACCAACTGAGCTCTATCCCCAGCTGCAAGCTTCATCATTACATCACCTCATTCATTCCAGAACCAGCATGGCTGTTGGAACATGCAATCAATTCTTAACAAATATTTCTAGGGTGGGCTAATTTATTCCCCACCACACTGAACAAACCAGAATATTTGCTTATGTATTTACTGAGCAATCTCATTGCTCTCCAGAGCCATGGGAAGGCATGTTTCAGGCAGACGGATCCAGGTTCAAATCTCGACTCCTGATTAGAACAGTCACTTACTTGGTCATGTCAGTGCCCCATAGATTTGTTCCACATCTGTATAAACAAAAAGGTGTCCAGAGCAGTGACATTTGTGAGTGGAAAACATGAGAAAAATCATGAATAAAGGGCTGGGGTTGTGGCTCAGCGGTAGAGCGCTCGCTTGGCGTGTGCGCCGCCTGGGTTCGATCCTCAGCACCACGTACAAATAAACCCATTGTGTACAGCTAAAGCAAATAAATAAATATTTTTTTTTTTAAAAATCATGAATAAAGGGCCATTAAAGAAATGTTGGCTCGTTAATACAGCGGAACACAAGGCAGCCATGAAAACCACTCCACCGGGCACTTCACCAGAGCCCCTCCCTCCTTGGAAGCCCCCTCAGGTATGGAGGCTTTATGTACTGTATGTCCGTCTTGGTGCTCAGTGAAGCAGAGTTGTGGGATAGCGCCAGAGAGGCTATGCAGCAGCAGGGCCACCAGGGACAAGTGCCACTCCACCCGAGGGTCGTGACCAGCCCCGTTTCTCCCAGAATCCCCTTCTCCAGGAACTGCCTTTGGTGTTTGGCTCCAAGCATCTGTGAAATGTCCCCACAACCCATCTCCGTGACAACAGTTGATGGGAAGTGAGACAGATGACACCTGGCTTTCTCGGGAGGCTGAGGAGTGCTGACCTATGGCTAGGGATGTGTGCTGCTTAAGTGATAAAGCAAATTGCCCTTGGGTGAATGACCTCTTATTCAGTAGGATCAGTTTTCCATCATTAAATTGGGTTTTAATAATAATGGTCCACCTTTTAGGATGGTTCTCAAAACTAAATAGCACCTTTTGGGTAGGGCAGGTGACAGTGTCTGGCATCCATAATGCACCCAATAAATGCCAGCTTTTCAATTTTAACTTAGTAAGTATTCATGGCTTCTATGTCTCAAGTCCTGTGTTCACTTTGGGGGCACAGGGAGGCATCCGTCACTGTTCCTGACCTTTAAGTGATTCCCATGAGGCTTGGTGGAATGACACACAGAAATACTAGAGCTGGAACCAAGATAAGGACTGTATTGGTTCTAGTTCTCCAGAGACACAGAACAGTAAGATATAGACAGATACGGGGCTGGGACTGTGGCTCAGTGGTAGTACACTTGCCTTGCATGTGTGGGGCACTGGGTTCAATTCTCAGCACCGCATGAAAATAAATAAAAAATAAAGATCTATCAACAACTAAAAAAAAAAAAAAAAAAAGATATAGACAGATAGATGTAGGTAGTTAATAGGTGGATAAATATTTACTATAAAGTATTGGTTCATGTAATCATAGAGGCTGAAAACTCTCACAAAAAAACAAAACTGCACTTTGAAGACCAGAAAATCAGTGCTGCAGTTCAAAAGCCCAAGGGGTCAGAGGCCCGACAGTGAACATTCCAATCTGGGTCTCCAGGTCTGAGAACCAGGAGCACCAAACACAGAAGAAGATCAATGTCCCTGCACGTGCAGGCTGGTGTAGGGAGCATGAATACCGAGTCCCGCGACAGATTAGGTGATACCTTCCTAGATTGGGGAGGGCCATCTACTTTTCAGTGCATCAATTGCCATGGTAATCTCTTCCAGAAACGCCCTCACAGACACACCAAGAAATAATGTTTCATTAGGTATCCTGGCATCCCATGACACAGTCAGAGTGACACGTGTAATCAACCCTCACATGGACCAAATTCTCAGAGTCCTGACAGAGGCAAGACTGTTGTGGCCTGAGATGTATCATCTAGGTCTTCCCTTATCCATGTATTATAGTGGTCCTCACCCAGGGGCAATTCCCACCGGCCCCCCCCCCCATTAGGGGATGTTTGCAAGTTTCTGCAGTCCTTTTAGGTCACACCTGAGAGAGGTGGAGATGTTCTACACCACCTCATAGATCAAAGACAGGGATGCTGCTTAGGCATCCAGGGACAGGCTCCCTGCAGCCCTTCCCGGTAGCAGGACAAACCTCACTACACTCACTCAACAAACATTGATAGAGCACCTACTGTGTGCCAGATACTTTTCTGGGCACCTTGGGGGATATAACACTGAAGCACTTATACAAGATTCCTAATATCCGTGCTCACACTTGAGAGAGAAGACAGAGATATGAAGGAAATATAACCAGCCCTCCGCATGCCACGCACGGTCCTACATCCTCAGAGTCAGCCAACTGCAGGTTGAAAATATTTTTAAAAAGTGACATCTGCACCGAACCCGTAGAGATTTTTCTTGCCATTATTCCCCCAAATAATACAGTATGATGACTATTTACATAGTGTTTATATTTTATTAGGTATTCTAGGTCACCTAGTGGGGATTTAAAGTCTATGGGCGCATATGCACAGGTCGTGTACAACGTGACTCTGTTTTGTGAAGAACCTGAGCATCCTCCGATTTTGTTATCTGTGGAAGGTCCTGGAGCCACACCCCCCACAGGATAGTCAGAGAATCTTGTGACTAATTAATGCATAAGATAAATTGGGACAAAAGTTCTGAGGGGAATGAATGACTTGCAGGAGAAGGTTGTGATGGAGATGGTGACGCAGTGGGGGGAGGTCGGGAAGGGCTTCCTGAGGAAGTGACAATTAGGTCTGACTTAAGGGTATGCAGGGATAGGCAGGAGATAGGGTGTCCCAGGTAGAAGGTGGAGTGGGCACAAGGGCTCTGAGGTCCCCGTGTGGTTGGTTAACCACAGCTGGCCAGAGGGACTGGAGGGCTGAAGGGTGCACGTGGAGACGGAGCAGGGGACCATTTAACATTTAGCCGCTTGGGGAGACCCCTCTGGCTGCTGGGCAGAGACATCGTTGGAGCTTGGGGTAGGACAGGAGGGAGAATGTTCCCGAGGAGGGGACTGGCATTCCCTCCGCAGGCCAGGGTATTGGGTCAGCATGGAGGAAGAGCCGAGCAAGAGAAGGCAGGGCGTTGTCTCTGCAGCTGGCCTGGGTCCCCAGAAATCGGCAACCGTAACTCAGGGCTCCAGTAGCTCAGGGAGGGTGTCCCTGAAAGTCTGCGGATCTCCCCATCGGCAGCCTGTCTGCATGCTCCTGTGCCCTAATCACCTCTGCCTTGGGGATACCAGTGAATATGGCACAGAGGGGACCATTAGCAAGGACGGGCACACAGCAGGGAATGCAGGCACAGGGGGCCTTCAGACAGGAGAAGCTGATTAGTGCAAGGAGATGGAAGACAGGGCCCCCGGGGGACTGGCCAGTGGGACTGCTGTAGCATACGTGGGTGGGGGTCATCATTCCGAGACTCTATCTGTATTGACACGGACTTTGCCATTTATCTCTATTTTCTGTCACCAGATAAATTAATGGTGACTTCTATTTTTCAGTCTTTGGAAGGAAAAGAAATGCAAGTGATTCTTACCCCTCTGGAGGGCATGTGAAGCAATCGCCTCAAGTACTCAGTTTAAGGGGGCCCCAAAATTCTGCACATGAGATAAATGTGATTTTTAAGGTCTTTGGGCTTGAACCCAGGGCCTCACAAATGCCAGGCAAGTGGCCCACCACCGAGCTACATCCCCAACCAAAGATAAATACTATTTAATGCAATACCTTTTTCATTCAACATTTTTATTTTAAAATTATACATATTTCTGGGTACAGTGTGATAATTTGATATATGTTAAATCAAAAGGAATTTCAAAAACTCTGTGATAAGCATCATATCAGCATTTTAGACAGAAAGGTTGACATGTTGCCCTTATAGGACCCTGTCTCCCTCACGTCACCCTGATCCAGGGGTCTAGAACATGCTACTTATAAAAAGCAACATATAGGGGCTGGGTTTGTGGCTCCGTGGTAGAGCACTTGCCTGGCATGTGTGAGGCCCTGGGTTTGATTCTCAGCACCACATATAAATAAATAAAATAAAGGGCCATTGATAACTAAAATTATATTTTTTAAAAAAACTTAAAAAAAAAAGCAACATATAATTACTGAGTCCAACCTTTTTGGTTGTTTCAAATTTATATAACAACTAATACTAAGCAAAGGAGTAAAAATCAGGTTTGTTTTAATTTCAGAAGGCATTGACATTGGGCCAAACTGCAGGAAGTTGGCTTTTTCTCTGAAGACCATGGGGAACCACAGCGATGGTTCTGAGGTTTAATCAGAAGCCACCTTTGCCTTCAGCTTTCAGTCACACAGTGTGATTGTCACCTGTCCTCCAGGATGTTCAAGCTGTCTCCACAACCATGGCCCATTGCAGGGCACCAGCTGTCCCCGGGACTCTGCTGGCTGCTCACACACTTCCCTTGTGTATGGCAACTGTGGGGGGCTGGGGGGCTTCACCATGTGGGACTTCACATTTCACAGGGAAGGTGAAGGGTGCTCCCAAGTATTGCTGCTTACCATTCCCCCCTCTGGGACGTCTAATATAACCCAAGAACCTGGCTTTAAAAGGGATCAGGAATTCTTTTAAGGCAAGCAGCTCAATACAGGTTGAACATCTGTAATTCAAAAATCCAAAATGTGAAAAATGCTCCAAAATCTAAAACTTTGGAGCATGATGTCATAATTGGAAAATTCCACGTGTGACTTCCATAATGGGTCACAGCCAAAGTGCAGGTGACTGAAAACACTGCAGGAAATTCCTTCCAGGACATGTGTATGTGATGTGTATGAAACATAAATGATTTCATGTTTAGGCTTGTGTTCTGTCCCCAGGATATCTCAATATGTATATGCACATAGTCCAAGATCTGAAAAAAAATTTCTGAATTCTGAAACACTTCTGGTCCTAGGCACTTTAGGTAGTCTATACTCAATTTGTATTTAAACACGATGATCTTTTCCATATCAGTACAGCTACTAAAAAATAACAAAACAGAAACATGATGTTCATTTTGACCAAATTCTTAAGGTGTCTCCCTAATTCTCGCACAGTAGGTGTTTCTTTCTAACCTCATATAAGAACACATTCTAGGCTCATTTCCTTGGTGCTAGCTAGAGTTCATCTCTCATTTCCAATCCAACCCTCCTTCCTCCCTGACTTCCTTCCTCATACCCTTTGATAAATGGGTGCTTCTGACCCCTGTTCTTCAACTCAAAGAAGAGGTTCCATTCTAGCCTTTCAGCTTCACAGGCAGGACTTGAGGAACTGACTTAATCTCTTTGTACTTTCGTTTCTTCATCTTCAAAATAGAACTACTGATTCTATTTTCCTCTTAAAGCAAAAGAATGTGTATGTTAAACTCTTTAAGATCTATCATTATTCATAGGAAAATGCAAATCGAAACCCCAGTGAAGCTGGTTGTGTCCCTCAGTGGTAGAGTGCTTGCCTAGTATGTGAAAGGTCCTGGTTCAATCACCTGTAAAATTAAATTAAATTTAAATTAAAAACCCATAAGATACCACTAGGATGACTATAATGAAAAGGCAAGGAAATAAAGTTATTGGTGAGCACGTGAAGAAATCAGAGCACTGCTGGTGGGAATATAAAATGAGGCAGTCTCTTTAGAAGATACTGTGGCAGTTCCTCAAGTGACTATACATAGAGTTACTGTATGGTCCATCAATTCCACTCCTAGGTATATAGCAAAAGATATAAAGACGTATGTCAATGCAAAAATTTATACATTATTGTTTGTAGCAGCACAATTCATAATAGCCAAAAGATAGAGACAACTCAAATGCCTATTGACTGCTGAGCTGATAACCAGAATGTGGTCTAGCCAATCAGTGGAATAGCATGCAACCATGATCCATTGTATAACATGGATGAACCTCAAAACCATGATGCTGAGTGAAACACAGGAAGACATATATTGTATGATTACATCTCTATGAAATATCCAAAAGAGGGAAATCCAAAGAGACAGTATATTAGTGGTTGTCAGGGACTGGGGGAAACAGGAGCAATGATTGAAGGGATCCGAGATTTCTTTTGCAGGGGATGAAAATGTCCAAAATTGGTTGTGCTGATGACTGCACAAAATTTTAAACAGTGAATTATATGGTGAGTCATATCTCATTAAAGGTGCCAAAAAGACAGAACCTAGATGATGATAGATGCTGAAAAGCAATGGCCAGTATAACTTTTTAAATTTTTTTTTATTTTTTTAAATATTTTTTTAGTTGTAGGTGGACACAATACCTTTATTTTATTTATGTGGTGCTGAGGATTGAACACAGGGCCTCACCTATGTGAGACGAGTGCTCTACTGCTGAGCCATAGCCCCAGCCTCCCAGTATAACTATTAACAAGAAAGGAAGGAGGGACGGGAGGGAAGGGAAGGGGAGGGGAGGGAGATGGAAGAGTGAACTGCTCACACACAGTCCCTGCCAGAGGGCCAGCCTCGTTAAGAGTTCCGGGGAAGGAGTTTGCTGAGCAAGGTCTTCTTCATGGTGACCTTCAGCTCCTTGTTCCTGAGGCTGAAGATGATGGGGCTGAGGAAGGGCGTGAGCACCGTGTAGGTGATGCCCATCAAGGTGTCTCCCTCCAGGGACTGGGGTCCCTTGGGCTTGAGGTAGATGACAGAGGCAAAGCCATAGTGCACGATGACCACGGTGAGGTGGGAAGCACACGTGGAGAAGGCCTTGTGCCGCCCCTCTGCTGAGGAGATCCTCAAGATGGCGGCCACGATGAAGGTGTAGGAGAGGAGGATGAGGAGGAAGCAGCCCAGCAGGGCTGTGATGCACACCAGGCCCACGCCTTTGGCCACCACGGGGACATCCGCCCCACAGGCCAACTTCAACAGGGGTGGGACGTGGCAGAAGAAATGGTGGACCTGGTTGGGTCCACAGAAGGTGAGATGGAAAATGGCCATCGTCACCACCAGCCCCATGACAGAGCCACCAGCCCAGGACCAGGCCACCAGGCAGGCACAGGCACGGGGACTCATGAGCACGTTGTAGCGCAGCGGGTGGCAGATGGCCACATAGCGGTCATAGCCCATGACGGTGAGCAGCAAGGAGTGGGTGAAGCCAAAGGTGAAGGAGAAGAACATCTGGTTGGCGCAGGCGACAAAGGCGATGGAGTGGTGGGCGGAGAGCAGGTCAGCCAGCATGCGTGGGATGATGGCCAGGGTGTAGAGGATCTCGGAGATGGAGAGGGCGCACAGGAAGAGGTACATGGGGGTGTGGAGGCCGCGCTCGCTCCAGATGGTGGCCATGATGAGCAGGTTGCCCAGCAGCGTGAACAGGTACATGAGCAGGAAGAGCAGGAAGAAGAGCAGCTGGAGGTGGGGGAAGGTGGAGAAGCCGATGAGGATGAACTCAGACACCAGGGTGTAGTTTGGTCCCAGCATGGCAGTCACGCTTGACAGAGGAGACAGGAACAAAGCCTCAGTGTTTGGAGCATTGGGTCACCTGGGAACTCCTCCTGGAAGGACCCCTGAGGTGCTCTTTCACCTGTCCAGTCATTGTCAGTCCATTTGCAAAAAGACTGTCAGACAGCTGTCCTGTGTGTTAGCAGGAGATTGGGTCTGAGATGCTCAATATATCAACATCCCCAAATAGCCAAGTCCCTTATATGAAATGGCTGAGTGGACCGGTGTATATCCTCCTGTAGCTTCACATCATTTGTAGATGACTTAGAACATGCATACAACACCCATGCTATGTAAATAATTGTCATACTGGATGTGAAGAGAAAATGACAAGAGAAAAATCTGTGCACGTTCAATACAGACACAAGAATCAAAGGCCTGTCTACATTTTTGATCCCCGGATGTGGAACAGATGGACACAGGGAGCTGGCTGTGATAAGGCGCTGATGCATCTTAAGTGCACAGCACCCAGCGAGAACTCAGGGGATAGTCATTCTGGTAGTAGTTATTACTACTAGTTGAAATCCTAAAGATGGGATCTCAGAATATCTATCCAGCCACAACCAACTTGAGTCACCACTTCAGAGACGGATCCTGAATATTTGTGACTTTTCGTCTTCTCTTCCCTAAAATGAAGATGATGATAACAATCTCAAATGGATAAGGTTGTTATCAAGATTAAATAAGGTTGTGATCATAATGTACCTACCAGAGGGCCTGGTATAAGTTACTTAAGAAACTGAGGACAGGCCTGGATGGCCACACGCAGATTCTTCTAAACCACAGAAGGCAACCTACAGGTGCATCTTTTCTCTGGGGAGTTTAATACATTTGACTTTTTGGTAATTACTCTTGATTTGGAATCAATCTGATATCTTAAATCATATTCCAGATATTATAAGTAATATATATATGTGTGTGTGTGTGTGTGTGTGTGTAATGTATACATACATTTACATGTATATGTTTATTCTATATTATGTACATATAAACACACAAATAATCACCCATTTCTTTTTACCACACCAAAGAACAAACACTACTTAAAAACATGGAATTTCCCCCCATGAAAGTCCTTGTGTTAGGACATGAGGAAAGTCTAGATAAATTCTCAAATACCGAGCTGGGCGCAGTGGTGCATGCCTGTAATCCCAGCACTTGGGAGGCTGAGGCAGGAGGATCACGAGTTCAAAGCCAGCCTCAGAAGAGGTGAGGTATTTAGCAACTCCGTGAGACCCTGTCTCTAATAAAATACAAAAAAGGGCTGGGGATGTGGCCCAGTGGTCAAGTGCCCCTGAGTTCAATCCCCGGTGCTCCCTCAAAAAAAAAATTCTCAAATACCAGTATCAGAAAGACAGATTTTCTGACCATTCTGTAGTAAAACTGATTATTAATAATATGTATATGAATAATTTCTCAATATATACATGAATGATTTCTCATGTTTGGAACAAAAATATCAACTTGAATCATGTGATGTTGCCATAATAATGTATTCTTCAACCATCTTTGGCCTAGAAGGAGAATTAAGAAATACTTTGTACTAGGGTTGGGTTTGTAGCTCAGTGGTGTATAACTGGCCCAGCATGTGTGAGGGTCTGGATTTCACCCCAATGACAACAGGAATCAAAAGAAATTCTGCCGGGCGCGGTGGCGCACGCCTGTAATCCCAGCACTTTGGGAGGCTGAGGCAGGAGGATCGCGAGTTCAAAGCCAGCCTCAGCAATGGCGAGGCACTTAGCAACTCAGTGAGAACCTGTCTCTAATAAAATACAAAAAAGGGCTGGGGATGTGGCCCAGTGGTCGAGTGCCCCTGAGTTCAATCCCCGGTACCACAAAAAAAAAAAAAAAAAAAAAAAAAGAAAAATTCTAAGAACTAGATTATAAAAAATAAATAAATGATAAAATAAAAAATAAATACAAAGTAAATACATAAAAAAAGAACTAAATGATAATGAAAAGTTGATTAACATCTAAATGAAATGGATTGTATCCTGGAAAATAAAAAATGACATTATAGAAAAGTTGGCAATAGGGGCTGGGGTTGTGGCTCAGCGGTAGAGCGCTCACCTAGCACGTGCGTGGCCCGGGTTCGATCCTCAGCACCACGTATCAACAAATGCATTGTGTACAACTAAAAGCAAATAAATAAATATTTTAAAAAAAGAAAAATTGGCAATATTTAACTAAGACATGTTTGCACAAAAGTATTGTACCACTGTTGATTTCCAGGTGATTCTATAAGGGTTCTATATGAGGCTGCCAAGAGGGGATGTCATGAGGGAAGTACAAGAATTTTCTGTATTCTATTTGCAATTTCTTTGTAATTTCAAACTTAGCAAATAATTAAAAGTGGAAAAAGTATCATCCCAAATAGCAGCAAAATCAAACAAATATCTAGGAATTAATTTAGCCCAGAACACGAAAGCCCTCAATGGAGATCAATTAAACCTCTCATGAATAGAAAACATGGAAGATGATTTTTTAAAAAACTGGATGAAATTTGAATACAATAGTAGAAAAATGTCAATTCTTCCCCAAAGTTAATCTACACATTCAAAGAAGTCCTATCAAAAAAATTCAGACGTATTTTTTTTGAGAAAGATGACATGCTTATTACAAACCTTTCATGACAGAATAAAGATCATGAAAAATTAATTCAACTTGAGAATGATGAGGGAAGTGGGGAGGAGGAAATCACATTCCCAGATATCGTGACAGTGTCGAAAGCCATGGAAATAAAGCTCTGGGGGACTAGTGAAAAACAAACAGACCAGTGGGTCAAAATGGAGACCTCAGGCATGGAGCTCTGTGTAGATGATTAAGGTCACAGCACAGACCAAAAGGCAAAGGATGGGTGTCTACAGGATGCTGTTGATGAAAGTGACTTTCTATGGAGACAAAAACAGAACCAGACTCCCTGTGATAACACATTCAAATAAAGAACCAATTAATGGCCAAGCCAAGGAAGATGCAAACGTAGTTACTAAAATAAATGCAGGATGATCTTTATGATCAAAGAATAGGAAAAGACTCCTTCGCAAAGCAAAACATAACAAAACGAAAAACCATAAGAGAAATAAAATGATCAATTTCATTACATCAACATCATGGATCCAATCAACAAAGAGCCTCGTGGATAAACTCAACAGAAGACAGACTGCAAGAAGATATCTGCAGCATTAAAAACAGACAGGAGATTAATAATTTGAATCTACAAGGCACATCCACAAACCAAAAAGAAAACAGACTGGAACCATGGTAGAAAGCAGACAAAGGATAAATAGGCAATTTGCAGAAGAGGAGACCCAGTAAGCTGAGGGTAAACTAAGACCTGCTAAAGTTCACCAGCCGCTAGAGGCCAACTTAAACCAATAAAGTGAGAAAAGAAAAAGATTGAAGGTTCTCAACACATAGAATGGTAAGGGTTGGAGGAGATGGGAATGCTAATTTTATCATCACACATTTTATATATATATATATGTGTGTGTGTGTGTGTGTGTGTGTGTGTCAAATTCTCATACTCTACCACATAATCATTTATAAATACTATTTGTCAATTAAAAAAAAAAAAGATAGATGGCCTGCAGCCATTCCAGCAGGTACCTGGATGTTCATGTCCAAATTAGGAGAACACTTACCCCAAGTCCCAGAAACTACTCTTGGATCTCCCCCTGAAGGACCTTCCTTCTCCCAGGTGAGGGGGAGTGATTGAGGACGTTCCCTGTTGCCTCGTCTGGGATGGCAAGAAAGTCGGGGCAGTCCGAGTGATCCCCACTACCTGGAGAAGTCGGGGAGTGGAACCAGGGTGAGTGCACCCTGTGAAGATCTAGGCAGCCTCAGGAAGCACAGCCCTGACGTGGACGCAGCAACATAGGTGACTCCGAACCGAACCGTGCCGGGTGCAACAAAACTGAGATCTCCAGCAAAGAACAACAGGCCACAGTCGAAGCGTGCGTGTGACAATGTACACACTTTATGAGCATTCACGCAAACAGAAGGGTACTCATTGATCAAATTAGAACGAGCGCCTGAGGGGGACAGGAGTGACACACGATGACATGTAAATAAAACAGGATTGTCAAGTTGGGCAGATCAACCCGGATGGTAAATCATCTGCGAGGAGTTCAATGAACCCAAAATGAAAAAATTTGTGAACAAACAATTTTCACATACGGATATGTATCATTGATGAACTCAAGCTACTGTTTTGAGAACAGGATTTCAGTGCTTAACTTGGGACAAAGTTCATTTCAATATCACAAACTCAGGGCTGGGGTTGTGGCTCAGTGGTGGGGCGCTTGCCTGGCACGTGTGGGGCACTGGGTTCGATCCTCAGCGCCACATACAAATAAGTAGAATAAAGGTATTGTGTCTGTCCACAACTAAAAAAAAAAAAAAAAAAAAAAAAAAAAAAAAATCACAAACTTGCCTTCAGCCCTGCCTGCCAGGTGATTGCTAGGTGTTCTTCTAGCACCAAGGTCAGCGCAGTGCTAGGCAGACTCAGAATCCCACCCCCAAAATGGACGATGGGGGGAGGGTCATCCCACATGTGAAGGAAGCATTGGGGGGTGGGGCTAGAAGAGAACCAGCCAGAGGGGGCGATAACTGGAACACATCTCTCACCTCTTTGTCTTCCCCACCTCTCTCTCTCCCCCTCCCTCCCCTGCCCCCATTGTGCCTGCCCATTTCCCCTCCTCTGCCTGCCAGAGACAATTTCCTCTGGCTGGAGGGTCAGATAGACCTGTGGCTCAAATCACACTTTCTCTGGGATAACCAGAGACCTGTCCTCATGGGTTCCCTGTGTGGGTGTCATGCCAAGCATTCCTCACCACCTTCTCAAGTCTTGCTAGCTGGCAAGACTAACATTGCCATCATCTCTCGTCATTGCTGTGATCTATCTATCATCGCTGCTGATGGCTCTCTGTGGAGCAGGTCGTCACTCATCCTTCCCTGCCAGGTGACCCATATTGGCCCCATGGCAGTCCAGGGCTTCCACCTCTTTCCAGGCTAAATTTGCCCTCTGACACCGAATGCCCTCCACCCCTCAGCAGGCTCAGGGGTCTTGCTTCTCGATGCACACGTTACTATCGGTACACAAAGGGCTTTCTCAGCTCTCTCTCCTGGCAGTTGCTCCATTCTATCCTTGTCCGAAACAATCCCTTGGTAAGGCTTTCCAACCCCTCTCCAAGTTCCCTGCAGGAACCTGGGTCTCCGGGAGGAGAAGGGCCAGAGTCCCCCTCAGCTGCAGCCTCCCGAGCTGCAGCACATGCGGGCTGGCTCCCAGATCCTGTACCAGAGCCCTCCCTTCTCAAGGGTGATGCTGTTCAACCTGTGCGGCTTCCTCTGCCTATGCGCCTGTGCCGTAGAGGGTGTACACAGATGCAAAAGTGGCAGAGTCAGCAAGGACACAGAATTACCCTGGCTCTGAAATACACACTGTCAGCGACACCCACGAAACTCTCAGCCAGGAATGGAGATGCCGTCACTCATTCTGCATAAGCCTACTGTCACTTATCAGACGCCAGGTGCTCATCTGAGATTGGGTTAACCTCGGAACACAGCAACTACACGACCTAGGAGTTTGTGCTGGTTGGACACTGTCCCCTTCAGGTTCATATCTACCCCAGAGTGCGACCGTATAGAGAGACAGGGTCTTTGCAGATTTAATCAAGGTCAAATCTCAAATGAGATCATCCTGGAGTAGGGTGGCTTTAACTCCAGTGACTGATGTCCTCATAAGGAAGAGAGAGGACACACAGAGAGAGAGAGAGAGAGAGAGAGAGAGAGAGAGAGAGAGAGGAGAAGGCCATGTGAAGATGGAGGCAGAGACTGGAGAGATGCAGCCACCAGAAGCTAAATGAGGCAAGGAAGGACTTTCCCTGAGTCTTCAGAGGGCGCGTGGCCGTACTGACACCTGATACCAGACCTCTCTGTCCTCCAGAACTGCGAGGGTTAATTTCTATTGTTTCAAGCTGCTAGACTTGTGGTCACTTGTAAAGGCAGCTGCAAGAGTCTGATACAAGCTCACCCACAGCTACGCGTACAGGCACGCGCCGTGCATGCAGAAGCACATGAGGGATGCAGAAGCGCATACGGGGTTATACATTTTTGCCCTTCTGGCTCAGAAATGCCTCCCACAATCCAACACAAGGGACACCCCCTGTCCCAGAATAGACCTGAAGACCAGAACAAATTTGGGAAGGGGGCAGCTGTGGGCAATAGATGGACTCAGTGTGTGCACAGGAGCCAGGTTGCTGGGGCTGCAGAATCCCCCCCCCCACCCACCCACACATACACATTAGGCCACTCTCCTCACCTCTCCCCAAGTCAGGGCCTTCCTCTGCTCCAGTTTTCCTCGATCCTCACATCTTCAGCCTTCCAGCACCCACAGGGACTAGCCAACGCATCCCAGAAAGTGGCCCTGGAAACAGGGTTCCACTTATCTTCCTTGGAGACCTTGGGGGAGGCCCTGCAGCCCAGCCTGGGGTGGCCATGGTGGGAGGGACCAGAGGTTTATCTCTGCAGGTGTCCTCCCCCGGGGCAGGTTCCCAGAGGCCTCTCCACTGAGCCTGCCTGGGGATGAGGGTTTTACCAGCCTCATGTCCAAGGAGGGTGGATGGGGACCTGGGAATATGTCCTCCCTCTCTCCCTCCCTAGCCGTATAATCTTATTTATCTCCCTACCTTTATTCTTCCCTTCCTTTTCTTCTCCCCTCCCTCCTTCTGCCTGGGATGCCCTTCCTCCCATCATTCTCACACCGTCTCAGTCCCCTTCTTCCTTCAGGTCTCAGTTTGTAGAACCCTCCTCCCAGAAGGTGTCATCATCAACCCCCCACCCAGCCCCTACCAGGGAACCAGACTGGGTGGGCTGCTCACAGTCTAAGCATTCTGGGAAAAGCAATAGATGCCAGGACGATGTTTTCCAGGATGGTGACTTCTCTCAACAGGTTTTGGCAAAGGTGTCTGGAGAGTAACAGATATCTGGTCCTCACAAAAAAATATCCCCTGTTGTTCCCTCTTAGAAAAAAGACACAATTCTTCCATTAACTTTCTTGTGTTCATTATATTGTAACTAGTATCTCTGAGTATATTTAGGTATTAGGTAGGAGAAGTATTTTCAATTTTCCATATTCAAAGCTTTGAAAATCTTTATCAATCTTGCTCTATAGTAACCTGTTTCTACTTGCAATGTGTGAGAATATCAATTTCAATACCATTATACCAGGCCTGGAAATAATTTTTTAAGAATCATCTCGCCGGGTGCGTGGTGCACACCTGTAATCCCAGTACTTGGGAGGCTGAGGCAGGAGGATTGTGTTCAAAGCCAGCCTCAGCAATGGCGAGGCACTTAGCAACTCAGTGAGACCCTGTCTCTAATAAAAATACAAAAAAGGGCTAGGGATGTGGCCCAGTGGTTGAGTACCCCTGAGTTCAATCTCCAGTACCAAAAAAAAAAAAAAAAAAGAATCATCTCACAAAAATTTAAAGTCCTCATCATTATGTTAATTTCTATGTCTTCGATCATTATCTAAAATAAGTCTTTTTGAAAGGCTTTACCACCATATTATATTGATGAGGAAGCTGAAGCTTAATAGGAACAGTGAATAGACCAAAGCAGTAAAAAAAATGGCTTAAATTTATTCATAGAAAGTAACTGCTCCTTGCTGGGCATGGTGGCGCATGCCTGTAATCCCAGTGGCTCCAGAGGCTGAGGCAGGAGTATAGCAGGTTCAAAGCCAGCCTCAGCAACTTAGCAAGGCTGTATGCAATCTAGTGAGACCCTGTCTCAAAATAAAATATAAAAGCTGGGTGCGGTGGCGCACACCTGTAGTCCCAGCATTTGGGAGGCTGAGGCAGGAGGATGGCGCATTCAAAGCCAGCCTCAGCAATGGCGAGGCACTTAGCAACTCAGTGAGACCCTGTCTCTAATAAAATACAAAAAAGGGCTGGGGATGTGGCCCAGTGGTTGAGGGCCCCTGAGTTCAATCCCTGATACCCACCCCCCCCCAAAAAAAAAAGGGCTGGTGATATGGCTCAGTGGTTAGGCACCCTTGGGTTCAATACCTAGTACCAAAAAAAAAAAAAAAAAAAAAAAAAAAGTAATTGCTCCAGTCAACTACAGTGAAGAATAAAGGCAAAATGAAGACATTTGAAGGAAAACAAAGATCTAAGAAGTTACCACCAATCAAAATTCCAAAAGATGTACTTGAAGGAGGAAAAAACCCTGGAAGTATATACTGAAATGTAAGAAAAAATTTTTAATGGTAAAAATGTAAGTAAATTCAGGCAATTATTTCATGTAAAGAAAAAAATTTTCTAATAATATCTACAAGCACAGAGTGCAAATATTAGATGATACTGTATATAAGAAAGAATGGTGGATACCAAAACTAAAACTTTATATAATCCATATATTGTTTGGGCCAGGAGTCAACATACCATTTATTTACAGATGGCACAATTATCTATATAGAAAATCCTGACAAGGGCTAGGGTTGTGGCTCAGCGGTAGAGTGCGCGCCTAACATGTGCAAGGGCCTGGGTTCGATCCTCAGCACCACATAAAAATAAACAAATAAAGTAAAGGCATTGTGTCAAACTACAACTAAAAAATAAATATTTTTTTAAAAAAGTAAAGAAAATCCTGCCAGGTGCGGTGGTGCATGCCTGTAATCCTAGTGACTGGGGAGGCTGAGACAGGAGGATTCCAATGTCAAAGCCAGTCTCAGCAACTTAATGAGACCTTGTCTCAAAAATAAAAAATAAGGGGCTGGGGTTGTGGCTCAGTGGTAGAGTGCTTGCCTCGCATGTGTGAGACACTGGGTTCAATTCTCAGCACCACATGTAAATAAATAAATAAAATCAAAACATTCGTCGACAACTAAAAAAAATTAAAAATTTTAAAAATAAAAAGGACTGGGGATGTGGGTAAATGGTTAAGCAGCTGTGGGTCAATCTCTGGTATAAAAAGAGAAAAAAAGAGAGATAATCTCCTAAGGAATGAACAAAACAACTAATTGTAATCACAAATGAATTTGGCATAGTATGAACATGAAAGGACATTATATAAAATCAAATGGTCATACTAGTAATAAACAAAGAGTAAATAAAAGTTTAAACTTTATACCTTTCATAATATATAATAAAACACAGTGGAAAGAGGTGTTGAATTTAACAAAAGTGGCATAGTGGCACTGAAAATGATAAAACACTGTTGAGAAAAAAATGGTAAAATCTGAATAGATGGAGAGATACCATATTCATGGGTTGGCATACTCATTACAGTTATGTGGGCTTTTCTCCCCAAATTGATCTGTAGATCTGACATAATCCCAGTAAAATTCTGGAAAGAATTTTATTTAATAGAAAGTGATACACTGATTCTAAAATAATTCTAAAATTTATATGGGAACCTAGAATAGATAGAGCTATTTTTTTTTATTTTTTTTTTTTTTATTATAGACAGTGTCTCACTGAGTTGCTAAGTGCCTCGCCATTGCTGAGGCTGGCTTTGAACTCGCGATCCTCCTGCCTCAGCCTCCCAAAGTGCTGGGATTACAGGCCTGCGCCACCGCGCCCGGCTCCAGATAGAGCTATTTTTAGGGATGAGTTTTCTGAATTAAAAAAAAGGTTATAATAACATTCATAGAGAACAATGGTTATTGTAATGAATACAGTCAGAGAACACATTGGTGGGTGTTAAATAGACAAGGTAAAGCAGGAAAATTTTGATCATTGGATGGAGATGGAATATTACTATATTCTTGGTAAGAATATTTGTCAAGTCCCAGGGCTGTTTTTTTTTTTGTCAAGGTATAGATGGTTAACCAAGTGCAGCATATATCCTGGAAAGTTTATCTATAGTCATGAGATTTCTGGGTCAGACACAAACATGTGGAAACTCTAATGAGCAGCTTGTTTAGGAACTTGGAGGAATAAGCTGATGATCTTGACACCTTTAAAAAGCCACAAAACAGTTTTCCGAAGATACAATACCTGACCTGAGTCTTTGAGGAAAAGCAGAAAGCAGACAGTGCTGATGACATCTATTTATTTGTTAGGGTCACTCTCTCCCCACCCTGCACGGTGGCCCAGGAAGTTGAGGAGTAAGTAGTCAGGTTCCCACAATCTGGCTTCTGATTGATTGGGCAAGTGGGATGGACCACCAGGACATCAGCCAATAGTGGAATAAGTTAGGCCACTTATTCTCCTGTCTGTCACCCTGCTGTCCTGGGGGCTTGGAGGTTCTGCTAGGGCCACGGCTTCTGCTGAATTGCACTTACATCCTGCACCTGGTCACTTCTGCCTGCTGCCCCTGAAGGGCTAGTGATGAGCACACCCCCTGCTGTGGCGGGCCTCGTCATGTTCCACACATCACACTGGCTTTCTGAAATAGCATCTGTATCCAACTGGCACAGTACCTTCATCAATCTATCCCTCACTGTATGTTTAAGCGTGCTCCCCATTTCTCCTCTGAACCCTAAAACAGAAGGCGATTTAAGTCAGAATCAATACCGTGTGCAAGGATGAAGTATGGTGAGGAAAAGTGGGGGATTTCTGGCGATTTCAGGTAGATCCATACGGAATGATCATGCAGTACGGTGTGTGGCTCATGTGAGGAAAGGACGCTGGACAGGTGTCTTAGCTCACCGTACTATAACAAAATAGCGCGGGCTGAGTGGCTCACACTGAAGACACGTATTTCTCACAGTCCTAAAGCCTGAGGAGCCCAAGATCTAGCCATTGAACACTTTGGTTCCTAGTGAAGGCCGCCTTCATGGCTTGCAGATGGAAAGCTTTTTGCTGTCTTCATAAGGCAAGAGAGTGACCTCATCTGTCTACTCTTCTTAGGACACTAAGCGCAGGATGAGGGTCCAGGCTTGTGCATTCAGGTAACCCTAATTACTGCTTACAGGTACCAACCCAAATGCCATCCTAATGGTACGGCTTCCAAATATAAGCCTTACCACTGGCTTTCTGAAATAGCATCTGTAGTGAGATGGCGCAGTACTTTCATCAATCTGGAAACTGGAAAAAAATTCAGTACACAGCAAGGGGTTAATAGGAGGAAGTTCATAAAAGGAACATTGGCCTACACGTAGAAAACTGTGATCTATCAGCAGATGGCAAGCAAAGGGCAACAGCGAGGTAGCATTTTAGAATGCCAGAGAAAAAGGACACTGAGAAAACTGTATTTGCATGAAGAAAAAAAAAAAAAAAAAACTGATGCCATGAACACCATACAGGGTGTTAAATATAAATCAAAAACAAGAAGGTAGTCTCAGTGAAAGATAGGAAAATTTAGCAAGTCAGTCTCAATGGAAGGTACAAACTTATAATTTTTATATAATTGAACTTATGCCTTGGACATTTTTATTTCCTAACACCTTATAAAATATATTCAATGTCTACTTACTGGAGGAATAAGCACATTGGAACCTTGGAAAAACACAAGTAAGGAGGTGTGGATTGACCTTTCCTAGAAATTTCATTTCATTTAGATTAAATTTTCCTAAACACTGAATTTAATTAAACTTCATTTCAAGTAACATAGGGTAAGGGTACCCACAGGCCTACAGTGTTTAAACACAGAAAACCCAGACGAAGGTAGCTCACGATGGGTCAGCACTGCGCAGATGACCACATCCCATTCTCAAACTGGGCAGAACTCCAGGGCCTAAGGGGATGCACTTTGCATCACTCGCTCTATATAGTAGAATGGCATGGCCATATATAAAAAGTAGTGTAAAATCCTTAAATAATGGCAAACAGACACACCCCAGATACCTATGGTCCAAAGTAAGGAGAAATCTCAGGACCCAGAATCTCATGGCCAAACTCAAGATCCCACATGACACGTACTAAAACATTTAATCACTGCAACAATAATGCATAAGACCTATTCTGTATGTCCACAGGGAATCACAAAGGTCAATCCCACCAGGCAGGTCTGTCTGCAGTCCTCCAGTGTCCACACTGACACATGAAGAGCTGTGGACACGCCGTCTAGGAGGGAGGCACTGGGCATGGAAGCAGACACGGTCAACAACGACATCCTCACTCACTCACACACTGACCCTCTACGGAGCAGACACCCCAGCTTCTATATTGTCACCTGACATCATTTACTTTCATTCACAGCCCTTATTTCCATCGAATAAATGGAAGTTTCAACATTAGTTCACCACCTCACTTTTCTCACAAAAATGTAAACACTAGCATTTGCAAGAATAATTTTTTTCACATTACTGTCTTTATAGTATAGCGTGCCTAGATTATTTGTGCTTAATTCTACATCTCCAATCTATCATGCCAGCACGTGAGGGCTGCTTAGAACTTAACCATCAAAGGTGCAACTTCTGAAAAACAAAAGCTTGATTGCAACAGTGATGCTGTCTGTCCCTTCCTAGGCTTCTGCTCTGATAATTTACCTGAACATATTGCTCTCCTTAGACTCATAAAGGAAATATAAAGAGAAGTATTATAATCATGCTAAGGAATAAGTAGTTTATATATTTAACAGACATAAGGATGACCACCACTTTATGACAACTTCTCACTGTTAAGATGGTGAGAAAGTGAATGTGCTCAGGATAAAATGACTTTGGTTTTCAAAGTCTGATCTCATGCTGGGGATGATATGCACTACGGCAGTTTCTGATGATGCTTGGCAGTGTTGATTGCAGTCCAGTTGGCTCCCTTTTCAGGAACATAAAAATGGATACTGTACAGTGTACTGCATTCAATGAATTGAATGAGATATTCACTATTTTATTATTGAGTAGCCCATAGGATAATATAAGCGATCTGATCAAATTCAAGGTAGTTTAGGCTCAACTGTGATGTTCAGTAAAGTTACCTGCATTAAGCACATTTTAGATGTATGAACTTATGATATTTTCACCTTAGTGTGGGCTTATGATAACATCATTAGAAGTTGAAAGGTATCTGTATTTTTGGAGAACAGTGTCCAGTGCATTGTAGGAAATATTGGAGTGTTTACATAATAAGTGACAAAGGCAAAAACAGGTCCAAAAACTAGTCAGATTCACACAGCAAGGCCTTATGAAGACACTATCACACAGTGATAATGTTCCTCAGTGAATAAAATGGATCAAGATGAAAACACTGACATCCTGTAAATTTGTCTCTAAACACTGATAGAACAGAACACATTGCCAGACATAAAAATGAACAGAACTTCCCTATTCTCACTAATATGACTGAATTTATATCTCATGAATTAGGTTTGCTTTCTTTCCATTACTTTTGACTTCTAGGTAGAACTAACGTGGTTACCAAAGATCAAATGAATTCAGCCCATCAGCACATCCAACAGAGGGAGATGCCTCGCTACACTGCCTACAAGCCAATCCCTATTCAAACACCCTTCCTGATGGACTTTCTGTGGAGAATGCCTTCACTGATGAGCCACACAGCCACTTACAGCTGTTGGACGGACTGACTAGTATAATTCATTGCATCCTATTTGACAAAAACTATGGGCTTGGTGGAAGGACAATCAAAATAAACATCTTTAGCAACATAAGGATGAGAACTAAAATTTATATGAGAAACAAAAACCTTTAGTTGTAAGCACCTAATAATGACTCAACATCAAACACACACTGTGGCAAACTTATAAATTGATCCAATCCACATTTATGATGGGATATTTGTAGATATTTCCTCAGTAAATGAAAAAGACAATATTTGTTAATCTACAAGTTGTTTAGAATGTTTAAGAAAATCTTTCTTTAAAAATGTACAAAATCCCATTTGAAAAATACATATACACATCAAGATTAGAAATCATGAAAGTCATTTAAAAATGTCATTTGTTCTGAAAAAAAAAAAAAAAAGAAAGATGCAGTAAATATAAAAGGTAAGAACCTGTCACATAAGCCCAGTAGGAAAATCACAATTAACAAAATCTCATTTTCAATGACCCCATTAAACACACAGTGATTGATTAGAAATACATTTCTAATTCACAGATTCAACAAGGTTCAAATTGAAAGGAGAAAAAACTTACATGTGATTTGATTGAAAATGAAACATTAAACTCACACACCATTTAAACAAAACTTGCATAAATGTTGCTTCAACATTTACTTTCAAGAGTAAAAATTAGCAAAAGTCCAGGGATCTACTTTAAGAATGAGCTACTGATAAACATAATATATTCATAAACTGTAGAACATTTCCTTCAGTTTCTGTATTTTCTTTAGCATTCTATACACATTCTTTTGCATCAACCTCTTTATTGCTCACATTTATAGGACTGCTCTATATGAAGACCTGGAAACTATTTGTTACAAATGACAACTGTCTTGAATTTTTCACATTTACAAAATTTTGACCCAGTGAGCATTCTTAAATGTGGGACAAGTAAAGACTTGTCCACATCTATTCTCTTCAAGGATTCTCACTAGGCTGTGTTCTTTTATAGCTGTGAATCGAACCAAGATGAACAGAGGTGTTCCTACAGGCTTTACATTGATAGCAGTATTCTCCACTATGCATTATCACCTATGCACGTAAAGTTGTGATAATGAAGCCTTCCCGCATTCTATATTTAGGGATTCTCTCCAGTGTGAGTCCTTTTATGTTTTTTGAGGGAACTGGGATGACAGTAGCTCTCCCACATTGCTTACATATGTAGGATTTCTCTCCATTATGTTATTTCATGTATTTGAATGTAAGCAGAAGAATTATAGGCCTTCCCACATTGCTCACACATATAGGGTTTCTTTCTAGTGCAAGTCCTTTCATGTTTTTGAAGGGAACCAGAACAAGTGAAGGCCTTCCCACATTGGTTACACTCATAGAGTTTTTCTTCCAGTGTGACTTTTTTTTAATGTGCTTGAAAAGAACTATAATGAATGAAGGCTCTCCCACATTGCTCACATTCATAGGGTTTCTCTCCAGTGTGACTTCTTTTACATACTATAAAAGAGCTGTAATGAGTGAAAGCTTTCCCACATTGCTTACAAACATAGGATTTATCTCCAGTGTGCATTCTCTCATGTATAAGATATCAGCTGAAAGAGCCAAAGACTTTGCCACATACTTTACACAAGTAAGATCCATCTTCATCATGTATTACCATGTTTTTGAAGGCCTGCAAAATTCATGAAGCCTGGCTCACAATGCTTACACACAAAGAGTTTGCAGCATGAATTCTTGCAAGGATTTGAACATAACTGCATCTTCTGAAGGCTTTCCTGCATTTCCTACATTTATACGGCTTCTCTCAATATTCCTGATATTCATATTGTTTGTGTCCAGTCTAAACCATGATGGACACATTTAGAGATAAATGACCCAGTGGGGCCTTCTCTACATACACTGTTTTCTCAGGGGTTGACTCTAGGAGGAATTCTCTTGTTCACAATAGGCTCTGGAAACCAGATGAAGATTTCTTTTTTTTTTTTTGTTTTTTAATATTTATTTATTTGCTTTAGTTGTTCACAATGCGTTTATTTTTACGTGGTGCTGAGGATCGAACCTGGGCCGCGCATGTGCTAGGCGAGCGCTCTACCGCTGAGCCACATCCCCAGCCTGAAGATTTCTTCACATTGATTCTCTTCTTTATGTTCACAGCCTCTCTCCACCATGTGACATCTGTAAAAAATAAGAAGCACATTACTAAGGTACGCTTTTAAATTAATTAATTAATTAAATTTTTTATTCCAATTTGTTATATATGACAGCAGAATGCATTACAATTCACATTACACATATATCTTTTTCATATCTCTGGTTGTATACAAAGTAGAGTCACATCATTCGTGTCTTCATACATGTATTTAGGGTAATGATGTCCATCTTATTCCACTGTCTTTTCTAACTCTATGCCTCCTCCCTTCCCCTCCCTCCCCTTTGCCCTATCTAGAGTTCATCTACTCCTCCCATGCTCCCACTCCCAACCCCACTATGAATCAGCATCCTTATATCAGAGAAAACATTTAGCATTTGTTTTTTTGGGATTGGCTAACTTCACTTAGCATTATATCCTCAAACTCAACTCAATCCATTTGCCTGCAAATGCCATGATTTTATTTTCTCTTTTATTGCTGAGTAATATTCCATTGTGAAAGGTACTCTTTAATTATTTATTTACCAGTAGAATTGTTGGCTTTATGCTATGTAAGAATTCTGAACATGAATGGAATGAATGCTCTACACAATGTCTTAAGGAGAGCAATTATTATTATTATTATTATTATTATTATTATTATTATTGGTACTGGGGATTGAACTCAGGGGTACTCGACCACTGGGCCACATCCCCAGCCCTTTTTGTATTTTATTAGAGACAGGGTCTGAGTTGCTAAGTGCCTCGCCATTGCTGAGGCTGGCTTTAAACTATCCATCCTCCTGCCTCAGCCTCCCAAGTGCTGGGATTACAGGCGTGTGCCACTGCGCCCAGCTAAGTAGAGCAATTATTGAAACAGTGGTACTCTGAATATTGTTTCCAAGAAAATTATTTTATAAATTCTAAATGTCTAAGTCACATGTGTATATGTAAGTATGCATATATGTATTTTTGAGGTGGGGTCTTGCTATGTTACCCAGGATGCCCTCAAAATCCAGATCCTCCTCCCTTAGCCTCTTAAAATTTCTGTAACTCCTAGATTCTTGAGGAGCATTGTTTTCTCTTACCTTTTTATTTTGGATACCGGGGATTGAACTCAGGGGCACTCGACCACTGAGCCACATCCCCAACCCTATTTTGTATTTTATTTACAGACAGGGTCTTACTGAGTTGCTTAGTGTCTCACCATTGCTGAGGATGGCTTTGAACTCATGATCCTCCCGTCTCAGCCTCCTGAGACCCTGGGAATAAAGGCATGTGCCACTGCACCTGGCTCCCTCAGCCTCTTACTAGCTAGGATTACCAGCATATGCCACCATGCCTGACTCCCAATGTCACATTTAAATTCACTTGAGAACTCCTTATGCAAATGCTTGAGACCAAAAATGTTTTAGATTTTGAAATATTTCCATATACATAATGAAATATCTCAAAGCTGGATCCCTGTCTAAACACCAAATTTCTTTCTAAACACCAAAGTTTCATATGTATTTTATATCTAAACCTTAAGGATAATTTCATACAGCATTTTTAATAACCGTGCTCACGGAACAAGGTTTGTGTACACTCAGTCATCACAAAGTGCCACTTATCAGTGCTCTAGATGTTTCCAACAGTAGAATATTTCAAATTTTCTGATAATGGACCTGCAAGCTGTAGGCAGTTTTGGAGAAAGTTATCTGAGATTTTATCAATTTAAAGTTGAGGTTATTGGGCTAGGGATGTAGCTCAGTGGTAGAGTGCTTGGCTAACATGCATGCACCTAGGTTCTATCCCCAGCATGGTAATAAAGCTGAGGTTATTTGTATCATTTGCCCTATTCTTAAAATTTCTGTCATTCATAGATTCTTTTTTTTAAAAAAATATTTATTTATGCCGGGCACGGTGGCGCACACCTATAATCCCAGCACTTTGGGAGGCTGAGGCAGGAGGATCGCGAGTTCAAAGCCAGCCTCAGCAATGGCGAGGCACTTAGCAACTTAGTGAGACCCTGTCTCTAAATAAAATACAAAAAAAAAAGGGGGGCTGGGGATGTGGCCCAGTGGTCGAGTGCCCCTGAGTTCAATCCCCGGTACCAAAAAAAAAAAAAAAAAAAAAAAAAAAAAATATTTTCTTTTAGTTGTACACGATGCTTTTATTTGTATGTGGTGCTGAGGATCGAACCCGGGCCGCGCACGTGCTAGGCAAGCGCTCTACCGCTGAGCCACAACCCCAGCCCTCTTCTGGAGTTTATGTAGTCATCTTTAAGGTTCTGGTCTCCCTGTTCTCTCCTGTTGCAGGGCCTAACCTTGGACCTTCATGGAGGAATACCTATCTTGCTCATTGTGCAGCAGGGAAGTCCTAACATAGAACACTGTGTTTCGTGACAGAGTGCTGTCAGAACATTGGCAAGCACCATTTCCTTGCTCCTTTGACAAGGTCAGCCTATGTGGCAGTTTCTGAATTCTTGGTATCTGGACTTCCATAAAAGATGATATGTTGTGTATCACCTCTGGCCTATCATGACTGTTATATGTAAATTAGCATACCCACTATAAAAGCTATTTTTGCTGCGCAATAAAGCAGACAATGTTCTCTGAAACCACCTCCAGAGGGTTTTTTTTTCTGCACCCTCAAGCTCCCCAGTCAATGCTGGAAGCACTCTCCTCAGCACTCTCCCTAAAATGGAGACCAAAAAAAAAAAAAAAAAAAAAAAAAAAAAAAACAACAACAAAAAACCACCATATTATTTACTACCATGTTATAGAAAAAATCATTAAATCCTAGGTAGGTTCATGGTATAATGTGCTCATCTGTAAGCTGCCTGTCATAGCCAGCCACAGCGCCGCGGGAGAAAAACTCAGAGGCAGAGTAAAGCTATTACTACTTTTACTTCTACTTTCTTAGAGAGAGCTTAGAGAGAGAAAGAAAGATTTTTCTTCTTCTTAGAAAGAGCTTAGAGAGAAAGATTATTTTTTAGAGCTTCTTTCTTCTTTCTTCTTTCTTCCTTGGGAGCCTCGGCCTGACTCTGACCAGCAATTACTTCTTCTATCTGGTTTCTCTTCTGTAACCACTCTGCCTACGTTCTGGCCGCTCTGATTCTTTTCTTCTTCTCCGACCCGAACTCTTCTTCTGACCGACCGAGCGACTGCATGACTGACTGAATGAATTCATTCTTCGTTCTCCTAACTCCGACCGCTTTCACCCGGTTATATACCTTTAGCTTTGCGGGTGCCTCACGTGCATTTACAGGTGCGTCACATACATATCAGGTGGAACTTATTGCTTCCAGCTAGCCGCAATAGCCCTTCCTAATTGGGGCTCCTTCACTCATCCCTGGAATATTCATCAAATTTTTACTTTACTTATTCTAAATCATGAAGCAACATTGATGAACAAGAAGCACTTGTTCTCTGATGGATTATATAAGGCAATGATGTCACCCTTCCCTAGAGAGGCCAGGTTCCTGAAGGTTTCCCGCATCACATTTCTGTACAGCTCTTTTGAGAAGGATCCAGCAAAGCCCACTCCTCCAGGGTGAAGTTCACAGTCACACCCACAAAGGTCAATGATTCCTAAAACATCCCACACACTTCCAGCAGGAATGGTGACTCACATCACCGAAAGTCCATACTTACTACATAGTAAGATCACATGATTCTATGTTCTGTAAATGTTCATTCCGTGTCTTGGTCATTATACTCTTACTCTCCATTCACATCCACATCCTCTCATACACTAATTCTGATACTATATCGGAGAACTATTTGGTAAGCAACAGCAGAACAGGAACACCTGTCGTGCTGCCGGGCCACCAACTTCTCTTTGTACTTACAGTGTGTCTGTGCACCTCTCATAACAAAATCCTGCTACTCAATGTTCACAATGGAGTTAACAGCATCTGTACTGAGACGGCATGTTCTCAGAAATGCTTAAAAACACAGTTTGACCCTTGCTGGTGTTTGGGAACTGCTCTCGGGATGGTCCCCAGCAGCCCACCTGCAAAGAGGGGTTTGGCATTCCTAACCAGTTTCTGCCAACCATATATTTGTCTAACTCCTGTTGTCCCTATGAATGTTTGCAAGTTTCTGACAGGCTTGTCAGAGGAAGCCTACCTGATAAGCCTCTAAAATATGCCTAGTTGATGAATCTGTAATGAGCTGCTCCAACAGTATTTAATACGCACAGCTTTTAACTTCAGAAATTAAGTGCATCCTTTGTGATAGCACTAAGAGACATGTGGAAGCTTGTACCTGAGTTTTTCTAGGCTAACCTTAATGAAGTAGTAAATAGGACATTAAGGACAGTTCACCATACTGATGGAAAAAAATTTACAGTTTTTATTGGATAGTGTCAAAGGACAATGACATAGGGGAAGGATGGTCTTCAAAAGATCTCAATGTCACCAATATGTCATCTCTCACACATATTTATAAAACTCTAAAATACCCCAAACATACTTTTGAACTACTGAGAAACACCAAATCCAGTAGTTGAAATGTTTAAAAATGTTTAAAATCCTTGGAAGAAGAAAGTGATTGATTGTGTAATGCACATTTAAAAACTGGAATCTACATTAGTCAAGGCACTATATTATTAACAGCTTAATGAGCAGATCGTGGGAAAGGAAAGTATTCAACAGACCCTCATGTAAACAAAACTGATTCACAGAAGGAATTGTACAATAGTGGCAGAAAACACAATCTCTTTAATACAGGAGGCCAGACAAACTAGAATGTTTCTGTTTGGAAACATGCCTTGTATTCCTCTTTCCACGTACAACAATCAAATTACACATTGAAATAGGAAAAGTAAAACTTGAACACTTTGAGAAGTCACAATCAAAAATGTTTTGCATATAGTAGAGAATTTCCTCATGAGAAAAACAGAAAATCACAAGAAATAGAAAAATTTAAGCTTATGAAAATTAATGGAAGTAAAAAACAACAAAACATAGGAAAGATACCTGCAAAAATAAAGCAATATAAAAGGATGAATGTGCAGAATAAAAATGAATGAATGCATGATTGAAAAATGACCAAAACTTATACAGCTCAAGTTAAACACCATGTGTTTAAAAGGATTCATGGCCATGGTAAAGGATATAGCCAAATAAAGTATAAATGTTGAGGATCATTGCAAACCACAGAGTTATATACAAATGGAGCATCAATGGATACATTCTACTGCCATTTTCCATAAATTAAACTCTACGGCAATCTACAAACAGTCATTTTTCTCTAATGTCCAGAGAACGTACTGAGCATTTGTGCCTGGAGACAGAGGTGCTGTTTTTTTTAAATATTTATTTATTTGCTTTAGTTGTACACAATACATTTATTTACATGGTGCTGAGGATCAAACCCGGGCCGCGCACATGCTAGGTGTGCGCTCTACCACTGAGCCACAACCCCAGCCCCCAGAGGTGCTGTTTTTAACAGCACTGAAGTTACCTTGAAAAAGCCCACACACCATAACATTGCAATGGATGAAAAAATAGATGGGCCTTAGGCTCAGACACCAGCATGCGTAAAACATATAGAGGCAAAGAAAACACCCATAATGCTTTTCTTTGCAATTTTAATATTCAGTTATTAGAGGTTGAAAGGGCGCAAAAGAAAAAAAAAGAACACTACTTTGTGAATATTTATACATGGTTAAAGATAGGTAAAGCAGCCAAAGAATTAGGACAGTGATCAACTATGCAGTAAGACAAGGATATGTCAGACTGGGGTCCACCTAGAAACTCTAATAACTGCCCAACATCCAGTTAGGAACCTTTACTTTTTTTGTTTTTGGTACCAGGGATTGGACCCAGGGGTGCTTCACCACTAAGCCATATCTCCAGCCCTTTTTTATTTTGAGACAGGGTCTTGCTAAGTTGCTTAAGGCCTCGCTAAGTTGCTGAGGCTGGCTTTGAACTTGTGATTCTCCTGCCTCAGCCTCCAGAGGTGCTGAGATTGATTACAGGTGTGCATCACCACAGCCCACCCCAGTTAGAAACCTTGATGAAGATTACCAAGGTATTTATATCACTAACATTATTAAATATTATCACAAACAAAAGTTTGTTTATTCTTTTGTGAATATACTACATTATGAATAATTTTTAAAAACAAAACAAATTATTTTGGAAAGAATACACTGATTTCAATATGCTTTATCTCCCTGGTGATATGGCAATGTGCATTGAAATTCACAGATTGTCCAGCAATAAATAGCAGCACATGTCACAGCACAAGGTCCCAGACACCCAGCAAGCAGAAGTGCATGCTGCCCCTCAGGCAGGAGGGCAGGTTAGCAAGTCGGAGCAAAAAGAGACACAAGTGGTGGTCAACATCTTATCCTGCTCAAGGTGCACACTGCCGTGCTCACAAGCAGAGGTGTGGTTCTGAGGTCACCACTGATAACGATGTAGCATAAACACCAAGAGAACATGCAAAGGCTTATTACATAACTCTGAGCACAGTAGGCCTCCCAAGCAGGAAGCAAGTGTCTTGAGAGTGTAAGAAAAGGAGGCTGGCCTGGGAACTTCACTGAGATTAACAGGAAGCTTTGGTGAGAATTCATTCCCTTGGGTGGACTTTAGGGTGGTCTGAGCCTTCTCCCAGGTGTAAAGGAAGGAGCCCCCAGGTTTCTGATCACCTTATCTTAATGTGGGAACCAAAGAGTTGAAGGAGAGCTAGGATTTAAATCTTGTCATCAAATATCAGAAAAGGAGTCAAATACTTCGACCCTCTAGTGCAGCAAGGAAGAACATAAAGGATGACTTTCTCATCCAGACACAAAGAAAAGAAGTTAAAAATCAACAACTCTTGTAAACTCAAAAAAAGTAACATCAAAAAGGCAATCCATTGTCTCTAAACCAGAAAAGAAGAAGAAGGTGGGGGGAGAAGTGGAGGACCCCCAAAAAATAACTTACTCCTACAGAAACCTATCAGCAGCAGAATAAGTGAAGGAGGGCTGGGGTTGTGGCTCAGTGGTAGAGCGCTCGCCTAGCACTTGCGCGGCCCAGTTAGATCCTCAGCACCACGTAAGAATAAAGGCATTGTGTACAACTAAAACAACAACAAAAAAGAATAAGTGAAGGAAAGCAGAGTCTGGGATGAAGTGCTGAAGGCTAAAAGAAGACGAGGTAAAACCTTTAGGGGCCCCAGAACTATCAGGCCCTAAAGCTCTGTAAGTTTTACCTCTAGAAACCCTATGAGGTTCTCAAAATGACAGAGAAAAATCACTTCCTTTTCCCAACAACTTCCCCCAAAGGGGGAGTCATTTTGAAAAGTCTGTTCCCCCCCCCCCTAATTTCTGTATTAAAAAAGAAACAAACAACAACAAAACCTACTTCCCCATAACCTCAAAAAAAAAAAAAAAAAATGACAAGATATAGCTCAGTGACACAGTGCCCTGGGTTCAATCCCCAACACTAAAAAAATAAAAAATAAAAAACAATTCTGACTAAATTTGATTTTATCTGTCACCTATACACCAGCATCTTTAAATATCTGATGCAGTAGTACCTGGGGACGAAATTAAGAATAACATTGTCTACAACATCAAAAAACACTAAGGTTAAACACATTCCTAAGCCTAGAGACCACTCTCGCTGCGCAGATACAGCTGAGAGGAGCTCACTCCTAGACAGTGGGTGAGGGAAATCTAAGCAGCCAGGAAATTTCATTCTAGGACCTGCACACCCCTAGTCCTCACCCTGCCACTACATTCTCCAAGCATGAAAAGGCCCCCACCTTCACAGGCTCAACTCTGACCACTGACCAAAACTTTCACCCAGAGACAGGTGTCGGTTTTGACCAGTATCTTTCTGACATCTAATGTATGCTGTTTGCTGAACACCAAACAATCCTCCACCACCAACTGGGTGCCCTGCAATTCAATTCTGACAACTCCCAGCGTTAGCAGAGACTCCACACGTTCAGCACTCAGTCCTGCCACCCTGAAACCCACTGACTATGCCAGTTCCAAGCATGGGTTTGATTTGTCTGGTCACCAGTTCCCATTCTGAAGTTATCTAGGGTTGGCACCCTGACTCACCTCAGTCCAGATACTGCCAACAAGGGGCTTATGATAAACTACCACAGGCACCCCTATTGCCCAGTAAATTCCAAGATTTTTAGGATCTTTGTTCCAGGATCTGGGACAAAGACTCATTTATTTTTACTTATTATTATTATTGACACCTAAATAAACCATCAAACTCAAAAACACTTTTCTGCAGCAGGCAGAACTCAGAGGTGTCTTTCTCTCAGAGTAACCATCACAAACTTTGTCTGTTTTACTTTCACCATCCTGGTGTTACAGAGCTGGGGTCTTCCAGGAAAATGAGGCAGCTGAGGAGGCCCCCTTCAAACCCTGCTTCTTAGCTGGGCACGTGGCGCATGCTTGTAATTCCAGCACTTGGGAGGCTGAGGAAGGAGGATCGCGAGTTCAAAGCCAGCCTCAGCAATGGCGAGGCACTTAGCAACTCAGTGAGACCCTGTCTCTAATAAAATACAAAAGAGGGCTGGGGATGTGGCCCAGTGGTCGAGTGCCCCTGAGTTCAATCCCTGGTACCAAAAAACAACAACAACAACCAGAAACCCTGATTCTTGCAATCAAGTCAGAAAGATTTCAGACATGTCGCTCAGAGTAGTAACAGGCAATTATTTATTGAAGGAATAGGAAAAGAGAAAGTGAGAGAGTGGGTCTTCCCAGAGAGGGACAGTATGCCTCTCCTGAACTCCAGTTTTATTGGGGATCCCAGAGAAGTTTCTAGAGAGTCCCGTCCAGGTCCATCTCTTGACTTTTGACTGAAAGCAGGATGACATCAGACTTTCAAGTCCCCACGGCCATGACAACTTAAGGTCACTGTGGCCCCTGCTGACTGGTTCTAATTGGATTTTTTTAAATATTTAATTATTTGCTTTTAGTTGTACATGCATTTATTTTTACATGGTGCTGAGGATCGAACCTGGGCTGCGCACATGCTAGGTGAGGGCTCTACCACTGAACCACAACCCCAGGCCCTCTAATTGGATTCTTAACCATAAATTCTTACAGATTTTAAGGTTAGGAGGAATTACCCTTATCTTCCTGAGTTTCAGGATCTGGTCTGTAAAAAAGGGTCCCAAACATCTCCCCCTCAGGGCAACTCGGGTACTTCTTGACATTATTTTTTGGCCTGTATTTCTCCTGCAGATAACATGTAGTTTGCTGAGGAATGTGACATAGCCTGTCTACTTAGGCCAGGCAGGGCTGAAGGTAAATTGCTTTTCGGAAAAGAAAGCATGTGGGGGTTAGCACAGTGGGTCCATTTTATAGAATTATTTCCTTAACCTCATGTTCCCACCATTTGCATCTGTCTGTCCCTTATCACTGGTAAATACCGGTCATTAAAGAACCCCCTACCTACAATACTGTTTTGGAGAAACAGCACAGTATAAACAAACACCCGTCCCATTACACTTAAATGATGCCCCCTTTTTAAAAGCTACCAGGTTCACATTTTGTCCCAGAAAAGATTAGCTGATTAAACAAATTTTCCTAAATATCTCTCCTTCCTCCAAGCCAGTGGGATCTTTGACCCGTTCAGCCTGGGCCAGCACACAAACCCTCCTATATTGTCATCCTAAAAACAAGCTGCCCTCAGGGAAACCATTCTCTGGTTGAGGAGTTGATGTTATCACCCTCTGTCATTCTCTCTTCTCCCACATTTCTACTCCTGTTTGTTCCTTCCCAGATGAACCCTGGTGATGACTGCAAACCTTACAATTGAGGCTTTTCCCCGTGCAATACTTTCAGCTAGTCATGTGCTATGTCAATGATTGCTTTCTTTTTTAAAACATGTAGAAACAGTCTGAGGACAATAAACAATTATGTCGCAATAAGTCTCCCCTTTCAGTGGAACCCCAACCACAGGTGCATACTGATCCCTCTTTCCAATGAGTCTGGCAACGTGGGGAAGGAGCTGAAAATTTAGAGATTTATTGCCAGCCCCAAGAAGCACTGGGCTGAAATTTCAGGACAAGTCCTGGCCTTGAGACCTTGCGTGGCAAAACTCTTAGAAAATTCCAGGCAATCAAGTATGCCATGGCGAGAAATGAGGGGCCGGGGACCCCACACACCACAACTCCTCCCGCGCGCAAATGCCACACAGGAGTCTGCGAGTCGGGGTCTCCCGGGACCCTCCCGCAGACGTGGGGCTGCGGAGCAGAGCTTCCTAGAAAGGGCTCTGGGCTTCGTGCAGGAACTGGGAACGCCACAGGATGCTGTCCGGGCTGCCGGAGGGAGGGTGGGAGGACTGCCCGCGGGCTCCGCTGCAAACTCCAGGGAGCCGACAGGGAGACCGAGGCCCCTGCAGCCGGTTCCGGTTGATTCTAACAGGCCTTCTCTTTATCACCCCTCACTCCGAACTCACCATCTGGCTCCCCCGGTCCCCGGGAGCCCTCCCCAGGCGCCTACCGTGAGAAGATCTCAGAGCCATAAGGCTCAGCCACCCGGGGAAGCCCGTCTGCTGCTGAGACTTGGCGGGGTGTGTGCGGGTGCTGGAAAAAAGATCCAGTCTGGTGCGCACGCGGCCCCCTCGCCCAATGCCTGATTGACTAGGGACCCAAGGCCCGCCCCCTCAGTCTGAGTGACAAAAGGAACCCCCTACCGGCAGAGGTAGCCGGATCCCAGCCACCGTGCTTAGCAGCCGGGTTCACTCGCAGGAGGTGAACTGACCCAGCTCGGTAACGACTGTATTTAAGCAGTTCTTGCTTCTGGCTTTCCAGAGTGGGCACGTGACTCTCAGTCTACTCAGTGGGCACTTCCTGCGGTTTCTTCCTGGAAACGGGGTCATAAATGTACTCAGGAATTCCACACGCAGTGTCCCATAGAGGCACCCCTTGACCTCAGAGAAGGAGGGATGCTAAGCCTGATGTCACACCTGAGGAATTTGGGATTCCTCCATGAAGTGGTTGGCTTCACGGCCAAGACTTTTACACACTTTATCTCTTGATCTACCCATTTTCAGCGAAGAAAATAAAAGCCAACAAGGGAATACAATTATTCAATGCATGGAGAAACTGAAGTATATGGCAGCAATATTCTACAAAGGAATCAAGAAAGAAGAAAAGTGATTCTTTGAACTTGTTCAGATAAGCAGCCTTCTTCACATAAGGTCACAAGGAATACCCCTTGAAAACCAGCACGGCTGCTGAAATGAAGCCCTACAGTGCATCACTCGCGGTCGCAAGGCAGTGGGAGACAGGGGCACTAAGGATTGCTCACTCTGCCTGCTGTCCCTTCCTCAGGTGTGGAGACACTCCCTTCCTCAACACCTTACAGTTCATCAGACGGAAACTCTCACCTGGAATCACTTTAAAGTTCTGACCTAAAGAAACTGTCAAATTCATAAACCCTTTCTCCAGCAGACTATCTGAAAGAGTCTTTCTCTAAACCTGATCTTCACAGATTTTTTTTTTTTTTTTTGTACTAGGGATTGAACTCAGGGGCACTCGACCATTGGGCCACATCCCCAGCCCTTTTTTCTATTTTATTAGAGACAGGGTCTCACTGAGTTGCTAAGTGCCTCGCCATTGCTGAGGCTAGCTTTGAACTCGCGATCCTCCTGCCTTAGTCTCCCAAGTGCTGGGATTACAGGTGTGCGCCATTGCATCTGGCTCCAGAAGCATGAAAACTCTACTATACCTTATAGTGTATTCAGTGAATTGCACGAGATATTCCACACTTCATTCTCAAATAGACCCCTGGATAGTGGAAGTGATCTGAACATATTAAAAATAGGCTAGGCTCAACTTGATGTTCAGTTGGTCAGGTTATTAAAATCATTTTTTTTTTTTTTTTGGTACTGGGAATTGAACTCAGGGGCACTAGACCACTGGGTCACATCCCCCACCCTTTTTTTTGTATTTTATTTGGAGACAGGGTCTCACTAAGTTGCTAAGTGCCTCACCACTGCTGAGGCTGGCTTTGAACTCGCGATCCTCCTGCCTCAGCCTCCCAGAGTGCTGGGATTACAGGCGTGCGCCACCACGCCCGGCTTATTAAAAGCATTTTTTTTTTTTTTTTTTTTTTTGTGGTACCGGGGATTGAACTCAGGGGCACTCGACCACTGGGCCACATCCCGAGACCTTTTTTGTATTTTATTAGAGACAGGGTCTCACTGAATGGCTAAGTGCCTCGCCTTGGCTGAAGCTGGCTTTGAACTCGCGATCCTCCTGCCTCAGCCTCCCAAGTGCTGGGATTACAGGCATGCGCCACCATGCCCGGCTCATATTAAAAGCATTTTGACTTAACTGTATTTTCATCTTACCATGGGTTCATGGTAACACCATTGGAAGCTGAAGAAAATCTATAGTTGTAGATTAAGTGTTCATCGCATCGTAGAAAATACTTGAGTGTTTACATAATAAGAGATAAAGGCAAAAACAGACCCAGAAGACAAGACTTATGAGACATGTCACATACCTCTGACAGCAGATAATACCCCTCAGTCACTAGGCTGTATCAAGGCAAAAGCAAAGACATCTTGTATATGTATTTCTAAAATTGGTAAAAATAAAATACATTCTGAACCTCCCAACCCCAAATAAGGAAAGTTCCCCTCTTCTCACTGTGAAACTGGCTGGTGCTTCTCATGAATTATGTCTCCCTTCACCCCCATTATTTTGGCCTTGGAGGTAAGAACTATTGTGGTTACCAAGAACAAATTGTATTCACCCTCTCACTGCATCCACTGAGTAGCCACCAATCCTTCAAAACCAACACCAATCCTGTCAGAAATTCTATAAGGAATGCTATTACTGATGAACCACACAATTGGTTATGGTGGGTGGAGATTTATTACAATAATTAATTCATAGCAACTGAAAAAAGCTGTGGTCCTGGTAGTCTCTGGCAAGAGGAAATTCACACCAATATCACATATCTTTTGGTATGATGAATGAGGAACAAAAAATCAAGTAAGTTTTCAAAATGTAAGCATGAAGGATTCAATTTACATGAGGGTAAACCACCTTAAGTTTTAAGCACATAATAACAATGACCCAACATCAAAGGAAAAATGTGGTAGACATAAATTAATCCATAATTATGATGGTATATTTGCAGATTATCTTCTTACGAAATAAAAAAGACATTTGTTAATCCACAAATTGAAAGAGTTTTTAAAAACCTTTCTAAAAAAGCATGTGTAGAAATCTTGTTGAAGAAAATATATATCAAGTAAAAAATATAAAAATCATAAAAGATGTCTATATATATACATATATATATATGAACCCATACATCCTGCCACATGATCCCAATAGAAAAATCCCAACAAAAAAACTCATTTTTTTTGATAGCTCATTAATCACAATTCTTTAAAAACTACATAAAAATTAAGCCAACTGGCATATTACAAATAAATTCTACTTCAATCAACATGTTAAAAATGAAAGTAGCCAGTGTGGTGGTACATGTGTAATTCCAACTCAGGAGGCTGAGGCATGAGGATTAAAAGTTTGAAGGGCTGGGGATATAGCTCAGTTGGTAGAGTGCTTGCCTCATGTGCACAAGGCCCTGGGTTCAATCCCCAGCACCACCACCAAAAAAAAAAAAAGAAGAAAGAAAAAAAAATTGAGGTCAGCCTTAGCAACCCAGCAAGATCCTGTCTCAAAGAATAATAAGAACTGGGGATGCAGCTCAGTAATAGAGCGCCCCAGGGGGCTTAATCCTTGGTACTGAAAAACAGGAGAAAAACCTTGACCCCCTATTTAAAAACATACTACTACCGGTGTGATGGTGCACGCATCATCCCATGTGGCATCATCCATGCTACAGAGTGAGCAGAGCGTCCTCATCGTAAGCAATGGCACAGCCCCCTTACTGGATAGATGTTCACACAAATACTGCGCTGAGAGAGTTAACTTTGTGTATGTTCTTGCTGTCTCCTGTCTAGGTATATTCTGTTTTCTGTTCATGTATGTGGCCACCAGGTGTCACTATTTCAATTATTTAGAATGAGACTGGTTCTGGAAATTATAACCTTTTAGAATCTGAGTTGAAAGCATAAAAACATTTTCTAAAATTGTACTAATATAGCAAGTTTTTAGTTAGGGAAACAGCTTTCTAAATGCCTGCTGTTTAACCTCTTCTATTATAATCATATGCACCAACAAAAAGCCTTAAGAGTCCTTTTGTGATTAAAAGATATTCCTTTTACTTTCAGAATAAGTTTATAATAGATATACAAATTCCTTAGGGTAGAAGTCCTTCAGAGCTAACATTTGGCTATGCCTCCCTTCCCTGCCCCCAGGTTCTAAATAAGACTATTATAGTGAGACAATAGTGCTTTGAAACCAGGCCAAAAAGACAAACAAAAAAACAAAACAAAAAAAAAAACTTCTATCAGGCAGTTGAGCAGGTGTGCGGAGGAATGGCTTCAGAGAATCCATGAGAAATGATTTGGACCCAGGCTAGTTTCAGATAAAGAGTAACAATAATGCAGGGCATTTAAATAATGAGTGCACAGGACCTTGAAACAGGTTGGGAAAAAGATTAAAAAGTCTGGAATGTAATCAACAGATGTTACTGCTTCCCTGGGTCTTATGACTGTGATGTAACCACAAAAAAGTTAATGGATGCTGCCAAAGAAAAATATGCTTACAGACTTGCAAAAAAGAAAGTAAATAACAGAGGATTCAGCAGCCTAACTCTCCTGTGTGTGAGCTGATTTCTCTGTCTCTATCGCTGACTCCTTTACCTCATGCCGCATGGCGCGCTCGCGTTGCACCCCATAGTGCTGTCCTAGCACCCCCAGCCGATAACCTGATTTCGGCAGCTGATAACATGAGACTTCGGCAGTCGTCCCTGAACGTGCTGCTCTGCACCACCACCACCACCCCCCAGCTGAGACCAGACCTCAGCAATCCCAGCAGCTCAGGAGGCCGAGACAGGGATCACAAGTTCAAAGCCACACTCAGCAACTAAACAAAGTTCTAAGCAACTTAGCAAGACCCTGTCTCAAAATGAAAACAAAACAAAATACCTATTAAACTTATACTGTAATGCTCAATAACAAAATTATGTCACCTCACATTTATTTTGAAGAGCAAAAATTGGCAATACCCCATTTACTTTATGAAACACTGATAAACACACACACATTTATATATTTTAGTTCATTTCCTTCAGCTTGTGTATTTTCTGAAGCATGCTACACAACTTACTTTGCTTCAAGCTCTTCATATTATGTGCATTTATAAGATCCCACTACATGTGGAATTTTCACAGGACTTAGAAAGTTATTTCTTAAAACTGATGACTTTCTTGTATTTTTCATTTACAAGTTTTTTTGTTTTTGTTTTTGTTTTGGTACGGGGGATTGAGCTCAGGGGCACTCAACCACATCCCCAGCCCTTTTTTTTTTTTTTTTTTTTTTGTATTTTACTAGACACAGGGTCTCACTGAGTTGCTAAGTGCCTTGCCATTGTTGAGGCTGGCTTTGAACTTGAGATCCTCCTGCCTCAGCCTCCCAAGTGCTGGGATTACAGGCGTGTGCCACCACGCCCAGCTTCATTTACAAGGTTTTAATCCAATGTGCATTCTTACAAGTAGGCCAACTGAAAACTTATGTGCACCTCTTTTATTCTAGGTTTCTTTCCATGCTGTGTTCTTCTAGGTCTGTGAATTGAACCAAGATGACTAAAGGCATTCCCACATGCTTTACATTGATAAGAGCGCTCTCCACTATGCATTCTCATTTTTTTATAAAAGGTCATAGGATAATGAAGCCTTCCCACATTTCACATTTAGGGTTACTCTTTAGTGTGAGTTCTTTCATGTTTGTAATAGGAACTGGATTGATTGAAGGCTTTCCCACATTGCTTACATACATAGCGCTTCTCACCAGTGTGAGTCCTTTCACATTTTCTGAGGGAACTGGGATGACAGTAGCCTTTCCCACACTGCTTACATACATAGTGTTTCTCTCCACTGTGAGTTCTTTCATGTATCTGAGTGTAACTGGAAGAACTAAAGGCTTTCCCACATTGCTTGCATACAAAGGGTTTCTCTCCAGTATGAGTTCTGTTATGTCTTAGAAAGGAACTATAATCAACAAAAGCTTTCCCACATTGCCTACATACATAGGTTTTCTTTGCAGTGTGAGTTTTTTCATGTTTTCTGAAGGAACTGGGAACACAGGAAGCTTTCCCACACTGGTTACAAACATATGGTTTCTCTCCATTATGAGTTTGTTCATGTCTTCAAAAATTACTCAAAGAATGGAAGGCTTTCCCACATTGCTTACATTCATAGGGTTTCTCTCCACTGTGAATTCTTTCATGTGTTCAAATGGAACTTTAATCCCTGAAGCCTTTACCACATTGTTTACATAGATGGGGTTTCTCTCCAGTGTGAATCCTTTTATGTTTTCAAACAGAACTAGAACAAGCAAAAGATTTCCCACACTCCTTACATTCATAGGGTTTCTCTCCAGTATGAGTTCTTTCATGTATTTGAATGTAACTGGAACAACTGAAGATTTTCTCACATTGCTTACATCCAAGGTGTTTATTTCCATTGTGAATTTTTTCATGCTTCAGAAAGCATTTGGTAAAACTGAAGGCTTTCCCATGTCCCTTACATTTATAAGTTTTTTCTCCATATTCCCAATATTCATATGGTTTGTACCCAGAGTGAGCTCTGTGTGTATCATTTAAGGATGAATGACCAAGGAGGATTTTTCTACACACAAGCTTTTCATCTGGTTTTATTGAAGGAGTTTTCTTAGTCAGAAAAGGATCTGCAGACCAGCTGAATACTTTTCCACATTTACTACCTAGTTTATATTCAAAGAGTCTCTCTACCATTTGACTTCTATAAAGAAAAAACAAACAAAAACAAAAAAAATAGAAAGCAGCACATTACAAATGATTTGTTTATTAATGATTTACCATGAGACATGCTCTTTTTATGTACAAATATCTGAACATGAATGGCCTGGATGTTCTGCAGTATAGGTCAAGGACAGTTATTACCAAAACAGTGGTGTTCACATCAGGTTTCTTTCTTTCTTTTTTTTCTTTCTTTCTTTTTTGTGTGGTACTGGAGATAGAAGCAGGGTCTTGCACCCGCAAGGCAAGGGTTCTACCACTGAGCTACATCCCCAATCCTTTTTATTTTGAGTCAGGGTCTCATTAATTTGTTGAGACTGGCCTCAAATTTCTGATCCTCCTGTTTCTCTTTCACAAGGTATTATAGGCATGAATCACTACACCAGCTCATATGAGGTTTCTAATACTGTTTCCCAGGTAATTATTTGACTACACTCAATGTTTATATCACGTTGAAATGCGGTTGAGTATTCCTTATTGTTTTAGCAGCTTTTCACTGCTGTAGCTAAAAAAAACTGATAAGAACAACTTTAGAGGAGGAAAAGTTTATTTGAGGGCTCATGGTTTCAGAGATCTCAGTCCACAGACAACTGGCTCTATTCTCTGGGGCGTGAGGTGAGGCTGAACATCATGGTGGAAGAGCGTGGTGGAAGAAACTGGCTCACATGATAATCATGCAGCAGAGAGAGAGACTCCACTTGCCAGATACAAAATATATGCCCCAAAGGCACACCCCCAATGCCCACTTCCTCCAGCCATCCTACCTGCCTTTAGTTACCACTCAGTTAATCCCGTGGGATTAACTCACTGATTGGGTTAAGGCTCTCATACCCAATCATTTCTCCTCTAAATGTCTACACTGTCTCACATGAACTTTTGGGAGACACCTCACATCCAAACCATAACACTTACGCAAAAATTTCAGGATCAAATCCATTTTGGATTTTGAAATATTTGCATGTACATAATGAGATCTTGAAGCTGTGTCCCATCTTAAAGGCAAAATTTATTTTTTTATCATATACACCTTACACTCACACCTGAAGGTAATTTCATACAATATTTTAAATAATATTGTGCATGGAACAAAGTTCATATACATTAAGACATTAGAAAAATATCACTTGTGCATGATGTTGGTATACCAGATGATCCCAACATTGGAACATTTTTTATTTTGGATTTTTCAATTATGGATGTTCAACCCGTATGCAAGTATTTTGAGATTAAATCAATTTGATGCTGAAGTTATTTTTCTCATTCGCTCATTCGCTTTTTTTAAGCTTTGTGGTCAAAAATATAGTAAGCTTTTATTCTGTCTTCCTCGGGAGCCTTATTTATTTGCTTTAGCTGTACACAATGGGTTTTCTCCGTTCTTTGTACGTGGTGCTGAGGATTGAACCCGGGCCTACAACAGCGCACACAATGGGTTATTTGCCAGGCGAGTGCTCTCTACCGCTGAGCCACAACCCCAGCCCTCATTCGCTCATTTTTAAAATTTCCTGTCACTCCAACATTCTTGAGGGACATTGCTTTCTCTTGTGAGAATAAATTACCTTTGATTTCTCCTGGAGTTTTTGTAGTCATTTTTAATGCTCTGGTCTTCCTGTCCTCTTTCTAAAAAATAGACCAAAAAAATCATTATGAATTACTACTATTTTATAGAAAAATCATTAAATACTAGGTAGGTTCATGGTATAATGTGCTTATGCTGGAATATTCATCAAATTTTTCCTTTACTTATTCCAAATTGTAAAGTAACATTGATGAACAAGAAACACTTGTTCTCTGATTGATTACACAAGGCAATGATGTCACCCTTACCTAGTGAGGCCAGGTTCCTGAAGATTTCCTACATCACATTTCTGTACAGCTTCTTTTGAGAAGGATCCAGCAAAGCCCACTCCTCCAGGGTGAAGTTCACAGTCACATCCTAAAAGGTCACTGACTCCTAAAACATTCCACACATTTCCAGCAGGAAAGGTGAGACTTGCTTTATTAGAAATCCATACTCACTACCATAGTAAGATCACATGATTCTATATTCTCTAAATGGTCATTCCATATTACTCAGCCATAAAAAAGAATGAAATTATGGCATTTGAATTGGAGACTATCATGCTAAGTGAATTAAGCCAATCCCAAAAACCAAAGGCCAAATGTTGTCTCCAATTTGTGGATACTAACACACAATAAGGGGTGGGGGATGGAAGAATAAAAGTTCATTGGATTAGACAAAGGGGAGTGAAGGGAAGGGAGTAGGATGGGAATAAAAAGACAGAAGAATGAATCGGACATAACTTTCCTCTGTTCATGTACAAATACATGACCAGTGTAACTCCATATCATGTACAAACACAAGAATGGGAAGTTATACTCCATGTATGTATAATACGTCAAAATATAGTCTACTGTCATGTATAATTAAAAAGAACAAATAAAACATTTTTTAAAAAGTTCATTCCACGTCTTGGTCATCATATTCTTACTCTCCATTCACACCCAAACCTCTCATAAACTAATTCTGACACTAAACTAGGGAACTATTTAGTAAAGCAACAGCAGAACAGGAACACCTGTTGTGCTGCCGAGTCACCCAACTTCTCTTTGTACAGTGTGTTTGCAGCACCTCTCACAACAAAGTCCTACTACTCAATGTTTTCACAAGAGAGTTAACAGCATCTGTACTGAGACTTCATGTTCTCAGAAATGCTTGAGAACACAGTTTGACCTTTGCTGGTGTTTGGGAACTGCTCTTGGGATGGTCCTCAGCAGCCTGCCTGTAAAGAGGTTTGGTGTTCCTAACCAGTTTCTGCCAACCATATGATATTTGTCTAACTCCTGTTGTCCCTGTGAATGTTTGCAAGTTTCTGACAGGTTCCTCAGAGGAAGCCTACCTGATAAGCCCCCAAAGTACACTATGGATGATGAATATGTTAATATGGTAGATACTATTTAACACAACTTGTCACAACTTGTTACTTAGGGAACTGAGCACATCATCTGTGATTGCACAGAGACAATTTTGGAAGTTTGTAATCGTTTGTTATAGGCCAGCCTTAATTAAATACTAAGTAAGGAAAGTTGACTAGGCTAATGGAATAATGTTAGTTTTTATTGGAGATGTAAAAGGACAATGAAGGGGTTGGGATTGTGGCTCAGCAGTACAGCGCTCGACTAGCACGTGCGCGGCCCGGGTTCGATCCTCAGTACCATGTTAAGAATAAAGGCATTGTGTACAACTAAAGCAAATAAATAAATATTTTTTTTAAAAAAGGACAATGAGGGCTGGGGTTGTGGCTCAGCGGCAGAGCGCTCGCCTCGCACGTGCGCAGCCCGGGTTCGATCCTCAGCACCACGTAAACATAAATGCATTGCATTGTGTACAACTAAAGTAAATAAATAAATATTTTTTTTAAAAAAAAGGACAATGGAATTAGAGAAAAGGTAGCCCATGCTTTTAGAAAGAGCTCATGTTGTGAAAATGTCACCTCTCACACATATGTACAAAATTATATAATTCCCAAAACACACTTTTGACTTAACAAAATGTCTAATGATGTTTAAAATCTTTCTTTTTTTTGGGGGGGGGGCACCAGGGGTACTTTACCAGGGCCACATCTTCACCCCTTCTATTTTTTTTTTTTTTAATTTTGAGATCAGATCTCACTCAATTGCTCAGGGCCTTGCAAAATTGCTGAGGCTGGTCTCAAACTTGCAATTCTCCTGCCTCAAGTTCCTGAGTCACGAGCCTTACAGGAATTCACCATAATACCTGGCTGATATTTAATGTCTTTGGAACAAGAGAAGTGACAACTTACCTTACCTGGTCTGAGTCTCCTGTCAGCTCCAAAAAAAAAAAAAAAAGAGTCCCAGCCTTTTCATAATTTTATCTTGATGTGAGGCATAAAGGGAAGGAGTGTTGAGGGTTAAGTACTATCACCAAACATCCAAAAAGGGAATTATATTTTTCCAGTTTATAGTATAGCATGGAAGCCATGTCCACAGAAGAAAAATGCAAAGAAATTTAAAATCAACAATTCTTCTAGACTTGGAGAAGTAAGGTTGTATTCACAAGCTTACTATTTCAAAATCCATCATTTTCCTACATATCAAATACAAACAACTGGATTTGAAATTAAAACCACAACACTGTTTATACAAGAGAGAGAAAAGGGAGATAAACAATTTAATATAACATGAAAGCCCATATAAAAAATGTTCAACACCAGAGGTAATCAACAAAACCAAAATATAAACATAGAGATGCTGTTTATAATGGCTGGACAAAAATTAGATTTACTGGGGATGGAGTTGTGGTTCAGCGGTAGAGCACTTGCCTAGCATTTGTGAGGCACTGGGTTCAATTCTCTGCACCACATAAATGAATAAAATAAAGTTCCATCAATGCCTAAAATTTTTTTTAAATTAGGTTTACTGTAGATAAATCACAATAAACACATATCTATTAAAGCTCAGATGATAAATTCATATGCTACCAAAATTCCTTACTAGGTGGGTGTGGTGGCTCCTGCCTGTAATCCTAGCAACTAGGGAGGCTGAGGCAGGAGGATCATAGTTCAAGACCAGTCTGGACAACTTAATGAGACCCTGTCTCAAAGGGAAAAAAAAGGACTGGAGATGTAGTTCAGTGATAAGAGTGCCCCTGAGTTCAATCACCAATACGGAAAAAGAAAAACAAAATTTCTAATGACTTTAAATTTATCCATCACTCTATCACCTACACATCAGTAATTTTTCCCTATTCAGCAAAGATATCTATAATGCAGTAGAACCAGAGGGCGAAGAATAACATTATCAACCATATCAAAAAAACAAACTTGAAGCAAAAAAACAAACTGAAGTCCCACAGGCAGTGAAATGTTTGAATTCACTGGCTGAGCTACAGTCTTAACTACCTTCATATGTGCAACAGATTGAGGCAAAGAAACCACACAAAAACCTTATCAGCATAATACTAATGTATATGAATGGCAATAACTCATTCAGAATTCAGAAGAGGCAAAGCCAATTAAAACTCTGCTTGTCGCCGCCTGAAGCGCTTGGAGCAACGGAGCCGCGGGAAGAACTTCAGAAGCAAACTGGAGACAAACAGCTTTTTATTCTGATAACTTTTCTCTCTGGTTCTAACAACAACTAACACACGCCAAACACACCACTAAAATGGCGCTGACCCGATCAGCAATTTCGGCCAAGTCACTCGAGATCCCGCAACAAATCCCGTGAGACTACGGGTGGCGACAATGGCCAAATCTCCACGGCTCATAGTCAACTGCAATTCAAGTCAATCCCCAAACAGGGCTCCTGCATCTGCTAAGTAATAAAACACACGAGAAAGCTATAAAGAATGTCAAAAACTGCATCTTGTGGTCACCTCTGGGTGCAAAGAAACATGAAATCAGGAGGACACACCAGAAGTAACTTATTTATTCACCTGCATGGTGATTCCACAAATATTTATATTCTTAAACTTAGTATGAAACAAATTATTTCAAGAATTCTCATTGCTTCTTCAGACCTCATCATCCCACTCAGGTTCCAAACAAGAAAATCACCATATTACACTTATATGATGAAGGAAAATTCTTAAATGGTGAAGCAAACTGCTATTTTTAGAGAAGGACAATTATACCAAGGAAACAAAAGAAAGCAGTAGGCTTTACAAACACATTCCTAAATGTATAGACCACTCTCACTGCGCAGTTGCAGCCCAGAGGGGCTCCCTCCCAGCATGTGAGGGAAACCCGAGTAGCCAGGAAATGGAATTCTGGAATGTCCCCACACTAAACTTGCCCATCCTCTCAGCATGAAAAGTCTCCCTCCTCCACAGGTTCGTTTCTGACAAGTGACCAAACTATCACCTAGAGTCATTTGAAGATTCCAACCTACTGTGTTTTATTGACTCCAAAGGTGTGCTGTTTCAAGTAAGTGTCCCACAATTTAATTCTGATACCACCCAGATTTAGCACAGACCTGACAAATTGAGGGTTCAGTCTGACCACACTGTCCCCACTGCAGATGCCAGGTCAAAGCAGACAGATATTTGCTCTGTCTGGTCACCGATTCCCATCCCGAAGTTAAAGAAAGGTAACACCTTGAGTTACCTCATTAGCAGAAATTCAGACACTGCCTATAACTAATCAAAGAGATTACTACTTTTCAGGAAATTCTGAGGGTTAAGGATCTTACTCTGCCAGAAGCCGGGACAAAGGCCATTTGTTGTTATTATACTATACACCAAAATAAAACCTCAAATTCATAAGCCATTTTCTCCAGCAGATAGACATCAAAGGTGTCTCAGACTTGTACCTCACAGGTTTTCTCAATTGACATAAACTGCACTCTGACTAGACTAATACTGTGAATATAAATGCAAACAGCATAAAAAGCTAAATTTTAACCAAGAGCTCTAATCTTGGTAAAGAGCAGTGATTAAAGATCTCCTGCCTCCAATACTTTGATTTGGAGAAACGTGCTACCCCAAATGAACACCCTCCCTATTACACTTAGATAATGTTCCCTTTTTTTTTAAACCAACAAGGCAAGATACACACTTTACAAATTTACTTTGGGCTTAATGATTAACCAAACTGATCAGTAGAAACAAATCACTTAAATAAACAAAATTTCCTAATGTGTCTCCTTTTTACACAGCCTGAGCCAGCACATACACTCCTCTTTAACGTCACCCTAAGCACAGGCTGACCCACAATTTAATTCTGATACCACCCAGATTTAGTTACCTCATTAGCAAAAAAAAAAAAAAAAAAAAAAAAAAGAAGAAGAAGAAGAAAAGTTTTCTTTTCTCCCAACTTTTTCTACTCTTCTTTTCTAAGCCCTACAAAAGAAAAGCCCTCTTCTGCCTTTGTATGCTTGCAAACCATACAGGTAGGGCTTTCCCACTGCAATACTCCTTCCAGATGGTCATGTGTTATGTTAATCACTTCGTTTTTCTTTTTCTTTCTTTTTTTTTTAATTTTAAACAAGGTGTAGTAACAGTCTAAGGACAGTAACAATTGTGTCAGAGAGGGCAACACGTCTCCTCTTCCACTTCAACCCCAATCGTCTGTGCACGCAGATCCCCGACTCCAATGAGTTTGGCTTCGTGGAGAAGTACCTGGGAAATCATGGATTTATAGCAGCCAGCTCTAAGAAGCACTGGAAGACTGTGGATTTGCGACCTTCCTTCGCAAACATTTGGAAAATTCCGGGCAATTAAGTATGCCACGGGGGAAAAACGAGGGAAGGCTGGAAGATCCCCAACCTCCCAGCTCCTCCCGCGCACGAGCCCCACACGCGAGTTGGCGTCTCCCTGGGACTCTCCCGCCGACACCGCAGTCAGGGCAGCCCGGGGCTCCGGGCCCGGCCCAAGTCGCCGCGCAGGGACGGGACAGGACGCCGGGGTCGCGGCTGCTAGGCCGGCCCCACCGCACGGCCAGCGGGACCGAGCCACGGACTCTTTGGCAGGCTCCCGGGCCGACGTGGGGAGGCCGCTCCCGGCTCCACCCCTTCCCGCTTCCCAACACAGACCACTTCCGGCTTCCGGGGTCGCCCGGACTCCTCCCTCCAGTCCCCGGCGTCAGTGGACGTCACAAAGCGGAGGAGGCTGCGGCGCTCGGCTCCTCTCCAAACGGCTGACCGGCTGACCGCCTGCCGGATGCGGCGGCGCCCGAGGGCAGAGCCTTCCGGGTACGGATCCTGTGTTGAGCAGCGATATTCGGAGACGAAATGATTAATTACGAGAGCTGTAACCTACTCTCAGTGCCTCCCAGTTCGAATTGACAGGTAGTAAACGTAGGGTAGGTGGTTTTGGGTGGAGGAGGTGGATCCCTAGGGGTGTGTGGAAGAGTTTTCTCTGGGGGCTTTCTGGCCTCTGTGCAAGGCTTTTCTACCACACCCTTCTGCAGTGATGTTCTGTCTCACCTTGGATTAAACCTCTAAAATTGTGATGCAAGAAAAATTTTTTTTCCTCCTCCAAGTTGTTTTTATCTGGTGTTTTGGCCACAGAACAAAAAGCTGACTAACACAGGAGTCAAGCAGGAAGAAAAGCAAACGTTTTGAATTAGCTCAGATAAGCAGTTTCCTTCACCCAGGGTCACAAGGAAATCTCACATTTGGAATTTTAAACATATTGCCAAGCTCGAGGGCCAGGTTGAATGCTAAAATGAACCCCAGAGTGGATCTGTCCTGATGAGGAGGCAGGGACACCCAAGGGTTTAGCTCTGGGGTTCACCATGCTTGGCTGTCCCCTCCTCTCAGTGTGGAAACTTTCCCTCCTTCAATACCTTAATATTCCCCAGAGGGACACTCTTACCTTAAGTCTCACAAAGGTTATTATCTAAGTAAACTGTCAATCAGAAATCCTTTCTCCAGAAGACTACCTAAATGAGTCTTTCTCTAAGCCTGACCTTCAGAGAATTTCTTTGTATATACAAGTTACAGATAGACTCCAGCATCTTTATGCATGCCCAAACCAAAACAGGTCCCAAAGAATGGCCGCAAAGTAACTAGAGTCACCACCTCAGAAAGTATGGAACCTCCAACCCTATCTGCACATGGGTCTCCCACTTTCCAGTGCTCTGCAGCTTCTGTCAACTTTCATAGTGCAATGGAATTGTTGGGACACCCACTTGGTGTTTGGAGAGGTAGACACTGATTGTAGGTGTGGAAAGAACACACACATTTGGTGTCAGAAGTTGGTGAGTAAAACCAGTTCACTTCTGCTTTACCTCCACGTAATATGTAACATGTCCATTATTCAGTCCCAAAGTCAACCACTCAGCCCGTCTCAGGAACTGCCACACTACCATCTTTTCTGGGTCTCCCCAAGCCCACGCTGTCCCCTGCAGTCTGTTCTCCTCATAACAGCCAGAGAACTCTTTATACTCAGAAATCTGGCCACATCAACTCATGCTTAAAACCAACACATTGTTACACTTTGGAAACATGTTTGGCAGTATCTAAGCAAGCCGATGGAGGCCTCCCCGATGACCCAGCAATTATGTTCCCAGGTGCAGACCCAAAAGAACCCATTAAGATTACCTGATAAGGACACATAGTAGGCATTCATGAGAACTCCAAATTAGAAATAACTCAAATATCCATGGATATGTTCATACAATGAGATATCATACAGATTCTTTCTGAATGCGTTTAGAAATTTTTAGGGTTTTCTACTTCCCTAAGAACAAACTTTACAAGTGGACTTCATGGTCATCTGTGCTCTTGAACTCTTACCTGTCTGCTTCATCTGGACTCCTTCAGCCAGTTTCACCTGGCCAGAGCTCAGTGGACATCCCATTATTCCAAAAACACCAGCCCTTTCACCCTGAGCCTTTGCACTTGCTGTTCCTTCTACCTGGAAACCCCCTATCCAGCTACCTGCTTCACCTGAATCACAAGTGCATGCATTTCAGGTCTCATTTTACACATCACTTCCTCCATACACTTTTTCTAAGCCCCTAGCTACCTCTTAAAACTACACTTAGCTCCGATAGATGTCTGGGCCTCTCATTACAACTCTGACCATTTGGTCATCTCTTGATACAGGAGAGCTTCCAAAACTGAACCATGAGAAGCAGAGGGCAGAGAATTTCTTTCTTCTTAATCACTGCTGACTCTCAGCACCCAGAATATTTCCATATCAAAAGAGCATGAGGGGCTGGGATTGTGGCTCAGCAGTGGAGTGCTCGCCTAGCATGTGCGCGGCCCGGGTTTGATCCTCAGCACCACGTACAGATGAACGCATTGTGTACAACTAAAAGCAAATAAATAAATATTTTAAAAAGGAAAAAAAAAAGAGCATGAAACTGACAACTGTTGACTGTATGAGAAAAGAGGACAAGATGCTGTAAGAACACAGAAGGAAGTGTGAATCTGACTAGGCTCACTGAAGAAGTGGCAATATACTTTGAGACTTTGAAGGACAGTTTCCCAGGACATGCTGGAACAGCATTCTTGGCAGAGGGAACAGTTTGAGCAAAGGTGTGGAGATATGCTGAGTATGGAGAGGGAAACCTGGAAATATATACTGGGGATATGCTGTGTGGGGTCTTGATGATCCCCAGAGACTCATTGCTTTTGAGCAGTAGGAGTCCAGGTAAAAGGTTGGGGCATCTTAAAAGTCTGGGCCAAATTTCATTTGGAATGAGGCGGCCATGTCATTCCTTTGCCCTATGTTTCAGGTAGCTCTATTGTGCTCTGGACTGGACTTTTCAGAAAATAGAAGTTAGCGGTTCATTGACAGTATGTTCTTCAGCTCAGAAGAAATCGGAAAAGGACCTAAGAGAGGGACAAGAAGTCTGTGAATACAAGAAAGCTGGGCCCCATGAGCTCATACTTCACTGCTGCTTCTGGCACTCGGGCCAGAGAGAAAAAGGACCCAAGGCTGAGGCACAGGGGTGGAGTGGAGGTTGGCCATGGACAGCAGCACTGATGCTTCTCATAGACCACTTCTGTCTATGGCAGGTAATTCCAGTGACTGTGGTAGAGCATCCTAACCATCTTCAGATCGTCCATGATGCTGGTTCCCCTATGTTCCCATTTCTGTGAAAAGACCCAGATCATGTTAGGTTGAAGAAAGATGTCTTCTTTGGTTCAAGACTGACAGCCCTGACCTTGTCCTCCCAAAGCCAGAGTCTAGTCCCTTGGACACGTCAGATGACAAAAAGAATCATAACCTTACATCTAAGAGTAGTCATCAGGTCAACCTCACTCACTTTACAAAAGTAGAAACTGAGGCTCAGAAAGAAGGAATCAGGTATAGATGCCATAAATAGTAGGTCTGCAGAGTCCTGGCTGCCACCAAGCCATCATCTGATTGACTGGCACTTGGTTGTCTCCCTTCCTATCTGTGTGACAGTCTCTTTAACTGTCTACAATACTCTTGAGTCTGGAAACAGCTTTGTGAAGTGGGACAAGTGACATTTTTGACTTTCAGTTTCCACATGACACATTGTCAATATGTGTGGACATCAAGTCCAGTGCATGTAGAATATGTGGCACACAGTAGCTGCTTGGTCTGTCAACAAAGACCCTTCTGATTCCCTCTACTGTGCATTCCTCTTCCCATGTCTAGAGCACTCATTCATTCCAAACATACTCTCTGTTCCAGTCTCTTGAGAGATTTCAGATGAGTTGGACTTTTTTTACTCCCTCAAGAACACTCAATCCAATGATAAGTCAGGCACAGATGAAGGCACGGTAAGAAGAACAACAGGAGCTGGGAGAATCCAGAATGGGAAGCCAGAGCTTTGTTCTGAGGTAAAGGCAGAGTTGGAAGACTTCCCAGGACCAGGGCAATTTACAGCTGGAAGTGTAAGAGTAGTTTCTCTTGGGCAATGTATGTGCTCAGTGTCTTCCAGCCAGTCTAACATGAACAGTGTGTTTCTCTACAATAAAAAATAAATGTAGTAGGCCCCCTTATCCAAGAGGATATGTTCCCCAGTGGATGCCTGAAACAATGGATAGTACTTAACCCTATATTTTTTCTTATATATATAGACACACTTATGATAAAGTTTCATTTACAAATTAGGCACAGCAAGAGATTAGCAATAGTTAATAACAAAATAGAATCGTTATAACAGTATACTGTAATAAATATCATTATAACATGGTTTCTTTATCAGTGTGCCACATTATTCTATAATCTATAATCACCTGATGAGATGAAGTGAAATGAATGATGGCACAGAAGGGCACAAGATTTCATCAGGCTACTCAGAACAACACACAATTTAAAATTTATGAATGTTTTAATTCTGAAATTTTTCATTTAATATTTTCAGACCATGGTTGATCATGGTACCTGAAACCACATAATACTAATCTGTAGATAAGGAGGGTATGACTGTAATCTTTACAAACTCCACAGCAAGGGCTGTGTCCACATAGCCCAGGGCAGCCCTGCCTTGAAGGCTTTGCTAGGTGAAGTCAATGCATTAGCTTTTGTGCACTGAACTAATATGCTTGTGGCTGCCAAAGCACTGTGCTACAGGCTGGTGGCTGTATAATGGAGAGGAGGCCAGAGGAAAGGTGCAGCTTAGGTGTGTGTGTGTGGGTCACCTTCATTAGTGGGAGTGATGGCTGAGGAAAGGAAGCCATCAGTTGCTTTGTCATGATGCAGAGACAGATGTTTCTACACTGGTAACAGCACCTGGTAAATCTCAGAGAGGACATGAGGTTGGAGAGAGGAGGTGGCAAGATTGAGTCTGGACAGTGGCAGAGGCATGTTGTGAAAATGAGTGTTGGAGGAAAGAGGTAGGAAGGAATAAGGAGCCCACTGGCTTGACAGGCCCCAGCCCACCTCTCTTCAGGGGAGACAACCCACCTGCCTGGAACCTAAGGCAGACTTGAGCCCATGGCAGGAAACTACAATGCAGGTAACAGCTGTGTTTATATCATGGTATCTAAGACTCCCAGCCTAGTCCCTCCGCCAGATCCTCATTTGGTAAATGGGGATCAGCACATCAACCTGGACATCCCTCCCCTCAGCCACACCTCTATATTTCTTCTGTGTTCCACCTGTGCCCTGAGATAGGAATGGGGAACAGCAGTGCCTCTCCTGGACACCTTCACACACAGAATGGGAATAAGACTCATAGCTCCAGGGGTGAGTGAGGCAATGCTCTGTGTAGGTGAGGGTCCTCCTACCACACCTTTACCTGGTTACTATGCAGGTCACCACACTTGGCCTTTATCTTACCAGTTTCCACTCAGCTACACTCACCCTCAGGCACTTACCCTTGTCTTCACTCAGGTGTCCACAGCTCTCCTCTGTCCCAGCCACCTGCCAGGTGCCCCCACAGGGCATGCATGGGGTGTGGACTAGAAGCCTTGGACTCACCCTTTTGAGTCTCCTGTAAATTAGAGGTTCCTCATTATCAATTCCTCGCCCACAGCCTGGCCAGAACACTTGTGCAATACAGGTCCCCAGGTTGTGTCCTTGCCTCCTCCTTGTTCTGATAACTTTTTTTGATCTGACTCCTGTTCCTTCCGGGTTCCCTTGCCAGGCCTTTACCCTCAAGCATCTGAGGACTTCCACTCACCTGGTTTTCCCCGAGTCGTCCTCCAATCCCCTACCCACTCACTTCCACCTGAACTTCATCCTCCTAGTCACGTTCTCTCCAAGGCTCTCATCCGGTCGGTCGATGTTTAGCCCTGTGCTCCGAGAGTGGTGTCGGATGCTTTCCTACGTTTATTTCAGCTGTTGCTGGGCAGGCAGGGCTGGGGCTGTGAGAGCTAGGGCGCCGGCTTGCCGCGTAGGACCTGCCACGGTCTGCCCCTTCTGGCTCAGCTCCGCCCCCAGCCAAAGCCCGCCCCTTCTTGGCTTAGCCACGCCCACCCATAGACCATCTCCATTCTCCTTGCCAAAGCAAACCCCTTCTGGGTCAGCCCAGCTCCAGGGACCCTCCCTCCTCTCCATGATCCCTCCCAGCCAATCTAACAGCTCAACCCTTCTCCTTGATCTCAGCTCTACCAATCTCATTCTCATACTGTTCCCAAACTCCTAGCGACTCTCCCTGTTCACCCAGCCGCCTGACTTCCATCCCCTTTTCGGATCATTCTGGACCAGTCTAGGATCAGCCCACCCTACCCCAACCCTGACCTCAGCCTTGCATTCCCCAGGCTACTCTTGGCTCATTCCAGTGCCTTTCCTGCTCCCACATTTTTGTACTGGGGATTGAACCCAGGATGTCTTGAATGCTAGGCCAGTGCTCTACCACTAGGCTACATACCTCGTCCTTTTTAAAATTTCAGACAAATCTCGCCAAGTTGATGGCCTCTAACTTTTGATCCTCCTGCCTCAGTTTCCCGAGCAGCTAAAACTACAAGCTGTGCCACTCCTTGGACCTGCTTCAGCTTTTCTCTTGGTTGCACTTGAACAGCTCAACAGCACAGCCTCTCCTCTGCTCGGCTCTGCCCCATCCCTTTTCTGCAATTCTCAGGGCTGCAGCTGGAGTGGCAGGCCTACAAGAACCTGCTCACCAGGCCTCCTTTGGCTAGAGTCTTTAGTGTTCCGCGTGGAGCATCATTTTTGCCCTAGAAGAGAACTCGAGCAGCAACTTGAGATCTCCTGAGAGCTTGGACTTGCAAGTGAGTGGGACAAAGATGAGGAGAAAGGAGAAGCAAGAGAGAGAAGAGGGGAAACCCCATCCATTATAGTAGGATCTGTTCTTTTTCCCCGTCACCCACAGGCAGGAGCTACACTGGAGGCCAACTGGCCTCTGCCAGCATCTCCAGGATCCAGTGGCTGCATAGCCATTTGGTAAGTCAGAGAGTGGAAAGAAATTGAGGATCACCCAAGATCTGGTGAAGAAGCTTGAATGGCTAGAGGTAGAGTTCTGAATATCAAGGCAGAATCTGAGGATGTGGGTTGGGATCTAAGCTTTCAAGGTGGATTCTGTGTCTTGGGACAACTCAAGGACATGGAAAAGGACTTGAGGGTCTGGGGTGGCTATCAGTGACTTGGACTGGGGAATGGAGGGAGGTATCCAGGTCCCAGGAATTCATTTGTGCATGTGGAGACAGTGCCCATTAACACAGGGTTGGATTTGAAGGACCAGTGGCAGGGTCCAGGCCCACAAAGGGATTTTATAGATTCACTGCTGAGGTGTCATGCAAGGAAAAGAAAAGGATCTGGAAGATTGTCCAGACTTAAAGGAGGCACCAAGGTAGGGTTGGACTATGAGAAAAAAAGATGATAAAACTCAAAAGGTTTCAGAAGCACTTCCTTGAAAATATGTTTTGTTAGAACTACTTCCTTCTTCCCTTCCAAATATTTTTCCAATTTGTTCCTCCATCTCTAACACCCTCTCTTTTGGTATTTTAACTTCTAAAGAAAGTCCTCTGTAATGCCCTTTACTCTCCTAAGTTTAAAAGCTACACATTTATCTAAAAGGAAGTCCTGGTTTATTAGCATGCAAGTTGCTGGATAACAGTTAATAAACTATTTCTAAGAAACATGCCTGGAAATTTTGTTTGGTAGAAGAACAAGCCCTATGTAGTTGTTTTGATTGCACACTTGTAGTTGTCCACCAGAATCAGGAACACTCATTTCCAATATGAACAGAGTTGTTTACTATGCAATATAAGGTCTATGTAATTAGATTAGACTATATCTATAGACTAGGGAGTCAGCACATCAGAGAATATTCCCAACAGCGACAGTCTGACCTGTCTGGTACACACAGAGCTTGCTGGATAATCCAAACTGTGGATGTACCTGTAATGTGGAACTTCTAGAGACATCTGTGCAACCTACAAAACTGAGAAAATGGAAGTCTAATAATCAGTGGTAGTTTGGGGGATACTCTTGAGGATAAGTCAAAAAGTCAGGGAAGGAAACTGGAAGAAGGTATCTCTGTATGACCTAACACACATGGCTATCTCTAGGTATGATGTCTCCAAAACATGACTTATGCCTACCTCACAGTCTATTAGTGTATTCTAACATAGAACCATAAAGGACATGGATTCTGGAAAACACTAGTTAGTTCCCAACATTTCTCACACAGACATAACTCAAACCAGAAAAATCCTTCTGCCACCCTAGGTTTTTATTGTCCTTCCTTAACCCAAAGTCAATCATCCAACTAACAGAAAAAAAAATAACAGAGTAAAAGGCAACAGATTAAATTCACACAGAACTATATAATAAACTTGACATATTTACAAATTGATGCCATCTATTTATTAGCAATGAGGATAGAATGAACTTCATTGTACCGAATTTTCCCCCATAATAAAGGAGGGTAGAATATATATAATAGAGAAGGGATATCCTAAATCTGCCAATTTAGGCCAGTGACAAAAATCTCAATAATTGTGGGCACAGTGATGCATGCCTGTAGTCCCAGCTACTCAGAAGTCTAAGGATGGAGGAACCCTTGAGCCCAAGAGTTTGAAGACCAGCCTGAATGATATAACAAGACCCTGATTCAACAAACACCAAAATACAAGACAAAACACTCAACTATTAACAAAGACTAATTTTTCAATGTTCCATTAATCACAGAATAATTTAAAACTATATAAAAAGATCTACTGCATAATAGAACTACATTTCAATTTATTCAGAAATCTTACAAACTTACATATAAAATGAATGAGAAAAAAATTTATTAACTCACATAAGAGAAAAAAATAATACCTATTAAACTCATTACTTCAAGGGTACTTACAGAATTATCTCAGTTTAACATTTCCTTGTGAAAGTAAGATTTTGAAATCCATAGCAGAGAGATCCACTTTAAGAGAAAGCCATGATAAAGATAATAAAGGTATAGCTTTTACAACATTTCCTTCAAATTGTGGTTTCTGGTGAGCAATATACCCAAGTTAGTTTATATTAAGCATTTCATATTTCTTTGATTTACAGAATTTCAAAACATTGGCAGTTTCCACAAAACCTTGGAAATGTTTGTTAAACTGAAAATTCCTTGGTTGGTTTATTTTTTCAGTGTTGGGGATCAAACCCAGGGCTTCACATATGCTAGGTAAATGGGGACTCTAGCCTCTGAGCTACGTCCCCAGCCCAATGTGCATTTGTACACGCTGTTAGGATGTAAGCCAACTGAAGACACTTGAACACTGTTTATATTCAGGAGGTTTCTTTCCCTGTGTGTTCTTCCATGGCTTTGAATTAAACTGTGAGGATTAAAAGCTTTTCCAGACTACATTCATAGTAGCTTTCTCCCACATGCATTCTTGTGTGTGCTAGAAAGGCTGTGTAATTATCAGCTTTCCTGAATTCCTTAGGTAGGATTTCTCCTCAGGATCAGTTCTTTCATTCTTACAAAAGGAACTGGGACAAGAGAGTATTTTCCAACATTCCTTACATCCACAGGGTTTCTGTACAGTATTAAATTCTTTCATGTGTTCATGACCAAAACAACAGAAGACTTTATCACATCTTATACTTGTACAATTATTCTCCGCTGTGAATCTTCCCATGTTTATATAAGGAATTGGGACACTTGAAGGCTTTCCCACATTCGTTACATTCATAAGGTTTCTCTCCAGTATGAGTTTTTTCATGTCTTCGAAAGGAATTAGAACTACTTAAGGCTTTCCCACACTGCTTACATTCATAGGGTTTCTCTCCAGTGTGAGTTCTTTCATGTATTCTAACATAACTGGAACTACTGAAGGCTTTCCCACATTGCTTACATTTATAAGGTCTCTCTCCACTGTGTATTATCATGTGTCTTCGAACACTTTTGAGACAAGTGAATATTTTCCCACATTCATTACATTCAAAAGGTTTCTCTCCAGCATGTGTTCTTACATGCATTCGAATGTAACTGGGACAACTGAAGGCTTTCCCACACTGCTTACATTCATAGGGTTTCTCACCAGAGTGAGTTGTTTCATGATTTCGAACAGAACTGGGACACTTAAAGGCTTTGCCACATTGTTTACATTCATAGGGTTTCTCTCCAGTGTGTGTTCTTTCATGTATACGAAATAAACTGGGATAATGAAATGTTTTCCCACATACTTCACATTTATATGGTCCATCTCCACTGTGCATTATCATATGTCTTCGAACACTTTGGAGATAAGTGAACATTTTCCCACACTGCTTACATTCATAGGGTTTCTCTCCAGTGTGAGTTCTTTCATGTATTCGAATGTAACTGGAACAACTGAAAGCTTTCCCACATTGCTTACATTCATAGGGTTTTACTCCATTGTGAGTTCTTTCATGTATCTGAACATAACTGGAACTCCTGAAGGTTTTCCCACATTGTTTACATTCATAGGGTTTCACTCCATTGTGAGTTCTTTCATGTATCTGAACATAACTGAAGCTCCTAAAGGCTTTCCCACATTGCTTACATTCATAGGGTTTCTCCCCAGTTTGAGTTCTTTCATAGTTATGAATGAGATTGGTCCAGCTAAAGATTTCATCATGTTCTTCATGTTCATAGGGGTTTTCCTTATAGTCATATAGTTTATGTCCAAAGTCAGATGTGATGTACCCATTAAGGGATGAATAACCCGTGGCCACTTCTCCACATATAGGGCTTTCACGTGGTTTTAATGTAGGAGTTTTCTTGTTCACAATGTGACCTGAAATCTGGCTGAAGATTTCTTCACATGGACTACCTTCTTTATATTCACAGAGTCTCTCTATCACTTGACTTCTGCAAAAAATGAGAAGCACATTCCTAAAGGTTTGTTTACTAATAATTTCATATTTATTTACAGATACTGGATTTACATTTTTAACATTATTAGTGAAAATATAGGCTTGATGCCCTGCCTGAATCTTCTGAACATGAATAAACTGAAGACCATAACTCCTATGAAAACAGTGATATTCACACTGGATTTCCTCTTCTTTTTTTTTTTAATATTTATTTATTTTTTCTAGTTGTACACAATGCCTTTATTTTTATGTGGTGCTGAGGATTGAACCCAGGCTGTGCACATGCTAGGCGAGCACTCCACCCATGAGCCACAACCCCAGCCCACACTGTATTTCTTAATACTGTTTTCAAGTGAACTATTCTGCAAACATATTTATGTCACATTTAAGTTTTTGAAAAAATTTTATAAGAATAAATAAATTTGAAGTTGAATTTCTCATTTTTAAAATTTGCTGTCATTCTAAGATTCTCTGGGGACACTGCTTTCTCCATTTCTTGTCAGACTCTGAATGAGTCAGTAGCTTTTTTTGCATGTGTGTGTGTGTGTGTGTGTGTGTGTGTGTGTGTGTTGCTGGGGACTGAACCCAGGGCCTTGTGCATGTAAGGCAAGCACTCTACCAACTGAGCTATATCCCCCCAGCCCTGCTTTCTCTTGCTAGTACAAATTACCTTAGATTCCTTCTAAAATTTTTGTACTCATCTTCAATGTTCTGGTCTTCCCATTGTATTCCTAAAAAGTAGACACGGAAAAATCATTATGAGTTGGACATGGTGGTGAATGCTTGTACCCAGTTACTCAAGATGCTGAGGTGGGAGAATCACATGAGTTCAGGAGTTCAAAACCAGCTTGGGCAACATAACAGTACTCCATCTTAAAAATCAGTCAATCAATCAAAAGAAAAGGAAAAGGAAAAATACCTGTGAGTTATTACAACATTATTAAAAATTTGTTATTCTCTATTCATGATACTCTGTGACCATGCTTGACTTGTTCATCAACAAATTTTTTCTACATTCCAAATCACCAAAGAGCATTGATAAGCAAGAAATACTTGTTCTCTAATTGATTAAGTGAGGAAAAGAGGTCACCCTTACCTACAGAGGTTAGGTTCCTGAAGGTTTCCAGCATCACTTCTCTGTAAAGATCCTTTTGGGAATGATCCAGCAAAGCCCACTCCTCCAGGGTGAAGTTCACTGTCACATCCTCAAAGGTCATTAAGTCCTACAACATCCCATATATGTTTAATGAAGGAAGGGTGAGACTCAACACTGTTGATCTACAATGTAAATTCATAATAGGTTCATATGATGCTGTGGACTCAAAATATTTATTCTATGACCTGGTAATCAGATTTACCCTTTATTCACTCTCACATCCTCTCACACGACAATTGTGATGATAGACTTGAACTATGCATAAAGCAATGGCTGAACAGGAACGCACCTCTCATTGATGAGTTCAGGGAATAAGATGTGCAGCTTGGATCACCCTAAATGTCTCTTTGAACAGAGGATCAGCAGTACTGGTCATAGCAAAGTGTCGGTATACTGAAGGGCCTACCATTAGCAGTCCTGAGACTGCATATCCTTAGAACAGTGTGTTTACAATATCCAACCTTTTTCTTTGTTCTAATTAGTTATATACAAGACAGTAGTATGCATTTTGGTACATCATACATAAATGGAGTATAACTTCTCATTCTTCTGGTATTGACCTTTGATAGCACTCAGAATCTAGATTTTGGAAAGGACTCCACCAATCTCACTAATAAGAGAGTCATAACTTATTGGAACAAAAACCTATATGCAGAAATCTCTGTGAATCACTATAGGGGGTAAAAAATATATAAAAGAGGGTGGGGAGGGAGAACAAGACAAGAACAAGAACAAAAGAAAACCTGAACTAAACCATAATTGATGAATTGCTGAAGCCTGAATTGAATGGGCACAAGTTTGAGAAGTAAAAAGTAGAGGGGGCCCATTCTTAGGAAGTCCCCCTTCATTTATGAGTTTTACCTCTAGAAACGTTACCAGTTCTCATTGTGATGGTCAGAAAAAAAACTGTTTCCTGCTTTGAGCAGGAAGAAAATAAAAGTAGTCATTGTGAAATATGCCCACAAAAATGTGTTTCTTCTTACCAAGTCCAGTCTTCATAATACTTTCTCAAAGGCCTTATCAACTGGGATGTTACCAAAGCTTGATGCTACTATAAGGAAATTATAGGCAGGCTACTTTGTTAAAAAAAAAACAAAAGAGGCTTCTTTTGGCTCAAAGTTCTGAGGGTACAAAGTCAAGTGCCTACTTCTGGAGTTGTTGCAAGACTCTTGCAATAAGAGTCTTGAGACAGTGCACAGCATCACATACCAAAAGACAAGGTAAGGTGTAAGCTGGGCATGGTGGCACATGCCTGTATACCCAGCACTTGGGAGGCTGAGGCAGGATAATGCAAGTTCAAAGCCAGCCTCAGCAATGGTGAAGAACTTAGCAACTCAGTGAGACCCTGTCTCTAATAAAACACACAAAAAGGGCTGGGGATGTGGCCCAGTGGCCAAGTGCCCCTGAGTTCAATCTCCAGTACCAAAAAAAAAAAAAAAAAAAAAAGAGAGAAAGAAAGAAAAAGACAAGGTGTAGGGGTGTGTGGGGGTGTGTGTGTGTGTGTGTGTGTGTGTGTGTGTTCTGGTCTCTCTCCCTCTGATAATAAAACCAACAGGATTCAATCATGGGGGCTCCACTCTGATTACCTAATCATCTCCAAAAGGCTCTAACTCTAAATACTACAGTGAGATTAAGTGTCTACCCTCTTAATTCCTAAGAGTAGGAGTTAAACTTCAATATATGAAGCTTTGGGAACAGTCAAACTATCTCCAAGTCACAGCAAAAGCCAAATCTCTGGGGAAGTGTAACATCCAATTCCACCCCTCTGTAACCTTCCTGCCTTAACTAAGACGTAAGGATGAAGAGTACTAATGGAAGTCACAACCCAGGAACACAGGTATCCTAAAAATTAGGTCAAAACACATCAAAGCAATGCTCTGCCATCCCCTACAGTTTACCACAACATCAGTGGGGCTCCTGTATAACAATAGTAGAATAAAACTGATAGAAATACACACTTCACACCTTATTTAAGAAGTCTCAAGGGGCCCACCAACAAATTGGGTAACATGAATGGAGTGTAAAAATGTCTAGAAACACACAATCCACTGAGAGTGGGTCATGAAAAAATGCAAAATATGTGCAGACCTGCAATTAATAAGGAGATTGACACAGTAATCAACCCCAACCCTGTCCCCAACAAATGAAAGCCTGAGACCCAACAGTTTCACTGGAAAATCTATCAAATATTTAAGGAAGAATAATCCCCAATCCTCCTCAAACTCATCCAAAAACACTGAAGGGTAACATGTCCAAATTTATCCTACAAGGTCAAAATTAGGCTATAACAACAGCAAGAACAACAAAACTGTAGTCAATTTCCCTTATGAATACTGGTGCTTAAAACCTCAAATTCTTATTCAGTGGTAGAGTAATCAAAACAATGTGGTGATGGAATAAAGACAGAGATCTAGATCAACAGAATATGACAGAGAGCCTAGAAAGATAACCACATATCTTTTCTTAAATGGTAAATGACCTTCCTTTAAAAAATGTTTTTATTAGTGCACTATAGTTAAACTTAACAGTGGGGGTTATTTTGACATAATCATACATGCATGGAATGCAATTTGCTCCATTTCAATCCCAGTGTTTCCTCTTTCCTTCCCTTCCTCTGGTCCCTTATTCCCCCCTTCCACTACTCTTTTGGTCTTCCTTCTATTTATTTTTTAAAATTAAATGTATATGCTTTGTAGATATACATCAAGGTAGAATTCACTGTGGTAAATATGTACATAGCATACTTTTGTTAGTGTCATTCTGCATTTCATCCCTTTTCCCATCCTTCCTCCCTCTGCTCTATGATCTTTCCTCTGTTTCCATCCCCCCTCCCCTCTTTCCCCTTTTAGTTTGCTCTAGCTTCCTCAGATGAGAGAAAACATTCAACCTAGGAAGAAAAGGCTCCTTCCTCCAGGATCCCAATTCTTACCAGCAACCAAACACTCACCAGAGTTACTTTGTCTTTTTTCTCTTATTACTTCTGACACAAAATGTATTGTGTTTACTGAACACCAAACAACTAAATCTGCAATACCCATTGGGTGTCCAACAATTCAATTCTGACACCACCAAGAGTTAACAAAGACCCCCACAAGTTCAGAGCTCAGTCCTACCACACTCCCCCACTGCAAATGCCAAACCATAGCACTCATTTGCTCTGCCAGGTTATCAGTTCCCATCCTGGAGTTATGCAGGGGTCACATCCTGAGTCACCTTATTAACATTACTTCAGGTATTGTCTGAAATGGGCTTGTTATGAACAACCAAAAACGCTCCTATCACTCAGGAAATTCCAAGGGTTTTAGAACCTCTCAGGCAGAAACCGGGAATATATGTATTTTATATACTACCCACCCAAATAAACTCTCAAGTTCATAAACCCTTTCTTCTGCAGGCAAAACCCAAAGGTGTCTTTCTCTGAGTCAGACTCCCACAGACTTTTTTGGTGGGTCCAAACTGCACTTTGACTAGACCAACTCTGTGAATGCAAAACTAAACTGCTAACTTGCTGAATTTGTACCCAAGCAATTTATTCCTGGTAAGTAGCTATGATAAAAGAATCCCCACCCCCATATCCTTTCTGTTCTAGAAAACAGACTAGTGCCAAGAAACACCCTCCCCATTACACTTAGATGATACCTTCTCTTTTACCTATGACAAGGTCAGACACACACTTTCCAAATTCCCAGTATTTGCCTCAGAAACAACTAGCTGAACTGATTATAACCAAAGGTTTTCTCCTTCTTGCAGGCCCGTGATCTTTGACCCACCCTCAGCCTGAGCCGGCACACATCCCCTTCTTTATTGTCACCCTAAGAACAGGCTGACCTCAGGGGGAAATGCTGTCTGGTCTAGGCACCAATTTTGCCATCTCCATCTTTCCTTCCTCTCCATCCTTCCTTCTAGTCTTGTTTGCTCCTCCCTAGTAAGAAAAGCCCCTTTCTGCCTAACTGTTCAGATGTTTGCAGATCTAATATTTAGGGCTTTCCCTACTGCAGAACTCCTTTCAAATACAGTCAAGTCCTATCTCAGTCAGCATTTCATTTTTAAAAACAGGTTTAGAAACAGTCCCTCAAATAACAACTACAACCAAAGAGAGGTACATTATTTCATTTCACCTCCAACCCCATTCCCATCTACTGTTTTTTCAGTGTCTCTCAGTATCAAGGGCTTTTTCAAGGCTGCACAGTAACATACCTGCAAGGCAGGTTCCTAGGAAACTTGGCGTTCCCTGACTTCCATTTGCAGACTCAACATTGGCCTTAACATGAAGTCACTGGGCATGGAACTCCTGTCCTTGACCAACACTATTTACTTGCTTTTAAAGGAAAAAATACCCAGTGTTTGAAGGATCTATTAAAATCACTTAGACTCTGTTTATGTATATAGGAGGTAAGGAATTCTAAGGCACTCACACATCAGAGCTCAACTGTAAAAGCACAAATATCTATCCCTTTAGACAATACAATGTAATTTAATTATCATTTCCATGACAACAAATTGGCTAGCATTAATTATATTTGAACATTTCTGGATATTGCCTCTTAAGTCTAAGTACCAGAAAAGAGAACAGCATTAGTTGTTCACTGTCCCAAGCTCCTCACCAAGTAATGGAGACAAACTGAAGTTTTGGTAAGTTTTTTTAATTTGCTAATTTATCTACCACACCTTCTGGCGGAAATGTATTCATTTCTCTGCAGCCATCGTGGAATAGTGATGTTCCCTATGTCTCTGAGATTCTCACGCCCAGTAGCATTCTCAAGGCTAAGTCCTATTATTCCATTTGAAGTCACCCAAAAGATTAGACCAGATCTGGGAAATGTTCTACACACAATATGGAGAAGAACAAAGGTTAATAAAAATTTTTAAAGAAAAAGATAAGGCTAACCGGGTGCAGTGGCACACACCTGTAATCCCAGCACTTGGGAGGCTAAGATAGGAGGATCACGAGGTCAAAGGCAGCCTCAGCAATGGCGAGGCACTCAGCAACTCAGTGAGACCCTATCTCTAATAAAATACAAAAAAGGGCTGGGGACGTGGCCCAGTAGTTGAGTGGCCCTGAGTTCAATCCCGGTACCAAAAAAACAAAGAAAAAAAGATAAGACTAGATATTTAATTTTTTTTTCTGAAATTCACCTCTTTCTTACTTCTTTGGATATATTTTATCTTATCTCTCAAGTCCTACTAAAAAACTGAGGCTCAAAAAAGTAAATATTTCCTAAATGACAAAGCTAGGGAGTGTCAGTGCTGTACTTGACTGTAAAGCAAGTCATCCCACCACACAGGACATTTCCCCTCACCTCCCATCCTGCTCACTGACTTGCTCAATATCCACCCTCCCAAGGGATAACAGATGCCCTGCTCTGTGCCCAAAGTGCATTTTCCTTTTCAAGCAAGGAAAGGAAATGGCACCACCTCATTGGGGTGGGTTTTCCTAGTCCTTTGGGATAGTTTTATCCCTTCACACGAATCCAGAAGTCAGGAACCATTTCTATCTTGTCCCCTCAGCACCAACATCTGATGGGCCAACCAATATGTTTTCTAGGATGGAGACCTGGTTAGGGAAAGAAAATCTTACTGTCCCAAAGGCTTAACCCCTTTAAATGAGGGTATATCAAGAGATTCCTCCCAGCCATAGGGCATCCATCTGCTCCATTATGAGATATCAACAAAGCAGGATCTTTAAGAGGTGATTAAGCCCTACCCTCATGAATGGATTAATGCATCTGTGGATTAATGGATTCATTGGGTTATTTTAAACTTAGCCAGTTTGGCTAAGTCTCTCTGGCACCTCCTTTCTCTGGACATGTGATGCCGTGTGCCTACTCCAGCTCTGCCAGCAAACAACCAGATGGCACCTCTCAACTTTGGGCTAGAACCATGAACTAAAAATAATCTCTTCTTTATAAGTTACCCAGACTGTGGTATTGAGTTATAAGCAACTGAAAAGGCACTGAGAAACCTAGGAAGAGCTGTGCTGAGAAGACGGGGTCGTGGACTTGAGGCTCTGCTTCCAAATATTATAAAATTCAGGGGGAATCAGATCCTCCCTGGGGAGAAAAGAGGGAGGGGGACCCCACACACCACAGCTTCTCCTCAGGAACCCTACACACACACAGACACACACACCAGATCCTCCCAGGGGGGACAGGGACGGGGACCCTACACACCACAGCTCCTCCTCAGGAACCCTACACACACACACCACATCCTCCCAGTGGGGACAGGGACGGGGACCCTACACACCACAGCTCCTCCGCAGGAACCCTACACCTAGACACACACACACACACACACACACACACACACACATCACATCACATCTTCCCAGTGGGGACAGGGACGGGGACCCCACACACCACAGCTCCTCCGCAGGGACCCTACACACACACACACACACACACACACACACACACACACGCCTCCCGCCACCACCGTCTGGGCAGACGCAGGGCTACCGGCGAGCTGTCCAGAGAGGGTCCCGGCTGCCGGCCCAGCCCCCACGGCCGGAGGGACAGAGAGCCAAACGGCGCCCGCAGCTGTCGGCCTCCCGAGCAGAGGCGGAGAGGCCGGTCCCCACTGCGGGTTTCCGCCGGGTCCAACGGGCCCCTTCTTCCCCCTCGGTCCCCCACATTCACCATTTCTCCGCGTCCGAGGTCTCGCGGCGTCCTCCCGCCGCTCCTGAGGTCAGCCGAGGACACACGGCAACAAAGGCAGAGCCGCTAGGCGCCTCTCACAGGACCGGCCGCCGGACCCCCACTGCGGCTGCGCACAAACGATCCCCAAGGTTTATGCCGTGGCTCCCCAGCTTCTCGCCGGCGCTCCTGATTGGACAGTTCGCACAGCCCCGCCCCTGAGGCCCTGATTGACCAGTGGTCCAGGACCCGCCCGGAACCCTCAGAGACTAGTGACCCTTAAGTGCCTGAGTGGAGCCCAAATGACAGATTCCAGCCACAGCCCTTGCTAGCCCAGGTTACCTCCGGGGCACCAGCCTGGCCTCACCTCGGGATGAGCAGAACTTGTTCCTGCCTTTTCAGAGCTGGCGCCTGCTTCTTACTATACTCAATGGGTCTTTCCCGTTTCTTGGTCCTGGCAATGGGGTCACAAGCATTGAATAAATAACTTTCCTTTTCATACAGTCTGACTAGACCCTGGTTGAAATCACCTGAGGCGTTCTCTATCCCCCTACTTACGTTATTGATTTGAAACCTTCTTTAAGAATAGACTGTGGCATCTTGGGTGAGTACCATGTCCACTTTATTTGTTTCTGTTTCTTTTTAACCTGGTCACATCATCTGCTCATTGAGAGCACACACAGAATATTATAGTAGGCCACCTTTATCCACAGGAGATACATTCCAAGAACTCTAGTGGATGTCCTAAATCTCAGTACCAAACCCCATATATACTATGTTTTTTTCTATATGTACATGCCTGTGATAAAGTTTAATTTGTAAATTAGGCACAGTAAGAGTTTAGAAACAATAAGACAATAAAAAATTATATAACATAATGTAATAAAGGTTATGTGAAGGCGATTCCTCTCTTTCTCTAACTTATTACACTGTATTCACCCTTCTTCTTGGGATGGCATGAGATGGCACAGTGCATGCATGGTGAGATGACGTGAGGTGAATCACATAGGCATTGTGAGCTAAGTTAAGCTACTATCAATTCACTGTCTGAGCTAGTTCGAAGTAATCAAGATAGAAAAGTTCAGGCTAGATATGTAGCTTAGAGTGCTTGCCTAGCATGTGCAAAGCCCTGGGCTCATACCCAGCACTGTGAAAAAGAAAGAGTTTGAGGAGGGGCAGATGGGGAGAATCATCTCCCTCTAGTGATCCTGTGTCATTTTCCACTTAATATTTTGGCCCAAGTTTAACCAAGAATAACCAAAATCTTGGAAAGCAAAAGTGCACTTAAAGAGGACTAGTATATTGTATCTTCATTCCAGGTTCCAGACAATCTTCTCTGGAGAAATAAGACTGGTTTTGTATGCTAATGAGAGCACACACAGAATATTACAGTAGTCCCCCTTTATCCACAGTACTGCCTGGAGGTCCCTAGACAGCTCAAGGTCAGAGGCTAGTCAGTTCACCAGAAAAGACACCAACGCGTGGAGTGGAACTTCTTAGTTGTTTAACTTCATTTTTTTTTTTTTTTTTTTGGTACTGGGAATTGAACTCAGGGGTACTCCACCACCGAGCCACATCCCCATCCCTATTTTGTATTTTATTAGAGACAGTGTCTCACTGAGTTGCTTAGCACCTCGCCGTTGCTGAGGCCAGCTTTGAACTCACGATTCTCCTGTCTCAACCTCCCGAATCACCGGGATTACAGGTGTGCGCCACTGTGCCCAGTTTAACTTCATTTTTAATTGTCAAAGAGGATTGGAAATTTGAGCCCACTCTCTAGATCTCTAGGGATGGAGCTAATCCCCAGCGACAAATGATTTAATCAATAATGCCTACAGAATGAAACTTGCACAAAAACCCCTAACTGATGGGGTGTGGAGAACTTCTATGTTGGTGAACACATAGAGATGATGGAAGGTTGACACCCCCAAATAGGACTTGGAAGTTCCACATATCCCCTTCTCTCACACCTTGTCCTACATGCCTCTCCCATTTAGCTATTCCTGGGTTGTATCTTTTATTATGCATTGATAATAGTAAGGGAAGTGTTTTCTTGGGTCCTGTGAATCATTATAGCAAATTATCAAGCACAAAGTGAAGAAGATGTTGTGGGAACCTGACTTTGTAGCCAATTTGGACAGAAGTGTGGGTACTCTGAGCACCCAATCCTTCTGACTCATTTATCAAGAGTGCCCACTTGTAGGACTGAGCCCTCAAACCTGTGGTTAGTTGAATAAGGACCATAGAGAATGTTGGGTCTGAGTTTACGGATGATTCCGCATGAGTGAACATTGGCTAGGAGAAGCTACCAAGTGACATCTTTATGGAACAGTGACCCTGCAGGCCAGCAAGGAAGAGAAGCCTTCACAGTGAGCATTACTTCAACTAGTGAGCCATTGTGTTTGCCTGGAAGGCTAGATTTACAGATATATGTACCTATACCGATTCATAGATAGTAGCTATCTATCCAGCAGATGACTTGGAAGGAGCCAGATTTTAGGACTGATAACAAAGAGCTATTGCACCAAGAATGTGAGAATAATTTGCTCCCAGTGAAGGATCACTACAGAAGTGCTCTCAATAATCAAGTGGCAATAGACCCTTATCTGGTTACCAGTAGGTCTCATCCCAGTTTAAGGGTATATAAAATAAGTTTGAGTTTTTCCTGTTGTCTAAGAGAAACAAACGTTTTCCCCTCTGCTTTTTCTTAGAACTTGAATTTGTAAATTCTTCCTCTGTCCCTTCAGTATATACATAAATCTTTTAACAAGCTAAATAAGCCTCTTGCCAGCATTATAACCCAGGAATGTTTTTCTTAAGATTCTGGGAGCTACCTGTTTGAAACGTGACCATCCAAAAAAGATAGGGCCCTATCTTCCTGTCTCCGTGGAAGGTTAGGTTAAGTGCTTGCTTTGTCTTAACTATAACTATTGCTTATTGTGGAGAGTCAGTGTTTTCCCCATTCATAAAAAGGCAACTAACCAAAATAGATGGCCACCCTAATTATTAGGTGAACCTGGAATGAAAGAATGTAAAACAATCCATGCTATCAAGTCCTTTCCCATGAAGACAAGTTATGGTCTGTCTTGAGAACATGTAGTAATGGATTGTATCTGCTGATTTCATTTAAAAGAGAGAGTATCTTTTTGTCTTTGCCCTGCTGAGCAACAGAGGGATGACATCAGGACTGAAGCACGAGACGGGTGATCCCTCACCAAGGCTGGTCTAGATGCTGCATTGCCAAATGCTTTACCAGCTAACTGTAGAGACCAGTGCTGATCCCGGAATACAACAACCTTGGTGCAAGGGTGATTGTATTGGATGCTTACTACCATAGAAAGGGCTTGGAATTTAAATTTATCCTGAATATGGATTGATGTTTCCTACTGACCAAGAACCATGTTAGGCAGATTTCCAAGACTATGACCAAATAGCTGAGATGAATAATTTGTAAGGAGGAAAGGTTTATTTTGGCTCACAGTTTCAGAGATTTCAGTCCATAGCCTGTTGGCCCTATTACTTTGGGGACTATGGTGGCACAGTACATCATGGCAGAAGAGCATGGTGGAGGAGGCCTGTTCATTTCATGATGGTCAGGTAGTGAAAGGAAGAAAGGAAGGGAGGGAGGGGGGAAAGAGGGAGCTGGAATCTCAAAATACCCATAAGGGGTACCTCCACCCCAGTGACCTAACTTCCTTCCACTATGACTCACCACCTAAAGGTTCCACACTTCCCAATAGTGCCATTGCCTAGGGAACAAGCCATCAAAACATGAACCTTTGGGGGAAATTCAAGATCCAAATTATATCAGATCACCATCTATACATGGTCTTTTAAGAGTTTTATACCCTTGAGATTCATTTACTTCACCATGTACTCTATCCCCAAATGCAGCTGGCCTCAGAAAACAGTGAAATGGCACCTGAAAAATTCAATGTGACTTCTTTTTCTAGCTCTACGGTGAGTTAGATACCTGGGTCATGCCTCCCACCGTGAAAAGCTATAAAGAATAGGAAAATATAAAAATCGTGTTCTTGTAAATATTGGCAACTTGGGAAGGAAATAAAATGTTCTCAGGCTAGAATCTGGATAGAGACAGAAGCTCAAAAGTTAAACAGAGAACTTCCAGTCAGCTTTAAGCAGGAATGTATGAGCTGATGCTACTGAGCCTACATTTCAGTTTCCAAGGTCTGTAGAGTACAGGAAACGAACAAACCCCGATACAGACAGATTGGAACTTGTCAATGGAGATCTTCCTCCTGACAAAGCAAGGAATCATCAATGTAAGAGTACACTATGAACAAGGAATTCTGCTACGAGGGGAATTCAAGGAAAAATGATGATCAAGTTTCTGCACTGAGTTGGAGGAATTACTTCCAGAAAGAATTTGGAACTACAAATGCAGGTTTCCAGATGGAAATAATGGAGCACCCGAAAATCTTAATCAAAGTAATTTAAATTATCTCAGAATCATACTGCCCTTCAGGAGAGTGGCTGAAGCACAAATAAATCTCTCAGGAGAAATCCATCTTTAAATCAGATCTCAAATATCATGATGAACAGGGAAAAGTTTAAAACTCTTCCTCTAACACAGCATGCCCACTTTTACCAGTTCTATTCAACATAGTAGTAGAAGTCCTAGCTAGAGCAATTATGCAAAAGAAGCAAATAAATTCACCCAAAATGAAAAGGAGGCAATCAAATTGTCCTTAATTGCAGACAACGTGATATTATATATAGAAAAACCTAAAAACACTACCAAAAAGTCAGATCTGTTCAATTAATTCAGGAAAGTTGCAGGATACAAAATGGATATGCAAAAATCAGTGGCATTTTTGTATGCCAATAGCAAATTATGTGAAAAGAAATTTTAAAAATTTTATTTGCAATAGCTAATGAAAAAGTACCTAAAAATAGTTAGCCAAGAATGTGAAAAAAATCTCTGTAATGAAAACTATAGAATACTGATGGAAGAGATTGAAGAGGACACAAAAAAATAGAAAAATATTCTCTGTGTTCATAGATTTAAAAAAATTAATGTTGTTAGATTGTCCATATTATCCAAAGCAATATACAGACTCAATGCATTTTCTATCAAAGTGCCAATGACATTCTTCACAGAAATAGAAAAACATTCCTAAAATTCATATAGAACAACAACAAAAAATCCCCAAATAACCAAAGCAATCCTGAACATGAAGAAGAAAAGTGGAAGAATTACAATACCAGATTTCAAAATATACTACAAAGCTACGGAAACAAAAAAAAATGTTACTAACATTAGAAAAAAAAGATGCATAGATAACCCAGAAATAAATCCACATATTTATAGCCAACTTATTTTTGCAAAGGTGCCAAACATACACATTGGGGAAAAAAACAGTCTCTTCAATAAATGGTGCTGGAGAAATTGGATATCCATAAGTGTGATAATAAACCAGACTGCTCACAATATACAAAAATCAACACATGGATTAGAGACAGTGTAAGATCAGAAACTGTGAAACGCTAGGAGAAAACCTAGGGGACTACTTCTGGACATTGCCTTGGGCAAAGATTTTTAAAAATAAGACCTCAAAAGGCAATAAAAGCAAGGGGGTAAAGGGCATTATCTACACATGAAAGAAATAATCAACAGAGTAAAGACAATCTTCAGAAAGGAAGGAACATTTGAAAACTGTTCATCCATCAAGGGATTAATATCTAGAAAAACCTAAGGAACTCAAACAACTAAAAAAAGTTTTGATCAGTTACTGTTGCAAGTGGAACGCAGAGTAGTCCAGCAGGGTAGTCCAGCAGGGTCCAGGAAGGTGGGTTTGATGGTGAAAACACCACACTGGGAGCCAGGTTCAGTGACACAGACTCAAGTTTAATGCGGAAATAGAGCGCTTTTATACATCCACAGACAAAGAAGGCAAATAGCCAACCCCAATGAATACAGCAAGTTTGCGAATGTGTAGCAAGTAGATAGCCGCTCTTTTCATGGTTTCTTAATCTACTCTGGGCTGGGACATACTGAGCTTTGCTCCTTTTCATGACAGAAGAAACAAGAAAGAAATATTCTCGTTTGCAAGCAATGTTTCTTTTCTATCTATTCTATACCTCTTGGCAGAACATTCTGTTTGCAGACACGTCCACCAAGTACCACCAAGCTCCCGTTTGCAAGAACACCTGCAGCCACTACTTTTGATTCTTTACATCCCAGCTTATAGGAGAAGTGGAAGTGTCTTTAGCCAGTGTGCTCTGAAGGGAGCTTGGCTCACAGCAGAGGTGTGCCTCTAGCTTCTGAGAGGATGCAGGTGTGCCTGCTCCATAGTCAAGCACCCTCCTTCAGCGCCATACACATGGCCTGAGGAACTCCTTCAAGTTACCAAACTACAGATAAATAGGAGCAATTAGTTCCAAAGTTCTATAGCACAACGGGACAATTAAAGTCTACAATGATATCTTATACATTTCAACATAACTAGAGGAGCATTTGAAGACTTCCAACATACAGAAATGATAGTATTTGAAGAGATAAAATGCTTGTTAACACGATTTGACCATGTCTAATCTATGTGACTGAACATAAACTAAATTTCCACCGGATTTTGATGTAATTCAGTCCCAGAATCACATGCAAAACAATGTCAATTTAAAAGTTTTACAAAAGAAAATCTCTATCTCTTCTCACCACCACTCCTCGTAGCCAATGCTCAAAGCAGAAAAAAACAAGTCTTTCTGATGACTTAGTCTCTTTCAAAGCCAGTGAGCAATTCTAAATGCCAAGCCATTTCTTCTGGCACAATTATCTTTCTTTTCCTTCACAGGTCTTTAGCAATAAAGAGATGATTTAAGAAAAATACCAGACATAGTAGACTGCTCAATATACAATATGTGTTCATACAGTGGATTTTTTGACTATTGCCATATAGCAGCAGGGACAACTTAATATTCAGCAATAAAGTTTTGTTTACTAATTCAATATGAATAATGTATAGTCCAGATGTATGTGTATGATGATTTCCACATTCTTAAAAAATTACATAATCATAGGCATGGGAGTGGCAGTTCACAGACATGGTCAGTTTCAAGGAGATTGAAATGATACCAAGCCCTGCTAAAACTAAGATTATCCCCTTACCTCACACCAGATACAAATACTACCTCAAAATGGATCAGAAGCCTATGTGTAAGAGCTAAAACTATAAAAATCTTATTAGACAACATTAGGTGTTAATGACCTTAGTTAAGCAAGGGTTTTTTTTTATACATGGCATCAAAAGCACCAGCAACCAAAGAAAACAATAGATCAACGGATGTCATCAAAATCAAAATACTTTGGGCTCCAAAAAACACCCAAAACAAAGTAAAAAGACAACCCACAGATTGTGAGCAAATATTCGAAAATCACATATCTGATAACAGACTTGTAACTAGAAAATGTATGCATTCTTACAACTCAACAAAAGACAAACAATACAATTTAAAATGGGTAAGTAGAAAAATAAATATTCTCCTAAGAAGATATAGAAATGGTGCAAAATCATCCTTATTCATTAGGGAAATGCAAATCAAAACACAGTGAGATACTACTTCACACCCACCGAGATGGCTGATTAAAAAGAAAGATAACAAGAGTTGGCAAGGTTGTAAAGAAAGTAGAACCTTAGGGCATTGCTAGTGGTAATGTAAAACGGTGCAGACTTTGGGAAATGGTCTAGCAGTTTCTAAGTTAAACACAGAGATACTATTTGGCCCAGTAATTCCACCCCTAAGTATATATTCAAGAAAAGTGAAAATATATATTCCAACAAAAATTTATACATAATCATGTGTAGCAGCATTATTAAAAAGAGCAAAAATTAGAAATACTGAAATATCCATCAATGGTGAATGGATAAATAGAGTGTATTATATCCGTACAATGGAAGATTATTTGATTAAAGGGAATGAAGAACTGACACATGCTACAACATGGGAGAACCTCGGAAATATTACGCTTGGTAAAATAATCCAGTTGAAAAGATTGTGATTCCATCTATGAGTCAATTCACAGGAAATGTCTGGGATGAATAAACTAGTACAGAAAGTAGCTTCATGGCTGCCTGGGGCTGAGGGCAAAGGGGTTAGGAGAAACGGGGAGTGACTGCTAATGGCATGAGTTTCTTTTTGGGGGGGTGATGACATCTTTCTAAAATCATTTGTGGTGCAGATTGCCTAATTCCAAATGTACTAAAACCATTGAAATGTGCACTTTAATGGATACATTGTATGGAATGTGAATTATATTCTGACAAATCTCTTATATTGCAATAAAAACAAAACTAAGACTCATAAAGATGAAGAAAAGCTTTTAAATATTTATTGAGCACCTCTTATGTGATACGCACAACTTTTCACACCAGTCTTACAAGGTACATGTTATTATTATTATTTTGTGTGTGTGGCGCTGGGGTTTGAACCCAGGGCCTTGTGCATACGAGGCAAGCGCTCTACCAACCGAGCTATATCCCGAGCCCCAATGTGCATGTTATTAACTCTATTTATAGATACGGGCATGGTCCAACATTTCCACTCTGGCTACTCAGGTGCTTGAGGAATAAAATTTCTTGAGGAAGGTCTTCTTCATGGCGTTCTTCAGCTCCTTGTTCCTTAAGCTAAAGATGATGGGGCTGAGAAAAGGTGTGAGGACCGTGTAGGTGGTGGCCATGAGGGTATCACCTTCCTGAGAGTGGGGACCCTTGGGCTTGAGGTAGATGACAGAGGCAAAGCCATAGTGCACGATGACCACAATAAGGTGAGATGCGCACGTGGAGAAGGCTTTGTGCCGACCCTCAGCAGATGGTATCTTCAAGATGGCAGCCACGATGAAGGTGTAAGAGAGGAGGATGAGGAGGAAGCAGCCCAGCAGGGCTGTGATACACACCAGGCCTACACCAAGAGCAACAATCGGTACATTACTCCCACATGCCAACTTCAACAGAGGTGGCACGTGACATAAGAAATGCTGGATCTCATTCGATCCACAGAAAGTGAGGTGGAAAATAGATGTTGTCACCACCAGTCCCACTGTCAAGCCACCAGCCCAGGACCAGGCCACCAGGCAGGCACAGCCACGGGGACTCATGAGCACGTTGTAGCGCAGCGGGTGGCAGATGGCCACATAGCGGTCATAGCCCATGACGGTGAGCAGCAAGGAGTGGGTGAAGCCAAAGGTGAAGGAGAAGAACATCTGGTTGGCGCAGGCGACAAAGGCGATGGAGTGGTGGGCGGAGAGCAGGTCAGCCAGCATGCGTGGGATGATGGCCAGGGTGTAGAGGATCTCGGAGATGGAGAGGGCGCACAGGAAGAGGTACATGGGGGTGTGGAGGCCGCGCTCGCTCCAGATGGTGGCCATGATGAGCAGGTTGCCCAGCAGCGTGAACAGGTACATGAGCAGGAAGAGCAGGAAGAAGACAGGCAGAAGCTGCTGTGGGAAGGTGGAGAAGCCAATGAGGATAAACTCAGACACTGAGGTGTAGTTTAGCCCCGGCATTGTGGTTGCACCTGGTGGAGGAGAGAGGGAAGAAAACCCATGGATAGGAGCACTGTGTCTCTAACAAGTCCTACCTGGAGAGACTTCCAGAAGAGGGTAATTCACCCATCTAAGCCAGAGTTAGTCATCTTTAAAAGGGAGTTAACAATAATGTGTTGAGATTTAAGTAAGATCATACATCTTGCTGGGTGTGGTGGTGCACACCTTAATCCCAGCAGCTCCAGAGGCTGAGACAGAGGATCTTGAGTTCAAAGCCAGCCTCAGCAATTTAGTGAGGCCCTGATCAACTCAGTGAGAGACCCTGTCCCTAAATAAAATACAAAATAGGACTGTGGATGTGGTTCAGTGGTCGAGTGCCCCTGAGTTCAATCCCTGGTTACCACCCACCCCCTGCAAAAAAAGAAAAAAAAAAGAAGAAGAAGAAGAAGAAGGAAAAAAAAAAAAAAAAAGCTTATACATACAGTGCTTGTCTAGGTCCTAGTAAGAATTCAATAAATAAGAACTACTATTGATAATAATTATTACACTATTATTACTATTATTGGCCTCATACACTCCTATCCTACCATGCTTTACTTTGTGCCAGTTTCTCTCCCCTTCCCCCCATCATTATGAGTAAAAATCCCACAAAGGTTAAGACAAAGTCACTCCCTAATCACCGCCTTTAGTTGGAAGTCATCTCTTCCCTGTGACTCAGAAAGGATGTAGGGTCTGTTTAATTCTCAATGCTACTGCTTACTAGCTGTGAGACTTGGGACAGGTTGCGTCCCCTCTCTGAGACTCATTGCTCACCTGGAAACTGAATTAATAATCTTCATCTCAGAGCCATTATGAGGTGCTTAAATGAGGTGATGCACATTAAGCACTTAGTTGTCATCGACGTCGTTTGGTGTAACTTGTGAGTTTCCCAAAAGGATGGCATCACCATAGTATCTAGTATGTTGTCTGGTCCCAGCTGAGCCCTCTATCTCCAGGCCCTGCCTATTCGCTGAATCTCTTCCCCTCTCCTTAATGCCTAATTCCTGAACTTCCCATCCTCAGCCTCCTGCTTAGTGCAGAAGCAAAACAAGAGTCATGGGTTCTCTTAAGATAGGTGGGTTCTCAGGAAGAGAGAAAAAGAAACCCTTAGTAGACGGACATTCCCCTCAAAGGGCACAACTAGCCGCGCTTGTCCCTCTAGTTAGATGAACAAAACCTCCAGCCTATGTTTATAACAGATCAACTAGAATAAAAACATAGTCAATTTAAATGTCAACAGATTTAAAGACTCACACAATGTGCCCACAATTGATTTATGGATAGATTGCTTAACCAAAAAGAAACATTCTGAATCCCAACTATCAAATAATTGTCATGGGATTTGATTTTCAAAGAAGCTGGCCTGAGAACCTGCATGTTGCTTCCCAGAAAATCATATATATGATCAGGGAGCTCAATCTTCTACACTACTCCTCTTCTCTGAGAAGAAAGGGGCACCCACACTCTGCCTTTGGGGTATGTACACTTTTACTGTCTTCAAATAATAAATCTTTGCTTGTACCTTACTTTTCATGTATCCTGGAATTCTTTTCAGCTAAGGAAATCAAGAACAAGCCCAGGGGCTGGGGTTGTGGCTCAGTGGCAGAGCGCTCGCCTCACATGTGCGCGGCCCGGGTTCGATCCTCAGCACCACGTAAACATAAATGCATTGCATTGTGTACAACTAAAAGTAAATAAATAAATATTTAAAAAATTTTAAAAAAAAAAGAACAAGCCCAGGCTGAATTGAGGTCCGATTGCCCACCCCTCAAGGGTGGGGGGGCTCCTTGGACTCTGTCCATTGTCACCCTCATCTCCTTCCCTGAGCAGCAACAGGTCACCTCTGCCTCAGTTCTCAGTGAGGGCAGTTCCTCATCCCTGCACCCGCTCACAGGACCCCTTCTCTGTGCTATGGCTCCTCTCCTTCCCTCATTCTCTCCAGGCTGCAAAGAGACTTGATGCAAAATACAAAATTTATGTTAAAATGCAAAATGGATCAATACATGAATAGATAGACAAAAAGCAGTCCATTTATACAGTGGAATGTCATGCAGCACTGTGAGAGGGTGGAGCATGACCCGGCTACAATGTGGATGACCCTCGAAAATATGGAGATACGGGAAAGAAGTCAGACACAAAAGTCTATGGAGCATGGGATTCTATTTATTTGAAATGTCCAGAATAGGCAAATCCACAGGGAAAGAAAGCAGATTTGTGATTGGCAGGGAATGGGGGCACAGTGGAATGGGGAGTGACTAATAGTGGGTATGAGTTGTAAAAGTGCCTTGGAACTAAATAGAGGTGGTGGTTGTACAACACTGTGAATGTACTAACTGCCAAAGAATTGTACACTTTGTGTGTGTGTGTGTGTGTGTGTGTGTGTGTGGTATGTGTGTGGCACTGGGGATTGGACCCAGGGCCACTGAGCTACATCCCAAGGCAGCCCTGTCCACTCCCCCTTTTTATTTTTTCTTTGAGGCAGAATCTTGCAAAGTTGCCTGGGCTAACCTCTATCCTCCTGCCTCAATCTCTCGAGTCACTGGGATTACAGGTGTGTGCCACCCTATTCAGCTGAATTTCGTATTTTAAAATGCTCAGTAGTTAACTTTATGTTAAGTGAATTTCACCTGAATGTTTAAAATGAAATACATACTGCAACAAGATAAACCCTGAAAACATGATACTAACTGAAAGAATCCAGACAAAAGGGATTGGATTCTTAACATGAAATATCCAGATCAGACAAGTTCAAAGAGACAGAGAGAGTCCACCTTACCAGGGCCCAGGGCACGGGGAAGGAGAAGTGAGTGCCACTGGTACCTTCTGGGGTGAAGAAAATATTTTACAACTAGAGAGAGGTGACGATTGCACATTGTGAATGTTCTAGATGCCACTGAATCGTGCATTTTGAAATGGGGAGTTCTATGATGTGTGAAATTTACATCAATTTCTTAAATAGCAAAATGGGCCTCCCTCGCCCTCCTCTACTTCTGTCTCTCCTCTATGTTCACTGCCCAGCCTGTCCACAGCAAGGAAGAAGGGTTTCGAGGTGCTGCCGGCGAGCCCAGGGCTAAGGGAAAGGGGTACCTGCTATAACTGGGCTCAGCCTTCCTTCTGCTCAGGGCAGACTGAGGCTCAATCCGGTGTGTTTGAGAGCAGCGCGGGAGACTCCGCTGGAGAGCCGTCCTCAGGGGTGGGCAGCCTCCTCTCTACAGATTGGGACACACTCCTCCACATACCTGCCTCCAACTTCCCCCTTCTCAGTCACGTAAACCAAACATACGCCAGAGTGTGTGCGTGCACACAGGCTGTGTTCAGACCCGAGCTCTTACACAGACGTCTAGACCCCGCCCATGGAGAGGGACGCACAGCTGCAGAGTCCATGCGCATGCACACCTGGGGTTGGACACTAATATGCACACTCACAGCACGGCACAGCGGAAGCGTGTAGGCGATGGGCGAGCGCCGGTCGGTGTGTCCCTCACTTGCAAATCTCACCCTGTGACCTGCGTGAACAAGTGCACAGTGATCCTGGGCGTAGGACTCTGGCCTGGAGCATCCTTCGTCTGCCGTTTGGGTCCAAGACCCTCCCACCCCAAAAACTCCGTTCACCCTCAGCCCTTTCCCTGATCCCGGGCTTCAGTCACCTCCCGCAGAAGACAGCCTGGGGACAGACACTTGCAGAGTAGCAGGGAGGTTGGGGGACCCCGGCCGCCCTCGCCCACACAGCAGGCTCGGAAAGGGGAGTGGGCGGGGCGAGAAGCTGCGTCCTGGCTTTATCCCTGTGGTCTCCAGAGTCGCGATCCGAAAGTATCTCAGGGGATCCCAGGGCGGGATGCCCCCCGGGGCAGACCTGAGATACCCCGTAGGCGGCGGGACCTCGGGAGCCTTCCTGCTCCTCAGGCTTGCCTTCAACACTTCCCGGACGGTCCTCTGCGGTCAGGTCGGAGTCTGGCTCTTCTGAGGCCCCGTGTGGGACTGCTAGGCTGAAGGACGGGAGTGACAATGCGCCTAAGTCTGGACCAGGACTGGAATAGGTCCTGAACCAGAGAAGGACTTTGAAAATAAGGCCTGGACCCGCCCCTTTTCCTCCCATCCCGGGTTCCTTCCCTCCCTGGGAAGGACTAGTGTGTGCATACGCTCTCCCCAAGGCCCAAGCTTCCGAAATGCTTCTTCTGACTTGCCCTGGCTGGATGGTTCTGGATCAGGAACCTGGCAAGGGCCCACCTGGGTCAGGAAGTCCAAGGTCCAACTACTGAGTCTATAAAGGTGGCAGAGACTTGGCTGGAGCCTGGCCTGTGGGAAGCACAAGTGGCCAGAGCAGGACTCTGACTTGCGGCCATGCTGTGCAGGGCGGGGCTGGAGAGGGAGGGAGGAAACAGCGCCAGGCCTAACCCTGTAGCCCAGAGGCTCAGGCGGGATTTCCTTGACTTCTGGGCTTGTCTGGTTCTTGGGCCAAAATGGAGCTCAGATGTTCAGCCCGCTGTCCGAGCCTGCTTGTTGCTGTGTAAGGTGATGCAGACCCTTCTAACCTAGAAGGCAGCGTGGGCCCCTGTATTTGATTTTTAGGATTGTCATGGGAAATACCCACAAACTACTGTAAAACAATTTAGTTCTTCCCTGTTCTGAGGCCCCAAATCCCAAACCAAGGTGCCGGCTTCCCTCTGGGGGCTCTGAGGAGGAATGCCTACCAGGCTCCTCTCCTGGCTTCTGCCAGCAAGCTTTGGCAGTTTCTTGCCTTGTGGACAGATCACTCAACATCTGTCGCTGCGTTCGCATTGCATTCTTCCCTGTCTCTTGTCCACTTAAAGGCCCGCCCCCAACCCAGGAGAGTTTTATCTCAAGATCTCTACTAAGAACATCTACGAAGCCTGCATTTACAAAGGAGGTCATATTCTGGGGTTCCAGATGGACATGGGCTTCCTGGAGGACCCTACACAGCCCACTAGAACCCCCTTCCTAGTCTCCTTGGTTCAGCTCTCACCCCAGGATCCTGCTGAACAAACTAGATTACATCTTCCCTCTGCTTAGAACCCGCCATGGCTCCCTCATGCCCAGACACCTCACCGCAGCCTACAAGTTACTGTGCAGTCTGGTCCTTGTTAACCTCTCTGATTTTCACTCTGGACTCTCTTCTCCAATTCCAGCAACCCCCAACTGTTAACCTCTAGTCTAAAATGAGTCTAGAGTGTTTTTAGGTCCTTGTATGTGCCAGGCTTTCTCTCACTTCAGACCCCTGGGCCTCCACTGTTCCCTGCTCCCCTGTGCCTCTGTCAACTGGTCTCAGGTTGCATGTCACATCCTCCAGGAAGTCTTCCCAGACTTCCCCACTCTGCCTGGGTCAGGTGCCTCTCTGCTGCCTAGTACCCTTAGCAGACCCCTGTCTCACAGTGTTGTCATCGTCTGGTTATGAGTCTCTAGCTCCCACTCAACTGTTACTTCCTGGTATCTGGGAGAGCATCTTCCTGGGTCCATACTGAGTTTCCGATCCCGGGAATGGTCCCTATGTACAGGAAATATGCGGTAAAATCCACTGAAGAAAATAATGATGAAGAGTTGGCATGATGTGTGAGAGCCCATGGGTCAGGAGGATGAACGGGGAGGTGGCCCGTGTGCTGAATTTTAATTTCTTTTTTTTTTTTTTTTTTTTTTAAAGATTTTGAGACAGGGTTTGCTAAGTTGCTTAGGACCTCGCTAAGTTCCTGAGGCTGGCCTTGAACTTGCGGTCCTCCTGCCTCAGCCTCCCCAGTCGCTGGGATTACAGGCATGCGCCACTACGCCACCTTGTGCTGAATTTTAAAGAATGAGCAAGAGGTACTGAGCATACAATAGCAGGGAGGGTGTCCCAGGCATAAGACAGAAGAAAGAGTAGAATTGGCGTGAGCAAAAGCACAGAGAAGCACCCAGAATGGGGTTGGGTAGGCCGGGAAGTCAGCCTGGGGCCAGACTGTGAAGGGCTTACAGGCTGCTTAGCCTAATCACTCAGGGACTGTGAAGGGGAGGACAGATGATGATGGGTTGGGAGTTAAGGACAGGAAGGGTCTGGAGACTGCCACCTCAGGAGGACAATGCCAGCAGGAGCTGAGGACCCAGAAAAGAGTTTTCCCTAAGTTCCATCCTCCTGGGAGAGCAGAAGACTCAGAATTTGCAGGAATTAGGCTGGGTCCCCAGATACTCTTTCATGAGGCATTTTCTTGGCACGGCCTAAGCCAGGAAAGGACATCAGAGGGACAATCAGCCAAGAAATGGAGCCAGGATGTAGGAGAGGGGAGCTTTGTTGCTGCACATCTGGGTCTCTGCACTAGGTCTGACTCAGTGGGTGGGCAATGCATTTAAGTCATCTCACTCTCCGCACGAGTGTCAGCCTCTGCCGTGCACAGAACCGGTGTCCAGGATAAAGAGAGAAAGTGGGAAGCCGGGCGCGGTGGCGCAGGCCTGTGATCCCAGCACTTGGGAGGCTGAGGCAGGAGGATCGTTGAGTTCAAAGCCAGCCTCAGCAATGGCGAGGCACTTAGCAACTCAGTGAGACCCTGTCTCTAATAAAAGACAAAAAAGGGCTGGGGATGTGGCCCAGTGGTCTAGTGCCTCTGAGTTCAATCCCCGGTACCAAAAAAAAAAAAAAAAAAAAGATAGAAAGTGGGTCAGACCCCATCCTGCCCTCAAGAAAAATCCCCACCTCCTTCCCTTCACTGCACCCTACCCTCGATTTAGGGAATGAAAGCCCTCCTTTATTTAATCTGATCCCAAATAGGAGAAATCTGGCAGATATTCTTTAATGATTGTGGTAATTTAATTGTGGATGGATTCCTTTTATGTATCTTTTTACCTGCAGGGGTTCCAGAGAAGGAAAGGGGGTGATGACTACCCCCAGGACTCTGACATCTTGATTACCTTTATCTTGCTATAGCTGGATGATATATGATTGGTAGCCCTTTCTTGTCCAGCAGGCCTCAGAGGTACAATTGAATCCTAATCATCTTTCATCTCCAGCACATAGCCCACGTTCCATTAAGTATTTATAGAGTAAATTTCCACCAGAGACTGGAATGTTGATTCAGTCTGAAGGACCCTTCCATGCCTTGGTCAACATATTACTCAAAGCTTCTCCTCTTTCTGAGATCAGCATCTGCTTGGCAATAAACAGAAGCAGGAAACCTCATGCTTGATCTGGTCCTTGATAGTGGGGAGAAGAGACAGCAGCCCCACTAGCTGCTTCATATGATAGAGATGATTCCCCTAGTACCTCCAGCCTGTGCATGAGATATCTTATTTCCTGCTCAGAGGAGACCCAACCCCAGCTGCCACCCATTCAACAGATGGAATATCTGAGCACGTCCTTGAGCCAGGAGCTGGGCCCCACATTGACCAGAGCAGACATGACACCTGCTCTTGTGGACTTTATAGTGGAGGGAGGTGGGGGAGAAATAACTGAATTTCACACAAGAAAATGAGGAGAGGAAGGCAGTGACCCAAGACCTGGACAACCTCAGCCTCAGAGAGAAGGGCAGGCTGATGGGGAAGGGCTTCATGGAGGAGGTAGCATTTCAGCTGACACATTCTGCTCCAGGGCTGGAGGGAGAAGAAAGGCTAGGCCAGGAAGAGGGGAGAGCATGTGCACAGGACCTGAGGTGGGAAGATGATTGCCCATCCAAGGAAAAAGAAAAGATGATAGTCAGGGTGCTTGGGCAGTGGCTCAAGATGCCTAAAAGGACAAATGGGTTCAAATACAAAGGACCTTCCCCCATATTCCTGATAGTCCACAGATGACATTCACCTACATGGGGGATACTGCTTATGATCTACGCAAGTGTATGTGGGTTCAGTGATGTCACCACACCTCAAAGTGCATTTCAGATAAATTAGGGAATCGTTGCCCACAATGTGTAAGCTGCCTGCCGTGGCTAGCCACAACGCCGCGGGAGGAAAACTCTCGGAGGCAGAGTAAAGCTATTACTACTTTTACTTCTACTTTCTTTGAGAGAGTTTAGAGAGAGAAAGAAAGATTTTTCTTCTTCTTAGAAAGAGCTTAGAGAGAAAGATTAGAGATAGCTTTTTCTTCTTCTTCTTAGAGCTTAGAGAGAAAGAGAGAGAGCTTGAAAGAGAGAGATTTCTTCTTTAGAGAGAGAGAGAGAGAGAGAGCTTAGCTTTTAGAGCTTCTTTCTTCTTTGTTCTTTCTTCTTTCTTCCTTGGGAGCCTCGGCCTGACTCTGACCAGGAATTACTTCTTCTATCTGGTTTCTCTTCTGTAACCGCTCTGCCTACGTTCTGGCCGCTCTGATTCTTTTCTTCTTCTCCGACCCGAACTCTTCTTCCGACCGAGCGACTGCATGACTGACTGAATGAATTCATTCTTCTCCTCACTCCGACCGCTTTCACCCGGTTATATACCTTTAGCTTTGCGGGTGCCTCACGTGCATTTACAGGTGCGTCACATACATACTTATTATCAGGTGGAACTTATGGCTTCCAGCTGACCGCAATAGCCATCTCCCTAATTGGGGCTCCTTCAACAATGTAGAGAGATTTTGCAACCCACAGACTCCCCATAGGGTTGTTTGATTTTTTTGGGGGGGGTGCAGGTACTGGGAATTGAACTCAGGGGCTCTTGACCTGTGAGCCACATCCCCAGCCCTATTTTATATTTTATTTAGAGACAGGGTCTCACTGAGTTGCTTAGTGCCTCGCTTTTGCTGAGGCTGGCTTTGAACTCGGCGATCCTCCTGCTTCAGCCTCCCGAGCTGCTGGGATTACAGGCTTGTGGCAAGGTGCCTGGCTCCCAGTAGGGTTGGAATGAAAGAGTCATTTGCTTGTTTACTCTGCAAGTATGTATTGAGCACCTATGCAGTGCCAGGCAGTGGGAACTCCCTGCTCAGCAGGCCCAGAGTGGTCCTATCCTCAGGGGCTCTCAATTTAGAGGGCAAGGAGAGGACATGAAGCCCTACCTAAAGTAAGCGAAGCTGGAAGCTATAAAAGAAGTGTTCTTGTGTGGACCTGCCTAATAATAATGATCACAAAGAACAAGTTTGTCCTGAGTTAATTTGAGCCTAATCTCATAGACCCACAAATCTCCCTAACCTCCTATTGATAAACTCAATCTGTTTTTCACTGATAAGGTGATGAATTATTGTCCTCATGGTTTTCAGAGACTGGCTGAAATACTCATTGCTTTTGCGCTAATTATTTACAAAAATGAAATGTTTCATTCTCTTTATTGTTGTCTTAGCATGAACCCTGCCCTACGTATGCCTTGTCCAGTTACCTGCCATCTGCCACTGTGGACCTCTGAACTTCTCTGATGCTGAATGCCCTTACGTGTCCACACCCCATCTGATAGAGAGCAAGGACTTTGGGTTACTTCTCCTGATTCCTCCCCCTTTCAGCAGGAAGCAGTTTGGAGATGTCATCACCCATTTTTCCATAGAAATGAAATGTAGAAATTGACAGTGGGGAAATTTAACATTGGTCCACTTTATTCTTTGAACATAACCCTTGCTGCTCTGCCACTGCAACTTATTTTTTAAATGGACATTTTTTTTTTTATTCCTCTCTCTGCTTATCCCTAATCTCTCCCCCTCCCTCATCTCAGGGAAAACATCTCCATCCTAGGAAGAGTCATCTGTTCCTGAGTACACACCCACCGTAGGAATGAAGTGATCCAGACTTCGGGGGATGGTACCAGAAGATCTCAGAAATTACTATCTCCCAAATTAACAAGTGAATTACAACTCTAACAGAGAACACATGGAATGTAGCCTTTGGGACACCTCTTTAAAAGCCCCCTGTTCCTGCTGATGGGCAAATTCATAGCATCTGTTTCTCCTTTGCTAGCAAAGCAATAAACATTTTGCCTTAAAAAAAAAAAAAAAAAAGAGGGCATGTGTTAGAGAAGTAATTTATACAACAGTGCGATGAGCATTTTGACAGGGGAGGTAATAGAGGATGTAGAAGCTTTAGTGGTCCCCACAGCCCTGGAGGTCACCTCCATCTGTACTGGTAGCATGGAACATTCCCAGGGGCCACTCTTGACACCAAGTGCTTTGCATGCTGAGGGGTTAAAGTTTGTTCTGTGGCGCTGGGTTGTTTGAAGCTCTGGGACTTTTGTGTCTTGGAGGAAAAGAGAGCCACCACCAACTTTTACCGACATGTCTTGTTGCTAATTAGAAAACTATCTGGGGACCAGCCCTCCAGAGTGGGCTGCTAGTGTTGCCACATTAGCTCTGAGCTTTTCAAAACTTTTCTGCCTGCAGCTCTGTGTATGATCATTAGGGAATCTTTAATTTGAACAAATAAAGTGAGATGAGAATTGCATGCTGACTTTTAATAAGTCCCCAGGTGTCCCTTAATATCCCATGGCATGTTCACTGACAAAACTTGGAATTGGCTTCTGGGGATTGATAAGGCAACAGTCTAGCGAGTTATACAGGTAGATGTTCCACTGGGCTTTTAAAAAAATTTTTTTTTTTTTTTTTTTTTTGGTACCAGGGATTGAACTCAGGGGCACTGGACCACTGGGCCACATCCCCAGCCCTTTTTTGTATTTTATTAGAAACAGGGGCTCACTGAGTTGCTAAGTGCCTCGCCATTGCTGAGGCTGGCTTTGAACTTGCCATCCTCCTGCCTCAACCTCCCAAGTGCTGGGATCACAGGCCTGCGCCACCACGCCTGGCTTTCCACTTGGCTTTTTAATGTAAGGCAAGGCACTAACCTTATTCATCTCTGATGTGCCCTCAAGGAAGGATGCCCAGCGGCTTGGACCGATGGACACTGAGAGCTTTGGAGTAGGGCTGGCGATGGTGGGGTCTGACAACTTCTACTAATTGCCTGGTATGCCTGGTATGACACTATGACATCACTTCAATAGAATTCTCTGGTGACATTTTTGTCTTCTGACAGAGACCAGCTGGTTACCGATGTGAACTGTTTCTCCTCAGGTTCTTCCACACAGATTAATAGGCACGTGGAAACTTGTATAGTAGAGTGCATGGCTTGGTGTCTTGGGGCACTGAATCACATTGGAGAGACTCAAGCTAAAATCCTGTGGCTTTGGTGAAGTACCTTTACCTCTCCAAGCCTCCTACTGCACAAAGGGAGTCTAAAAATAATAGTCCCTGCCTCACCATGTGGTGCATGTGAACTTGCTGGCACTTATGATATGCTCAATGAATGCCAGGTAGTATTATCTCAGTCCTAGAGGTGTTTGCCATACTGCATGCATGTCTTCACTGAACCTTATTGATCAGTTTCTATGCTTCATGCTCTGGGAATTCAAGCACAGAGTGAGCAGGATGAGGTTCCCTGACCTCCTGCTGTGAAGCTCTTTATAGGGAGAAATAGTTCACAGCATATGAGTAAATGAATAGAACAGTTACACTTATGTGTCAGTGTGTGCTGTGGTTGGATATGGTTTGTGCCCACAAAGGTTCATGTCTCCAGTGTGGCAGTATTAAGAGGTGGTGGAATCTTTAATAGGTGAGAACTAGTGGAAGGTGGTTAGGTCAATGGAGGCCTAGCCCTCAGAAGGGATTAATGCTGGTTTCAAGGAATGAGTTATTATTTCTCATGAGAGAAAGTTGTAGAAGAGCAAGCCTAGACCTTGAATCCCTCTTGGTCTTTGTTTCTTGTCATGTGATCACTCCTTCTTGCATATTCTGCTATGATGTCATCCATCATAGCAGATATGTTATGATGTAGCCAAGGGGCCACCCAAACAGATGGGGCCACCCAATCTTTCAACCTCCAAAACGATATGGTAAATAAACCTTCATTCTCTACAAAGGACTCACCTTTGCTTATTTTGTTACAAGAAAAGAAAACTAAGCCAGGTGCAGTGGTGCACACCTGTAATCCCAGCAGCTTGGAAGGCTGAGACAGGAGGATCACAAGTTCAAAGCCAGCCTCAGCAACTTATTGAGGCACTAAGCAACCCAGTGAGACCCTGTCTCTAAATAAAATACAAAATAGGGTTGGGTATGTGGCTCAGTGGTTGAGTGCCCCTGAGTTCAATTCCCAGTACCCCCTCCCCCCCCCAAACAAAGAAACAAAAAAAGAAAACTAAGATCAGATTTTAAAGGAAATAAAAACAGTGTTGTGGTTTTAGAATTAGGAAAACAATATTGGAAATGGTGGGCACAAAAGGCTTCTCTGAGAAGGTGACAATGTAGACTAAAGAAAGAGGGAGCCATAACCCCAGTTGCTCAAGAGTCAGGAGGAGGAGCATAGCAAGTTTAAGGTTAGCCTTGGCAACTTAGTGAGACACCGTCTCAAAATAAAAAGGGCTGGTCATGTAGCTCAGTGGTAGATTGCTTGCTTAGTTTTTTTCAAGTCCCTGGGTACATTCCTGGGCCACCATGTAAGGATGGGAAGCTTCACCCAGAAGCCAGGTACACCCAGTGACACAGCTCCTCCATGGGTGTGAAAGAGGTAATGTCATCCTGAGAGATCACGAGGACAACTGTAGTTTTCAGGGACAGAAAAGTCAATCTTAGACAAAAACAAAACAACACGACACATAACAGAACAAAAAGCAAATACATTTGCTCTTATACTAGTACCTTGCAAGGTTCTGGGAGGTGACCTGAGGGACAGGAGCCATGTCCTCAGGCTCTGGCTGCTGCACTGCCAGTGTCATTGCAGATGTGGCCAGGTTTCATCCTCTCTGTGCAGATACGTCCATCTCAGTCAATCTGCATCTAGACTCCAAAGAGAGAAGAGACCTTTTCTCTCCCATCATCCACGTGCAGAATCCTCAAGAAGTGCTCAGATGAGCCTAGGTTACTTTAATGAAGTAATATGAAATTGACAGTGATTGTTCTAAATCTCCACATAGAGGGCAGTAGTGGGGCTCAGTGGTAGAACACTGCTCAGCAAGCAGAAGCCCCTGGGTTCTATCCCCAGCACCACAAAAAAATAAATAAATGCAAATGAATTATTGTGTAGAAATTTTCACTGGACCTAGCAATACAATGATAGAACAGTCTCCTATAGGTCAGCATCAGTAATTTTTTTTTGGGGGGGGGGGGTACTGGGGATTGAACTCAGGGGCACTCGACCACTGGGCCACATCCCCAGCCCTTTTTTGTATTTTATTTAGAGACAGGGTCTCACTGAGTTGCTAAGTGCCTCGCCATTGTTGAGGCTGGCTTTGAACTCGTGATCTTCCTGCCTCAGCCTCCCAAGTGCTGGGATTACAGGCGTGCGCCACTGCGCCCGGCTTGGCATCAGTAATTTGTTTGCTTTTTTGTTTGCAGTACTGAAGACTGAACCTAGGGCCCCACACATGCCAGGCAAGTGATCCTTCACTAAGCTACAACCCCAGCCCATTTCGTTTATTTCATTTCATTTATAACCCCTTCCCACTAATTTGCTTTTAAAATCAATGGCACTCTTTAACTTTACCTATAATGGCCTAGGTATGTATCTATAACAGAATATCTTCTTTTAAGGCTATAACCCCATTTCAAGCACTATGCAACTTATCCTGTACTTACTTAAGGAGGTATACTGAATTTTGTAACACTTTCTTTTTAAAAAAATTTTATACCTTTATTATATATATACGTACATACATATATATATATACATACATATATATTAATGTGGTGCTAACGATTGAACCCAGTGCCTCACACGTGCTAGGCAAGCACTCTACCACTGAGCTACAACTGCAACCCCAACATTTTTTTTTTAATATAACAATACTGTCCTTGGGTTCAATAATGGATGTCCGTTACAGCCAGGTGATTGGTGGTGGTGTTGAGTTTACTGGATCTTTGCTGATTTTCTGCTTGCTGGATCTGCCCATTTCTGATGGAAAAGACTGGATGTGTTCAGGCACGATCATAGATTCATCTATTTCTCCTAGCAGTTCTTTTGGTTTTGGCCTCATGTAGTTCAATGCTCTGTTGTTAGGTATATGTGCTTCAATGATTATTAAGTTTTCTTGGAGAATCAATGCTCTTATCACTATATAATCCTCCTTTTAAGCCTTTATACTTTTCCTTGCTGAAATTTTCATCTGTGTTAACATAATATAAATTTCTTAAATTATTTCCTTAAAACAAACAAACAAACAAACAAACAGGGTCTTACTAAGTTGCCCAGAATGGCCTTGAATATATGACCCTCCTGCCTCAGCCTCCTAAATTGCTGGGATTACAGGCACACACCATTGCATCCAGCCTAAATTTTCCTTTTTGTGTCTGGTTTTTTTTTTCTTTTTTCAGCACTGGGCAAGGAACCTAGGGTTGCACATGCCAGGCAGGTTCTCTCCCACATCCACAAACCCAAACCCTCTCTCTTTTTTTTAAGTTGTTGATGGGCCTTTATTTTATTTATATGCAGTGCTGAGAATTGAATTCTTGCCTCACACATGCCAGGCAAGTACCCTACTACTGAGCTACAACCCCAGCCCATTTCCTTTTTTTTTTTAATTTTTAGTTGTGGATGTAAATAATACCTTTATTTTATTTATTTATTTTTATGTGGTGCTGAGGATCAAACCCACTGCTTCACACAAGCTAGGCAAGCACTCTACCACTGAGCTACAACCCCAGCTCACCCATTTCCTTAAAAAAAAAAAAGAAATTTTATTAGTGCATTGTAGTTATACATAACATGGGGTTCATTTTGACATAATCATACATGCGTGGCATATAATTCACCCCGTTTCAGTCCCCAGTACTTCCTTTTTCCTCCACTATTCCCTCCCCCTCCTCCCCATCCTCTGTTCAACTGTTCTTCCTTGTATTTTGAAGTAGCCCTAATTAGGAAGGGCTGTTGCAGCTAGCTGGAAGCCATAAGTTCCACCTGATATGTATGTGACGCACCTGTAGGCACCCGAAAAGCTGAAGGTATATAACCGGGTGAAAGCGGTCCGAGTAAGGAGAACGGAGAATTCAGTCAGTCGGGCAGTCACTCGGTCAGTCAGAAGAATCAGAGCGGCCAGAACATAGGCAGAGCGGTTACAGAAGAGAAACCAGATAGAAGAAGTAATGACTGGTCAGAGTTAGGCCGAGGCTCCCAAGGAAGACAGAAGACAGAAGAAAGAAGAAGGAAGAAAGAAGAGAGAAGAAAGAAGCTCTAATCTTTCTCTAAGCTAAGCTCTATCTTTCTTTCTCTCTAAGAAGAAGCTCTATCTTTCTTTCTCTCTAAGACTCTAAGCTAAGAAGACAAGAAGAAAAGCTCGCTTTAATCTTTCTCTCTAAAAATCTTTCTTTCCCTCTCTAAGCTCTAAGAAAGTAGAAGTAAAAGTAGTAAAAGCTTTACTCTGCCTCCGAGATTTTTTCCCGGGTTTCGGTACCAGGCAGCATACAGTATTTATCTATTATTTTTCAATTGGTGCTTTATAGATATACATGAAGGTAGAACTCACTGTGGTCTATTCATATATGTACACAGCATGATTTGGTCAGTTTCATTCCGTGATTCCTCCTTTATCCGTTCTCCCTCCCCCTTCATCCCCTTCCTATATTTCACTGATCTCCCATCAGTTTTCATGGTGTCCTCCCTTTTCCCATTATTTCTCTCTAACCTCTGTATATGAGAGAGATCATTTAACCCTTGACATTCTGAATCTGGTTTATTTCATATACCACCATTTTCTTCAGTTTCCCCCCACTTACCAGGAAATATCATTTCATTCTTTATGACTGAGTTCAACTCCATTGTACATATGCACCACATTTTCTTTATCAATTCATCTCTTGACAGGCACCTCATTGGTTCCTTAACTTGGCTATTGTTATAAACATTGATGTGTCTGTATCTCTATGGTATGCTGATTTTAGGTCTTTCGGATAAATACCAAGGAACAGAGTAATTGGTTCATATGTTGGATCGATTGCTAGTTTTTAAAGAATTTCCATCCTGCTTCCTGATTTCCAAGACACCCAGGGTTCTCCCAACAGATCTTCCAGCACCTGCATGACAGAGCAAACTGGGCCTTCTAAGCATAAGAGAGGGAGCCTAGGGATTGATCCCAAGAGTAATGTTCCAGCCATAGTTTTTGAAATCCCAAGTCTGATTGTTCCAACAACACTTCCATAGCTGAGGCTATTTTTTATTCTCTCTTGGTCTCTTCAAACTTTTTTTTTTGATCTTTTAAAATGTCTTATAATGTTTTTTTGATAGCCAAAAATGGCATACTGGGTAAAAGGAACTGCTTCAAACAAGCCGTTAGTCATGTGGTGGTGAGGTGTGCGGGGAGCGGGACCATATTCTACAGCCCCATGACTAGATCTCAGTCTATGAGTGATCCTGTACCTCTGGATTCTGACACACACATGGGCTATTCAGTTTCTCCAGCCCTTCCCCTGTGCTTTCTCTCTCTCTCTCTCTCTCTCTCTCCTCTCTCTCTGTCTCTAACACACACACACACACACACACACACACACACACACACACACACCAGATGGAACAGGATGGCTAAAACTGACTAGAGTTGGGTATTTTCATTCTCCAAGGTCATTTAAGTTCTGATAAAACCCCAGTTGCTAGATAAAAATGAGGGCGGAAAAGAGGGGAATCCCATGAAAATAGAAGAGAGATCAGTAGAATACACCAGGGGGATTGAGGGGAAGGAGGAAGTATGGGAAAAGGTAGGAATGGTGGAATGAAACTGACCAAACCCTACATGAATATACTACAGTGAAGCACACCTTTGTGTATATTTATAATGCACTAATTTTAAAAAAAAAAATATATAAATAAATAGAAGAAAGAGTGGTAGAATAGCCGACAGGAAACAAGATAAGATAGGAAGGGAGGGAAAGGGGAAGTACTGGGATTGTGATGGAGCAAATTAAATTCCATTCTTCTGTAATTGTGTCAGAATGAACCCCAATATTATGTAAAACGATAATGCACTAAATTTTTTTTCAAACCCAGCAGGTTAGGCTCTAGTTGAGTAGTTTCTCCTGAGCTCAGACCTTGTAGGAAGAGCAGATGCTCTGGCTTCTCTCCAAATGGTTCCTTTTCCTCCCCTCAGCCAAAAGCACACCCTTCCCTTTTACAGTCCCTGTGACAACCTGGTAGCGATCCTGGAGGCAAAAACCACAAAAGAGGTGGCTGATAACTGGATCTGACAGAATTTTAACTCTGCTCCTGTCCACACTGGGCTTCCAGCATTCTCCAGTTACAATGGATGCATCCCTCCCTTGGCTCTGGCAGTCTAAGAGGTTGCTACCCAGGACTTAGATCCCAGTAAACAGCGACTTTCTTGATTTCCCTGTTTATCTTTTCCAGAGTGGAGGCAGCAATATGTCCTGTGACCTGTGACCTCTTACAACTCTAAAATGCTTGACTTTTCAATTTATTCACATTTTGACTTATTGTTAGGATTGAGCAGCCACTCTTACCTTCTTCCATGCCAGACCAGAAACTGGAAGTCCAGTATCAATTCATTTTGACAGATAACTACCCTACTATTAGTTAATTAATATTACATTAAGTTAATTACTATTGCTATTAATTAACTACCCCATCAAAAGTTAGTAAAGTCTTAAAATGTCATGACACCCAGTGAATACTCAAATATTGTTGTTTCTTCAAACACAACATTCCTCATCAAGCTCCAAACAAGAACCAAAGGTTAATTCAGTTGTTTCATAGGACAATTTTATTCTATAATAATCACACACACACACCTTGTTCGTACCATTTATTTTCTGAACAAACTATTATTTTTCTCCTGTGTGAAGTCCTGTAAGTCCTATGTGCTCATTGTCTTACCCCACTACCATTTTATGTGTCTCTGCGGAATTTAAGAGTGGAAGCAAGAGAGGACAGACACAGGAGGCCTGGTGCTCGGGGAGACGTCTTTCCTGGAGAGCAGCTGGGGGTGGTTAATGAGATTGCACGCCAGGATGAACTTTAACAAGCCTGAGGACAGAGGGGAAAGCAGCTCAGAAGATCTGTGGCTTCTCACAGATCCAACATCGGGTGAAAAGTTCAATACCCTAATAATTGGACCAGTGGCCAGATGTGTCAATGTGTGCCAAGTAATGGAGATCAGAAAGTGCTTCCTTCCAGGTGCTGTGAAAACACATCCAAGTGTCAGTCAAGTCCTGTGATCACAGAGCAGAGCTCAGGCACAACAAGCCCTTCCCATTGGCTTCTCACTGCCAGGGTCCCAGGTGAGGTTCTGCTCCCACCGGGCACTGGTGACATCCAAGGGAAAAAAACCTTCATGCTGTAGATTATACTAAAGCTTCCTCATCTTGGAACTATTGATATTGAGGCATATCAGACTATTGAACCACATCCCTATCTTTACTCAATAGAGGCAAATCCCAGCCACATGCAGGTATGACAACCAAGATATTTTACATACAATACAATACATCCCTAAGGGTCAAACACTCCCACTTGAGTACCCCTGTTTTCTAACAATCACCTGGTGAAGACTCTTGCATTGACATGATGCAAATGAATAAGTGAACAGATACCTCAGGAACTCTGGGGCCAGAGTTTCAGGAAATCATTTTTTTACATGACTGGCATTTAATAAGAGCACATTCTGTCACATGAGAGCCCCTACTCTCTTTCCTAATTGTTTTGGAAATGTTTAAAAGAGCCAGGCGTGGTGGCACACGCCTGTAATCCCAGCACTTGGGAGGCTGAGGCAGGAGGATCGCGAGTTCAAAGCCAGCCTCAGCCATGGCGAGGCACTTAGCAACTCAGTGAGACCCTGTCTCTAAATAAAATACAAAAAAGGGCTGGGGATGTGGCCCAGTGGTCGAGTGCCCTGAGTTCAATCCCTGGCACCAGGAAGGAAGGAAGGAAGGAAGGAAGGAAGGAGTTTAGAAGAGCAGAATGCACTGGGAACTGCCTGGAACTGAGGGTTCTGAACCCCCAAGAGAGACTCACATAAAGGTGGGGGCTGAGCCATCTTCCCACCTGTGTATGTCTTTTGGGTACTGTCTCCTGAGGCCAATCCAGTATTCCTCCTCACCTTTACTTACAGCAAGGAAGTTCTGCATGAGGAGAAGAAAAATATTGAGTCAGGGAATATGTGTAGTCATAGGTGGGGCTGGGGATTAAGGTGGTTCTCTAAAGAGAATAAGAAATAATAGACCCACAATGGGCAAGAAACACTTTCCAATGCTGTCTTGATTACAGTGACTGAAAGCTCTGGGTTGACATCAATTTTCGTCTTCATCGTGGCATATATTTGGTGTGTCAATTTATGGACACCTGAGACCCTTAGGCCCCTCATCTGAAAATGGAGATAACCATGGAAACAGCCTCCAGGGTTGTGGCACTTATTTGAGCGCTGGATAAATGACACTTAGGTGTGTTATTGAAGGGCATTGAAGGGAAGGCGTGGGGTTTAGTTAGATGGAGCACAAATGGTTCTGTGAGTCCGTTGGAATCTGCTGACATATGTGGAGTCTTCACGGGGAGTCTACGTGGTTCCAGTCACTATGGACTCAAAGGTGAGTCAGAGCCAGCCCTTGCTCTGGGAGATTCCTCAGGGGTGGTGGCACCTGGGATCTAGTACAGCCCAGTACTGTGTACCACAATGGAAGAGGGAGCTGGGAGAGAGATCAAGGCAGAGTGTTTAATCATGGTTGTGAAGGAGTGGGAGTCCTTCATGGAAATGAAAGGGGAGAGGGCATTCCAGACAGAGAGACTGGCAGGAATGATTGCTCAAGACCTGGACTTGAATGCATGGTGGCCAACAGCACATGCTAAGACAGGGAATGTATATCATGAAGGTCATGATGAAGAATGCTCACTGGATTCTACAGGGAACAGGAACATGAGATTGCAGTGACTTAGAGAGTCCCAGAGCATCCCTTCCTACCTGTTCTGCCTGGCTATTGATAATGATGAGATGGCTCCATCCTTAGCTCAGATCGTCTTGGCTTCTTCCCACTTTTCATAGTGTGTAGAAAAGTAGTAGCAGGAACCTTCAAATACCAACCAGTCTTCAGGGCATGGCTCACAGGAGGATCCTGCAGAAGAAGGAAGCAGGTCAGCTCTCCTGGGGCTGACAGGTGCACGGCTCACCGAATTGAGCCTCCAATGAAGTGAAGAATTTGGAATTTGATCTGCAGAAAGCCTCCTTGCAAAAGAGCATACTACCTTTCCACATGTCCATTCCCTGGCTAGACACTGTCAGAAGATAGAATACTGCAGTGCAGAGTGTCTCAAACTGGAAACAAACCTCATCTATGAGTCAAGTTGCATAAAATGTCCCTTACACTGTCATCTCCTACAAAAACTGCCTCTGTGAACTGTGCTGAAAGGAACATCCCTCTCCCAACTCTTGTCCCACAACCCACCCCTGCCTCTGGCTTCCTTACCACTCCCAGACTGCAGAGCATTCAATTGCCAGAACATTTCTCCCCGTGTGGTGTCTCTTTTGTGTCCACCATCGGCCAGTCCCTGTGAGACTAACAGACCCAGGGTAAAGGCTGGTCTTACTGGAGGGGTAAGGGTGGGTGGGCAGGCACACCTTTTTCAGTCATCACTCACATTTGGTGTCTAGTTGCTTTAGCTCATCTCTCACATAGTTTAGAAAGAGTAAGACGGGATGGGGAAAGGAAAGAAAGGATGTGCTCTAGGGCTTTAGGTGACTCATCACTTCATTTCCCACCACTAACCTCTTGCAGGCTAGGATCAGGAGGACAATTTTCTTCTAAGATGCTCGTGCCCAGGATTGGGAGTGTAGCTGAGTGGGAAAGTGCTTGCCCAGAGTGCACAAGGCCCCAGGTTTGACAGCAACAACAAGAAAACACACACTCCCAAAGAAAGAGTCCAGCCATGCCTTCCTACTCCACCTCGACCTCAACTCCTGGGATCCATGTCGACACACTACAGACTCAGGGCCTATTTCTTTTTTTTTTCTCAATACTGGGGATTGAACTCAGGGGCACTCAACCACTGAGCCACATCTCCAGCTCTTTTTTAAAAATATTTTATTAGAGACAGGGTCTCACTGAGTTGCTAAGTGCCTTGCCATTGCTGAGGCTGGCTTTGAACTTGCAATCCTCCTGCCTCAGCCTCCCAAGTGCTGGGATTATAGGTGTGCACCACTATGCCCAGCTACAGGGCCTGTTTCTTTCCCATCACTGAATACTACTGGCCTGGTCACCTTACCTCTGACCAGGACCACTCCAAGCATAATGACCAACAGAAGCAGAATCAGGGCCATTGCCAGGCAGACAAATTTCCAGAGCTCATCCTGGGGCAGCTGGGGATCCTACTGAGCTGTGGGGAATGGGGCAGGGCTCAGCATGCGAGTTCCCAGAGAGTGCTGGGAGGGTCAAGACCTCCATTCCATGGAAGGAGCAGGAGTCAGTTACACACTCAGAAAAGTGCTGGGACGGTCTAACCTTGTAGGACTTCATGCTCTCTGGGTGAGTCTGAGTCACTCGTCACTAGAGTGATAAGACAGAGTGATCATGAAGAGGTTATGGGGATCCTAAGTTTCCTCCTCCCTCTTGGTGGTCAGCCATTAAAGAGCACACTGGACATCTGGGTGGACAAAATGACTCCTGCCCAAGCCCCTTGACTCACCTGGTTCCCTGGGCGTGCACATAGGTTTGGCTTCCATTGGTATGAGGCCCTCTTCAGCCTCCAACCCACAGTGCCTCCCTTCAGCCATGGCTGCAGCTCACTCTCCTCTGCTGGGCTCACAGCCCTCGGGATTATTACTGGAGACACACCCATCCTGTGATGGGCAATGTCCACACCCGTGTCAACTGTCAGATGTTTCCTTCCTGGCTCTGCAAGCCCCCTCGGATCTCTAGATAAGTTATCGCAGTTCACGTCTTGGGGAGATGACACATTGTCCTGGGGAGGGCATTTTGTCCCATGTTTCTGCCACATATTCTATTCCCCTCCACACTGGTACATCTGTAGCTTTCCTAGAATGATTTTGGAGATCACTGCTGCCTTTTCCCTCTAGGTTTCATTTGTTTGTAAAGAGCTTGTACTTGTGACAGAGAAAACTGCTATGACAAGTTAGGAGCCATTGCTACAATATATATATATTTTTTTCTCAGAGGATGTGGCCAAAGCCGTTTGGACCCATTTCTTTTCTTTTTTTCTTTTTTCTTTTTTTTTGGTACTGGGGATTGAACTCAGGGGCACTCAACCACTGGGCCACATCCCCAGCCCTTTTTTTGTATTTTATTTAGAGACAGAGTCTCACTGGTTTGCTAAGTGCCTTGCCATTGCTGAGGCTGGCTTTGAACTTGCTATCCTCCTGCCTCAGCCTCCCAAGTGCTGGGATTACAGGTGTGTGCCACTGCACCTGGCTGGACCCATTTCTTTATCATTTCAAAAAATAATGTAGAGGTCTGAGGTTGTGGCTCAGCAGTAAACCACCTGCCTAGCATGTGCCAGGCCTTGAGTTCAATCCCAGCACTCAAAAAAACTGTAGAACACCAAGTAATCTGGAGAAGTGAGCTCAGGGGCATGAAGAACCTCTCAATGACCACACCCCTTATTAGGAAACTTTCATATTTTGTATCTTTTTTTGTGTGTCTTTTGTTTTCTGGCTATAATCCTGACTTTTTCTCATCTGGTTTTCAGCTGTTTGACTAGGATGTGCCAAAGGCTCTGTGTGCACGATTACGCCCCCATTCATGAAGATTATGCCTTGGGTTAATCCAGGGAAATTTATAACTGGCGGGATCTCCAGCAATGTGGTGGCTCCAGAGGAGAAACATTTTGAGGCCCTTCAATCACCACCTGGCTCATCCTCCTGCAGCTAGGAAACTCCACCCAACAGACCATGTGTCTGGCCCTCTCAGGATCCTGGCCAAAATTTCCTTTTGTGGTTGTCTCCAGTGAGAACTTTAGGAATTTGGTTCAGAGCAGAGCTTCTGGGGAGGAATGTGGGAGAGAGACAGTCTCCTGACACTGGTAGAATGCTAAGGTGACACCAAACCTCCCTCTGCACCCCCACTACCACCTCCACTCAATAGCTAGGAGACTCATGTGGCTGGTCCTAGAGTCATGCGGCAGGACAGTGGTGTGTTCCCTCCCCAGAATCTCCTATACCACCCAAGGGGAAGACTTCACCTGCTGGTAGGTCCATCCATGTCATGATCAGGGGACAGTCCAGAGTGGGATCAATGAGCCTTAGTGTTGGAGACAGGAGAAAGACACCCCAGTGGCTTCAGTTACTGAGCTCACTGAAGACCCACTATGTGCCTAGGAGTATCGGGCAGCCTAGAGCAGGTATGCTGGTCGCCACCACATTTGTTTACACAGTCACTGACCTTGATTAAGTCCTTCTTTCCCACTTTGTGAACGGGGAATAAGGCTGAAGAATATTTAAGCAACTTGCCCAAAGTCATGTGGCTGGTGGAGGCAGGGGGCCTGGATTTGTGTTATGTGCCTTTAACCACCACTTTATGACACTTTTTGTCTGTAAATTCACCACTTTAGCCATTTTCAAGTGCAGAATTCAATGGCACTGGCACACGCACAATGTCATGCAACCTTTACCACCATCCAGTTCCAGGATATTTTCATCGTCCCAGGAGGAAACCCAGACCAGTTAGCAGTCACGTCTCATTCCCACCTCTGCACAGGCCTTAGCAACCACCCATCAGCTTTCTATCCCTATAGATTTGCCTCTTCCAAACATTCCAAATAAGCAAATCATATAACATGCGACCATTAGTGTCTGACTTCTTTTTTTTTTTTTTTTTTTTTTTTTGGTGCCGGGGATTGAACTCAGGGGCACTCAACCACTAGGCTACATCCCCAGCCCTTTTTCGTATTTTATTAGAGACAAGGTCTCACTGAGTTGCTAAGTGCCTCGCCATGGCTGAGGCTGGCTTTGAACTCGCGATCCTCCTGCCTCAGCCTCCCAAGTGCTGGGATTACAGGTGTGCGCCATCGCACCCGGCTAGTGTCTGACCTCTTGTACACAGTATAATGTGTTCAAGATTCGTCTGTGTTGTAGCATATGTCAGTACTTCATTCCTCTTTGTGGCTGAGGAATATTCCATTGCATAGATATGCCATACTTGTCTGTTCATTCATTGGCTAATGGGTGTTTGTGTTGTTTTCACCTTTTGCAACTGTGAATGGGGTGGTTATGAACATTTATGCACAAGTACCTATTCATACACATGTTTTAAATTGTGTCCAGTTCACACCTAGAAATAGAATTGCTTGGTCATGTGGTAATTCTGATTCACATTTGATGAACCTCCAAACTGTTTTCCAAAGAGCTGCACCATTTTGCATTTCTGTCAGGAATGAAGGAAGGTTCTAATTTCTCCACATCCTCATCAACACTTGTTACTTTCCCCGTTTTAGATTTGAGGCATCCTAGTGGGAGATAAAGTGGAATTTTAGGGTTTCCATTGGCATCTCCTTAGTGACTAATGATGTGGAGGACCTTTTCATGTGCTTCATGGCCAGTAAAATAGCATCTTTAAACAGAAACTTACATGTAAATGTAATACACTTAGACACAAATATTAATTTTCACATGTAAAATATTACATATAATTTAAAATTGGAAGTATGGATGGGAGAATATTAACAGTGATTATTGAGATACGTTGGCATTGTAGATTTTTATTTCTTACACTTACTTTCTTCTATGGATACATATCATTTTGTAATAAGAAAAGGATTTGAAGAAAGTAAAATAAAGACAAAATAAAGGTGACTTTCCTTTTTTTTTTTTGGTCTCATTTTGAGATGTTCCTCTCTAATTTTTTTAAGAGGCAAATAATCAATTTAAAAAAAAAATTTATAGTTGGACACAACACCTTTGTTTTATTTATTTATTTCACATGGTGTTGAGGAGGATCGAACCCAGGGCGTGCATTTGCTAGGCGAGCACTCTACCACTGAGCCACAACCCCAGCCTTCTCTCTGATTTTACAGCCAGTAATCCTCCCATTGTCCCAGTCTGTGGCCTCCTGTGTTCAACTGGAGACACCTACAGGCAGAGAGAAGCCAGGGCTGGGGGGAGCTACTGTCCGTGGTGCTGAAGTGGCAACCCCCTCACTCCCACCCTCAGCCCCCACCATCCTACCCCTAACCTCACTCCTTTGTCCTCCCACTTTATTCAAAACCCCTGCAACCTCCCCTACCTGGAACACACACTTAGGAGAAGGGATTTCTGGTTGTGCCTCTTTGAAAAAATTTTAATTCTAATTGGAGCCAGTAGCAGACCAGATCGAAGTTTCTCAGACCTAACTGTGGATATTTAGAAACTACTGAATGTTCCAGTGGTATTCTCCAACATCAGGTTGCCATGTTTTCCAAAACTCAAACTTCTCTTTGGGGCTAGGAAGTTGCCTCAGTGGTAGAGCACTTCCCTAGCATATGCAAAGTACCATAAAGAAATAAATATATAAATGTAAACATTTCTTTGGTGATTTAAAAACATTTAAACTTTAAAATGTGATGCAAAAAATAGAGGAAGGAAAAAATTAGACTCGATGTACTGCAAATGCTGAGAAGAAATTGGCTCAGTTATATTGTACATGCAGACTTGTAAATCTTCAAAAGAGAACAAAAGGTGGGTATGATTAGGTAGTAAAGGAAGGAAGGCTTAGAGAGATAAATAATTTTCCCCAAGCCAAACAGCTAGTAAGTAGCAGACTGGGATTCTGATCTTGATAGGACGACCCCAAGATGAAATGAATTATCTTAGTCCATCTGGGATGCCATAGCAAAATAAATATCTTAGACTGGAGAATTTATAAGCAGATTTTTTATTCTACTCACAGTTGTAGAGGCTGGAAAGAACAAGGTGCTAACAGTTTTGCTGTTTGGAGAAGGCCTGCTCATCATAAGTGGAACTTCATGTTGGAAGGGTAGAAAAATCTCCCTCTGACCTCATTCAAAAGAGGGAACTATACCCATTCATGAAGGATAATGACATAATCACCTTCCAAAATTCCCACCTCTTCATGCCACAATACTGGACTTCAACATATGAGTCCGGAGTAGGGGAGTGTGGATCACAAACAATCAGACCTGAGCATGGACCCAGGGTCATCTTCCCAGATTGACTCTAGCTACCTACCAAACGTTCCTGAAAGTGGTCCTTGTCCTCCTGGTCTGAGATGGAGCTCCAGTTACATCATCAATATTGCAAGCAGCAGGAAGGATGAAGGTGGAAGACAGGGAGAGACTGTCCTAGTTTTCTATTAAGGAAAGCTACCAGAATTATCACATAATCTTTGACTTTTCCACATGTGACAGAACACAGTCACTTAATCAAACTAGCTTCAAAAAAGGGTTTCAAATATAATCTATATATTCCAGAATGCCATGCATAATAGAAAAACATTGATGACTCTGAGAAGGCAAAGATGGATATCAGGATAAACAATCCACAGCCCCTGACCAGTCCACCTCAGACACTACCAAAATATCCACTGTACACTCCCCTTCCTAAACACAGGAACACAATCACAACATCTCCAAAGGGGACAAACACAAAGTTCATCTGTCCCCTCCACCTTCCTTACTTTTGTAGAACTTTCCCATAGATGATTTTTATGATAAAATCTATATAATAAACATGCTGAGCCAGCTCTAGGTCACTGTTCTCAACTAGAGATCAGTGTCCCACCTGATCCCAGCTTTCTCTCTTAATGTTTGTGTGTCTTTTAATTCCCCATGGCCCCTTACTGGTTTCTAGAGTTTGGCCATGCAGGTCATGGCAAATGATCACCCCAATACATCCAAAAATGGGATAATCACAGGATCATGCCAACTTAAAATCTCACTGTAAGCTAGCTGCTTCCATTAACTGCAGACCAAGTTTGGATTAAGTTCTCTGCTGCTTTAAAACAACTTTTAAAGCTGAATGCTTTTCCAATTCCATAAGTGAATAAGTGATGTGAAAAGACAGTAAGGAATTACAAAACTGGCTGGGATTTAGTTCAAAGGAAATAGCTTTCCTAGCATGCACCAGACCCAGGGTTCCATTTCAGCAGGGAAAAAAACCAAAAAACAGGGATTTTAAAAAAAAATATTTATTTATTTGCTTTTAGTTGTACACAATGCATGTATTTTTATGTGGTGCTGAGGATCAAACCCGGGTTGCGCACGTGCTAGGCGAGCACCCTACCGCCAAGCCATATCCCAGCCCTCAGGGGCACTCGACCACTGGGCCACATCCCCAGCCCTTTTTTTTTGTATTTTATTAGAGACAGGGTCTCACTGAGTTGCTAAGTGCTTCGCCATTGCTGAGGCTGGCTTTGAACTTGCCATCTTCCTGCCTCAGTCTCCCAAGTGCTGGGATTACAGGCATGTGCCACGGCGCCAGGCTTAAACAGGCACTTTTCTGATGAAAGCAGAAAGTTATAAATGAAATGAACATGAAGGGCTGGGGATATAGCGCAGTTGGTATAGTGCTTGAACCTGAAGTATACTTTTGCTCTGAAGCCATTTCTCAAATCAGGAAAATGGGAAATTCATGAGATGAAAAAAAATAAAAACCCAGGAGTGACACAGAGGGGCTGAAATCTTTAAGTTCCTTTTTACGTAAGTGGGACTTCAGGGGATGTCTCTAGGCAGCGAGTAAACTGAAAGGAGATCTCAAGTGTGATTTCTGAGTGAATTAAACTGCCTTAATGACCTTGGATACCACAAACCTTGATCTTCCTTTCACATAATCTACAGATCACTGCTTTCTTCACATTGTGCAAGTATTCAAACAGGATAGCCAATATCAAGGTAAAGATAACCAGCCAATAAAAAGTGACCCCAATAAAAAGTTTTTAAAAATCAGCAAAAACAACAGGCAATAAAAATAAAACTACTCCAACGATCAAACACAATATCAAACAATTATGCTTAGTCATGCTTAGCTCAGTGTGCTGGCACATGCCTGGTGCCCAGCTTTCCAGAGGATGAAGCAAGAAGTGTGTTCAAGCCCAGGAGTTAGACACTGCTCTGTATAGATTCTGTCTCTAAAAGTAAGAAAAGCAGAAGATGGTGGGAGGGAGGAGGAGAAAGGAAAACACAACTGGGCTTGCTATGTTTAATAAACAGTAATTTAGAAGCCACAGAAACAGTGAAAAATCCTATGATGAGAAAAGGCAGGATATATTAGGAGATGCAAACAGAGGTAAGGATGATAAATATTTTGTGTTCTGAGTGTTTGCTTCCGTGACGCAGAGCCTCAAACCTGCCCTTAATCTAGGTCCACCTTCTGCTCAAACACCTCCCAAGAATCCCACCATCCGTTCAGGGGCTGAGGCCAGCGAGAACCAGGGAGGGTCGGGGCCTCCCCTCCCCTCCCCTCCCCTCGCCCACCCACTTTGGTTGCCCGACGTCCCCAGCGCCCCCTGCTGATGCCCAGTGAGACTCAAACGCAGGTGATAACCGTTTTATTCCTGGGTATCAGCACAGGGAGTTTTGGTGGCGTTAAAAAGGTCCCGGGCGGGTCACTAGGCGCCGGCGCTCAGCGGCTCCACGCGCAGCCAGAGCCCGCCCTCGGCGCGCAGGATCAGCTCCGGCTTCCTGCGCGGCTCCGTGTCGTCGGGCCGGACGCGGAAGCGCAGCAGCGTCAGCGCCAGCACCACCTTCATCTCGCTCATGGCGAACGTCTGCCCGATGCAGTTCCTGCGGGCGGGATGGGGACTCTCACTGCGCCAGGGACCCTCATCCAGGTCGGAACCCCCCTTCCGACCCTTAACAGCCTGAGGGGCAGCGAGGGGCGCCTGGCTGGACCTGTGTGGGCGTCCATGTCCCAGAGCCTGGCCCGAACTCCCGCCCACAACTCAGCCTAGAAGCCGGGGTGGGAAGGCTCTGAGCACACGGAGGACCTCATTTTGGACCGACCTCTTTGGGGACCTACCCAACATCCACTCTCCAAACCTTGGCACACAGACTTCACAAGAGCGCCAGGAAAGACACCGGCAACTGACCATCTGCAACTCCCCCCTCTTTCCACACGACCATCCCCAAAGTCCCGACGCCATCACTCCATTCCCCACCTCAGACTCCCGCTTTCCTTACCTAGGTCCTGCGGAGAAAGGAATAAAAGCTAAAGGTGACCTGTCCTTGGCGTTTTCTGGGTCAAAGCGGAAGGGGTCGTAGACCTGGAGGGAGATCCACCGAGACGCAGTTGCTGGGTGGGGTCTGCCAGCACACCCAGGCAGAGACAGAGGTGCGTGTGGTGGGGGAAGGTGACGTCTGATTTTGGGCTTCAGAACGCCACTCCACCTCCAAGAACGGGAGGAGGGAAAGAAAGGCAGCACCTCAGGGTTGGGCCACACAGCTGGGTTGTGATGAGTCCCGAAAATACTGATGAGGCAGGTGACTCCTGTGGGAGAGAAAGAACATGGTCCAGCTGCCTGATGGAGACCTTTTCCTTCACAGGGGCTTCCTCCCCCTGCCATTGTGGGCACCTTTGGGGATGACCCGGCCGTCGGGGAGCGCAACGTCCTGGGTGCAGCGGCGGGAGATGACTGTGACTGGGGGGTGCAACCGCAGACTCTCCTTGATGCACATGGTCAGGAAGGGCAACTGGGCGAGGTCGTCCCTAAAACCACCCCCCAAAAAAACAAAAATCATCCAGAGAGCAAAACAGCCTTTGCCAGCTTCTGCGTGAAACCTTTTCTCCTTCTCATAAAAATAAGCTCCAGATGGATCAAGTATTTGAGAATTAGAAAAGCAAAGTGTTAGGAAAGGACTGAGAAGATGTAACTAGGTATCTTTAGAAGATTTTTCTCAAAACACAGCATCCAAAAAAAAAAAAAAAAACCACTGTAAAGAAGTCAGTTGTTTGCATGAAAATAAGTGTTCTTGATACCACAGAGCAGAACAAAAATACAAACAAGTGAGAAACAAAATACATTTAATTGTGTATGGGGGGTTGTTTTATCAGTGTGATTTTTGTTTTTTGTTTCAAGACAAGGTCTGGCCCCCAAACCTTGATCCTCCACCTCAGCCTCCTGAGTAGCTGAGATTACAGGTGTGCAGTACTAAACCCAGCTCACTATACCCACTATAGCCCTTCTTTATCACCCCCTGTGTCTCTCTGTCCCCCTTCTCTCTTTCCCTGTGCTCGCTTTCTCTTCCTTCCACCCCCTTCCATCACCTCTCTTCTCCCCTCCTGTCCTTTTCTCTGCCTTCTCCCCTTCCCCCTTCTGTTTTTTTCCTCCTCCCTCTGCACCTCCCACTTTGGTAAAGACTTGCTTCTTGACCTAGTGCACGGTTCCTCTGATGGGAAAAAAAAAAAATTCTTCTGATAATTATTCAGGGGCTCAGTTGAAACAGTTATTTTACCTCTAGCTTTGTTTCTCTTACTCTCAACCCCATCCCTACCCATGTATGCCTGCAGTGTCCCCACCTGGGACCATTTGCCCACCAGTCTGACAGTTCCTGGAAGGCAGATCCCTGGACCGTTTCCTTCTCTGGTCTCTAGAGCACAGAACAGGGCTGAGCACAGAATGGGGGATGGGAAGGCAGTGTGGGCCTGTTTTCTGAATGAAGCCTGCATGGATGAATGATGCAGGTGCTCTGGGTTAAAATAGATGACTTTTACTTCCAGGTGTCTCCTATGAATCCTTGGATTGGACAGGAAGTTAAGAATTAGGGTGCAGGAGAAGAACAAACTTTTGGGGGGGGTGAAGATCCTTGAAAAATAGCAATTTGAGAGAAAATAAAGGAAGTGGAGGGGAAAGTCCATTTCCTGACCATGGCTAACAGGCCTGTTCTACCCTCACAGATTGTCACAGTGTCGCTGATTCTCCCATAAGTTCAGATCATTCTGTCCCCAAATCCTGCAAATGTACCCTTGCTAGTCAGGCTGGGTACCAGGCCCTGCCTCTGCATTGGGTCCTAGTCTCACAAAGCAATAATTAAATCACAAGCATCTTACCCATCCCCACCTGGAGAGCAGAGCCCATGAGAGGGGCTCAGGGAGAGCCTGAGGACTCACTCACCACTCAATCTCTTTAGGATCACGGTCCCTCAGCAGCTCTTGCACCTCCTTCCGGCAGCGCTCCTGGTATTCTGGGTGCCTTGCCAGGTTGTACAGGACCCAGGAGAGACCACTGGCCGTGGTGTCATGGCCTGAGGGGCAGTCAGGCAGCCTTGGGCCTCTGGGCTGCTTCAGCACCAGAGGGTGGACAGCGCCCAAGCATTGAGGTCCCAGGAAGAAGGGGAAAGAGGAGAGTGGACAGAATGCAGTGATCCAGGGTCCGCCCAGCCCATCGCTGGGATGGAGAGACCCTCCACCCCCTCTGCAGTCCTGAACGGGGCCCCTCACCCTCAAACATGAAGGTGTCAGCTTCTGCTCGTATATCCTCATCTGACAACTCTTTTCCATCTTCATCCTGGAGAGAAGACAAGACATCGCCCACCCCGAATTACACCAGGTCTGCAGGATCTTCAGTGTGACTGACACAATTTCTAAAGATCTGTCTTCCATCCAGAAACGCAAGCCTCTTGCACCCCTAGACCTCTGTTGGTCACCATCACCAGAATCCCCACCACACAATCATCCTGTCTGGCTTCCTTGCCTCCTATTTTGTTCCTGGTGGGAGGAATAAAATAGTCCATGAATATTTTCATATTCTGTATAATTTCTGTATAATGAGGAATTTCTGATGAAAGGATACTTACTGGAACGTGGGTTGGAGGATTATTGAATGGCAATTTACCTTGGACGTTAAGCATTACTCCAAATACATTTGCTCACACTCTCAAGTGAGAATCTTACCTTACGTCCCCAGAGAGTTTGGTTCTCAGGCCAATAGACTTTACCTTTCCACTGAAGACAATTTATTTATTCTCCAGAACAAAGTTTGCTCCCTCTCCATTTCCCGCCCCCAGAAGAGCAATTGTGCCACCTGTCCTGTATAAGCTTCAAAACTCAGATTTGAAGCTTCAAAACAGATTAAAGTCTTGCATCACCTGGGGAAGGAAGGGTTGGGAATTGGGAATCATTGCTACAATCCTACTCAGGCTGCCATTACTGTAATAACTGGACTTTTTATGTCACTTAGTCACTTATGGAATTGATTAAAGTTGTGCATCTGTCAAATAGATACAGATGAAAGTGTAGTATACTAATTTCTTAACTTATAAAGAGATTATCAGGCCCTTCACAGTTTCAGACTATGGAGCCCCCTGCTAGCTGCATCCAAGAGTTGTCTCTGAGATCTATTTAGCTCTGGCTTGATCCTCCCTTCTCAGATACCTCCTATAGCTTCCCCGTGTCCTCCTGTTGAGAAGCTCACTTTGGTCAGCAGGAGCACATCGATGAAGTCCAAAGTTTTGGACTCAGCCTTGGCCTTGAGGAAGTCACTAATACCCTGATCAGGGAGGGTGCGGCGCCGCTCCCGGATGACAGCATCTGTGAAGTCATGCACCAGGCGGCAGGCCTTACGGAAGCGCTGCCCATTGGGGCTGAGAAGGTACAGGAAGTCGATGTGCATGAGGAGTTGCTCATGCCTTTTGACCACAAGGGCACTGAGCTCCAAGATGGCGGCAATATATTCACTGGGCTTCCTGCAGGGTGAGGACATAAAAGGAGGCAACAACTCAACATACCTGATGCTCAAGGAGTACTTCTCACCAGGGGCTGGGAGCTACCTCCCATCAGGAAACTGAGTGTCCAGAAACACATGGCCTCACAGACACACAGTGGGTATGGGCCATGAGGTTGACTCTCCTATGTCTCTTCTCTCTCTGCATCCCATCTCTATGAACCACCTCTAAACCCCAAGGAACCCAGAGCCTAGTCTGGACATCATGCTCCTCTCCTTCCTTTAGTATCCAGTGCTGTCCTTTTTCCTGCCTGATGCTGTCCACACAGCTCACACATCTCATTCTCTTCTAACTGGTCCTAGAAGCAGCCCCTTCCCTAGCTTCCTTGCATCCAGTGTCAACTCCATGTACTGTCTACATGAGACAGTTCCACAGAGTTCAGCTCTGATCATGCCCATCATCAGCTCAAATTGGTTCCCTGAAAACCTCATGATAAAATTCACACTCCTTTGCCTGACTTTCAATCTCCTTTAGATCAACCCACTCTTGCCACTTGATCCTCCTCATCCAAGGAGTCTCCTTCTTGCCTGTTGTACACACTCTGCTCATCTGAACCCCATTACCTTTATTCAAACAATTCCACCTACTTGGAAGAACTGATTTCTCTCTCCCTTTCCCTGTACTCCAATGCCAGTTCTGATCCACAGCCTCCCGGAAGCCTCCTCTGGCCCCTACACATAGCCCTCCCTCCCCCACTGACTCACTTGAGTCCCTGGCCTAGGTTTCAAGGCCTTAGGAAAGGACTCACTCCTGACAATTGCTGTCGAAGCTGAAGACACATTTCTGCAGACTGTCCAAGGTCATGAGGCTGATGTGCTCAAACATGTCCAGACAGGCACTGCCCTCTGAGATCAGTCGCTGCCACTTGGCCTGGCCAGAGAAAAGAACTGGGCTGGGGCTTGACCTTGGCTCCCAGAGCCCCTGCCTAACAACTACTACCAGGATGGACTCCCCAGAGTCAGCCTTCTAGTCTTCTGCCCAAGCGCACCCAACCCCAGGGAGGATCATGTTCAGTGGGAGTAGAAGCTGTTCCTATCGAGAGATGAACGCCCAAGGCTGGCAATCAGTCCAAGCCCCAGCTCTGCCTCTGTGCACCTTTGATCACCCATTTTCTTCTCCTAAGTTCCACATGTCTAATCTTCAGCAACAGTTAAGCTGATCTGCTTCAAAGTCTGATTAACAGAGATAAAAACCCTGCTCCACCTTCCATGCTCACTTACTAGCTGGATGATCCTGAGCAAACTAATTTCTCTCACACTCACAATGATTATCTGTCATGTGCAAAATGACCTGTGCTATTTATGGTTGTGGAAAATAAATTGAACTACGTGTATTATGCAATTGGCATATGGCATTATTTATGGTATATATTGAGTCTTCAATGTTAGCTTTCCTTGTCTTCATAAAGACAAATTGATTTTTAAAATATCTCCTATATTGGGAAAGGTAGTCATGCATAGGTCCTGATCTTCCTTTCTAGGTGTGCTGAGAATGCAATGTTCCTAGCCTGGACCATTTCTCAGAGGTATGTTTGTAGAGAACAACCCCAAAGGAAGATGGAATGACTCCTCTGGGTGAGAATCAGGCTTGTTTCTGTTTGCTAAGATTCCCTAACCCTAATGTAATGGAATACACCAATGAGCAGGCACCTATTGAAGCCCACCTTGTTACCACCATGGGATTTGGTGGCTTGGAACAAAGATGAAAAGCAAAAAGAAGCAAGGCTGCTTGCTGAGTCATGAGTAATCAACTACCCTTTGCCACTGATTGAGGAATCTCATGTCTTTTGGAAGAATCCAAGAACAGATAAGAAGTTAACTTATTAACTTACAAGTAAGAAAAATCCTAAGCATTTCGCAGAAATCTCACCCCCAATATAACTCTACTTCCTGGACCCACACCTTTTGCAGTGTGATTTTTTAGCAACTTCTACTAAGAGGGCAAATATGTTTTACCCCCATTTGATCATGTGATAGAATTCTGACTTTGGCCAATACAATGTGGTAAAAATGAGGTCATATGCCCAACGAAGCCTGTGCTTCAAGAGACACTGCAGCCTCCTCTCACATCCATGGAACCCTATCTCTGCATTGGAACCCCAGGCCATCCACCTTCTGAAGGGAGAGAATCATGCGGAAGAGTACAGTTGTCCCAGATGAGGACATTCTACATCAGTCAACCCCCAAACATGTGAGGGAATCTCGCCAGGGTCATCAGAGCTTCCCACCTGATCCACAGCTGATCATACAACTTGAGTGATTCCATCCACATCTGGAAGAACCAGCCTACTGACCTATATCCTTGTTAGCAACTCTAAACCCTCATTGATTTAAACCAATGGGTTCAGAAATGGCTCGTTACACAACAACAAATTCTCTACAGTCTTCATCATTAGCACTGTGGGTTTACAGACCTTCTGTGAGAGAAGCACAGAAACTAACCCCTTCTGAGCACCTACCATGCACCAGGGACATAACTCCACTATATTATTTAGACCAACTTTTAAATATAGATTTTTATTCCCATTTTACTAACGTGGAAACCGAGGCACAGAGAGAAAGACCATTGGTCTCAAAGTGGTTCATCAGAGCCAGACCTGTAGACCCCCTCTGTCTGTGACCCTTCTCCCACCCAGGTTCAACTTTGGACTCTAGGTTCAAGAGACTCACATGCATGACATTCGTACTGTCGTTGAAAATCTTCATGTAGGGCTTCAGGATGTTGAAATGGAAGGCAGGTGTCAGCAGGCGCCGATGGTGGCTCCACTTGTCACCAGAACTCACCAAGAGCCCGTCCCCTGGTAGGGCAGCCATGGGCAGTGGGCAAGGGCAGCACCTTTTCCTGGTACCCAGGGTTCCCCCAAGCCCTGTCACCTGCAGTAACTTACCCAGCCAGGGTTTCAGGAAGCTGTAGAAGATCACGTCCTTGAGGGCAACAGCAGCTGACATGGACAAGAACCATCAGGGGCCGTGGAGAGGGGTAGAGGAAGGACTTTGGGAGGAGGTGGAGGCTCCCAGGCAGGGTTTGCACTTTCCCCCTCTAAGCCCAGCACAGCAGGAAGGATTCCAGGGGAGAGGAAACAGGGAAGATGGAGGAGGCAAGAGAGGACCAGGCCAGGCTGCAGTAGCAGAGCCATGAAATAGCCATGCGTGGCACAAGACAGACCAGCACACCTGGGCATGACTCCGACAAAGTCCAACATGTTCTACAACATTCTAGCAGAGCACAACACTCCACAGAGCTTATAGGAAACCTGTCCACCCAGCACCATTTGACATCTACTAACATAGACCCAAGACATGTGACAGGGACCCCTGTTATGTCCTGACATGGGCAAAACATACATGACCTGCCAAGACAGGATACGACATCCTTTGCTATGAACTAGAGAAAGTCTAACATGACATCTGTGCCCCACAGACAGACTGCAGACAGGATTGAAATATGGTCCTACTCATATCCCAGATATGGTCCAGATGTGACCCAACTGAGTCTCAGACCTGACCTGGATAATAAGACCTGCTTCAGACACAACTCAAATTAGGTCTCAAGTCTCTTCTCGGGGGGACTCTGGGACCCAGACTCCAGACAAACCACATACAAGGCCCAGATGATGCCAGCAGACGGAAAAGCCAATCTTCAACAGAAATGCAGACAAGAACCACACAGACACTGACATGCCCCAAATGTCCTTGGCCGCAGCTGAGCCCCAGACAGGACCGTCACCAAGGATCCCAGGTGTAACCAGGATCCAGGAGTAAATATACATTGGCAAGTTGTGCCCATTCAGCAGATGTCACACAGACATGCTCCAGACATGAGCAGACATGACCAGAGGTCAGACAGGTGGGCATCCAGCTGAGACAGAGGCATCATCCCTCCTGCCTGCACCGGGGTCCCCGAACAGCTTGAGGCAGCACAGAGACCTTGGCAGCAGGCCAGCTGGGGTCATGCCAGTGTCTACCTGGAGCAAAGAGCACGGGCTTGATGAAGGTGGGGTGGAAGATGCGGACGACTGGGTTCCAGGGCCCCACCCACCAGCAGCACACATCCCCAAAGGTACTCGCCAGACCCTGGGCGTACAGCAGACCTTCTTCTGAGCCCTGGATCTGGAGAACAAACAGAACCTGGTGCACACTCCACTAGGCGACCAGAGAAGGACCTACAGCACAAAGACCAGGACAGGGAGTGCGGGGAATTCCACCCAGCAGGTCATACTCCACGCTGAGCTCTGCCTGGGCTCTCTGCCCTCATCCTCCCTACACAAGAGTCCGGACCCCTCAGTGACAGTCACAGAAATACTCCTTCCCTTTTGCATCCCAAACACTACACACCTGGATTGTCTTCCATTCAGTTTTCCAGATAGCCATGGAGGCTCTGAATGAGAAAGTCACATACATGTTCACAGCCCTCCAGAGAGCAAGTCACATGCCTGTGACCAGAGTCAGGGTGTCTGAATCCGCATCCTGAGTGCTTAACCACTAAACTGCTTTGTGTTCCCCAAAACAATCACACTGGGAATCCCATGCATGCCAAGACTGGGAAATCAGAGTCGCAGTGATTAAATGGGAAATCTGTCCTCCGATTCAGGCCAGGATGAATCAAGTGACTAATGGGTTATTGATGGGAAAGCTGGGGAATGAAGAGCTCTTTCATGGAACTGAACTCCTGGGTCTCTTCATTCCAACCCTGCCTTGAATGGAAAGTGATGCCGAGAGAGCAGACAGATTTCTTTGAACATTATTTGAGAGCTGGATCTAACTGTGCTTGAAGATCAACCTCCCTGGACTTTACACTAAACAGATTCCCTCTCTGACTTAGAACACACCCTCGTGAGTCTCCACCACAAACGACTGAAAGAGACTTCAGCAGCCAGAGAGTCAGGGATCTGCCCTGAATCACCAAGCACTTTGGTATCAGAGCCATTGCTCCTTCCCCTGCTCAACTTGGTCTGGCTAGTAATGGGAAGGACAGGGGGCAAGGAGAACCAACCAGGCTGGGGGGAATCTCCTAAGGAAGACTCCTAGGGTCTGGAGCAGGAAGGCAGGGAAAATGCAGGGGACAAGCCACAGGAAGGGGTAGAAGGAATCCACCCACCAGAGTTGGATATGGTGGAAATAGCCGCCAGGCTCTTCCACCAGCCACAAGCCCTCCTCGTGGCTCTGGGCCTGTAGGAGGGCCAGGCTGGGGCCAGGAATGGCAGGGGGACTCAGGTGCTTCTGATGCCTACTGCATCACCTGCCCCTGCTTTGAAACCTTCTAAGTCGTCACTTCACACCCTGCTCGGGTAGCTCCTCCTCCAGGAGGGCTCCAGCTGCCCTGGCAGGGACAGTGCTTGTCCGCTAGCTGTCACAGTCCGTCTCCCTCCAGCCCATTCCTGCCCACACAAAGTTGGGGTTGTTGGTCCAGATGCATTTCCTTGAGCTAGGGGGTCCTGCAGGAAAGAGCCCTGGATTGAGTGAGGCCTCTTGGGGCTCCAGGGGCACTGAGAACACTAGGGTGGGGGGTTGGTGAGACCACAGTGGAAGAAAAAGACAGATGGGGGCTAGTGAGTCCATGAAAGAGAGAGGAAGAAGGCTACGAGAGAAGAGGGAAAAGGGGGCTGTGGCGAGGCAGGGGCCCACAGGAGCCTGCAGGTGGAGGGCTGAAAGCACTCAGATGTGTCATAGCACCCGCCACCATGAGCTCTGCACGGGTACCTGAGGCATTGAGGACAGATCGGACGATGTTGGGGTGGCACAGAGTGACGAGGGGAAGGACAGGGCCCAGCCATGTCATAAAGCCCTGAGGATAGGTGCCCACCAGCTTCGTCACTTCCTTCAAGCCCTGCTCTGTGGGTTGGACCTGAAAACAAGGCAGGGTGGTCACCTCCTGGCATGGTTCATGTCAAGTGTCACCTTGTCAGATAGTCCATGAAACGTGATTTCTGGGTGTGCCTGTGAGGTTGTGTCCAGAAGAGAGTAGCGTCTGCGTTGGTAGACTGAGTAAGGAAGACGCACCCTCCCCGGTGTGGGTGGGCACCAGTCCACTGAGGGTCCAGAGAGGACGTGAAGGCAGAGCAAGGCCAGATTCACTCTCTCTTCTGGAGCTGAGACATCTATCTCTCCTGCCGCTGGACATCACGACTTCAGGTTCTGAGACCACTGGACTCAGAACCTAATACCAGCAGTCTCCACCACCAGGTTTTTGTGCCTTTAGATTCAGACTGAACTAATGACAATACCAGATTCCCTGGTTCTCCAGCATGTTGATGGTGTGTAGTGGAACTTCTTGGAATCCATAATATATGAACCAGTTCCCCTAATAATCCCCTCTTCTCTCCCTCCCTCTCTCTCTCTCTCTATGTATAGACACACACATGCATACATACACATATATCTTATACACACACATATGTATATATGTCTGCATAATGTGTGTATATATGTATATACATGAACATGTATATATGTATATCTGCATATGTAGCACAATCATGTATATAGTAGTCACTTAAGATTACAGTGTAACTGTTGGGTATTGTAGCTTACATCTGTAATCCTAGTGACTCAGGAGGCTGAGGCAGGAGGATCTTGAGTTCAAGTTCAGCTTCAGGAACTTAGCGAGGCCCTAAGCAACTCAGCAGAACCCTATCTCTAAATAAAATATGAAAAAGGGGCTGGGGATATGGCTCGGTGGTTAAGTGCCCATGGGTTCAATCCTTGGTACCAAAAAAAAAAAAAAAAAAAAAAAATTACAGTGTAGCTGAAGAATTTGAAGAACAGCTATCACCCAGCACTTTAGCTGTTCTTATTCTGTGTTTGAATACTTTCAGATACATAAATACTTACTATTGTGCTGCAATTGCCTACAGCATTCAGAAAAGTAACAGGTTGCATAGGTGTATACACTAGGAACAACAGGCAACACCACATAGCCTAGGTGTGTAGTGGACAGCTATACTGCCTAGGTATGTGTAAGACCACTCCCTGATGTAGGCACAAGGACAAAATCACCTCATGACGAATTTCTCAGTATGGGTTCCCATGATTAAGTGATAAATGACTTTGTGTCTCTGTGTGTGTACGTGACCTTTTTTTTTTTTTTTTTTTTTTTTTTTTTTTGTACTGGGGATTGAACTCAGGGGCACTCAACCAGTGGGCCACATCCCCAGCCCTTTTTTGTATTTTATTAGAAGCAGGGTCTCACTGAGTTACTAAGTGCCTCGCCATTGCTGAGGCTGGCTTTGAACTCGCGATCCTCCTGCCTTAGCCCCTAAGTACTGGGATTACAGGTGGGTGCCACCATGCCCAGCTGACCATGTCCTTTTGCTCTTTGTCTGGAGAACCTTGACTAATAAACCACCCCAAGATCCACAACAGGGTCCTCCTACAGGCTCTGCAGGTGATTTGACTTCAGCAGTGAACACATGTCCCAATTTTGTAAGGATGGAGGGAATCTCTGCTTCTCCTGTCCGGTCCCTCTCAAGACCCTATCCAAGTCCCAACAGTGCATTCCAGGGCAGACAGAGAAGTCAGGCTGTGACTCAGAGAGGTTAACCTGGGCTTGAGAGGAAGGGTTTTCTCCTGCGAGGAGTGGTTCTAGCCCTGAGGGAACCAGAGAGGAATACCCCAATGGGAAAGAGTTTGGGGGCAGCAGTATGGCATTGGGATTTCCTCTAAGAAGGGGTGACACCCCTTCCTTTTATGTCCTGACAGGTCCATATGGTCCCCAGTTCCTCTCATGGAGAAGGGTCCACACACAGGGGACGTTCTGGCCTCAGGGAGCTCAGAGGAGCAGAGGTGACCTCCATCTCTCCATCAGGACTCTCCCAACCATGAGCACCTGCTGCTACCCAAATTCTCGCAGACCATTTTGTGCATGCTCTCATTAAACCCATGCACATGCCCATGAACTGTGTGCCCTTTACTAGGGAAGCAACCCGAGCACAGCTACCCAAAGTAGAGTGAAGATCTAAGGTCATTGTAAAAGGTGGGGTGAAGGAAGGCTTCTGGGAAGGGAAGTGAGTGGCCAGCTTCAATCTGGGTTGGGCAACAGGGCCCATTGGTTCATCTTAGGGGAGAAGAGAGATAAGAGGAAGGTGCCCCAGGAGGGAGAAAGGGTAGGCAACCCATATGTATCTCCTGGCTGAGCTAGTCCACAGGAAGCGATTGCTCATTTCCGTGGACATCCAGAAGCCCATAGATGGGCAGACACAAAGAAATGGTTCAGGTAGGAGCAGACCCTAGTTAGCACCTCTGTGGAGGACTCAAGTCCAGCAGCAGAGAATGTGAGAACACCAGGGGTCCTCACTCTGTGTAGCCCACCCTGGGAGCCCCTCACAGATGCACCAATGTGGCAAAGACAGGCCAGAAATGAATCCAAAGCAGACTAGGCTGGGGGACTAAGAGGAAAGAAGGGCTTGGCACATCCTGGGGTGAGCGCATCACCAGAGCAGCTACCTTCCTGGTTCTCTGCTGTCCTAGACCTTAGCCCACCCTGACACCCAGCTCCTTGAGCTCCATTTCTGACCCCTCAGCAGTCCATACACCTGATAGCCCAACCCAGCCTGATGCCACACTCACCATGCCCAGGTGACCCAAGAGCCAGTTCCGTTTGGGGGGCTGCGGGAAACATTGAAGGCGACGAGTGTTTTCATAGAAGGCATAGATCCAGATCAGGCTGCGGGCCAGGAGCCAGGAGGCCCCGACCAACAGCAGGAGCACCCAAGGAGAGGCTTCCAGGGGCCCCAGTCCCAGCCAGGACAGGCTCAGCTGTGGCATTCTGTGGGTAAGATGGGACCGAGGGTGAGCTGCGGAGGCCCAGGGAAAAGACAGTTTCTCTAGGGACACTGGACAGGGACAGTGTTGTGAAAGAGGCAGGAGGGGGCTCAGAGAGGGGAAGAAGACCTAAGGCAATCCAGGGAAAGCATCAGTGAGAGGGGAGAAGAGACAGAGGTGGAGGAGAAGAGGAGAAATTGGAGAGGGGGAGGAGGAGAGAGACTGATTAGCGTCCAGACCTTCCTGAATCGTAGACAAATTTCTGGGGACTGTTACCCGGAAACCACCAGTCTCCCAGGCTGGCCGGCTCTCTGGAGCTGCCCCAGCCCTGGACAACAACCTCCTCATACCAGGCAAAGAACCCTCCAGTCCCACCAAATCCAGCCTGGCACCTTCTGTCAGGAGCAAAATGTCCCCAACAGGCTCTTCTCCCCTCCTCTGGGACTTCTTTGTCCCTGGTTGATGACCTGGAGGAATCTGTGGGAGACTGAGCTGGGCTGGGCTGGACCAGCCAATCCCAGCAGGCCTGCCTGGGCAGGCAGCCAAGAGTGGGGGTGGAGCCAACTGGGTGCAAAGGGGAACCACTCCTTGGTCACCGGCACCGGCACTGGGTCCTTAGAACTTGGCATCTCCTACATGAGGTAGAGAACGTGTGTGTGGGGGGGGGGGGAGTGAGAAAAGGTAACTGAGTGACAAAGTTTACAGCCCCACCTGCTCTTTCAAAGCCAGGGTGCAGTAGGAAGAAGGATGAATTTATGGGTTCAGGAGAGCAGGGCCAGGCCATGCCTGCCCCCAGAACGTCTCCTGACCTTCTCTCCAAGCATGGACTGGGAAAACATCATGCATGATTGCTCAGTGCAAAATTAGGAGGCTCAGAGATGGAGACCTGTGGCTGACCAGCTGCATAGCCTGGCAAGAGTTCAAGTCCTGCTTCCAGCCAGCCCAAGGCCTGGATTGAGACATGTCTTCTAGGAGCAGCAACAAAGAATCCAGCCCTGCCAGGCATTATTTGGATCAGATTCCAGGGATAAGGAGACCAGCTGAAAGAGCACACTTGGGGCTGGGCTCATTTGGAGCAGGAAGGTGAGAGAAGAGAAGGTGGATGGGGTTAAGAGGGGACTTCAGATAATAGGGTCCAGACAAGGGAGGGCAGAGCCAGGAGACCCTGGGTATAGACCCTGTCCTGCCTCATCCTTGCTCTGAATGTGGGTAGCACCAGCTCTCCTGGGCTCAGTCTTTCTATATGAGAATTAGGATATCAGGTGAGAACATTAAGGGGAATATATGGAGTATAGGAAAGGGGCTGGCAATTACAACCTCGCCTGCTTTAAGCCAGTACTGTACTCGCAGGACTGTAGGTCAAGTCTTCCTACTGTACGCTCTGCTTTACATAAAGCAAGACTACTGTGTGCCAGGAGCTCTGCATAAATGGGACCTACTGAGTGCAACTTGTTCTGCATAAACTATGCCCACTGAATGCTACCTACTTTACACATGGTGTACCTACTATGTGCTGTGCACGTAGCATAAAGCATGCCTACTGAATGCCACCTGCTCTACATAAGGCAAATCAATTGTGTGCTGAAACACTCTACATAAAGCATCCCTACAGAATGTCATGTGCTCTGCTTAAAGGGCACCTACTGAATGCCATCTGTTCTGCTTAAAGCATGCCTAATGTGTGCACATCCTATACAAAGTGTGTCTGATTTGTGCCGGATGCTCAGCTGCATCACAATGCCCCAGGTTTCCTGCTAACCTCTCCTCAGCTATCTAAGAACCTAGACCCTAAAGCCCAGTCCCTCTGCCATCCTGCTTCACCTCCATTCACTGAGAACAGTGAATTAATCGGGACATTTATACATGGTGGAAGCTCAGGCAATACGGCGGCCCCAGAAGAGAAACACCTTGAGACACTTAATCACCACCCGCTCCCTCCTCCTGCACCCAGGCGCTTCCGCCCGACAGGGCTGGCGCTCCCCTCCTGGCCCTCTCTGCACCCTTCCAGAATTGCCCTGCGGGGTGGTCTCAGGTGGGGGTGGGCTCCAGAGATTGAGCTCCTAGAAGGAATGTGGGAAAGAGACGGTCTCCTTTCACTGGTAGGATGTTAGGGAGACCCCCAAGCCTCCCTCTGTACCCCCACTCAGTGGCTGGGAGATTCTGTTCCTAGAGCCCACAGCATGGTGGTGTGTGCCCTCCCCAGAGTCCCCTGCACCACCGAAGGGAAAGACTTCACCTGCTGGCAGGTCCATCCACATCAAGGCCAGGGGACAGTCCAGCTGGATCAGCCAGCCCTAGTCCTGGAGACAGGAGAAAGGTGCCCTGCGGCTGCAGTTGTTGTCTCACTATGTGCCTGGGAGTATCAGGCAGCCTAGAGCAGGCATGCTGGCCACTGCCACATTTGCCTGCATGTCACAGACCTTGATTGAGTCCTTTAGATAGAGTAAGCTCTCCCCCACTTTATGAATGGGAATAAGGCTGAAAGAAATTTACATGACTCGTCCAAAAGTCACATTGTTGGTGGAATCAGGGAGCCTGCTGTTAACCACTAGACTGCACTGCCTTTTTTTTTTTTTTTTTTTTTTTTTTTTGTACCGAGGATTGAATTCAGGGGCACTTGACCACTGGGCCACATCCCCAGTCCTTTTTTTGTATTTTATTAGAGACAGGGTCTCACTGAGTTGCTAAGTGCCTCGCCATTGCTGAGGCAGGCTTTGAACTCACAATCCTCCTGCCTCAGCCTCCCAAGTGCTGGCATTACAGGCATGCACCACCCCACCCGGCTTGCACTGCTTATTGTCTGTGGCCCCACACCCAACAAAAACAGCCAGCAGATGCAGCACAGCAACCTCTAAGCATGCAGGTTCAGGCCCTGGGCTGACAAACTGACTGGAGAAAAATCCAGAGCAACCTGGAAATAGCTCCTGTGCCCCAGTACTTCTGGGAGGATCCATAGAGTCCCAGAGTTATTGGTTACTCAATTCTCATTCAGACCTGTGGACCCACAGAAGGCATTTTCTGAGGATAATCCCAAGCAGCCTGTGGAGAAATTCACACGCACACAATGGCAGTACACCCCCCAAAGGGACTTATAGAGGAGCATGCCACAGACACCAGCCACCAACCAGTGTGTCCAGATACAAGGTCCTGACCTGAGACACGTCCACTCCAGGGGGCAGCAACCCCTATGCTGTCCTCCCCTCAGCTACCAAACACCACATCAAACAGACTATAATGCCTCTACCCTAGACTGCTGCACCATGCACACACCCCAAAATATGCACAGAAGAGCCCACACTGGATTTGACAGCACTGAACACACAGAGCTTTTCTTCAGGGGGTACACAAGACTACAACCCCTAAGTCACAGATAATTAGAGACCATCTTGCTAATAGGTACCCAGATACAATGAAGATCAGAGAGCCTCCTAGGATTGTGTTAGAGGTGAGCAGGAGTGATCACTGCCTCCACACTCAGAGAAACAGAGGTAAAGCTGAAGAGTGGTGGACATCTTCGAAAGGTCCTAAATCCTAATGAAATCCAAATCAGGGAGACTCAATAAGAAATTTCTCCACCTTGGATTATTATAAATAGCTCTTGTGTCATTTTTTTTTTTCACTTAACCACTGAGCCACATACCCAACCCTATTTATGTTTTATTTAGAGACAGAGTCTTGCTGAGTTGCTTAGGGCAACTAAGCAAATTGCTGAGGTTGTCTTTGAACTTGCTATCCTCCTGCCTCCAACTCCCAAGTTGCTGGGATTACAGGCATACACCACCACGCTCGGCTCTAATGTCAATTTTAATCTTACATATATTGCTTTTCATTTTGCATCAATAAATGTTCCCTTATTATTCAATACTGCACCCTTGTTTGGCTAAGGCTCAGGCCCTGGAAAGTTTTGGGGTTCTGGCAATTGAAAGAAGATGCAAGGAGCAGTTGGGATAGTAGACATACTTTATTTGGAGGTGGCAGCAGCCCTTCCCCTTCCCCCCAAGTCTCTCCATAGGTCTTTTTATATGCAGGCCAACCAAAGAAGGCATAGTGCCAACAGGTTACATCGTGAGCACATGCTCACAAGCAGATGTTTATGACTTTGAGTACATATGCTGAATCAGGGTGTTTATGACCTTGACTACACACTAAAATCATAGCTCACCAGAAATCTCCGTGAGGGACCCTAACTATAGCCACCTTGGGTCTTCCTTACAACCCTCAACCCATTTGATTTTACTTCTCCTGTTGCTTTAAAGTATTAGCTAGAATCACTCTCTTTATCTTTGTTTTCCTAAATCAGTTTTATACTTGCTCATCTTAGTCTCTCTTTCCCTCTTGCATTACCTACTCCTGCCTCAAATCCCCTCACCCATTTTTTCTTCTTCTTGCCTTGGTTTGTATTATTCTTTTCTATCTTCTTTTCTTTTTCTTTTTCTTTTTTTACTTGGCCCAATTTTTCTCTCCTCCCTCTTTCAGCCCCTGTATAATATAATAATAATTTTATTATCTTTAATAACTAATTTCTTAATCTATTCTGAACAGTTCTACAATATTATACCCAGATTAGGGGAACTGTGGAGTACATTTTCATTGAGTTTCCCCCTAGAGTTTATTAGTCCATGACTTTTCTCTGCGTGCTTGCAGTTAATAGAGCTTAGTATCTTCTTTCCAAGTGTCACTGATACTGGGAACAGCAGAGGGCACACACTGAGTGGGAGTATCAATACCTGGATATTCACCCCGCCTGGAGGAACTTAAAAAGAAAGAAGCTCACTAAATTGTCCCTTGCATAAAACTAGAAGAATAATCATCCCAGCAGATGGGTAGACATACAAAAAATATAAAACATCAAGGGAACAAACTACCCCCAAAATCCCACCACACTTGAACAACTGATCCATTGATACCATAGTGGAGGAAATGTTGAAGAAAGAATTTAGAGAGTTCCTAGTTAAAATGTCCAATGAGCTAAGCATATGAGTTCAGCATAGGGATGAATCTCACTAGAAGAATAGTCAATTCAAGGTGCATAAAGCCTGAATTATCATTAGAAATAAATTGAAATGGCAAGAAATAAAAATCTCTGCGTAATAACCCTGAATGAGCTGGGTGCAGTAGCACACGCCTGTAATCCCAGCACTTGGGAGGCTGAGGCAGGAGGATCAAAGCCAGTCTCAGCAATGGTAAGGCACTTAGCAACTCAGTGAGACCCAGTCTCTAATAAAATACAAAAAAAGGGCTGGGGATGTGGCTCAGTGGTCGAGTGCCCCTGAGTTCAATACCCAGTACCAAAAAACAAAAACAAACAAACAAACAAACAACAACAAAAAACCTGAATGTAGATGATCTAAACTCTCCAATCAAAAGACATAGATTTGCAGAATAGATTAAAAAAGCAAGACCCAACCATATGTTGTTTATAGGAGACTCATCTCACAGGCTGTAAGTGAATTGATGGGAAGAGATATACCATGCAAATTGAAACCAAAAGCAAACAGGCGTACCTATCAAACAAAGTAAATTTCAAGTAAAAATTAATCAGAAAAGACAAAGAAGGTAATTTCATACCAGTTAAGGGAATCATTCAACAACAAGACATAATTTGTGAAATATTGATGCCCCAAACATCAGTGTACCTGCGTACGTAAAACAAATCCTTCTCAATATAAAGAATTCAAGTGAACACAATACATTATTACTGTATGATTTCAACACACCTCTCTTACCATTAGACAGGTTACCAAGACAGACTCTTCAGAACTAAAAAATATTATTATTCAAATGGACCTAACAGACACATATAGAATATTTCATTCACTAATAACTGAATTCACTTCCTTCTCAGTGGCACACGGAACTTTCTCTAAAACAGATCATATTTTAGGGCACAAGGTAGTCTTAAAAAGTTTTTAAAAAGATAATTTCTTACAGCCTATCATATCACAATGGAGTGAAATTAGAAATCAATGACAAGATTTTAAAAAGAAAATAATTTTAACACCTGGAGATTAATAATACACTTTTTCTTTCTTTTGGTGGTGCTGGGAATTGAACTCAGGGCCTTGTGCATACCGAGCAAGCACTCAACCAACTGAGCTATATCCCCAGCCCCTGATAATACACTTTTAAAAAAAAAATTTACTTATTTGCTTTTTAGTTGTACACAATGCAATGCATTTATGTTTACGTGGTGCTGAGGATCAAACCCGGGCTGTGCACGTGCGAGGCGAGCGCTCTGCCGCTGAGCCACAACCCCAGCCCCAATAATACACTTTTGAATGAGTAATGGATCATAGACAAAATTGGAGAAAGACTGAAAAATTCCTGGAAACAAACGAGAATATAGATACAACTTATCAAAATCTCGGGCACAGTATGAAGGCAGTTCTAAGAGGAAAGTTTATAGCATTGAGTTCATACATTAGAAAAATAAAGATACCAAATAAATAATCTAATGATACATCTCAAGTCCCTATAAAAAGAAGAAAATGCTAATTCCAACATTAGTAGAAGACAAGAAATAATTAAGATCAGAGTGAAATTAATGAAATTGAGAATAAAACAATGCAAATTAATGAAATTGAAAATAAAACAATACAAAGTGTCCATTCAACAAAGAGCTGATTCTTTGAAAATGAAACCAAGATCTATAAACCTTTAGTCAAACTAACCAAAAGAAAGAGAAGTTCCAAATCAACAAAATTAGAGATGAAAAGGGAGAGATTACCACAAACACTCCAGAAATCCAGAGGATCATTTTGAAAATTTACACTCCAATAACATGAAAAATCTAGAAAATATTGACAAAAATTTTGAGACACATGACCTATAATCATGAGGATATAGAAAACTTAAATAGGCCAATATCAAGCAAGGAAATTGAAGCAGAAATTTAAAGTCTTCCCACAAAGAAAAGCCCAGGACCAAATGAATTCTCAGCCAAGTTCTACCAGATCTTTGAAGAATAATTAACACCACTCTTTTTCAAACTACTCTATGAAATAGAAGGGAAGGGAACATTCTAAAATGCATCCTATGAAACCAGTATCATCCTGATACCAAAACCAGACAAAGACCAATATTCCTGATGAACACAGATGCAAAAATTCTCAATAAAATGTTGACAAACCTCATTAAAAAACACTTTAGGAAGATAGTACACCATTATCAAGGGAGTTTCATTCCAGTGATGCAAGGTTGGTGAATATACAAAAATCAATAAAAGTAATTCACCACACAAATAGAGCTAAGGACAAGAATCAGATGATCATTTAAATAAATGGAGAAAAAGCATTAGATAAAATCCAGCACTTATTCATGTTAAAAATGTTGGAGAAACTAGGGATAGAAGGAACTTACCTCAACATTACAAAGACTATATGTAAAAAACCCAATGTCATACTGAATAGAGAAAAAAACAAAAGCATTTCCTCTAAAATAAAGAACAAGATAAAGATGTCTACTTTTACCACTTCTATTCAAAATAGTTCTTGAAACTTAAGTCAGAGCAATCAGGCAAGAAAAGGAAATTAAAAGGATACAAATAGAAGAAGAAATTAAAATATCCTTTTTTTTTTTTTTGCTGATGTCATGATCCTATATCTACAAGACCCCAAAAAATTCCCCAAAAGATTTTTAGAGCTGATAAAGTCAGCAAAGTAGATGGATACAAGACCAACATACGTAAATCAGTCACCTGCTTAATCTCCAATAATATCTGCTGAGAAGGAAATCTACCCCATTTATGCTAACCTCAAAAAATACTTGGAAATTAATCTAATTTTGCTAAGTTGCTGAGGCAAGAAAGCCTTTTTAACAAACACTTCTGGGAAAACTGGTTGTCCATATGTAGAAAAATGAGACTAGATTCTTGCCCTGCACAAAAGTCAATTCAAAATGGATTAAAAAACAAAAAACAAAAAACTACGAATTAGACCAGAAACCGTGCAACTCATAGAAAAAAAAAAATGTAGGGTCAATGCTCCAATATGAAGGCACAGGCAGTGACTTTCTCGGTAGGAATCCTAAAGCTTGGGAGAAATACCAAGAGTTAATAAATGGGATGACATCAAATTAAAAAGCTTTTGCAGTGAAGAGGAAACAGTAATGTGAAAGATAACCTACAGAATGAGAGAAAATCTTTGGTAGCTACTCCTCTGACAGAGGATTAATGTCCAGAATATATAAAGAACTCAAAAAGCACAAAGAAACCAAATAACTCAATTAGTAGATGGGCAAATGAATTAAACACACAGTCCTCAAGAGAAGAAATACAAATGGCCACAAAATATGTGAAAAATGTTTGACATATTTAGTGACTAGGGAAATATAAATCAAAACTACACTGAGATTTCCTCTCATTCTGGTTAGAAAATCAGGCAAAAATGGGCTGGGGTTGTGGCTCAGCGGTACAACCCTTGCCCAGCCCGTGCGCGGCTCTGGGTTCGATCCTCAGCACCATGTAAAAATAAATAAATAAAATAAAAGGTATCGTGTCCAACTACAACTAAAAAATGAACGTTAAAAAAGAACACAAAAAATAATAATAAATTCTGAAGATAACATGGAGAACAAAAGAACAGTTTTACACTGCTGATGGGATTGCAATTGAGTACAACCACTGTGAAAATCAATACAAAGTTTCATCAAAATACTAGACTTGAAACCACCACGTGACCCAGCTGTGCCACTCCTTGGTATTTATCCTGAAGAATGAAAGTCATCATACTGCAGTAATACATGCATACCCACGTTTATAGCAGCACAATTCACAATAGCCAAACTACGGAACGAGCCCAAATGCCCATCGGTGGATGAATGGATAAAAAAAAAAATGTGGCATATGTACAAAATGGAGTTTTATTCAGCCATAAAGAAGAATGAAATTATGCCTTTTCAGGAAAATGGATGGAACTTGAGATTACGTTAAACAAAACAAGGCAAAATCAGAAGGTCAAGGATTGTATATTGTCTCTCGTGTGTGGAAACTGGGAGAAAAAAGGGAAAGAAACATGGGAGATCTCATGAACATTGAAGGGAAATCAGTCAAGTAGAGGAAAGAGACGGTGGGGGGCGGTGGGGAAGAGGGAAAGTGGAGATACTGGGGGAAGATATTGTCCAAATTATATTGTTATATTAGTGTATGTACGAATATGAAAAAAATGCCAATAGTATGTACAATTATAATGCACCAATAAAAAATATGGGAAAAGGGCTGGGGTTGTGGCTCAGCGGTAGAGCGCTCGCCTAGCACGTGCGCGGCCCGGGTTCGATCCTCAGCACCACGTAAAAATAAAACGCATTGTGTACAACTAAAGCAAATAAATAAATAAATATTTTTTTTTAAAAAATATGGGAAAAAAAGAAGAGCAGAAACCTGAATGACATGGAGGAGTGGTCTGTGTATTGGGGCCAAGTCAGGAGTGTAAGGACCGAGCACCAGCAGGGGCAAACAAATGGCCTAAGAAAATGCAATCATTCTTGCTTCCTTCCTCAGCCCTGCTGAGACACAGAGAGATGTGGTGCAAGTTCCCCCAGGGTCTGTGGGGAGCAGAAGAAGCTGTGCCCCAGGTGGTGATGAAATCTGGCCCCGTGGGTCAAGCCGGAAGCAGTTGCTGTGTTTCACTCATCAAAACAAAGTTCAGGAAACCAACCAGTCCCTGAAGACTCATCCAGGACAGATCCATTAGTGGGGCCTGTGAGTGTCTTGGCTGATGGGACAGGAGAGCAAATGAGCCAGTTTCATACTTTTTTTAATATATTTTTATTTGTAGATAGACACAATACCTTTTTTATTTTATTTTATTTATTTTTATGTGGTGCTGAGGATCGAACCCAGTCCCTCACATATGCTAGGCAGGTGCTCTACCACTGAGCCACAACCTCAGCCCTGGTTTCAGGGTTTTTTCAATTCTAATTTGTTATATATGACAGCGGAATGTATTACAATTCATATTACACATACATAGCACAATTTTTCCTATCTCTGGTTGTATACAAAGTATATTCACACCATTCATGTCTTCATACATGTACTTAGGGTAATGATGTCTATCTTTTTTTTAAAAATTTATTTATTTGCTTTAGTTGTACACAGTACATTTATTTTTACATGGTGCTGAGGATCGAACCCGGGCCGCACATGTGCTAGACGAGCACTCCACCGCTGAGCCACATCCCCAGCCCCAATGATGTCTATCTTATTCCACCAACTTTTCTACCCCCATAGCCCCTCCCTTCCCTTTCCACCTCTTTACCCTATCTAGAGTTCTTCTAATCCTCCTATGCTCCCCCTCTCAATCCCACTATGAATCAGCCTCCTTATATCAGAGAAAACAATCAGCATTTGGTTTTTTTGGGATTGGCTAACTTCACTTAGCATTATATTCTCCAACTCCATCCATTTACCTGCAAATGCCATGATTTTATTCTCTTTTAGTGCTGGGTAATATTTCATTATGTGTATATGCCACGTTTTCTTTATCCATCCATCTACTGAAGCACATCTAGACTGGCTCCACAGTTTAGCTATTGGGAATTGTGTTGCTACAAACACTGATGTGGCTGTGCCTCTGTGGTGTGCTGTTTTTAAGTCCTTTGGGTATAGACTGAGGAGTGGGATAGCTGGGTCAAATGGTGGTTCCATTCCCAGTTTTCCAAGGAATCTCCATACTGCTTTCCATATTGGCTGTACCAATTTGCAGTCCCACCAGCAATGTATGAGTGGGCCTTTTCCCTCACATCCTTGCCAACACTTATTGTTGTTTGTATTCTTTTTTTTTTTTTTTTTTTTTTTTTTTTTTTTTTTTTTTTTGTGGTACCGGGGATTGAACTCAGGGGCACTTGACCACTGGGCCATATCCCCAGCCCTTTTTTGTATTTTATTTGGAGACAGGGTCTCACTGAGTTGCTAAGTGCCTCAGCAATGGCTTTGAACTCGCGATCCTCCTGCCTCAGCCTCCCAAAGTGCTGGGATTACAGGCGTGCGCCACCGCGCCCGGCTTTTGTTGTTTGTATTCTTAATAGCTCTTATTCTGACTGGAGTGAGATGAAATCTTAGAGTGGTTTTGATTTGCCTTTCTCTAATGCTAGAGATGTTGAACATTTTTTCATGTATTTGTTGATTGATTGTGTATCATCTTCTGAGAAGTGTCTGTTCAGTTCCTTGGCCCATTATTGATTGGGCTACTTTTTTTTTTTTTTTTTGGTGTGTAGCTTTCTGAGTTCTATATACACCCTAGAGATTAGTGCTCTATCTGATGTTCTTGAGGGTTGTTTTTTTTAAAGATTGACTCTTTTTTTTTCATGTTTATTTACTTTAGTTGTACGCAATGCAATGCATTTTATGTTTACATGGTGCTGAGGATCGAACCCGGGCCGCGCACATGTGAGGCGAGCGCTCTGCAGCTGAGCCACAACCCCAGCCCTCTTGAGGGTTTTTTTTTTTTTTTGTGTGTGTGTGTGTGTGTGTGTGTGTGGTACCAGGGATTGAACTCAGGGGCACTCGACCACTGGGCCACATCCCCAGCCCTTTTTTGTATTTTATTTATTTAGAGACAGGGTCTCACTGAGTTGCTAAGTGCCTCGCCATTGCTGAGGCTGGCTTTGAACTCGCGATCCTCCTGCCTCAGCCTCCCAAGTGCTGGGATTACAGGTGTGCGCCACCGCGCCCGGCTCTTGAGGGGTTTTTAAAGGAGCAAATAAGCTTCAGACAGAGAAGGTTCCACAGGACTCATGGTGGTCAGTTCCATGCTCTCCTGGATGAGTGCCAGTTCTAAACAGCTGGACAACCTCCGGCAGCCCTAGAATGGGAGGACTCCTGGTGGGATCCACAGGCCATCCAAGTTCAGGGAAAGAAGTTTTTTTCATCCTAAACCAAGGGAGGAGAGTACCATGGAGTCTATAGGGGTGACACAGAATTTTGTTCCTCATCAGGGAGTCTGCGTAGCCAGCAGCAGGCAGGGCCACCCAAGACAGAGGAGCTGAGTAAACCCCCTCTGCAGGGCCACTGTGTAGGTGACAGGCTTCAGCAGACAGGAGCTGCTGTCCACCTGCCTGCAGCCCTCCAGATTTTCTCAGTGGGGGCATCTTCAGGTGGTCAGAGGGGGAGGGGGTGTGATAGTCTGGTTCTGGCTCTTGCCTCCAAATCTCATGTTGGGGTCTAACCCCCTTTGGGAAGTCCCACAGGATAGAAATCTAAAGCTACTACAGTGTTTAGAGATAGGTCCTTTGGGGTAAAAATAAAAGTGGGTCCTTTGAGAGGTGACTAGGATTAGATAAGGTCACCAGGGTGAAGGCCCCATGGTTGAATCCTAAGACTTCATAAGAAGAGGGAGAGAGCCCAAAGGATTTATAACACATGTATACACACCCTGTTTCTTGACATGTGATGCCCTGTGCCACACAGGGACTCTGCTAGCTAGAAGGGACTACACCAGATGTAGTCCCTTGACCTTGGACCAAAACTGTGCATCAAAATTACCTCTTTTCTTTATACTTTAGCCATCCTCTGATGAAACACTATTAGTAACAGAAAATGGACTAAGACGGAGAAAGAATGACATCATCCTCTGCCCTCCTCTTTCCAACACATCTTTTGGCCACAGTCACTCCCACTGATTCCCGGAATGGCTGTTCCTGGGCCTTGCCAGGCTCTCAGCTGATGCTGCCCCCAGGGTGCCATGCTGTGCCTCATGGTTTCCTTTGAAACACCCTTGTACAGGGCTCCTCCTTGATCACCTTGTTCAGCCCACTCGAGGTCCCTGGCGGGGCCTGACTGCTACTTACCCAAAGGGAAAGGACTCCTCAACAAACCTGTTATGTGGGTGTCAGTGTTTGTATGTGCACAGAAACACTGAAAAATCACACCCAGCTGTTGGAATGGGAAGGAGGAGTGGAAAGATTGAATGTGTCTTACAAACACCGAGACTTACCAATGATTTCCTTTTCTTATATGAAGCATTTTAAACGATAAGTACTCGTTCATATAATTATAAATTGTATTTCTTTAAGAAGGAAACAGGCTTAGCACCATGACTGTCGGGTAGCAGGACTCCCCATAGATGTCTTGTGAGGAGCCAGAGAGCACTGTGGTTACCAAGGCGTCAAGGGACAGACTGCTTTGTCCACACCAGGGCCAGCTGTGTGGCTTTGGGCATGTCTCTGTACTATTCTCTGCCTCCATTTTTTCTCCTCAAATCTGGGGATAATGGCAAGGTGTCATAAACATTAAATAAGTTAAGACAAGTATAAAGGGTCTACAACAATGCTCCCTGATAAGCAGTCAGCACCAAGCTGGTATTTGCCATTATTACTGTTCTGATAGATCATAGGCACCACCTACAATCCTGGGGTCCCTCCAGCACCCCAAACAGAAAACTTGATGGCTATAAAAATCCCCCATTCACAATCTCTCCCCTTCTCCCCTCTCCCCTCTCCTTTCTGGCCTCTCCCCTCTCCCTTCTCCCTCTCTCCCTCTGTGTTTTCAGGATTTGAGGAAAGCAGTGAGCACCGAGCTTGGGGTCAGAAAGCCCAGGTCAAAGTTGGACTACGCCACCCCACCAGTTGTGTGGCCTTGTGCAAGTGACTTCCCTTCTCTGAGCCTCTCATTCCTCCTTGTCAGAAAGAGCATAAGAATGGGTCTAGGAGGGTTGGAGGAGTCAGTCAATATCCGCGTCTTATTTGGGGTTCCCCAGAAGCAGACCCGGTCACAAGAGTTCAAGAGCAAATACTTTATTCAGAGGTCACCTCAAGACAAGAAACCATCTGCAAGTTGTCTCTGTGGGAGGTGATCCCAGGAAACACCAGCAGGACACTGGGGAAGTGGGATGGAAAGGGAAGGAAGCAGTTAAAGGGAGATGGATGGAGGACGATTGCACTGTGGGTGACGCGGCTCCAGGAGACAGACAGCACACACACCCGAGTGATCCCACCCAGAGTGAGGGAGCAGCGCTCTCATCCACCCACATCCCTCCGCCAGTACTCAGGATGCTTCAAGGGCAGTGTGTCTCCAGAATGTCCTGCCTGTGCTGCAAGGGTCAGGCCTGGGGACAGGCAGGGCTCTCTCAGCGCCTTCCAGCCATGATCACAGCCTGGCGTGGACAGACACAGTTGCTCAGTGATTCCAGCACACACATTCACATATGTGCACACGCTGAAACACCAGCAGTGTGTAAATACATACAAAAAGAGGCACACAAACACGCACATCCCACATGTGCCCATAATTGTGTGCACCCCCCATACACTTATGTGCACACTGATGCATGTTTTTGCACAGTTGCACAAATAGAGTCACACACACACACACACACACACACACACACACTTACACACAGTCACAAACCCATGCAGTCTCACATTCTCACACATTGAACTAATAAGCAGACTCCTTAGAGCACGTTGTCCCGAGATGGCCTAGCAGAGGGAGCCTCCTCTGCTCAGAAGAGGAAGAGGCGGGAGCAGCCAGTGACAAGACAAGGCCTGGGTGAGTTTGGGGCATTACAGGGGCAGGTGTGCCAGAGTCTCAGGGACCCACATACCACACTTCATCACTCTGTTCACTGACCTGCATAATCGTTGGTGGAACCTCCAAGACTCCTGTTAGACTGGGAAAGGAAACTTTTTTTTTTTTTGTACTGGGGATTGAACTCAGGGGCAGTTTACCAACAAGTGTCATCCCAGCCCTTTTTATATTTTATTTTGAGACAGGGTCTCACCAAGTTGCTTAGGGCCTCACTAAGTTGCTGAGGCTGACCTTGGAACTTGCAATCCTCCTTTCTCAGCCTCCCCAGCTGCTGGGATTACAGGCAGAAAAGGAGACATTTAACGTCAGTGTAGATTACACTTTGAAGGAGTTGGCTGCATTGTGAAGCACAGAAATGGAGGGCTGACTGTTGGGAAAGTGAGGACCAGGAAAGGAGTGTGTGTGTGTGTGTGTGTGTGTGTGTGTGTGTGAGAGAGAGAGAGAGAGAGAGAGAGAGAGAGAGAGAGAGAGAAGGGAAATTTTGAGGAACTGCCATTATTTCACCTCTAACAGGAAAGATATCTGGTCAAAATACAAAAATCAATTCTGTTTCTATATTTCTACATTCCAGAGGTCAACCAACTAAGGTTTGTGGACAAAATCTAATCTTTGGCCCCTTTTTGTTTGGCCTATGGGCTAAGAAGAGTTTTTTGTTTGTTTGTTTGTTTTCAATTGACCTTTTATTTGATTTATTTATATGTGGTATTGAGAATTGAACCCAGTGTCTCAAACATGCCAGGCAAGTGCTCTACCACTGAGCCACAACCCAAGCCCTAAGAATAGTTTTTAAATTTTAAATGGGTTGGAAGAGAAAGAGGAGGGGTAGAAAAAGAGGAGAAACCAGATAGAGACATGTAAAGCCTAAAATATTTACTATGTCGTCCTTTAAAGAAAAGAAGCTAGCCAAGTCCTGCTATGTATAGCAACTGGAAAATAAATATTTTAAACAATCGTTTTTTTTTAAAACATCATACACCAGAAAAAGTGTACTAACACAGGTGTCAAGCTAACAAAAACCCACAGGATATTTATGGTGAAAACTTTGATGCACTGATGAAAGAAATCCAAGAAGATGCAGATAAATGGAGAGATAAATAACATTTGTGAATGGGAAGGATCAATATTGTTAAGATGTTAGTAAGCAAGGTGGTGCATGCCTATAATCCAAGCAACTCAGGAGACTGAGGCAGGATCACAAGTCAGAGGCCAGCCTAAGAAACCTAGCAAGACTCTGGCTCAGAATAAAAATAAAAAGGGCTGGGGCTATAGCTCAGTGGTAGAGTGTCCCTGAGTTAAATCCCCAGTACTGCAAAATAATAATAATAATAATTAATAAAATTAAAGGGCTAGCAATGTAGCTTAGTGGTACAGTGACTCTTGAGTTCATTCCCCACTACCAATATGTACATGCATATGTGTGTGTATATATGTGAGCGTGTATGTATGATATATATAATACATATATATGCTATATATGTACATAAAATATTAAATCCCAGCAGGGCTCTCTATAGAATCAGACAAGCTGATTGTGAAATTTACATGAAATGCAAAGGGCACACGGTAGTCAAAAACATATTTAAAAATAAAATTGCAATTGAAGAATTCTCTTCACCCTTTTCAAGACATTCTATAAAACTACAATAATCATGAATCTGGTATTGGCCAAAAATTAGACACATAAATTAATGGAACAGAAGAAAGAGTCCAGAAACACACCCACTCAAAATTAGCCAATTTATTTTAATTACAATCATGAAAGGCCAGTTTAGGCAAAAAGAATAAATTTTTCAACACAGGGTACTGGAGCTATCTACATATCCATAAACAATGGAAAAATCAAATTATTCCTCAGTTTATACAAAGCTAACTACATATCATAGCATTAAATACAAAATCTCAAACTATAGAAACTAATAGAAGAAAATATAGGAGAAAAACTTTGCGATCTTGGCTTAAGCACAGGATTCTTAAGTAAAACAGCAAAAGTATAATAAATAAAAAGAAAAAAGCTAAAAATGCCATGAATAAAGAATGATTATGAGAAGACAATCCACAAGCCAGAAGAAAAAAGATGAATAAATTATACTTCAGGCAAAGGACATTTGTATTAATGCAAATATATAATGAGCTCTCAAAATCCAATAATAAGGGGCCGGGGCTATGGCTTAGCGGTATTGCGCTCATCTCACACGTGTGGGGCCGTGGGTTTGATCCTTAGTACCACATAAATGAAATAAAGGTATTGTGTCCACCTACAACAAAAAAACATTTTTTAAATCCAATAATAAAACTGGGTGTGATGGCTCATGCCTATAATCCCAGTGACTCGGAAGAATGAGGCAGGAGAATCACAAGTTCAAAGCCAGCCTCAGTAACTTAGTGAAACCCTAAGAAACTTAGTGAGACCCTGTCTCAAAAACTAAAAATAAAAAAACAAAAATAAAAAGGACTGGGGATGTGGCTTAGTGGTTAAGTGCCTCTGGGCTCAATCCCCAGTGCCCCCCTCCAAATCCAATAATAAGAAAGCAAACAAAGCATTTGAATAGACACTCTACCAAATAAATAGGTACATGAAAAGATATTAAACACCACTAGTCAATAGGAAATGCAAATGACAATCTCAGTGATATTCCACTGCACACCCATAGAATGGCTGGGAAAAAACCGACACCACCAAGTGCTGCTGAATACACACAGCAGAGAGACCTCTCATGTACTACTGATGGGAATTTAAAATGGCACTGACACTGTTAAAGAGTTGGATCCTTTCTTCTAATGTTAAACATACACAAAGAATATGAAGGAACCATCATTCTTCAAGAGCAATGAAAACAGGTTCTCACGAAAACCTATACACAAGGGGCTGGGGTTGTGGCTCAGTGGCAGAGCACTCGCCTTGCAAGTGTGTGGCCCGGGTTCGATCCTCAGCACCACGTACAACACAAATGCATTGCATTGTGTACAACTAACGTAAATAAATAAATATTTTTTAAAAAAGAAAGAAAACCTATACACAATATACATAGCAGCTTTATTGATGACACCCCAAACTGAAAACAACCCTCTTGTCCTTCAACTGGTGAAGGAAGCTTAGTCCATGCAGTAGAATGCCACCTAGCAAGGAGAAGAAGCAAAGGCTTGATACATACAACACGGGTGACTCTCAAGTGCAATATGCTGATGAAGAACCCAGACTCTAAGGCTGCATAGTGTATAAACCCATCTGTACAACCGCATGAAGAAAGCAAAACTGTGGGCAGAGAGAATAGATCAGTGGTTGGTTTTTGACTATCAAAGGTGACCCTGGTAGTTGTGATTACATGGCTCTGGGCATTGTCAAAACTCAGAACTGGGGGCGGGGGTTGTGGCTCAGCGGCAGAGCACTCGCCTAGCACGTGCGCGACCCGGGTTCGATCCTCAGCACCACGTAAACATAAATGCATTGCATTGTATACAACTAAAGTAAATAAATAAATATTGAAAAAATGTTTTAAAAAAAAACTCAGAACTGTATGCCAGTGGAGCAACTTGTACCTCTGAACATTTTAATGCAATTTTAAGATGAAACAAAGGGTGACTGTATTCATATGTTACACACTGTTTTTCTAAGTACACAATGGAAGAATATACCAGAAAGCATTTATCTAAAAGTGAGGCAAATCTGCACAGCAAAAGAAACAATTTAGAACAGGAAGAGAGAGCCTACAGAATGGGAAAAGATCTTTGCCATCTGCTCCTCAGGACATTAGTATCCAGAATATATAAAGAATTCAAAAAACTTAGCATCAAAAAAAAAACCAAATAACCCAATTAATAAATGGGCAAAAGGGGCTGGGGTTGTGGCTCAGCGGTAGAGCACTTGTCTAGCACGTGAGAGGCCCGGGTTCGATCCTCAGCACCCCGTAAAAATAAACACATTGTGTACAACTAAAACAAATAAATAAATATTTAAAATAAATAAATAAATAAATGGGCAAAAGAACTAAACAGACACTTCTCAAAAGAAGTGGTATAAATGGTAAACAAATAAAGGAAAAATGTTCAATATCTCTAGCAATTAGGGAAGTTGAAATCATCTCACTCCAGTCAGAATGGCAGTTATCAAGAATACAAGTAATAATAAGTATTGGTGAGGATGTGGGGGAAAGGTCCACTCATACATTGTTGCAAATTAGTGCAACTACTCTGTAAAGCAGTATGGAAATTCCTCAAATAACGAGGAGTGGCACCACCCTATGACCCAGCTATCTCACTCCTCAGTATATATCCAAAATATCTAAAATCAGCATATTACAGAGATGCAGCCACAGCGATGTTCATAGCAGCACAATTCTCAATAGCCAAGCTGTAGAACCAATATAGGTGCCTTTCAACAGATGAATAGGTCAAGAAAATGTGGTATATACACACAATGGAGTATCATTTAGCCATAAAGAAGATGAAATTATGGCATTTGCCAGTAAGTGGATGGGACTAGAGACTGCTGCACTAAGTGAAATGAGCCAGACCCAGAAAGTCAAAGGCCAATTTTTTTTTCTCATATGTGAAAGCAAGTCCAAAACGAGGGGGGAAAAAAAGTGGGGCAGGGGAATCCATCAAAATAGAAGAAAGATCAGGGGAGTAGAGGAAGGGGATTGAGAGGGAGGGAGGGAGGAGAGATGGGATAAGGGAAAAATAGTGGGATAAATCTGACCTAACTTTCCCAGGTACATATATGAATATACCACAGTGAATCTCATTACTGTGTATAGCCACAAGAGTTTATTAAAAAAAAAAAACCTGTAAGTTAATAGCAGAAAGATCAGTAGAGTAGAGAGAAGGGAACAGCAGGAGGAGGAATGGAAAGAGAGGGCCAGTACTGGAGACTGAATCAGAGAAAATTCTATTGCATGCTTTTGTAATTATGTCCATATGAATACTAATGCGATGTATAACTAAAAAGAAGCAATAAAAAAGAAATGAAAACAAGCATACTTGAACTGATGAATAAATAAATAAACTGGCATGCAAATTTAAATATATATATATGAAGCAATGGGGAGATGAAGAACCAATATTTCACACTGTACATTTTATTTTTTTAATATTTATTTATTTGTTTTAGTTGTACACAATGCCTTTATTTTTACGTGGCGCTGAGGATCGAACCCAGGCCGCACGCATGCTAGGCAAGTGCTGTACTGCTGAGCCACAACCCCAGCCCATGCATTTTATTTTTTTATGAGAGTGAATGTTTCCTCTCAAAACTATTACATTGAGGGCCAGGGTTGTAGTTCAGCAGTACAGCGCTCGCCTAGCACGTGCGAGGTCCTGGGTTCAATCCTCAGCACCACATAAAAATAAATAAATAAAATAAAGGTATTGTGTCCAACTACAACTAGAAAATAAAAATTTAAAAACTATTACATTGAAAATTTGAGGCTCCACCTGTCAGAATCTCGCCTGGTAATTCTGAAATGGTTGCCCAGGTATCTGATATTACTAGGGCTGAGACCCACTTTGAAAATCTCTTCACTTGTAGGTTGAGGTGTGATCTCTGCAGGAACCTGAGCAAATTCACCCCACTGCACACTGAGTGACCTTGAGCAAGTGAGTTGTTCTCTATAATCCATAAGAATGAAGTGAAGGTGAAATCAATGTTCATCTGGGGGAGCTGCAGGGTCACCATGTCCCCTCTCAGTGTCTTCTTCTGTGAACAGGAACAAAACTTCAGTGTCTGTGAGTTACCAGGCCACAATTGTTCTATGGAAGATGTCCAATCACACTCACATCTTACTTGAAAATATTCTTACCTATTGCTATAAAAATTAAGTCTTTAGTCCAAAAGCTATTGGATAAAGAGTAATTCAACTTTTAATTGACAGTGATATCTGGAGCCATTTTTGTTCTAACATGTAAATGTAATGTTAGACTTAAATATAATTTTCTCATGTGAAACATTACAGAAAAAACTTGAAGTATGTGTGAGAGGATATCAGCAGTGATTATTGACACATGTGTGGATTGTAGGTGATTTTTATTTCTTACATCTCTTTACAGTACTCTCCTCTAAGGATATGCATTGTTTTGGAATATGAAAAGCATTTGAATGGAGAGTGCTACAGGCAAAGAAAAATGAATGTTATTTTCCACTTACACCATGTATTTTTTTTCACCTCATTTTTCAGTGTCATTTGTTATTTCACAGTCTATAATCCTCCCAGGTCCTGATCTGTGTCCTCCTGAGAAGCACTCAGTCTTAGCACTGTGTCCTGATGGAGATCCCTACAGTTGGAGAGGAGCCAGTCCTGAGGCAGCCTCTGTCCCTGGTGCTGAAGGGGAGGCCCAGCTCTCCCGTCACTATTCAAGCCCAGGGCCACTTCCATTTACTCCCTGGAACAGCTAGATAAAATGGAAGTCCTGGTCGTGCCTCTCCATTTATATATATATATGAATATATATATATATATATATATGTATATATATATATATATTCATCTGGGGGAGCTGCAGGGTCACCATGTCCCCTCTCACCATATATATATATATATATATATATATATATATATATATATATATATACCAGTTCTAAGCTTCAGGCCATTGTCAGACCAGCTTGTAATTTCTCAGGTTTTAAAATATAGATATTTAGAAACTTCCCAGTCATGGCGGCACATGCCTGTAATCCCAGTGGCTTGGGAGGCTGAGGCAGGAGGATTGCCAGTTCAAAGTCAGACTCACCAACTTAGCAATGTCCTAAGCAGTAACTCAGCAAGACCCTGTCTCTAAAGAAAATATTTTAAATGGCTGGAGATGTGGTTCAGTGGCCTGGGTTCAAACCCCAGCATCAAAAAAACAAAACAAAACAAAACAAAAAACACCTACTGAATATTCCAATGATTTTCTCCAACAGCTGGTAGCCATGCTTTTCAAAACTCAAACTCCTGTTTTGGGCTGAGGATATGGCTCAGTGTGACTTTAAAACACTTCAAAACCTAAAACGTAATCCAAAAAGAAGGGAGAAAGAAGAAAACTAATTTTCATGGACTGTGGATGCTTAAGAGATATTGGTTCAGTTATGTTTACATGTAAACTTGTTCACTCTTCAAAATATACTAGTGGGGGTGAGGTACTCTTAGGTAGTAAAGGAACTGGGGCTTAGCAAGATAAACAATTTTCTCCAAGCCAAAGGGCTAGCAAGCAATAGACAGGGATTTTTTTTTTGCCAAATCTTTTTCTTTTTCATTTTTTTAATATTTATTTATTTGCTTTAGTTGTACACAATGCGTTTAATGCGTTTATTTGTACGTGGTGCTGAGGATCGAACCCTGGGCTGCACACGTGCTAGGCGAGCGCTCTACCGCTGAGCCACGACCCCAGCCCTAGACAGGGATTTTGACCTTGATAGGACAACCCCAAGGTGAAGTGATTGTCTTAGTTCATCTGTGATGCCATAACAAAATACCTTAGACTGGAGAATGTATAAACAATAGAAATTTATTGTTCACAGATTTGGAGGCTGGAAAGAACAAGGTGCCAGCAGATTCAGCGTCTGGTGACAGCCTGTTCCTCATAGATGGTGCCTTCTGCATGTCCTCACATGGTGGAAGGGAAATGAAAGTTCCCTCAGGCCTCTTTCAAAAAGGGGCACTACTGTGATTCGTAAGAGGTCACAGTCCTAATCACCTCCCAAAGTCACACCTCTCAATACCACAATGCTGAGGATGGGGTTTCAACCTTGGAATTTGGGGTGGGGGAGTCCCAAACATTCAGACCATAGCATGGATCCAGCATCACCTGACTTGACTGCTTCTAGCCATCTGCCCCATGTTCCCTAAAGAGCAGAGCTGTTCTCATGGTCCGAGAGGGAGGCCCATTGTTTTAGTCAGCTTTTTTGCTGCTGTGACTAAATGACCTGACCAGGATAATTTTAGAGGATAAAAAGTTTATTTAAGGGCTCACAGTTTCAGAGGTCTTAGTCCATAGAAGGCCAGCTCCATTCCTCGGGGCTCTAGGTGAGGCAGAACGTCATGGCAGAAGATGACAATTCACATGATGATCAGGAAGCAGAGAAAGAGAGAATCCACTTCCAGATACAATATATATACACCCCAAAGCCATGTCCCCAAAGTCCCACTTCCTCCAGCCACATCCTACCAGCCTTCAGTTGCCACAGTGAATCCCTATCAGGTGATTAATTTACTGATTGGGTTAAGGCTCTCACCACCCAATCATTTCTTCTCTGAACCTTCTTTTTTTTTTTTTTTTTTTGTGGTATGGGGGATTGAACTCAGGGTCACTAGACCACTGGGCCACAACCCCAGCCCTTTTTTGTATTTTATTTAGAGACAGGGTCTCACTGAGTTGCTAAGTGCCTCACTATTGCTGAGGCTGGCTTTGTACTTGCGATCCTCCTGCCTCAGTCTCCCAAGTGCTGGGATTACAGGCGTGCGCCACCGTGCCCGGCCTGAATCTTCTTGTATTGTCTCACATGTGAGCTTTTGGGCAACACCTCACATCCAAATGACAACATCCATCTATATCACCAATATTGCAAGCAGCAGGAAGGAGAAAGGGGGCACCTGGGGAGAGAGGTTGTCCCAGCTTTCTATTAAGGAAAGTTACAAGAATTGCCAGATAACCTTTGACTTCTCTACATGGGACAGGACAGTTAGTTAACCAATCTAGCTTCAAGAATAATAACATGGGGCTGGGGTTGTGGCTCAGCGGTAGAGTGCTTGCCTCACAAGTGTGAGGCACTGTATTCAATCCTATGCACCACATAAAAATAAATAAACAAAATAAAGGTATTGTGTCTATTTATAATTAAAAAAAGAATAATAACAACCTATATTTCAGGATGCCATGTACTTAACAAAATGGGGATTCTAAGAAGGAAAAAGTGGTTATCAGGATATACAATAAGCAGTCACTAACCAGTCCATCCCATAATTTACCAAAATATCCACTGTATAACTTGTTTGTTTGTTTGTTTTTTTGTGGTGCCAGGGATTGAACTCAGGGGCACTCGACCACTGGGTCACATCCCCAGACCTTTTTTGTATTTTATTTAAAGACAGGGTCTCACTGAGTTGCTAAGTGCCTCGCCATTGCTGAGGCTGGCTTTGAACTCGCGATCCTCCTGCCTCAGCCTCCCAAAGTGCTGGGATTACAGGCGTGCGCCACCGCGCCCGGCTCCCTTGTTCTTAAAGTAGGAACGCACACCATCCCCAAGGGGATCAAAATCAATGGCCATTTGTACCCCATGTCTTGCTTAAAGGTATCTGAGTGATATGCAGGTCCCCCCCACACCACACACACACATGCACATACTCTTTTTGGTTACTGTGGTCAGGAAATCTATGGACTCACAGGCAGTTTTCACCCATAATACATCCAAGAATGGAATAATCGCTGGATCATGCCAACTTAAAATCTCACTTGAGACTTGCATTCCATTAATGGCAAGCTAAATTATTCGGATTAAGCTTCCAGTTGTTTTAAAACAACTCAAAGCTGAATGCTTTTTCAGTTCCTTAAATGAATTAATAACATGAAAAGTCAGGCCTGTGAGAGGCCTTGGGCTTGATCCCCAGCATTTGAGAAAGAGAGAAAATCACAAACACACTATTTAAATAAAAACATAAATCTAAAGGTAAAGTGAACATGAAGTATACTCTGAAGACTTTTCTCAAGTCAGGAAAATATGAAGCTCTGTTTTAATGGTCTTGTGATGAAAAGGGGGAAGAAATCAAAGACAAGGAGTGATACACGAAGGAGAATTTATAAGAAGCTTCTTCTTACATAAGAACCTTAATGATCTACATCTCTCCAGGGAGAGAGCAAATTGAAGCCAAGAAGCCACAGGTGTTTGGTCAACTTGTGTTTAAATTGCCCTAGTGACCTTGGGCACCACAAGCCTGGAACTTGGTTTAACATAATCCTCAAGCACAAGGGCTCCCAGGACACCTCTACAGAAAACTGTCTTCTTCAAATTCTACAAATATTCTTTCAAATATGTTAGCAAATACCCAAGCGAAGACAACCAGGCACACACACACAAAAAAACCAGTGACCCCATGAGTGAAAATCAGCAAAAATGACACACAATGTAATAAATGCACAGATACCACAATGATCAGACACACTGTAAAACAAGCAGGCTTGTTAGGTTTAATAAAAAATAGTAATTTAGCAACCACAGAAACAATTTAAAAAATCCTGAGTTGAGAAATGACTGGGTGTATTAGGAAGATCAGAATAAAGGTCAGGGTGGTGGAAATGTTAGTGCTATTAAACTGTCTCCATCATCTCAGAGTCTCAACACCGCCTTTAAAATCCTGGATCCTCTCCTGCTCAAACACCTCCCATGGTTGTCTTTGGCCCACACGATGAAATCCATGTTTGAGCAATGGGAGAACTTGCCATCCGCGTGGGAGCCCTATGGTCAGCCAGAGACGCTGTCACGGTCTTGGGCTCAAAGACCCCAGCCCCGCCTCCCCCCACCCACGCGCCCCCATCACCTCTGTCCTCCTGCGCCCCCTGCTGGCGCTCGCTCGGTAAAGTTCAAGCACAGGCCATCACCATCTTATTCCTGGGAATCTGCAACGGTGGGTGGGCGGGCGTTGTGTCCCAGGACAGCTCTCAGCGGGTCACTAGGCGCCGGCGCTCAGCGGCTCCACGCGCAGCCAGAGCCCGCCCTCGGCGCGCAGGATCAGCTCCGGCTTCCTGCGCGGCTCCGTGTCGTCTGGCCGGACGCGGAAGCGCAGCAGCGTCAGCGCCAGCGCCACCTTCATCTCGCTCATGGCGAACGTCTGCCCGATGCAGTTCCTGCGGGCGGGATGGGGACTCTCACTGCGCCGGGGACCCCCGTCAGGGCTGCATCCCACCGCTACTAGACGGGGACCTCCCACCACCCACCCAGATCAGGCTGAGGGGCAGCGAGGGGCGCCGAGGTGCCTGGGCCTCTGTGGGCGTCCGTGTCCCGGAGCCTGGCCCGGACTCCCGCCCCCGCTCAGACCAGCAGCCGGGAGGGGACTCTGGCACTCACACCCCTTTTCCTGGGATCCTGTTCAAACCTCGGGCCCCACAATCAGGCATGGGGCGTTCTGACGAGGCCCCTCTGCACACCCTCACCCACCCCCGCCTCCAGGCCCGCCGCCCTCACCTGGGCCCCGCCGAGAAGGGAATAAAAGCCAGCGGTGACCTCTTCTGGGAGTTTTCTGGGTCGAAGCGGGAGGGGTCATAGACCTGGGGACAGGGCAAGAGAGGGCTGCTGGGAGGGGTCTCTCGGCACCAGCCACCCCGGGAGAAGTCGTACAGGTGCAGTAGAGGGAGAGCGTCTGGTTTCCCGGGTCAGGTCCGCGCCCCATCACCAGGCCCCAGGAATGGGGGGTGAGGAGGGGGAGCAGCACCTCAGGGTCTGGCCAGACTGACGGATTGTGATGGATCCCAAAGATGCTGATGGCACAGACGTTCCCTGTAGGGAAAGAGGGGACAATCAGGACGAGGTCCGTGCTGCCCCATGAGGCCACCCACCACCTTGCCCAGGAGCCTCCTCCCCCTGCCATTGTGGGCACCTTTGGGGATGACCCGGCCGTCGGGGAGCGCAACGTCCTGGGTGCAGAGGCGGGAGATGATTGTGACTGGGGGGTGCAACCGCAGACTCTCCTTGATGCACATTGTCAGGAAGGGCAACTGGGCCAGGTCGTCCCTAAGGAACCGCCCCTAAACAATCATCCAAGGAGCAAACAGAAAAACTTTCCCAGCCTCACTGCCGCCCCAAAAAACCCTTTGCCACTGCCCTCTGACCCTCTGTCCTACAACAAAATCAATCCATTCAAAGGTTTAAACATTAGAAAATCAAAATTACAAATATACTAGAAGAAAACTTGACCTGGTGTTTTTAGAAATATTTCTGAGCAAAATACACCTTTCAGAAGTGTACTCTTAAAAGTATTGACACATTTGAAAGAAAGCTTTTTTAAAATGATAAGAATGGGTGAACAAAAGCAGAAACAAATATCCTTAAAGGGTTAAGAAGGTTATCTAAATATGTAAGATCCACCCCACATGCTAGGGAGGCATGACCTAATAACATAAAGGTGTGGATTCTTTCTAAATCAATATATACAATGTGATCCAATAAAAATCTAGTTGGACTTTTTAACTAGACTATTTATTTATTTATTTATTTATTTATTTATTTATTTATTTATTTTTGGTGCAGGAGATCAAACCCAAGGCTTTGAACATGTTAAGTACAAAAAGTTAATAAAATGTTAAATAAATAAAATTTGTCTTTTAAAAGAAATAAACCCTTCAGGGGAAAACACAAAAGAATGTTACATTTTTAAATTAAAGTGTGAAATGCTTTACTAAACACAAATTTAAAAATAAATATAAACAGAGGGTAAAAAAGAATCAATAAATTTGACTGCAAATAGATGAATCAAAACAAAACAAATAAACCCAAACCAAAAATAAAGTCAAAGATGATTTGGGGGAGGATAATGCATGGCAGAAAAAATTTGGGGGCTGGGGTTGTGGCTCAGTGGTAGATCTCTTGCCTAGTGTGTGTGGCACTGGGTTCAATTCTCAGCACCACATATAAACAAATAAATAAAGATCCATCAATAACTAATAAAAAATTTAAAAGAGCTAATTTTACTAATATGCAAAGATTTCTTATAGATCAATAAGAAAAACTAAAAAAAAACAAAGTAGAAAGGATAAATTATGTGAACTGACATATCATATAATAAGAAATATGCATGGCTTCTCAACAGATGAACCCAAAGCTCAACATTGCCAGCACTTAAATTGATTGTTCACTAAAATAGCAGAGGATTATATTTCACCTATCATATTGGCAAATATTTTAAAGTTTCATAGTGCACACTCTTGGTAAGCACCCAAGGAATGGAGCATTCTCAAAATTTCTATGTAAGACTGGATTTTCCAAGAGCTATTAAGTCATAAAAGTCAAGTACCTTTTCTTTAGCAACTGAATTTCTAGGACTTTGTCCTGTACAGGTATTTACATGTGTAAGCAAAGTGTCAGTATACACAGATATTGACTAATATTGACTACCTTGTGTTTGTTGTACCAAAATGATGGAAACTGTACAAATTTCCATTGAGGAGGGAATGCTTTCATAAGAACATGGTGAAATGCTATTCAGCTACCTGAAAGGTGGATATAGCTATCACTAGTCCTATTGCACACCCTAGAGGATAAATTGGTACAGAGATACTAAAAGGCAGTTCAGCAATATTTTTTTGTAATTGAAAATGCTTACATAAATGTCTCAAACAGAGTTGTGAGATGAATAAATTAAAGAATGTTCCATGGCACTCAAAATAAGGAGTTTCGAGACACACTGTTGAGTGTAAAGGACAGGGCATATTTATATACAGCAATAGAATCACTTTCAAGAAAAAGATCTGGAAGGACATGTGACAAATTTATGGCTCTAGAGACCTCTCAGGAGACAGGAGACAGGATCAGGTGTGGGGAAAAGGCTAACAAGGTCATCTGCATCCATGAATGAAATTGGAGAGCATTATGTTAAGTAAAATAAGCCAAACACACACGTACTAGCAGTGCATGGTCTCACTTAGTTATAATCAAGAAAATTGAACTCAATGTTGTTATCAGAGGCTGTGGGGTGGGAGGATAGGGAAGTGATAGTCCAAAGGTCCAAAGTCTCAGCTAGATAGAGGAAAGAAGGTTGTTGTTGTTGTTTGTGATACTAGGGATTGAACCCAAGGGTGCTCTACCACTGACCTACATCCCCACCCTTTTTATCCTCACCCTTGCTAAATTGCCCAGACTGGTCTCAAACTTGCCATTCTCCGGCCTCAGATTCAAAATTGCTGAGATTACAGGCATGTGCCACCCCTCCCAGCCAGCTTCATTCTTCAAAGATCAATTGAACCACATGGTAAATGTGGCTAATGATTGAGTGCGATACATTCCGATATTGCTAAGAGAGTAAATGTCAAATATTTTCATTATAAAAGAATGTTAAGTGGTTGTGGTGATGGGTATGTTAATTAGTTTCATATAACCATTCTACATTGTATTAAAAAATCATGGGGCTGGGGTTGTGGCTCAGCGGTAGAGTACTCGCCTAGCACGTGCTCAGCCCAGGTTCAATCCTCAGCACCACGTAAATAAACGCATTGTGTACAACTAAAGCAAATAAATAAATATTTAAAATTTTTTTAAAAAATCATAACATCACTTTCTACCCTGTAAATATATATGTATAATGTAATTCAAATTTTTAACTTTTAAAAACATTAAAGAGAAACGTAATTTATAATATTTCAGTGTTTTAATTTCTGAAGAAAAAAATGTGTTGCCATGATTGATTTGGCAATTCAAAGTTATCTTTCAAATTTTGAGTTTTAAAAAAACAAAACATGAAAAGACCTTGAAGCGCTATTGCTTCAAGGTGCAAGCTGAGGGCTCTGTACCTCCTCCCAGCTGTACAGAAACAGGGGGAAGGAAAGAATAAGAGGAGAGAACGTGAACAGATGAATGTGGGTATAGACCCAACATTGTCTGGAAAGACACAGGCAATCATCAAAAGCAGAAAGGGGACAAACACGATGGCCTAAACAATACAAAAGGGTTATAATGAATTGTTTGAACTTTTACCAATGCCATAGTTTTTTGAAGGTGAGGGAATCACAAAAAAAACATCTCTCCAGCTCACAGGACTGCTGTGCTGAGCAAAGATTTAAAGTTGAGGACACTTTCCAAAATGTTTGACTGGTCCAATACCTCTTCCCCATCCCCTTCCAATTTGCCCCCAGAATCACAGAGAAATGTTTCTTAATGCCCAGATCTCACTGCCCCTCTCCTGCCCAAATATCTGCCATGGCTCCTCATTGCCCTCTGTCCAGCTGCAAGAAATGCATTTATCTGCCGGCCTCCAGCTACAGGGTCTTCAGACTCTACCACATAGCATCCAAGTCTCGCTTTCCCAGACAGCACCTAGCCAATAACCGACCAGGCTGATCCACAAGCTCATGAGCGTCTGGCTCCCCTAACAGCAGCATCCCTGCCCACTTTTATCTTTCATCTAATATTGGCTTCCAAAGGACTCACACTGACACATCTTTGATTAAAGTCCAGACATGGTTTTCAAAGCATTACAAGCAAGGCATCTGATACCACTTCCAGGAGTCTCTCTGTTCTTGACACAGCTACACAAAGATTCAGCCACTGCTTCCCCTGAACCCTAAACACACCAGGCTTCTCGTACAAGCTCCCATCCTAGCTTCTGCACAACTGTCCCCCTTGACCAGCACTTCTGATCCCCACATTCAATATGGGGAATTTGTATTCACTGTCCCACTACCAGCCTGGCCTCCATTCTTTCGGCCCCAGCTTTGTCTAGGTAGGATTAAAATGAAAAAGGAAAGATGGGCATGTAAGCATGTAGCCAGGGTGCCAGCAACTCTGGAGTCTGAGATGATAGGATCATTTGAGCTCTGGAGTTTGAGCCTGGACAACACAGCAAGATCCCATTGCAAATAATTAAATATATAATTAAATTTTAAAAATGGGGCTGGACACATAGTTGGGAAATGGCAGGGCAGACAATATAGATGGGTTTACCAAATGAAGAAATGAATGAGTTTTGCTCACTGAGATCTTTGTGAACCCTTGGAATAGGCGGCAAGGTGGGCATTTTTAAAAAGAATAAAAATTAAAGCCAGGTACAGTGGCGCACGCCTGTAATCCCAGTGGCTTGAGAAGCTGAGGCAGGAGGATCGCGAGTTCAAAGCCAGCCTCAGCAATGGCGAGGCACTTAGCAACTCAGTGAGACCCTGTCTCTAATAAAATACAAAATAGGGCTGGGGGTATGGCTCAGTGGTTGAGTGCCCCTGAGTTCAATGATCCCTGGTACCAAAAAAAAAAAAAAAAAAAAGAAGAAAAATTAAGGGGAGTAAATGTCTTAGGGAAATACAAGTTTAGACAGAAGAGCAAAGCAGAGAAGGATGGTTCATTTACTGAATCTATGCTGGGTGGCATCTGCTCGATTTATATTGTCACTAATTCTCCAGTAACCCCATGGGGTAGAGATGCCCTCCAGTATACAGGTAAGAAAAGAGATTCAGAAAAGGGAATTGATTTTGCTAAATGTTGCCTAGCAAGTTCAAGAGGTGACACATATGGAGTTCCGGATAACTCCCAGCCAAAACACCTTCCTGTTCCCCACCTGGGGATCAGGGCCCATGAGAGGGGCTCAGGGAGAGCCTGAGGACTCACTCACCACTCAATCTCTTTAGGATCACGGTCCCTCAGCAGCTCTTGCACCTCCTGCCGGCAGCGCTCCTGGTATTCTGGGTGCCTTGCCAGGTTGTACAGGACCCAGGAGAGACCACTGGCCGTGGTGTCATGGCCTGAGGGGCAGTCAGGCCGCCTTGAGCCTCTGGGCTGCTTCAGCACCAGAGGGTGGACAGCATCCAAGCACTGAGGTCCCGGGAATGATGGGGTAAGGGGAGGGTGGACAGAATGCAATGACCCCCACTCCCTCTGCGCTGCCACATTGGTCCCTCACCCAAACATAAAGGTGTCAGCCTCGGCGCGTATGTCCTCATCTGACAACTTCTTCCCATTTTCATCCTGGACACAGGGCAAGACCCTCAAATCAGACCAAGTCTGACAGCACCTGAGTCTAACCTGAAACCCTTCCCAAAGACCCATCATGCAAACGGGATCCCTCTCTTGTCGTCTCCAGAGCCTGTCCTAATTCTTTCTCATATGATTCCTGCCTCCCCTTGGCTCCTCAGAGGCAGCTTCCTACGGAGTCACCCCTAGCACTTATCTCTGACTCGTCCCTCCTTTCCTCAAGCACCTTCAGTGGCTCTCCATAACCTCCTCAGTCCTGTTCAATTTCTATCTGACGTTTAACATCAAGGTCCATGCTGCCTCTTGAATTCGAGTCTCAGAGAAGCCCACCTTGGACAGCAGGAGCAAATCAATAAAGTCCACAGTCTTAGACTTGGCCTTGGCCTTGAGGAAGTCATCTGCACCCTGGGCAGCCAGAGCGCGGCGCCGCTCCTGGATGACGGCGTCTGTGAAGTCGTGCACCAGGTCGCAGGCCCTGCGGAAGCGCCGCCCATCAGGAGTGAGGTAGTACAGGAAGTCCAGGTACAGGAAGATCTGGCGGTGCCGTTTTATTACGAGCGCACTGAGCTCCAAGATGGCGGCGATATAGTCACTGGGCTTCCTGCAGGGCCAGGAGAGAGGGGAAAGCAGCTCCTTAGCACACCTGGAGCACCTTGCAGCCAGGATCCCAGAGCCACATTCCATGCAGAAAAGCATGCTGCCAAGCACACTCCCCCCCGCCCCTCGCTCTCCCTGAGCTACCTCACAGCCCAGCTTTCCAGGGCAGGGCATGGGCCTCATGCTTAGCTCCTCACTCTCTTACCCAACACCTGGTCCTGCCCATTCTTCCTGGGTTCCTCCTAAATCTGCCCCATTTTCTCCACCAAGACCTCCTCCTCTCTAGGTCTCCTTGCATCCCATGTCTATGCAACAGTCAGTCTTCCAGGGTATCACACGTCCAAGTTCAGCTCTGAGCATGACTCTCACCTGCTCCCACACCTTCTATGGCTCCCTGGGAGCCCCAGGATAAAGTTCACACCCCTTTGCCTGGCTACTCCATGTCCTCAAGATCTACCCTCTCCTTCCCCCCAAGCTCATTTCCAAGGGGTCTCCTCACTGCTGTTGCATGTTCTGCTGTGACCCACTGGCCATTACTCACACAAGTCCACCACCTGGAAAGACTGCTATCTCTCCTCCTACTTGTCCTTCAGTGCCCAATTCTGACCCACCCCCTCTGGAAGCTTCCACTGATTCCTCTGGTCAGTCCTTCCTCCTCCACCAATTTCCCAAGCCCTCGGCAAGGACTCACTCCTGACAGTTGCTGTCGAAGCTGAAGACGCATTTCTGCAGACTGTCCAAGGTCATGAGGCTGATGTGCTCAAACATGTCCAGACAGGCACTGCCCTCTGAGATCAGTCGCTGCCACTTGGCCTGGCCAGAGAAGGGAACAGGGCAAGGCTTGGCCTTGCTTCCCAGAGCCCCTGCCCAACTCCTATTTCTAGGATGGACTCCCCAGAACCAGCCTCCTAGTCCTATGCCCCAGTCTCCCAAACCCAGAGAGGACCAGGTTTGGTGGGAGCAGAAGCTGTTCCTAATAGGAGCTGAAGACTCAAGGTGGGAGTCAGGAGACCTGAGCTCAAGTCCAACTCTGCCTCCCCGGCACCGGGTCAACTCACTGCCCTCCCCAGGTCCATAACCTGCCAAGTCTTCAGCAACGTTTAGTTAAGTTTACCTGGTTCAGTGTTAGATAAACCAGGTTAGAATGCCTGCTCACTTACTGCTGGGTGAACTTAGACAAGCTTTGGTTTCATCATTCATGTGGCAACCATAATCCTCTCTACCTCAGAGGGTTGTGAAAATTACATTAGCCAGCGTATCGTGGAACTGGCACAGTGTTTCTGTACATAGTCAGTGCTGAGTAAGTGTTGGCTAGCATTATCATCTTCGCTATAGTGAAGGATTTGGAAATGTTCCCAATTATTATTATTTTTTTAGTACCAGAGATTGAGCCCTGTGTGCTTAACCATGGAGCCACATCCCCAGTTTTTTTTTTTTTTTTTTTTTTTTTGACAGGGTCTCACTAAGTTCGTTAGGGCCTCGCTAAGTTGCTGAGTTTGGCTTTGAACTCACGATCCTCCTCCCTCAGCCTCCTGAGTTGCTGAAATTACAGGTGTGCACCACCACATCCAGCACTTCCTAAAAATTCTGAGCATGGCCCTTCCCTGCGTAAGACACCCTACTGTCCAACAAAACACAGTCTTAGCCTTTGAGACTTTGTAGCTCCTTTCATTAGGAGGTGGAGAATTTTTCCCCCCACCATTTCTTGAACCTGAGGTGGATTTGGGACTTGCTTTGGCCCATAGAGTATGTTCAAAGCCAGCCTCAGCAACTTAGTAAGGTCCTAAAGCAAGAACATGTCTCAAAATATAAGATTAAATAAAGGCTGGGGATGTGGCTCAGTGGTAGAGCACCTCTGGGTTCAATCTCCAGTACAAAAAAAAAAAAAAAAAAAAGTCATGTGCTAGTTATAAAACTATGCATGGAGAGGGATTGAATGTTTTCTTCTTCTTCTCTTCTCTCTCTCTCTCTCTCTCTCTCTCTCTCTCTCTGAACCCAGTCTCTGCCAAGCTAGCAAGACCAGGCTACCCTCCTGGAAGATAAGAGACAAATGGAGGAGTCCCATTGGACCATCAAGGCTAATGAGTTTTGAAGTGGTGCCCTATACAGAAAGAGTTACTATATACTCTTCAGCATTACTGTGTTGAGTTCCTACGGTTTCTGTGAGGGAAATTAGAATCTAACACCTTTTAGGCATCCACTGTGTGCCAGGACAATGGCTCTATGACCTCATCTTGACCACATTTTAAGTAGAGATTATTACTACCATCTTACAGATGAGGAAACCAAGGCTTAGAGAGGAAAAGCTATAGCCCCACATCCACTAGCAGAAACAGGTCTGCAGACCACCAGACCTGTTGGGAGCCACTCCCCCTTTCCAGCTGGGCCCTGGGTTCAAGGAACTCACATGCATGATGTCCACACTCTGGTTGAAAATCTTCATGTAGGGCTTCAGGATGTTGAAGTGGAAGGCAGGTGTCAGCAGGCGCCGGCGGTGGCTCCACTTGTCACCGGCACTCAGCAAGAGCCCATCCCCTGGTAGAGCGGCCATGGGCAGTGGGCAAGGGCAACACCATCCCCTGCCCTCCCCCCAGGATGTCCCCAATCCCTTTCACCTGTAGTTACTCACCCAGCCAGGGTCTCAGGTAGCCATAGAAAGTCATTTCCTTGGGTGCAACCGCAGCTGGCAAGGGTGAGCATCATCAGGGCCCATGGAATGAGGTAGGGTGGAGACTCCCAGCTAGGGGTCCACACTTCCCTCCTCCAAGCCCAGAATAGCAGGAAGGGAGCCAAGGGCATAGGAATCAGGGAGGAGTGAGGAACTAGGGGCACCAGACCAGGCTGCAGAAGCAAAGGCACAGCACCCCCCAGCAGGGCTTGACAGAATGCCTCTGTGTTTCTCTCTCACTCAAGAATGGCCCAGCACTCTAAAACACACCTTTACAGGGACCTAGAATACCTGTCTCAGCACTCTCTGACATCTCCTGACATGCTTGGGACGTATGATATGGATACAACGTGTTACCATGACCCACCATGGACACAACATACATGATCTGCCCCAACATGATACAACACGGTCTGAAATAGACAGCTAAGACAGTCTGACATGAATCAAGTGTGGCCTACGTATGATCCCCAGACAGGATTTAAATGTGGTCCCATTAATGTTCCAGATGTGACACAGGGATGACCCAGACTGCCTCAGTATCTCCTCCATTCCACACTGAGCACTAAGTGTTAGGGCTCCTTAGAAAGACCACAGGAGCCAGGTGCAGTGGTGCACGCCTGTAATCCCAGCACTTGGGAGACTGAGGCAGGAGGATCGCGAGTTCAAAGCCAGCCTCAGCAATGGCGAGGCACTTAGCAACTCAGTGAGACCCTGTCTCTAATCAAATACAAAAAAAAGGGCTGGGGATGTGGCCCAGTGGTTGAGTGCCCCTGAGTTCAATCCCTGGTACAAAAAAAAAAAAAAAGAAAGAAAGAAAGAAAGGAAGACCACAGGATCGCCGGGCGCAGCAGTGCATGCCTGTAATCCCAGCACTTGGGAAACTGAGGCAGAAGTATCGCGAGTTCAAAGCCAGCCTCAGCAATGGCGAAGCACTTAGCAACTCAGTGAGACCCTGTCTCTAATACAATAAAGGGCTGGGGATGTGGCCCAGTGGTCGAGTGCCCCTGAGTTCAATCCCCGGTACCAATAAATAAATAAATAGAGAAAGAAAAAGAAAGAAAGACCAGAGGAACCACCTGCCCCCTCAGAGGCTGAGCTCTGCCCACCAGTTTAGGGACCTTTCCAGCATAGGCAGCTGGGGCATACCAGGGTGCACAGAACTAAGGAGGAGGCCTTGGAACGCTGCGTGAACTTGAGAAGTCACAGTACCTCCCTGAGCCTCAGTTTCCTTACCCAGGAACTGCCCATCTTACAGCAATGCTGCTGGCTAAATGTCCTCTGTTCCAGCTGCTGGACCCTTTCTCTTGGAACCAGCATCTCATACCTTCCCCAGGTAGCTGAGAGGGTGGTTCCAGAGCTGAGCTAAGCCTCCACAATCAAGTCACAGTGATTAGATGAAGCATTGGTTCTGTCATTCAAACGAATCCTGGACCTACAGGGAATTTCCCCTAGGAGTTGAGATCCTAGGACTCATCTTTAGCAGCGTAAGAATGAAGTCATCACAGGAGGAAGACTCTTGCTGGTACCGTTTGAAGACTTGGATCCAGCTTATCTGAAGACTATTCTCCCTGCCCTTTACCGTCAATAGATCCCCTGTCTTTGCATAGACCACACCGGGTTGAGCTTCCATCATTCACAACTGAAAAAGACCTGAGCAGACAGAGAGGGCCAAGACCCTGTCCAGAGTCACTTGCGGGTTATAGGCAGAGCCGTGGTCTTTGTTGGATGCTGCCCCTTCCCCTGCTCAGGCTGGCCTATCCCGAGGAAGGAAGGGCTGGGAACAGAAGCAGGGAAGAGGCTAGGGGTCAGGGTCCTGGGAGAGATACCTGGGGCCTGGAGCAGGGGGGCAACGAACTTAGGGTGAACAAGCCGCAGGACGGGGTAGAGGGGCCCGATCCACCAGAGGTGGACATCACGGAAGCGGTGGCCCAGCTCCTCCACCAGCCGCATGCCCTCTTCATTGTTCTGTGCCTGGGGAAAGAGAAGGCTGAGGACAGTCCTAGCAAGGGGACTTGGATTCGACCACAGCCCCACCCCTCTCACCCCCTCCACCTGGATTGTTCATGTCTGTCTCTGCTTCTGTATCTCCACGTGTCTCTCTCTGAACCCTCACTCTCTTCATCTCTCCTTTCCTAGTTATATAGATGATGGGTGGATGGATGATGGATGACGGATAGATAGATGCGATATATTGTGAATAGACTATAGATAGATGTGATAGGTAAAAGAGATACAAAGATGGATACACAGATTAGTGATAGATGTGATATATTATAGACAGATAGGGATACAGAGATGAATATACAGATGACTGATAGATGGATAAATGAGAAATTAAATATAGATATGATAGATACATAGATGATTGCTAGATAACGATACCTTATAGGCAGATAAGATGGGTAGATAGCATATTAAATGAATTAAAGATAAGTAAGTAGCTAATAGAAAGATTAAATAGATACTTGTGTCTGCATGTGTTTCTTTTATCCTGTTTATCTGTCCTTCTGTCTGTGTTTTTCCATCTCTTCCCCTCATTCTGTCTCAGTTTCTGCCTCCCTCCCCCCTCCATGTGTATATTCATCTCTCTTTTTGTCTCTATGTCTCTGATTATTCTCATCTCAACTCCCCATCTTCCTCTCCCTCTCCCTCTCCCTCCCCCCCCCACCAACACCTTAGGATTCACCCCCATTCATTGTGAACTCCATCCAACTTTCTCCCTTGTCCCCAAGCCCCGGCACAACCTCTTGCCACTAGCTCTGGCCAGGTTCCTCCCCTGCTTTGCAGAAAACAAGTTTGGAGGCAGCCCTAATCTTGGTCCGCAGCTCAGGAGAGATGTGAACTTGGAACTCACTTCAGGAGGGAACTGATGGTCAACTTAGGAGCTGGACCCCCGGCCAAGGAGGTAGCCTCAGGAGGGAGATGAGGGAGGAGTGCTTGGGATCCCAGAGAATCCCATATGAAAAGCCTGGGGGAAAGAGCTGGAGGGAGATTGAGCGGCCACAGGGAGCTCAGGGGACACCAGGGGAAGGTGTCATCCAGGAACCAGGAGAAGAGGAAGTCCCTGGGCATGGGACAGTTAGCGTAGCAGAGAACTTCTGGGAGATGTATGAGATGGGGCTGGGGGTGTCCATGGGATTTAGGGAACCTCGAGGTCATGAGGGTGGTAGGAGTGGGGACCAGATGAAGAATGAGCAGGGAAAGGGAGGCCATGGCCAAAGGTGAGTCTTTGTCCTTGAGGAGGTGGCTGATCAAGGAGATGGGAGGTTTGGTGCAGAGTGAAGCACGTTGGAGGTGGATGGATGGGAATCTACATGGAACCCAGCTGTCCAGTTCTATGACTTTCTCCAGCATCATTGCAGAGAAGATATCAGAGAACATGGTTGGCTGAGTTTATCCAAAGCAATTTTTTTCCAAACCTCCATGAAGAAAAGCCCAAACAGCTGGAGACTTCAGCTTGTGAGTCATGATAGGAACCTGAGCTAGAGGTTGTTGAGGAAAGGGGATTGGAAGGAAGTTGTTGGACTAGGATGTAGAGGGGATGGAAGTCCCAAGGGTTATGAGAGGAGGTGAACAAGAAAGCTGGAAGGAGAGTTGTAGTGAGAGGCGGGCCACACATCATCAGTGGCATTGGAGGTGATGCTCCAAGCAAGGCCAAGGTATGATTCTGGAAATAGCAGATGAACACAGCATAAAGCAAAGGCCTCTGGGAATGAGGCCAGGATGGTGAGTAAGGAGCCCTATCCTAGCAGGTGTAGCCACCATGGCAGAGGCCAGAGCAATACTTTATGGGGAAGAAAGTGGCAGCGTGGGGTGTAGCTCAGTGATAGAGCATTCACAAGCATGTGTGCAGCCCTGGGGTCAATCCCCAGCACTGGAAAGGAAGGAAGGAGGGAGAGAGAGGAGAGAGAGAGGGAAAGCGGCCAACTTGGGTCCATTGATACATCTTGGGAGTGGAGGGCAGGGTAAGAAAAGAGAAGTTCCTGAGGAGTTGGAGTGGGAGGAGAAACGGCCCACAGCTCCTGCTGTCCCAGCTGTGCACCTGTGGGTGTGGATGGGGGATGGGTCACAGCTCATTCATGCAGAGAACTGGCAGCCCTGAGGCCAACAGAGATGGGCCAGGCAGGAAGTAGACCCTAGACAGTGCCCCCAGGGAGGCCACAAATCCAAGGGTGGAAACTGGACTGGCCGGGGGTCCCTGCTCTGTGCAGTCCACCCTGGGAGCCCCCCAAGTAGGACAGAATGCACTGATGTGAGGAAGGCAGTAACTGATATGACCCAAAGCAGTGGGGTAGGGAAGGGAAAGAAAGAGAGAGGGAGCCGGGTGCGGTGGCGCATGCCTGTAATCCCAGCATTTGGGAGGCTGAGGCAGGAGGATCGCGAGTTCAAAGCCAGCCTCAGCAATGGCGAGGCACTTAGCAACTCAGTGAGACCCTGTCTCTAATAAAATACAAAAAAACGGGTTGGGGATGTGGCCCGGTGTTCGAGTGCCTCTGAGTTCAATCCCCAGTACCAAAAAAAAAAAAAAAAAAAAAAAAAGAAAGAAAGAAAAAGGGCTCAGGGCAGGAATAGGACAGAGAAGAGAGGAAGGCATCTGGTGGGACAGAGGAAAAAGAGGTTCCCCACAGTCTCCCTCACTTTTCCAAGTCCACCCGCTGGCCCCGACTCTCTGAACCCATTCCCCGTTCTCAGAAAATCCATCCACCCTGATACCCAGTATGCCACACTCACCACGCCTAGGTGACCCCAAAACCAGTTCCGTCTGGGGGGCTGTGGGAAACACCGGAGGCGGTTGCAGTTGTCATAGAAAGCATAGATCTTAGTCAGGATGCGGGCCAGGAGCCAGGAGGCCCCGGCCAGCAGCAGGAGTTGCCAAGGAGAGGCTGCCCAGGGCCCCAGTCCCAGCCAGGGCAGGCTCAGCTGCGGCATCCTGCAGAGAAGGTGGGGCAGAGGGTGAGGTGCTGAGGCCCAGGAAAGGGACGGGAAACTCCAGGGACACTGGACAGGGGCGGAGACTTCAAACTGGGGGCAGGACAGGGAGGGGGAAGAAGACCCAGGGCAGTGAGAAAGGAGAAGGGGGGGGAGAAAGAGAGAGAGAGAGAGAGAGAGAGAGAGAGCCGGTTTAAAGCCCACAGTGGCTCAGCCTGAATCATGGGGAAGTGGCCAGGGACTCGGTTACCCAGAAACCAGGCCAACGAACTCCCCAGAGCCACCCCAGCCTTGGGCGTCACTCTCCCCATTCCGGGCCAAGGCCCCCCTCTCCCACCCCTGCCTGGCACCTTCTATCAGGAGTAGCCTGTCCCCCACAGTCTCCTGTCCCTTCCTCTAGGGCTTCTTTGTCCCTGCCTCCTGACCTGTAGGAGGCTACAGGAAGCTGTCCTGGGCTGGGCTGAGCCAGCCAATCCACACAGGCTGGGCTGCCTCCTCCCTGCCTGGGCAGGCAGCCAGGCCACGGGGGAGGAGCCAGCTGGGTGCCCCGAGGAAGCCACCTCAGGGTCACAGGCATGGGTGGATCTCCTCAGGATTTTGTTCCTTCTGCCTGATTCAGGGGCAAAGGTAACTCTGGGCCCCCAGGTTTATAGCAGCCTCTGCCTTTCCAGGGCCAAGGGATGGCAGGTAAAAGCAATGAACTTGAGAGTTTGGGTGCCAGGTAACCAGAACCAGGTTCTTGGCTCCTTGAGCTCCTCTTCAAAATAGACTGGGAGGCCATCATGCACCATTTCTCAGGGCAGAATTAGGAGGCTCAGAGATGAAGACCTGTGCCCACGAGCTGCACAGCCTGGCAAGAGTCCAAGTCCTGCCTCTAGCCAGCCCAGGACTTATGTTGAGACATGACTTCCAGGAGCAGGAACAAAGAATCCAACAGCGCTGATTTTATCTGGGTCAGAGTCTGGAGATGAAGAGCCCAGCTGGAAAAGCACACCTGTAGGCTCAGCTTTGGAGGTCAGAGGACAGAGGGACATGTAAGGCTCAGAGGGACCATGAGTGAAAGAGGTCCAGGCCCCAAGTAGAGTCCTCGTTCTGTCATGGGAAATGCTGGTCCTCTCTGGGCTCAGTTTTACCATCTGGGTAATGGGATGTTGGGTTTTATTTGTTTGTTTTGAGGCAGGGTCCCCCTAAGTTGCCCAGGTTGGCCTCAAACTTGCAATTCCTCCTGCCTCAGCCTCCTGAGTAACAGATTACAGGCTTGTACTGCAGCATTCCCAGCAGGATATTGGCCTTAAAGGGGGCACATCCTGCCCAGAAACTGTCCTGAATTCCCCTTTGTGGTGGTCTTAGCTCCTCTGAGGTCTGCCCCTAGTCAGGCTCTAAATGAGAGTGAGTTAGGAGGATGGAGCTGTTGAGTGAGAGAGAATGATGATAAAGATTCCTCTAGCAATTGACAGAATGTTGGGGAGATGCCAACACGTGCCCTTCCGCTACCCATGTGCCTTCTAGCCCTTGCTGACCCAGCTTCAGGTCCTGGAGGACTCTGGAGCCCTTTGCAACTTGGGGTGTGCTGCCCCCAGATTCTCCCTTCTCTGCGGGGAAATTTCCACCTGTTGGTGGGTCCCTCCAGAGAATAGCCAGGCGGAGGGTGAAAGGCAGCAGAGTTGAGCAGGGAGGTCTGGGGAGAAGCAGGAGGAAAGAAGAGGAAACAGAAGTAACTCTCTTCAGCCACACAGTTAAGTAGTGAAACAGCACAGTTAAGTAGTGAAACAGCACAGTTAAGCAGATGAAAGCGAGTCCTGGCACGCAGCAGGTACTCATTAAGTATTTAGGGATGAAGAACTTCCGTAGTCATGAGGTCTAAGGACCAGCCACCCACACTGTGGCTGTTAGGCCAGCAGCATCTGCATTACTGGTTGCACTTTGGAAATGCAGAATCCCAAGATCTAAGCCGGACCCTCAAATGGGTGCAAATTCTTTGTCATTGTCCCCAGTGGGAGGAGGAGTTAATTTCCTTTCCCTTGAATCTGGCCTGGCCTGGGAGTGCTGAACCGATCGATAGCTGCGGAGGTGATGACATGACGCTGATGTTGTGGGGAATTGGAGTAAAATCTGCTCGAGGGGCTGGGGTTGTGGCTCAGCGGTAGAGTGCTCGCCTGCCACATGCGAGGCCCGGGGTTCAATCCTCAGCACCACCTAAAAATGAAGGCATTGTGTACAACTAACTAAATAGATAAATTTAAAAAACAAAATTTGCTCGAGAGTGACTGAGGGGCTGTTTGGGATTCAGTGATCAGGGAGGACTCCCCAAGACATGGCCTTGAGCAGGAACCTGAATGAAATGGAGAAATGGGCCAGTGGTGAGTTCATGGCAGAGCTCACTTCATGGGGACCAGGAAGCAGAGAAAATGGAAAGGGCTGGGTTACAACATCCCCTTCAGGGGCACCCACCCCCCAATGACCTAACTTCTTCCTGCTGGGCCCTACCTCCTAAAGGTTCCATCATCTCCCAACAGGGCCATTAGTTGAGGACCAAGCCTTCAACATATGGCCTTTAGGGGACATTTAAGATCCAACCATGATAGGTAGATAGACAGACAGACAGATGGATAATAGTTTCTACTAGTTCTGAGTCTAATTCCATTCTCCTAGAATCCTACCTGAGCATAACTGAGAACCCCAGTCAATTGCAAGCCACTGGAATGAGCCATCTTCAAAGTGGTTCTTTTGGGGGGAAGCCTGGGGGGGCAGGGATTGAAACACAGGGGCACTCAACCACTGAACCACATCCCCAGCCCTATTTTGTATTTTATTTAGAGATAAGGTCTCACTGAGTTGCTTAGCGCCTCCCTTTTGCAGAGGCTGGCTTTGAGCTCATAATCCTCCTCCCTCAGCCTCCCAAGCTACTGGGCCAAGTGGCTCTTTCAGCCTCAGACCACAGCTGCCCCAGCTGATAGTCTGGAGGGGTGAGAAAGCTGTCCCTGCTCACCCTGCCCAAATTGTACATTTCAGCATTACCAACAGATTTCTACAGTTACAACTGTTTTACATCAAGACCAGGGAGGAAAGAGAGAGGAGAGGTGAATAAAATGCCTACAGCATTCTCTGGCACATGTCTAGCACCAAGCAATAAGGACACAGACAACAGCTCTGTGCTTTGGGCTTTTCTGGAACACACATCAGGGACTTGGCTGGCAGTGAACATTCCTTGTTCATTCCTGTGGCAAGGAGGAGGCTCTTGAGAGAAGGAGGGGAGGCAAGTGAGGGAATTGACACAGCCCAAAGTCAAAGCTGAACTCTGCCACTTGCCAGCTGTGTGACCTTAGTGTAACTGTTAATTTGAATTGTCAACTTGATTGGATTAAGAGATGCCAAGGATTAAGAGGATTATGGGTGTGTTGATGAGGGAATGATTGGCATGTGGGATAGCCAACTGAAATGGAGACCCTCCCTAAGCATGGGCAGCACCAACCAATAGGAGGATGGTCTGGATGGAATAAAAGTTGGAAAAACAAAGAAGCAACAGCAGATACAAGCTCAAATCTTCTTGAAGGTGTTGTTGATTGTTGCTGCAATCGTCTGGGGCTATCGGACTCTAGCTTCTTCATTCTTCCAAAGCAGACTCTGACAGTGATTCTCCAGAAGGCTTAGGTGTCAGACTAGGGTAGCACTGTTGATCCCTCTTATTCTGGGGCTTCAGCCTCATGGACTGTGCAGCTACTGGTTTTTCCAGCTTTCCAGCCTGCAGATGGCCATTGTGGATTATCCAGCTTCTGGTCGTGTAAGCTAACCTAATAAGTCCCCTTTTTATAATTATACTTCCTGATGATTCTGTTCTTCTAGAGAACCCTGACTAATACACTTGGGCAGGTGACTTGCCCTATTTGAGCCTCACATTCCTCCTCCACAAAGAGGGAACAAGAATAGCCCAAGGGACCCAGGTGCCCATGTATAACCCAGCTACTTGGGAAGCTGAGGCAGGAGAACTGCAAGTTCCAGGCCAACCTCAGAAATTTAGAGATACCCTAACTCAAAATAAAATTTTAAAAAGTTCTGGGGATGTTGCTCAGTGGTAGAGCACCTCTGGGTTTAATTCTCAGTACCAGAAATAAAGAATAGGCCTATGGGAATACGAGGAGCCAGTCAACATGCGTGTCTTACTTTAGGTTCCCCAGAAGCAGACCCTGACACAAGGGTTCAAGTGCAAATACTTTATTCAGAGGTGACCTCAAGACAGGAATTCAACTTCGAGTTGTCTCTGTGGGAGATGATCCCAAGAAACACCATCAGGACATTGGGGAAGCGGAACAGAAAGGGAAGGAAGCAGCTAAAGGGAGCTTGATGTAGGATGTTCCCACTGTGGGTGACGGGGGCTCTAGGAGGCAGACAGCACCTGAGTGACCCCACCCAGAGCAAGGGAGCAGGGCTCTTTATCTACCCATATCCACCCACCAGTACTCAGGGTGCTTCAAGGGAAGCACGTCTCCAGAATGTCCTGCCTGTGCTGCAACAGCTTGAGACCATGATCACAGCCTGGCGTGGACAGACATGGTTGTTCAGTGAGTAGTTCCCCCACCTCTGCTCTCCCCACACACCCATATGAACACACTCTGGCATACACAAATACACTTAGATACACGCATACATGTATGTGTGCACACACACACATACATACACATGCGCAGTCACCTAACTATACACAGTCACGTGTGCACACAGACACACACACACACACACACAAGCTCTGGAGGATGCACACGCAAACGTTGGAATTAGTTAGAGAATTAATTCCTTAGAGCCTGTTGTCTCCGAACTGGCCAGCAGAGGGAGCATCTTTCACGCTTAAAAGAGGAAGGAGCGTCTGCATCAGCCAGTAACAAGACCCAGCCTGGTTGTACTAGAATTACACACGCAGGTGTAACCGAGTCCCTGGGACTCAGCGGTTCCACATCGCTCCTCCTCCCTCTCACTGATGTCGATTCCCCCTCACAGCGCTTAGTGGATGTTCCTTACAAGTACAATGATCCTCTAAGATCCACGTGAGGAGGGAAAACTGAGTGCAGAGAGAGGCAGTCATGTGCCCATGGCCTCTGCTAAGAAGGGACAGAGCAGGAAGTATTGTCTCCCAAGACTGAAGTCTCTTGCTGGCAAGATGACAGAGTTGCTTCAAAGGAGGCCAAGGGATGTTTGGCCGATGACACAAGCTTGAAAATCCTCCATCAGGACAGAGTTGTGGGAGCAGCAGTCGCAGCAAGGACCGAATAGCTCTAGTAGGACCAGGGCAGGGTGCAGGGACCACACATTTCCCATTCAACCCCAGAGAACCCCAGATAGGGGATTCCAGACCATGATCCCAGAACTTGCTGCCAGCAGGACACCTCAGGCCACTACCTCCAGCATCGACAGCCCATCACCTGTTGACACCAGCTTCTATGTAGAGAGACTAGAGGCCTAAGCAGGGACCAGGACTCTGAGGGAGGGGGCAGGAAAGGACTCAGGATCCCCACTGAGGCCCCAACATAAGGTATTTTTAGGACTTTGAATGAGTTGCCTCCCTCTGGGGTATCGGTTTTCACCTCTGTTAAATGAAACAATAAAGTGATCTCATCAATCAGCATGAGAATTAAATGAGAACATAGGAAGAGCACTCCGGATGCATGCAATCCATTTCAATCTCACCACTGCTAGCTTAACTTTGGAGACATGCCTCCCAGGGTTCCGTCCTTATGTCTCCTCCATGCATCTCTCTCTCTCCCTCTCTGTCCCCGCCCCCCCCCCCACACACAGCAATTTCACCCAGCCTTAGTTTTTTAGAGACTGAGACTTCCAAAACATGCAACCCCCAAACATGAATCTCCCAAGTTCAAGAACCATCTAGCCAACTGCCTGTTTGACATCTCCAACTCCTCCCAGCCAAAACTGATATCCTGAGCTCATACTCAAAGAAACAACTTACTCCACTCGCGTTCCCCATGTCAGTTGGCGGCAGTTCCCTGTACCCAGGAGCTCAAGTCCAAACCTAGACCCACCCCCCACACATACACACACTGCTTCTCCCAAACCCTACATTCTATTAACAAAATAAATGAGTGTACAAACTGTCCCCCCAAAAATCTGACTTTATGTCCTAGGACAAATGACTTCCCAGCCTCCTAGCCTCACACAGCTTCCCTCAGTTGCTTCCCAACTGCCCAGAGCCCCTCCCTCCCATCCTGGGCTCCAGGTGTAAGGGTCTGGCAGGCTAGAGGATGGAGGGTAGGAGGAGGTGTCTGCAAACCTTCCTTTTTATTCTTCAAAAATTAGAACCCTCAGCAAAAGGCCTTTGAATAAGAGAGGTAGGAAGGGGCTTGTAAGCATCTGGGCTTACAATACAACAAAAGAAAACAGCCCAATTTCTGGGATGACTCCTGAGCAGACCGCCCATATGAGATGGGGGTCTAAGAAAGGATGTCCAAGTTCAGGGTCTGACCCCAGGTTCCAACTTCCAAGTCCTCAATTTAGAAGCCAGGATGGGGAGGCAGGTCTTGAGTCCGAGAAGTGGGTTTTAGGTCCTCAAAAGACTCAGTGGGCGGGGCCTGGGAACGGTGATCCGCAGGGGCGTGGCCTGAGAAACTCAATCCGTCATACTCCGGGGGCTGAGCCTGAGCCCGAGGGGGCGGGGCCGAGGCTGGTCCCTCAAGCAGGAGGGCAGGTGCGGGAACTCAAGGGGGCGGGATCAGACCCTCGTGGGTGGAGCTCTTCCTTGAGGGGCATGGCCAGCACCAACAGGCTGGTCAAAGGCGGAGCCTGGTCCTCCAGTTACAGAGCCTGGACTTCGAGGGGCGTGGTCCATGACCTCAGGGCCTGGGGCGGGGCCTGGTTCCTCCGGGGCGGGGCCTGGGCCTCTCCCGGCAGCACTCAGGCCCGCGGAGGCAGTGGCTCCACGTTGAGCCAGATGCCGTTCTCCGTGCGTAAGATGAGCTCGGGCTTCCTCCGCACTTTGCGCGTTCGGTCCACGCTCAGGCGGAAGCGCAGCAGCGTCAACGCCCACCGCCACGCGCATCTCTGCCATGGCGAAGCTCTGTCCGATGCAGTTCCTGGAGAAAGGGGTGCATAGGCTCAGGCCCCGCCGCTGTATGTGCGGGTCCCTGGGCCTCACATGACTCATCTTTAAAACAGGGCGAACATCTTAGGCTAGATGAGGGTTAATGACACCCCAAGAATTGCTGAATACATGTGACTTTGGGGTGGAGTGTTAGAATCCTGGTGCAGCCTCGTACTAGCTTTGTGTTCCGGATAAATGACCTTCTCTGAGCCTCAATTCCCGCAGCTATAGCGTGGAGACAGTGGCAGCATAGAGCTGTTGGAAGTGTGTGAGCCCAGAACTCAGACTCTGGCACACAGTAGATATGCCCAGCACCCAGGAACGCTGTTGCAGAGTCTGATTTGGGAGTCTCTTGCTTCACTGGGGGTGCAGAGAGGACTTGGGTTGGTGGAAGGGACACCTAGGTGGGGCGTGGTCTGTGCTTCTGATGGGCACACACTTGAACTGCCATTGGCTCTGTACCTTCCCCGTGTGGCTTACCTGGGTCCTGCAGAAAAGGGCACATAGGCCAGCGGAGAGCGCTGCTGTGGATTGTCTGGGTCAAAGCGGTAAGGGTTGTACACCTAGACAGGAATAGACTGGGGGTGAGTCTGGGAGCTGGCCCGGCCATTCTAGCGTGGCCCCCTCACTCAACTTCTGGGGACCAGAGGCACTTTAGGACCTCCTCTTCCATTCAACCCCACACTCACTACAAACCAGCCACACCTGCCTCCTGCTGTCAGGTGTGCAGAGGTTAGGGCAGGAGCTCACCTTGGAATCAGGCCACACTGTAGGGTTGTGGTGGGTTCCATAGATGCTGACCAAACAGATGATTCCTGTGGGATCACAGGTGGGATCAGTGGGGCCAAAGTGAGATAGGGCCTCCTCTGGAAACATCCCCCTTCCCAGCTCTACCTGGAGCCATGGTGTTCTCGTGAGCCATCTGCTACCACTTCCTGTCCATCCTTCCCTGAAAACCCCTGCTGCCCTATCCACTCCCCCTGCCTCTCCCTAAGAAGCCCCCATTGCCTTTCTGGTTGTCTTTCTGGCCACACACGGAGCTTTCTCTCAAATACAGCAGCATTCCTCCTTGGCTCCCCACTGCCCTCAGAATGGAGTTCAAGTGCCTGCACCTGGCATTCGAGGCTTTTTACAGTTTGCACCCTGAGGCTCTGCTCCATGTGCGTGCTTGTTCTTTCATTCCCAGCCTCCAAGACTGTCCTTCCTCCTCCAAGAAGCACTCCTGACATTTCTCCCTAGGTGGAGCCAACTCTCCATATTTGGGCTTCTCTGGCCCTCTTCTCTCCCTTTAGCCATCCCTGAGCCCCTGTGGCTGGGAATGTCTGTGCCCTGCTGTTGCTCCCCACAGACTGGGTGGTCCTCAAGGCCTGGGCCTGGGGATGAGGCTTCTTTAGATCCCCAGCATCAACCAGGAAAGGTCTCCAGGTGACAGCTGGTGACTGAATGAAACTGACCTTCCTCAACTTGCGCCCTCCCAGGGCCAACCCTGCCACACCAGCTCCTTTCTTTCCAACAGGACTCACCTGCCTGTATCTCCCCCATTCACAACCAGGCTTCCCCCTAGCACCCCAGAAACCAGGAGGGGACACAGCCGCCACATCCACAGGAATAATGCACCTAGGGCAGGCATGGCCAGGCCCCTATGGACAACAAAGCAGCCACATCATGGGACAGTGCACCAGCATTGGAAGACACACAGCGGGCACCTTTGGGAATGACACGTCCATCTGGAAGCTTGATGTCCTCTGTGCAGCGACGAGAGACAAGGGTCACAGGTGGGAACTGACGCAGGCTCTCCTTGATGCACATAGTAGTGAATGGCAGCTGAGTCAGGTCATCCCTGGAGAGAGTGAGAGAATTGGAACTGTGACTCTCCCAAACACACACACACACACACACACACACACACACGAGCAGCTGGGGCAGGAAAATAATTTAGGGCATCAAAGCTGCCCCAACTTCTGCTATTTGCAGTTATCCCATGTTGTATCACTAACACTTAGGATGCAAAATATCTGACTACCAACCAATCAGAAAAGTAACCAGTCAAAACAGCCAGCCAGGTATAGAGGCGCACACCTGTAATCACAGCAACTTGGGAGGTGGAGGCAGGAGGATAGTAAGTTTGAGGCAAGCCTCAGCAACTTAGTGAGACCTTATCTCAAAATTGAAATATAAAAATGAAAGGGCTGGGATGTAGCTCAGTGGTAGAGCACCCCTGGATTCAACCTCCAGTCTCTCTCTCTCCCTCCCTCTCTCTCTCTCTCTCTCTCTCTCTCTCTCTCACACACACACACACACACACACACACATACATACACACACTAATAGCAAGCACTGGGGGTCCCTACTGGGCCCAGCATTAATGTTTCAATTGATGGATTATGTAGTGGTCGGGGGGCACTCAGGGAAGGTGGCAGCATAACTAAAGAGGCTCAGGGAAGCAGCAATTTATTTCCTTGTATGGACCCATTTAAGTATGTATGTATTTATAGAGACAGGGTCTTGCTATGTTACCCAGGCTGACCTGAACTCCTGGATTCAAGTGATCCTCCTACCTCAGCCTCCCAGTAGCTGGGACTACAGGCATGCACTACTGGACCCAAATATTTCATTATTTTAAAACCCTCAATGAAAGGAATAACAAAACCATGTGTACCAAAGGTTACTGCCAAATAGAGAGAGGGCTTTAGTTAAACTATGTCCATGAGAGGAAAAAAAAAAAAAAAGACATGTTGAAGTCCCAACCCCCAGCACATCCAAATGTAACTTATTTGGAAAGTGGCTTGGGTGAAGGTTAATGCTTCTGGACTGGGCACTGAGAAGAATATGCCCCAGGACAGCCACTGATCCAATGGGAATGAGGAGACCTATGGAACAGACCTGAACCAACTCTCTAACCCCACTCCACTCAGTCAAGCCCAGCAACCACAAGAGTGATGTGCAGACGAGCAATAGATAAATGCTTGCTGGGGCTGTGGTTATAGCTCAGTGGTAGAGCATGTGCCTAGCATGTGTGAGGCACTGGGTTCGATCCTTAGCACCACATAAAAATAAATAAATGAAACTATTCTGTCCATCTACAACAAAAATTTTAAAATACAATAAGATTTTTTTAATTTAATAAATAAATGCTTGCTGAAAATCACTGCATTTGAGGGATGTTTGTTCTGCAGCATTATTGCAAAAATTGCTAAGACTATTGCATCCCGAGGTAGGCATAGACATCATTATCATCTTCATGTTATAGCTGAAGAAATTTGGGATTCAGGAAGCTCAAGTGACTTGTCTAAGTTCACTTGATCAATAAGTAGTAGAGGAGAGATTCACACTCAAGGCTATGGCCTCAACATGCCCCTTCGGCCGGCCGCCTGACCTCCCTTCTTCAAACTGACCACTCCAGTTCCTCCAGCTCCCGGCCTTTCATAACTTCCTGGATCTCTTCCCGGCACTTCTCCTGGTATTCTGGATACTTTGCCAAGTTGAACAGCACCCAAGAGAGCCCACTGGATGTTGTGTCGTGACCTGCAGGCAGATGAGGTGTTTGAATGGAGGCTACCATCTCCAGCAGACAATAGTGTCCACTTTGGTGTCCCCTAAAGGGACAATGGTAGCCCCTCCCAACCTCCTTCAGTTTCACTCCACATCCTCACCCTCAAACATGAAGGTGTCTGCCTCCGCTCGGATGTCCTCATCTGACAGTTCCTTTCCATCTTCATCCTGGAATGGGTAATACCGGATGCTCAAGCCCCTGCATCCCACCCTCTGCATCCTAGAGGCTCCTTCAGAGTTAGATCTATCCCTTCTTTCTTAAGTCAAGTTGTGGGGAGAAATAATCTAAATGGGAGGAGATATGCTACTTGTATAAAAAGATGGGGAGCACTTGGGAGGCTGAGGCAGGAGGATCGCGAGTTCAAAGCCAGCCTCAGCAATGATGAGGCACTTAACAACTCAGTGAGACCCTGTCTCTAATAAAATACAAAAAAAAAAAAAGGGGGCTGGGGATGTGGCCCAGTGGTCGAGTGCCCCCCTGAGTTTAATCCCCGGTACCAAAAAAAAAAAAGAAGAAGAAGAAAGATGGGGAGAGGGAAGGAGAGTGAAAGATGGAGGAAGAAGGAAGTTCATACAGCTGTGCATTGTTTAATGATGGGAACCCATTATGGGAAATGCATTGTTAGACAATTTCATGATTGTGCAAACATCACAGAGTACACTTACACAAACAAAGATGGCTATGATGTCACTGAAGGATAAAATCTTTGGAACCACCATCATACATGTTGGTCTATCACCAACCAAAACATCATCATGTAGCACATGGCTGATTTATTGAGCAGCTGCTAACATCACGTATCCCAAAGGCTGCCCTACAATAACTCTGTCATCAGGTCTTAAAATCACCATGGTATTACTGAGGAAACTGAGGTTCAGAGAAAAGAGTGATATTGTTAAGGTTAAATATCCATTCAGTGGAAGAGACAGGGGTGGAATCCAGGACTCTCTGGATCCAGAACCCAAATGCTGCTTAGAAATTCTACAGAAGGGGGGCTGGGGTTGTGGCTCAGCAATAGGGCACTCGCCTAGCACATGCACAGCCCGGGTTCGATCCTCAGCACCACGTCCAAATAAACGCATTGTGCACAACTAAAGCAAATAAATAAATATTTTTTAAAAAAGAAATTCTACAGAAGGGCTGGGGATATAGTTCAGTGGCAGAGTGCTTGCTTAGCATGCATGAGACCCTAAGTTCCATCTCCAGCACTGCAAAAAAAAGAAATCCACAGAAATACCATGAAGGGGTGACCATACATCTGTGTCATGTATCTTCAAGGTCATATATTTCATCTTTGTAAAGGTTTTGGACTGAATTGTGCCTTGTCCCCTAGAATTTGTAAGTCCTGACTCCTAGCATCTCAGAATGTGACCACGATTGGAGGGAGGGTCTTTAGGAAGGTGATCAAGTGAAAATGAGGTCACAGTGTGGCCTTAATCCAACATGGCTAGTGTTCTTATGAGAAAAGATTAGGGGACGGGGGCTGAGGTTCAGTGGTGGAGCGCTTGCCTAGCACGGGTGAGGCATTGGGTTCGATCCTCAGCACCACATAAAAAGTAAATAAAGTTATAAAAATTTTTTCAAAAAAAAGAGAAGAAAAGATTAGGACAGAGACACACGCAGGGGGAAGATATGCAGACACAAGAAAGTGGCCATCCACAAGCCCAAGAAAGATGCCTGCAGCAGGCCATTCCCTCAAGGCCCCTAAAATAACTCAACCTTGCAGGCACTTTGGATTTCTAGCTTCCAGAACTGTAAGAGAACAAAGTTCTGTTGTTCAAGCCACCTCATCTGAGGCAGAGGCATCCCTTGAATCCCATAGAATGCTAGTTCTGGGATTTCCCCCCATGGATACCAAAATCCACAAATGCTCAAGTCCCTTATATGAAATGGCACCTGGCTGGGGGTGTGGCTCGGTGGTAGAACACTTGCCTAGTATGCACAAGACCCTGGTTTCAATCCCCAGATCACCAAATAATTAAATAAAGATTAATTAAAAATTAAACAAGGGGGCTGGGGTTGTGGCTCAGCGGTAGAGCGCTCGCCTAGCATGTGCGCGGCCCGGGTTCGATCCTCAGCACCACGTAAAAATAAAAAAAAAAAAATAAAAATAAATCGTGTACAACTAAAGCAAATAAATAAATATTTTTAAAAAATTAAACAAATTGCATGGCATAGTATTTACATGTAACCTATGCAAAACCTCCCATACTTACACTTTAGGTGACTTAGAATACCTAATACAATGTAAGTGCTATGTATATAGCTATTGTACTATATTAGGAAATAATGACAAGAAAAAGTCTGTACATACTCAATACAGATGCAATTTTTTTCAAATGTGATCAACCTGAGGTTGGTTGAATCTGCCCACGTGGAACGTGTGCATATGGAGGAAGGACCGACCATCCACATTATTTTTAAGCACATAAGGAACCTTCCACAGAACAGCCCACATGCTAGGCTATGTAACAAACCTCAGAGGTGCCCCCTGTAATCCCAGTTACCCAGGAGGCCGAGGAAGGAGGATCGCAAGTTCAAGGACAGCCTGGGCAACTTAGCAAGACCCTCCTGTCTCAAAATAACATAAAATAATAAAAAGGGCCTGGGATGTTGCTCAGCGGTAGAGTGCTCCTGGGTTCAATCCCCAGTACCACAAAACAAAACAACAACCCCAAACCCTCAGTTCATTTAGAAGGACCCAAATGTTTGTCGCAGCAGCCTGAGCAGACACGCAGTAGGTCTCACTTACATGCCCACATCTGACTCCATCCTAGATCTATGAGTTTGGGCATTTGTGATTTTACACACTTGGCGCAGTTCCGGGGTAGCCTTCTGGCGCAGGCTCCCCGCTCCAGGACCCCGCCTCACCCCTGGCCAGGAGCAGCACGTCAATGAAGTCCAAGGTCTTGCCCTGCTTGGCCTTCAGCCAGGCCTCGGCCCCCTGGTGGCGAAGCGCCTGCCTTCGCTCCTGGATGACTTCGGTGGTGAAGCGGTGCACCATGTCACAGGCCTGGCGGAAGCGCCGCCCATCCGCTGTGAGGTAGTAGATGCAATCGAGGTAGTGATGGAGGCGATACTGGCGCCGGACGACCAGTGCGCTCAGCTCAATGATGGCCGATATATAGTCACTCATCTTCCTGCCAGGGAGAAGAACCATGAGCGCAGGACCATGGCCAGTCCTGGCCAGCCAGGTGCACAACATGGGTAGGTCAGGCCTCCTCTCTCCATAGGGTAATGACAAGAGAAGCCCCATATTATCTATATTTTCTGTTTTTCTGGAGATTTTGTATGCATGTGTGTGTGTGTGTGTGTGTGTGTGTGTGTTGGTTTTTGCACTACTGGGGATAGAACCCAGGGCCTGGTGCATGCTAGACAATCTCTATCACTGAGCCATATCCCCAGCCCCCATGATGAATATCTGATGAATGAATGAATGAACTAACTAACCACGGTAATGATTATTTTATCAGATCATTCAACAGATAGTCATTGAGCACCTACCACATGTCAGGGCACTGTGACATCATTTTATCCTTCCAGCACCTCCCCAAGAGTCAGATATTATCATCTTTGTTTTACAAGTAAGGAAACCGAGGCTCAGAAAGGGAGAGATACTTTCCAAGGACTGCACACTCTTTGCAGAGGAATGAGGGAAAGGAGCATTTTCTGATCACCTACTATGTGCCAAGCCATTGACACATCATCTGATTAAGATATTTACACCATGGCCATGGGGAAAAAAATAATAATGTCTATTTTGCAGGGGGAAGGGAACTGAGGCTCGGAGAGGTGATGTCCCTTAAAAAAAAAATTTAGGTGTAGAAGGACATAGTACCTTTATTTTGTTTATTTATTTTTATGTGGTGCTGAGGATCCGACCCAGTGCCTCACATGTGCTAGGCCAGGGAGTTACCACTGAGCTATACCTCCAGGCCGGTGATGTCATTTCCTTTGGAACCAAAGGGCCCATCAGCCCATCAGTGGCAGATGCCAGCAGCCTGGGTTGCCTAACAGCTGGGAGTTCCCTTTCTCCTCCCACGCCTTGCCCTGGAGCAGCTGGCTCTGTCTTCCCGAGGGGGGTCACACTCACTCCTGGCAGTTGCTGTTGTAACTGAACACGCATTTCTGAAGACTGTCCAGGGTCATGAGGCTGACGTGCTCAAACATGTCAAAGGAGGCCACCGAGCGCTCTGCCAGAGCCCTCCGCCATTTAGCCTGGAAGGGAGACAGGTGGGTAAGTGAGTGTGAAGACCTCAGGCGGCAAGCCAGGCTGACGGGACCTGGCTGCGTCACCACTCACTACAGACCCGGGGTGCAGCTCAAGGACGTGAGGCTCGCCCTGCTGCAGCAGTTGTCGCCCTCTTCCTGGGTCACCTGGGGACTCACGTGCATGACGTTGGTGCACTGGTTGAAGACCTTCATGTAGGGCTTCAGGATGTCAAAGTGGAAGGCAGGTGTCAGCAGGCGGCGGTGACGGCTCCACTTGTCACCTTTGCTGAGCAGAAGTCCGTCCCCTGGGCCCAGAAGACTGAGGTTAGGGAGCCCCCACTGCTCCTCTGACCCCTCCAAGGAACCCCTCGTCCCGCCCTCTCTTCCCTGAAGCCCCAGTCCCAGCCTCCCTGCTCCGCACTCACCTAGCCAAGGTTTCAGGAAGCTGTAGAAAAGGTCGTCCTTGGGAGCAATGGCAGCTGTGGAGAAAGAGGAGGCAAAGAGGACTCAAGACAGAGTTCTGACCCTGGCCTCTGCTTGTGACTTCCTTGGGCCGCCTCTCCCACCTCCCACCTCACCCCTCCATTCTCCCCTTCACATTCAAACCAGAAAGACCCCAGTAACACACTGATCTGAACACGAAACCCCTGTTCATACATCTCCCATGGTTCCCCATTGCCCTGTGAGAGAGTTCAAGCTCAGCCTAGCATGGAAAGGCACTGCGCCATCTGGCCCCCACACGCCTCTCACTTGTCCTTCAATACACAGCAGATAACCAACCTCCCTCTCACTGCACGCTGACGTTCACCTCCAAACCTATAGCCAAGCTGCCTGCTCCATACGGAATGGAGTCATCGCTAACCCTCCCCCCTCTTTTCTGCCAGCTCGGGCCATCCGAATTACACCTCCTGGGTTTCCCATCTCCAGTCACACTCTCCCCATCTGTCCGTTATGCTGGCCCCAGGGAGATCTTATCTGACTATCAGCTCTGACCATGTCCCTCCCAGTCACACACCTGTCACCCCTCAAGCACCAGCAGCTCAGCCCACTTCCAAAGCCCTGGATGACCTGCCCTTGTCCAGACCTCTCTCAAGACAGACACCTTTAGCCGGATGTGGTGGTGCATGCCTGTAATTCCAGGGACCGGGTAGGCGGAAGCAGAAGGATTCCAAGTTCAAGGCCCACCTCAGCAACTTAACAAGGCCCTAAGCAACCTAGTGAGACCCTGTCTCAAAAATTAAAAAAAAAAAAAAATGGGTGGGGAGTGCCAGGGATGTAGCCCAGTGGTAAAACACCCCTGGGTTCAATCCCCAGTACAAAAAAAAAAAAAAAGACACCTTTATTTCCCAGCCCCCTCCTGCTTAATATCACAGAACTTTTCCCAGCTCTTCAAAAAGTCCATGTGCCCACTCCACTCCAAGTCTTTCCATGAGCTGCCACCTCAGCCCCAACACTCTGTCCTTATCCTCTGGTCTCAGATTGGGTGCTGCATTCTCTCCCTACAATCACACTGGATTGTATCCGTCCAATTCTAAACCCCTCGTGGGAAGAGACCATTTCGATCACTAACATTTGGTGCTAATATTTTTATTCAATGAATGAATGAACCAATCAATCAATCAATCAAAGAATGAGTGAAAAAAAGAAAAATGGATGGATGCATGCATGCATGCATGCGTGGGTGGGTGAATGGATGCATGGATGCATGGATAGATGCACCCTCTTCAATACAATGAAAAGATTTGGAGCAGAATGGGGAGTGGCTGAAAAAGGAAGGCTCTGAGACACAAACAATGTCACTGAAGACTGAATGTGACTCAGCTCCCGCGCCACACACACGCGCCCCTGCAATTGGCCAGTTGGTGCACACAGTCATCAGTCTACTAATCCTCCCGTTCAACACTCCCCTTCAGCTGCCGTTCCATGCCCAACCCATGATGGGTGACGCTGGGGACCCAGAGATGGCTCAGCTCCACGCCCTGCCTGGAGGAGCACTGGGGTGGTGTGGGAAAAAGGAAGCAGAGGCACACCATGCAATTATCCAGAAGACAGAAAGTGTGCCAGGTGAGAAGGGCGGCACAGAGAAAGGGCTCCTAGACGTCGGAGCAGGCTTCCTGGAGGAGGTGGCATTGGAGAGGAAGGTGGGAGTCTGGTTACTCCTCTCTCCTCCCTGGACTTAGAACTCCAGGTTAGGGGCCGGGTGGGGTTCGACTTGACACTCAGATCTGATCAATGGCTGCCCTGCTCAAATACCTCCCGCGGCTCCCTATCGATCAAGTCCAAGTTCATTCGCTTTCCAATCCAGCTCTTGCTTAACTCTCAGTCTCATTTCCTCTTCCCACACACACACCTGCACCTGGCCAACCCAGTCACCTGAATTTTCCTGGTATTTTCCACAACTGTACCTTTGGAATAGCAGGTGCCTCTAGTTGGCAAACTCCTATGCATCCTTCAAGGCCTGACTTCATGGAAGCCTCCTCCAGGAAACCTTCACCAATCCCTCTCCCCCGTTGAACCCTCGTTCTCCTGTCCTCCAGTCCCTCCTCCACTCCAACCCTATCCCCATGCCAGGAGGGCCTGCCTTTGGGCTGCCTGCTCCCATCAGTTTCCCCCTCCAGCAAAAAGGTGCTGGTAACGCCTCACTCAGCAGAAAAGCCCTCACGTGGTGCCCAGCAGGGAGCAAGTCTTCCGCACAAGGCTGCAGATCACCATGGTTGAGAGCTTGACTTCAGTTCAAACCCCAGTCCTGCCACTCACTAGCTGTCTAATCTTGGACCTGTTACCACTCTGCCCCTCCATCTCCTCATCTGCCAAAGGAGGAACCAGACAGAACAAGCTCGCCTCATGGCATCCTGTGACACTCAACAAGCCAATGTGTCCTGGCACCTGGTGGATGCTCATTAAATATGTGTGTACATAAATGAATAATTGACCCACTGATGGCTATTTTGTTACTGCAATTATAATTATTGCTTATTGGCATCAAAAACTTGTGAGATGGATATCCAGGTCCCCTATTTGTGACAAATGAATGCCCAGCCAGTGTGGAACATCACCAGGGCCGTCCTTAGAAAGTCAAATATACAGCTGGGGGTGTGGCTGGGTGGTTCTGCATGTGCCTAACATGTGTGAGGTCCTTGGTTCCATCCCCAGCACTGGAAAAAAAAAAGTCAAATATAAAATTACAAATGACCAACAATTCCACTCCTAGGTATCCCAAGAGAAATGAAAACACAGAGACTGGGGCTGGGGCTGGGGCTCAGGGGGTAGAGAGCTTGCCTGACATGTAGGAGGCCCTGGGTTTAATCCCCAGCACAGAAAGAAAGAAAAGAAAAGAAAAAAGGAAAGGAAAGGAAGAAAAGAGATGGAGGAAGGAAGAAAAGGGAATGTGTGGCTACACCAAGATGTGAGAGTAGAGAGACATTGTGTGCGATTCCTTTTTTTTTTTTTTTTTTTTTTTTTTTTGGTACTGGGGATTGAACTCAGGGGCACTCGACCACTGGGCCACATCCCCAGCCCTTTTTTGTATTTTATTAGAGACAGGGTCTCACTGAGTTGCTAAGTGCCTCGCCACAGCTGAGGCTGGCTTTGAACTCGTGATCCTCCTGCCTCAGCCTCCCAAGTGCTGGGATTACAGGTGTGCGCCACCGCGCCCAGCTTGCGATTCCTTTTATATGACATATTTAGAACTGACGAATGCACAGGGACAGGAAGCAGGTGGGAGGTACCAGGGAATGGGCAGGGAGGAATGGGATGTGATTACCTCTTGGACACAGGGTGTTTTATGGAGTGATGAAAAATCTTCTGAAACTAGAGAGACCTGTGGTTGCCCAACACTGTGAATGCATCAGATGCCACCAACCATTCACTTTAAAATGGTTAATTGTATGTTATGTGAATTTCACCTCAATAAAAAAATGAATGTATACCAACAAGCTGTAATTATGTGCTTATAGATCATGACTTGTCCTCTGTAAAGGTTTTCACCTACTTTTGCCCGTGAATAGTCCCTATTCCACGTGCCCAGAAGATTAGGAGATGGAAGTTCCAAGAGGTGCCATGCCTTCCTCGGGACCCAGTGACTGCGTAGGTTCAACCCCAGAGCAGTAGTCCCCAGCTGAGGCCCCAGGAGGCCCCAGAGGAGGATGGAGGCTGTGAGCTGGAGCCAGGCCAGCCCAATCCCAGCAGGCAGGCACAGAGGGACGGGAGGCCTCCTCCAAGCTGATAGCCTCACCCTCTCTGATCCTCCATTGCAGGAGGCAGTGAATATCCTGCCTGTCCTGAGGGAGAGAAGAGGAGGGGAGAGAAAGAGGCCCGGATGTCTAGTAAATGTGGGGACCATGCTGGGGGCTTTACCTGGAGACTTTACCACCACCGAGAATGGTGCTCAGGACACTGATGTTCTAAGGAGTCAGATGAACGAGGAAGAAGAGGAGGAGATGGAGGCAAAGGAGGAAGAGGAAAGGCAGGGGGAGAGAGAGAAAAGGGGGAAGGAGGAAGGAAGTGGGGAGAGAAGAGGGAAGAGTACACTAAAAAGACAAATAAAGCCTGCACAATGGCACGGGTCTGTCATTCCAGCTACTCAGGAGGATCTCAAGTTCAAGGCCAAACTGGGGAACTTAGCGAGAGCTTGTCTCAAAATAAAATACAAAGGGCTCGAGATGTAGCTTAGTGGTAGAGCAGTTGACTAGCATGCAAGAGGCCCTGGGTTCCATCCCCAGCACTGCAAAGAATAAAATATACTAAAGAGAAAAAAGCTCTTATTCACGCCTACCCTTGTTATATGATTGTGCTATGCTTTTGCAGTACTGGGGGTAGAACCCAGGACCTCATCGTGCTAGGTGAGCACTCCACCACTGAACTACACCCCAATCCTCACATTGTGTTAGTCTTTATAGCAGCCCCTGTTTATAGATCAGAAACAGGCCCTGAGAGGTTTGGAAAATCACTAGCATCACACAGCAAGCATGTGCAGAAGCCCAGATTTGGACCCAGACCCTGGAATCCCTGATCCAGGCCTCTGCCCTGTGCTTGGGAGACTCACTCCTCCCAGGGTCTAGGTTCCCCCGTAGTTCAGAGGGGATCATCATCCCTTCACAGATGCAATCACGGGGGACCGAGGAGCCTGAGGAGGGCATAGCCAGAGAAGGACAGGAGGGCAGCCCCGTCCTCTTTCATCACCCCCTGGGAGGCAGCTTGGGAGGCAGTCTCCAGATGTGGGTTTGTAGAGGCCCACGCTGGGGCCAGAGATCCCCAAATTCTTGGAGCTCTTTCCTTCCCATCCCTCCACGCTCCAATGTCCCCCGATGCCCAACAAGGCAGAAGCGCTGGATGTGGTCTCACCCCAGCCCAAGTGGGTCAAGACTGAGAACAAAACAGGTCCCAAGGAGAGAGCTAGGAGTCTCTGGAGTCGGGTGTTGAGGGATGAGTGAGAGCTTGCCAAGCACAGCTGGGAGTCCCGTGCCTGGGGACAGGGGTGGACCGCAGCAAGGAGAAGCCAGCCTTCCACATCTCTCTTCCTGTGAGTCAAGGTCGGCCCAGGTGATGAAAGCAGGCTGAAGGATGGGCCACCAGGAGCCCAGTCATGGTGGGAGTGTCACAACCCAAACGACAGGTGTGTCATGGGCTGGGACTGAGCAACACCTACTTACCCAAACCTGAACAACTTCCTACCCATACGTGCTTGGTTCTGACTTCCAGGTAGGTGGATAGCCTCTTACAGTTACTGGGACTCTAGGCTTTGTCACACTTTTGTCCACGATGTTCCACAACCTGTACTGCCATTCCTGTCTTGGTGAACTCCTATTCATTCCTTAAAGCCCTACCCTTCCTGCCCAGAAGCCCAGATAGAATATGGGCGTGGAGGGTTCGATCAGCACTCACTCAAGAGGCCCAACTTGCCTACCTGAGGCGCCCACCAGGGGCTTGATGTAATCAGGGTGCACAAGAACCAAAAGTGGCAGGACGGGTCCCATCCACACCAGGACTACATGGTGCATGTTGTCCAACACCTTCTTCTCGTCTTGAAGGCCTGTCTCATTTGGAAGGTACTGCAGTGGGTAAAAGAGGGCCAGTGAGCACACGCCCAGCCTCAGCTTCCTCCAGTCCCGCCCCCTCGCCCCCTCCCTCACCTCAAAATGAGCCCAGAAGTGCTAAATGATGGCAGGCGGTTGGCTGCACCTGGCTCAGCCTCCACCTCCTCCCTCTGAAAGATGGGGAACGACCAAGTCTCCCTCTGAGGACAGCCGAGAGGATCAGAGAAAGAAAGCGAGGGCTCAACACGTGGCTGGCTCAAGAAATAAAGATAAGCCTAATGCGGTGGCACATGCCTGTAGTACCAGCAGCTTGGGAGGCTGAGGCAGGAGGACCCCTTGAGCCCAGAGTTCAAAGGCCACCTGGGCCACATAGTGAGACCCCATCACAAAAAAAGAAAGAAAGAAAAATAGTAGTAGTAAACACATTAATGGTAAGTGTTGGCTTTTATCAAATATTTGCTATGTGGTTAAAAAATACCACTAGGAGCCTCACACTGGGGCAAGCTCCTCGATCCCAGCCACTTGGGAGGCTGAGGCAGGAGGATCTCAAGTTCAGTTCCAGCCTGGGCAACTTAGCAAGACCCTGTCTCAAAAGAGAAAAAGAGGGCTGGGGTCGTAGCTCAGAGGTAGAGCACTCGCCTGGCATGTGTGAGGCACTGGGTTCAATTCTCAGCACCACATAAAAAAAAATATTTTAAAAAAAAAGATTCCCACCTAGAGAATCACAGCCTTTGGGAAATAAGTCCCCTGTGTTTCTCCTTTAAAAAGAAAAAGAAAAGAAAGAAAGAAAAAGGGCTAGGGGTGCAGCTCAGAGGTAAAGCATGCCAGGTTCAATTCTAGTAGGTACGTGTATATGTATATATCTATATATACATTTACGTTGTATTTGTATATGTATGCGTAAAATATATATTACATATTTTTATTTATTTATTTATTTACTTAACTTATTTTGGTACCAGGGATTGAACTCAGGGGCACTCAACCAATGGGCCACATCCCCAGACCTTTTTTTGTATTTTATTAGAGACAGGGTTTCACTGAGTTGCTAAGTGCCTTGCCATTGCTGAGGCTGGCTTTGAACTTGTGATCCCTCTGCCTCAGCCTCCCAAGTACTGGGATTACAGGCGTGCGCCACCACACCCGGCTATATTTATTTATAGAAAAGTTTATTTATTAGAAGTTCAAAGCCAGGTGCAGTGGTGTATGCCTGTACTCCTAGTGGTTGGGGAGGCTGAGGCAGGAGGATCGCAGGTTCAATGCCAGCCTCGGCAACCTAGTGAGACTTTAAGCAACTTAGTGAGACCCTGTTTCAAAATAAAAAATAAAAAGGGCTGGTGATGTGGCTCAGTAGTTAAGCACCCTTGAATTAAATCCCTGATACAAAAAAAAAAGTTCACTTACACAGCAGTGCAAGTATACTAACACTAACCCTATCAATAAAACTAGGATTGACTCCATTTCATGTTTTTAATTGGAGTTTTTTCCACACAACTTTCTTGGTGCATTATAATTGTACTCAGTGGTAAGATTTGTTGTTACGTATTTGTACATACACACAATATACAACATAACAATATACAACATAACAATATAATGTGTCCCACTCCTTTTTTGGGGGGGGGGTACCAGGGATTGAACTCAGGGGCACTCAACTACTGGGCCACATCCCCAGCCCTTTTTTGTATTTTATTAGAGACAGGGTCTCACTGAGTTGCTAAGTGCCTCACCATTGCTGAGGCTGGCTTTGAACTCGCGATCCTCCTGCCTCAGCCTCTCAATGCTGGGATTACAGGTGTGTGCCACCGCACCCGGCATGTACCACTCCTTTTTTGAGGATCAGAAGTGACACAAGGTATCTCCTTCATCTCAGGCCTCATTTTTCTACCATGACAAAAGCTAGCCCGGGGTCTCAATTGTGTTCGAGGCTGCATCATCAACCAACCCACCACTAATACTAACCACAGCACCGCCACCGATGCTCCCAGGCGGCTGAGGAGGACTTAACCAAACCCAGCTGTGAAAACCCTAGCCCACCCTCAACTGCGCACGTAGGAGGAATAGGAGCCACCGTTACGCGACACCGACCAAGACCCTAGCCGTTCACAGCTTCTGACAACCACTACATTTATGAGGTTCCATCTTAACTGTAAAACTACACCTGCACACATATTTGCACTGCTGTGTGCTCAACACACTCAACTTGTACGAGAGCCCAGTGAGGTTTATTCTTTTTCCCAGTTGACTTTGTTCAGAAAGGTCAAGTGGCTTGTCTGAAGTTACAAGTAAGTGGGCAGCTGTCCTGGTGGGCTCCCCTCGGAAGCAGGTGCTGAAACAAGGGTTCTGGGGAAGCAGTTCATGTGGGAGGGGATCTCCCCAAACATGGGGAGAGTGTGGGGAAGTGAGACAGGAGGGGCAGCAGCCGGCGCAGGGGGAGCTGCCAAGCCACCCGAGGGCAGGGCGAGGGAGCTGGAGTCCATCCACCACTGTCCGTCAGTCCTTAGCTGAGGCCTGCTCCTGGGGGCATTAACTCCCAGAGCCCCTAGAACGCAGGTGCCGGCGGCTGAAAGATGGGCTGTTGCACCGGAGACGGGACAAGAGCTATGGGCAGGTGTTGGCGTGGTCTGTGACACAGTGGCAAGGTCGGGATCTGAAGGTGGACAGCCCAGCTCTACGTGTTCCGGGAGGCAGCCCTTCAGTACCCACGTCAGATGGGTCTGAGTTCAAATTCATCTTCAGCAGCTGTGTGGCTGTGGGCACGTCCACTCGACCTCTCTGGGCTCAAATCTATAAAAGTGAATCCATAAAACAGGGCAGATATCCATCCCTTGTTTTATAGACTGAGAAATACAGGAAGGCTGGGCTGGGGCGGTGGCTCAGGGGTAGAGCGCTTGCCTAGCACATGTGAGGCACTGGGTTCGATTCTCAGCACCATGTAAAAAATAAATAAAAGAAATAAAATAAAGGGATTGCCTCCATCTACAACTAAAAATATATTTTTTAAAAACAGATACGGGGCTGGGGGGCAGCGCGCTGGGGCTCAAAGGTAGCGCACTTGCCTGGCATGAGTGAGGCACTGGGTTGGATTCTCAGCACCGCATATAAATAAATAAAATAAAGGTCTATCAACAACTAAAAAAAATATTTTAAAAAAGAGCACACGCCTATAATCCCAGCACTTGGGAGGCTGAGGCAGGAGGATCACAAGTTCAAAGCCAGCCTCAGCCATGGCGAGGCACTTAGCAACTCAGTGAGACCCTGTCTCTCTAAATAAAATACAAAAAAGGGCTGGGGATGTGGCCCAGTGGTCGAGTGTCCCTGAGTTCAATCCCCGGTACCAAAAAAAAAAAAAAAAAAGAAAAAAAAATGAAAGAAAAAATGAAACAGGGGAAGGCTCAGATTCTAACAACCTAACCCAGTACCTGGCCAGTGATTGGTCCCAGCAATTATTAAATGAACAAATGAACAAAATCAATCTCATTGGCTCCAGCATCTCTTTCTCTACCAGGTTTAGCCCTGAGCCTGTCCATACCCAGGGGAAATCAGGGCCTCACCCAGTCCTCATGAGCTTCATGGGCTCAAGACTGGGCTGCAGAGTCAGCCCTGGCCAACTGCCCAGGGCCTCAGAGCCAAGTCACTGCTTCTGGGACCACCATCAAAGCCAGAAATGGCTTCCTGGAGCAAGGCCATTGGACATGGGGCATGAAGACTGAGTAGAAGTTTATTAGCAGAGAAGAACATTCTGGACAGAGGGCATAATTCTGCAAAGGCCGTTGGAAGCTGGAGCCTTGTTACAGAAACAGGAAACCAATCCTTGGGACTGGGGAGGATGGTTAAGCAGGTGAGGAGGGTGGGGTCAGAGTTTAAAGGGTGAGCCTTTCTCCCAAGGGCAGTGGGGAGCCATGGAGGGCATGTGAGCAGGAGAGTGTTGTGATTTGACTCAAGAATCCCTCTGGAGGGCTGGGGGCATAGCTCAGTGTAGAGCACTTGCCTAGCATGTGCAAGGCCCTGGGTTCAGTCCCTAGCACTGCAAAGAAAAAGAAAAAAATAATAATATCTCTGGGGTCAGGACGGGAGACAAACTGAAGGAGTGAGATGGAAAGCAGCTGGACCATGGCCCAGCTGGGGGGGGGCATGGCTGGGGGAAAGGAAGGAGACCCAGGCTCACACCGGCACCATTTGATGGTCCCCAGGGGAAAGAAGGGCTGGGAATCTCCTCCCTCCTAGGCCTTCCATTCTGAGATAATTCTCACCATCAAACAAACGGTTCTTTGGGCTACTAAGTGCAAATGTGTATCCTAGTCCTTCTTCTGAGAGAGTTGATCCAAGCAGTCCCTAAAATACTTCTAGAATCATTCGAAGCTTCCGGTTTCTGCAGGACCCAGCAGTCGAGCAGACTCTTCTGCTACCAGGCGCTTGCTGAACGCCACGCTCAGTGCCAAGCACGCGACAAGCGTAGCCCCGAGGAATCCAAAAAAATGACCATGAGGCTACCAAGAACTGGTAGAGCCCCCCCCCCAGGAGCAAGTGGGGAAACTGAGGCATGGGGAGGTGAAGTCGCCGGCTCGAGGCCACAGAAGCAGTACATGGTGGAGATGGGCCTCCAACCCAGGGCTCCAGAGTCCACAGTGATGACCACTGCCCTATCCAAAGTCCACCTCCAAGTGCAGCATGATGTCCGGACCAGGAGTCTCCAGTGACTGTTCCTGAACTTCACTGAGGGCTGGAAGTGGGCTAGGGGTCCAAGCAGCTGGGTTCTGGGACCTGCAAACCTCCCTGCTCTCAGGATCTGGGTTTTTCTCTTCTGACCTCTGTAGGCATTTTGGAAAAGTCCAGCCTGTCTCATCCATAGCAGGGACAGTGAAGCCAAACAGCCTGAATTTGAACCCTGACTCTGCCACATACCTGCTGGGTTACCTAGGGCCAGCTACTTAACCTCTCTGTACCTTAGTAATCTTAGGTACAAAATGATAATAGATAGTTCTGAGACCTAACTTCTAGGATTGTCAAGAGGGCTGAATGAGTTAATATTTACCTAGAGTAATACTTGGAATATGTTCATGGAAATAAAAAATGAAAGGCAAGGAAGGGGCTAGAATGGTGGCCTGGGATCACAGCATTTGAGGGAGAGAGTGAAGCCACCTTGGGGTGTAGAGGAAGCAACAAAATCTGTAGGAGTGTCCTCCCTAACTCCTACTCCTGCCCCTGTATTCCAGACTTTACAGGGGATGTACCTAGTGCTACAGCAGTAGCTACAGAATGATAGAAAGAATTCCTCTTTAGGGACTGGGGTTGTGGCTCAGTGGTAGAGTGCTTGCCTAGCATGTGTGGAGCACTGGGTTCCATCCCCAGCACCACATAGAAAAATAAATAAAATAAAGGCATTGTGTCCATCTACAACTAAAAAAAAAAAAAAAAAAAAAAAAAAAAAAAAAATTCATCTTTAAAATCGCCTGGGCCTCATCCCAACTGTGTGACCTTGGGTAAGCTGCTTGCTGTCTCTGAGCTTCGGTGGATGCACTCATAAGCCCAACCAGAGTCCTGGAGGCCAGCAGGCCCACTGCCCTTACTGAATCCTAGGAACGTGCCAGCGCTGCCCAACCACACTCACCATGCCCAGGTGGCCCAGCAGCCAGTTGCGCCGGGGCGGCTGCGGGAAGCAGCGCAGCCGGCGGCAGGTGATGTAGAAGCCCCGGCAGAGCCGCAGGAACTGCAGCAGCAGGCGGAAGAGGAAGAAGAGCAGGGAGAGAAGGAGGGCGGAAACTGCATACGCGCGGAACGCCGTCTTCTCCAGCCCCAGGAGGTGCAGAAGCTGGTCTGTGATGGGCAGCATCTGGGGGCCACACGGGCGGAGAGTGGGAGCTGGTGGGGACCATCCCCGCTACACCTTGCCACCCAAGGGATGGCCCAAGGGGTCAAGCCAGGTGTGCCTGACCAGCAGGTGTCCAGTGCGCCCAAGTCCCGGACACCAAGACCCCTCTGCACCCGCACTCAGCCCCTTCGAGTCTGCAGGGCCACCTCTAGTGACCTCTGCCCCAAACCAATGGCGGATGCACGTTGGTGGATAAATACCCCGGCTCCCTCTACCCTTGGTGGGACGACTTCGCAGTGTGTCTACCTTGTCCTGGCTTCCCCAGCAGGACTGAACTCCAGCTGCCCACCGCAGAAACTTTCTCTGTTGGCTGCCTCCCTTTCCCTGTCTTACCTCCCTCTCCCTCTTCTTCCGCACCCCCCCCTCCCCGCAATGAGCTGAAATTCACATAAGACAAAATAAATCATTTTAAAGTAAACAAGCCACACAATGGAATATTATTCAGCCGTAAAAAAGAACAATATCCTTTTATTTGCAGCCAAATGGATGGAGCTGGAGGACACTATGCCAAGTAAAATAAGTCACTCAACCTGTTCGTTTGTTTGTTTGTTACAGGGTCTCACTCTGTTGCCCATACTGACCTTGAACTCCTGGACTCAGCAATCCTTCTGCCTCAGCTTCCTGAGTAGCTGGGACTGCGGCACCACACCTGGCAAGTGAAATAAATAAGATACAGAAAGATAAATATGTGTGTTTCCCTCGTATGTGGGAACTTAAAAAGAAAGGCAGTCGGGCTGGGGTTGTGGCTCAGCGGTAGAGCGCTTGCCTAGCACACGCGGGGCCCCGGGTTGATCCTCAGCACCATGTAAAAATAAAGGCATTGTGTACAACTAAAACAAATAAATAAATATTTAAAAAAAGAAAGGCAGTTGGAATATATAATAGCAAACATTAGAAGATGGAAAGGGGGAGGGCCAGAGGGCGAAATCGGTACCAACACACAGTTAGATTGAAAGAATAGTTCTGGTGTTCGGCAGCACAGTGAGGCTACCATTGTTCACAGCGATCTAATATATGTAGATATATGCATTAGTACTTGGTATAGAACTGAGGGGCGCTCTATCACTGAGCTACATCCCAGCCCTTTTTATTTTTTTATTTTGAGACAGGGACTCACTAAATTGCTGAGACTGTGCTCGAATTTGCAATCTTCCAGCTTCAGCCTGCCAAGTCAGTGGAATTACTAGTGTGCACCACTGTGCCTAGCAACCTATTTTTTAAAAGACTTTTTTAGTTGTCAATAGACCTTTCTTTCTTTCTTTCTTTCTTTTTCTTTCTTTCTTTCTAAGTGGTGCTGAGGATTGAACCCAGGACCTCATACATGCCAGGCTAGTGCTCTACCACTGAGCCACGACTCCAGCCCTATTATATATTTTTATGAAGAACTAGAAGAGAGGAATTCGAAGGCTCCAGACACCAAGTAAGAGATGAAAATATAGCCGGGCGCAGTGGCACGCCTGTAATCCCAGCACTTTGGGAGGCTGAGACAGGAGGATCGCGAGTTCAAAGCCAGCCTCAGCCATGGCGAGGCACTTAGCAACTCAGTGAGACCCTGTCTCTAAATAAAATACAAAAAAGGGCTGGGGGTGTGGCCCAGTGGTCGAGTGCCCCTGAGTTCAATCTCCGGTACCACACACAAAAAAAAGAGAGATGAAAATATTAATAGCCACAATCTAATTAGCACATATCATATACACACACTGAAATATTACACTGTACCTCATAAATACATACGATGATGATGCGTCAATCGATTTCTCAAACGTTTAAGGGGAGAGAAATGTTGACTACCTTGATCTGATCGTTACACACTGTACACAGGTATTGAACTTTGACCCTGCATCCCATAAACATGTATTCTTGAAACTTTTAAAAATTAATTAAAACATGAGCAATTCAGTGGCATTCAAGACAATTCACAGGGTTGTACAGCCATCAGCTCTATCCAGTTCCAGAACATTCATCACACCAAAAAAGAACCCACGCCCACTAACACTCACTCCCCATCTTCCCTCCCTGCGTCCCCTGGCAACAATTAACCTGCATTCTGTCCCCATGGATTTAGCTATTTCGGGTGTTTCTTATAAAAGGACTCATAGAGGATGTGGCCTTTGGTGTCTAGCTTAATTCACTCAGCATAATGCTGTCAAGGTCTGTCACACCTTGGCAAGACTCAGCGCTTCATGCCTTTTACTGCTCAATCATATTCCCCTGCATGGACATAATATTTTTTTTAAATTTGTAGTTGTAGATGGACAGCATGCCTTTATTTTATCTGTTTATTTTAAAAAAATATATATATTTATTTATTTATTTGCTTTTAGTTGTACACAACGCGTTTTTACGTGGTGCTGAGGATCGAACCCGGGCCGCGCCACATGGTAGGCAAGCGCTCCACCGCCAAGCCACAACCCCAACCCCTTATCTGTTTATTTTTATGCGGTGCTAAGGCTTGAACCCAGTGCCTCACATATGCCAGGCAAACGCTCTGCCACCAAGCTACAGCGCCAGCCCGGGACGCGCCACATTTTGTTAATCCATTCATCTCTTGGGTGGTCATTTGGGCGGTCTCCACTTTGGGGCTACCGAGAAATCTACTACTCTGAACGTGTATGCACACATCTTTGTTTTTTTAGTACCTGTCTTCACTTCTTTTGGGTTCCTTCGTCCTTGCTGTTTTTTTTCTGCAGCCGCCTTTCCAAGTTGCAGTTGGTACCTGCCTTAGGGTAGCTCCTGGAGGAACCAAAACAAGAATGTGAAGAAAGCAGTGAGTCAGGCGAAGTGCTTCCTGTGGGCCATGCACCCTGAGCAGGGTGCGGGACCTGGGATCTCACACGGGTCCTTCAAATAGGTTCTACCAAGGAGACGGGAGCTAGCAGAGTTTCCCTGAGCCCCTACTAGGGGCCAACATCAATCACTCTCACTTGGGGACCACAATTCCCAGGTAACCCCGAGAAGGTTCTTGAAAACGGTCGGGTCCTGCCCTCTTCTCTCTTTTCCTCCCAATCTACCATGTAAGCGATCCCATCTGCTTAGACAGCTTAGCCAGAGGAAGCCTCGGGCTCAGGTCGTCTCCTGGGTCGTCCATTCCACATGGCCCACCTGCGATGCCCTCCACTCCAGCCTCTTCTACAAGTCAACACCAAACGGCCTCAGCCAGGCAGAAGAAGTGATGTTTGCTGGTGCCGTGGCGCACGCCTGTAATCCCAGCATTTGGGAGGCTGAGGCGGGAGGATTAGGAGTGCAAAGCCAGCCTCAGCAATGGCGAGGCACTTAGCAGCTCAGTGAGACCCCGTCTCTAAATAAAATACAAAAAAAAAAAAGGGCTGGGGATGTGGCCCTGAGTTCAATCCCTGGTGCTAAAAAAAAAAAAATAAAAGGAAGTGAAATTTCCCCTCATTATCACATCCTGGGAAAACAGCTAGGTGGAACACCAGCAAATTTGGAGCATTCAGTTGGGAAGAATGGTATGACGGAAACACAGAACTACATGACCACGCATTAGGATGGCTACCATCTAAAAAAAGAAAAATAGGGCTGAGGCACAGCTCAGTGTCCTAATGTGCCTGAGTCCCTGGGTTCCATCCCCTGTGCTATTAAAAGAAAAGGAAAAAATAAATAAATAAAATAACATGTGTTGGAAAAGATATAGAAAAACTGGAAATTCAGTGCACTATTAGTGCGAGGGTTAAAGGGTGCAGCTGTTATGGAAAACATTAAGGCTATTTGTTTAAAAATTAAATATAGAATTATCATAAAATCCAACAATTCCACCTCTAGGTATAAACCCCAAAGAAGTGAAAGTAGGGCTTTGAAGAGTGGTTTGTATAGCCATGTTCACAGCAGCACTATTCACAATAGCCAAAAGTGGACACAATTCAAATGTCCATCCATGATGAATATATAAACAAAATGTGGTGAAGCCATATAATAAAATATATTCAGCATTCGATCTTTAAGAGTTCTTTTTTGGGGAGGCAGGTACGAGGGATTGAACTCAGGGGCCCTCGACCACTGGGCCACATCCCCAGCCCTTTTTTGTATTTTTATTAGAGACAGGGTCTCACTGAATTGCTAAGTGCCTCGCCATTGCTGAGGCTGGCTTTGAACTCGCGATCCTCCTGCCTCAGCCTCCCAAGTGTTGGGATTACAGGTGTGCACCACCGTGCCCAGCTCAGCATTCAGTCTTTAAAAGGAAGGAAGTTCTGACACCTGCTACGGTATGTAGGAGCCTTGAGGACATCATGCTCAGTGAAATAAGCCAATCACAAAAAGACAAATATTATGATTCCATTTATATGGCATCCTCGGAACATAAAATCCACACAGACTGAAAGCAGAATAGTGGGTTCCGGGGACTAGAGGAGGGAAATAGGGAGTGAATATTTAACAGGAACAGAGCTTCAGTTTTACAAGATGAAAACGGTTCTGGGGATGGTTGGTGGTGAAGGTGTACAACCATGTGAACGAATGCTTAATGTTACCCACTGTATGCTTAAAATAATCCAGAAGGCAAATTTTATGCTACATGTATTTTATCACTTTTAAAATTTTTGAAAAAACACAGATCCAGAGTCGGCAATATTCCCTTTGGATGTTGCCCTGGGGTCAGGGCCGAGATGGAAAATAAGCAAACTCCCAGATGGAAGCCCAAGGAGCTCCAAGGACTGCGGCTGGGCTTCTTTTGACCTGGGCACACACAGCACGGAGGCAGCCTTGAGTTTTCATTTCTTTATCAATTTAACAGAAGCTCAAGATTCTCTCCAGCAATGCCAGGGAAGTCAGCCACCTACTCTTCGTAGTGACCATCCTCAGAGTGCCTGCACATGCCACACCCTCACTAAATGCTTTACCTGTATTGCTTCAGCATTCAGTTGGCAAATAGTTTCTGAGCCCCAGCTCTGTGTGTGACTCAGCGCTAGGCGTTGGGGAAGTAATGGTATGAGCAGGATGGACATGGCCCAGGTTCTTAAGGGAGGAGACCATTTACAGGCATGATAAAACATGATGTTAAGGATCTGGTAGAGTTGCAGAGGAGGTAAAGCCCAGAGCGGCATGCTGGATAATGTCCCCTCGTAGACACTATTCCTAATCCTGCAACCTGTGAATGTAACTCCCTATGGCCAAGTCTTTGCAAATGTGATTAAGTTGGGAATTTTTTTTTTTTTTTTTTGCATTACTAGGGATTGAGCCTAGGGTCCTCTACCACTGAGCTACATTCCCAGCACTTTTCATTTTTTATTTTGAAACAGAGTCTTGGGGCTCAGTGGTAGAGTACTGGCCTAGCACATGTGACGCACTGGGTTCAATCCTCAGCACCACATAAAAATGAAATAAAGATATTGTGTCCACCTACAACTAAAAAATAAATATTTTTTTAAAAAAAGAAATCGAGTCTTGCTAAATTGTCGAAATTGGCCTCAAACTTGCAATCCTCCTGCCTCAGCCTCCAGAGCCACTGGGACTTACAGGTGTGCACCATCATGCCTGGCTAAATTAAGCATCTTTTTTTTGTTTGTTTGTTTTTTTAAAATATTTTATTAGTTGTAGGTGGACACAATACCTTTTATTTTATTTATGTGGTGCTGAGGATCGAACCCAGGGCCTCACACATGCGAGATGAGCGCTCTACCACTGAGCCATAGCCCCAGCACCAAAGATCTTTTTTATAATATTTTTTATTTGTTCTAATTAGTTACACATGATGGTAACATGCAAAAATTAAGGATCTTGAGCTGCAGAGATAAGTCTAAATTACACAACTGAACTTAAATGTAAAAGTGTTCTTTTTTAAAACAACTTTTTAGTTATAGATGGACACATCTACCTTTATTTTACTTATTTATTTTTATGTGGTGCGGAGGATCAACCCAGTGCCTCATACGTGCAAGGCAAGCTCTCTGCCACTGAGCCATAATCTGAGCCCACAAGCGTTCTTATAAGAAAGAATCTGAGTGAGATTTGTCACATAGAAAAGGAGAAGGCCATGTGAAGAGAGAGGCAGAAGTTGGTATGATGGGGCCACCAGAAGCTGAAAAAGTGAGGGACAGAATCCCCCCTAAAAACTTCTGAGGGTTGGTGTGCCTGCCCAGCAAACTGAGTGTCAGACTTCGGACCTCCAGAACTGTGGGAGAATAGATATATGTTGTTTGAAGTCACCCAGTTTGTGGCCGTATTTGTTACAGCAGCCACAGAAAGCTCATACACAGCGTGAGGGGATGAAGAACAATTCTTTTACACGAGATGGTCCAGGGGAGCCTCCCTGAGAAGGGCATCTGGGCAGAGACCTGAGTGAAATGAGGAACTGAAATTAAGGGCAGGGAGGGTTCTTGTTAAATGCATGCAAAACATGTATGCACACACACACACACACACACACACACGCCATGAACATGTGAACGTCTAGGTCCTAATTCTGACTCCTTCTGTGGTTGATTGTCTGGCCTGGGCCTCGGTTTCCCCATGTGCACCTGGAGGTGATTGTACCAGATGATGTCTGGGTCGACTCCATTGTGGTCTTTCCTGCACGTAACCCAGTAATGGTGGGGAGCTCAGCACCATGCTGGCTGATCCAAGAGTTCTTCCAGGGATTCAACCTACTCAGCGGACAGGGGGCCACACGCATCATCTCCGCCCCTTGGGCTCTCTAGCTCCCATCCCAGCCACCATCATCGGCTTCTCAAGGCCTGTCACTCCTGTGCTCTAACACCTTCCATGGCTCCAGACTTCCCTCAGCCTGGCATCCCAAGCCTTTTGGAAGTGCAGCCCTGCCCACCCACCACGTCAGCCTCAAAGATCCCCTGTCTCAGTCTTCTTTGGATCCCTTTCTTCATCCAACTCACATTTTTGGGCTCCCTAAGGCTGCTCCTCCTCCCCTTCCCCTGGGTACACTTCCTGGGGATGTCAGCCCCTCCTGTGGCCTCAGTGACCTAGTCTCTGAGTCATTTCTGTAGCTCGGTGTCCCACACTGAATATCCTTCAAAGGGCTCAGCCACTGCCTGGATGTTTTCCTGAGGGCATCTCCCAGATTCACCTTACCCCTTCCTCTCTCCTTGTCCCCACATCCAGATGCCTGCCTGGTCCTGCCAGTTGTCTGTCCTAAGCTTGTTTCACAGTGCCCCCCCCCCACCATTCTTTTCCATCCCTATCATTCCAGCGTGCATCAGGCCACCATTGGAGAGTAGCCTCCTAATAGAATTCCATCCTTGCCACGCCCGGAGCATGCCATCTTCCACACAGCAGCCAGAGGGATCTTCCTAAAATTGAACCTCTCCTGCTCAAAATCCTGTCATGGCTTCCCATTATACTCAGGGGAAAAAAACAGACTCCTAACAAACTGCAGCACTCTTCATGGCGTGGCCCCTGTTGATGCCTCTATCTCTGTCCACTCTTCCATTAACTTACCCTTCTCTGCCACTCCAGCCCACTCCAGCCGCAGGCCATGCTGGTTCCCACCACAGGACCTTTGCACATGCTGTTCCCTCCACCTACATACCTTTTCCCAGTTCCACCTGTGCCAGCTCCTTCTCATCCTCCAAGCCCAACTCTACCTCAACAATCCATTCCTTTTTCACCAAACGAGCCATCACTGAAGAATGACTGAGCACCTGCTATGGGCAATGGTCTTCACAATTCTTCATTTCATCTTTCCAGTAACTTTCACAGGAGGCTAGAAGACTTCTGAATGGAGTCACAGCAAAAGTCCCCACCACCATCCAGGAAAATCCCAACAAAGAAAATGTCTCCTGGAAGAATTAAAATGGGAAGGAACTGGAACTAGCAAAATGCCAGTCCTGGAAGGGGAGTCCCTGCTGTGGGTGGCGGGGTGCATGGGGAAGGGGAGACAGAGAGGTTCAGAAGCCCTGTGCCGCCTCACCTTCGCTCGTTTCAGGTGTGGGCTCCCACCCGCTCCAGGAGAGACTCCCAACTCTGACCCTAGGAGAGACAGCATCTGTGCTGTCCCGACTGGGGCTCTCTCCGGGAGGCTGGGGTTTCTCATTTTCAAAATGGGAATAGGGCTGGCGTTGTGGCTCAGCGGTAGAGCGCTCGCCCAGCACGTGTGTAACCCTGGGTTCGATCCTCAGCAGCACGTAAAAATAAATAAATAAAATAAAGGTATTGTGTTCAAAATGGGAATAATATCAAAAGTTCGTCAGATGCCTCTGGGGGAAGTTCAATAAATAGTGCACCATGGGCAGGGGCCAGCCAGGTGTGGTTATATACATCTGCAACCCCAGCTACTCCAGAGGTAGAGGTAAGAGGATTGAGAGTTTGAAGCCAGCCTGGGCAACTTAGTGAGACCCTGTCTCAAAACTAAAATTTAAAAAGGTCTGAGATGGCCGGGCACGGTGGCACACGCCTGTAATCCCAGCACTTTGGGAGGCTGAGGCAGGAGGATCGAGAGTTCAAAGCCAGCCTCAGCAATGGCGAGGCACTTAGCAACTCAGTGAGACCCTGTCTCTAAATAAAATACAAAAAAGGGCTGGGGATGTGACCCAGTGGTCGAGTGCCCCTGAGTTCAATCCCCGGTACCACAAAAAAAAAAAAAAAGTCTGAGATGTAGCTCAATCCCCGGTACTGCTAATAAATAAATGAATAAATGCACAGGTAAAATCATATACTTTCCACAGTTGGGTTCCTACTACCCCCTGAATAAGAACATTTCTTTCTGAAACCCCCAAAAGAAGATGTTACAAAAAGCTTTGTGGTGGCACAGCCACTGTGGGAAACAGTTAAATAGTTCCTCAAAAAGTTAAACATTAAATTATCACATGACCAGTAATTCCACTCTTAGGTACATATCCAAAAGGATGGGAAACAAATATTCAAATAAATTTTTGTGATTGTGTGCATACACACGTGTGTGTGTGTGTGTGTGTGTGTGTGTGTGTGTGTGTGTTTTGCTGGTGATGGAACCCAGGACCTCTTGCATACTAAGCAAGTGCTTTGTTGCTGAGCTACATCTCCAGTCCTCAAACAAATTCTTGCATACAAGAATCATCAAGAAGTGGAAAAATTCAGCCCGGTGCAATGGCGCACGCCTGTAATCCCAGCACTTGGGAGGCTGAGGCAGGAGGATCATGAGTTCAAAGCCAACCTCAGCAATGGCGAGGCACTTAGCAATTCAGTGAGACCCTGTCTCTAATAAAATACAAAAAAAGGTCTGGGGATGTGGCCCAGTGGTTGAGTGCCCCTGAGTTCAATCCCTGGTACCAGAAAAAAAAAAAAAAAAAGAAGTGGAAAAACCCAAGCATCCCTCAATGATGAATATGATATGAATGCATAAATAAAATATGGTATATCCATACAATGGAATATTATTCAGCCAGAATTAAATGCTGATCCATGACATAACATGGATAAACATGGAAAACATGATGCTGAGTGACAGAAGGTAGTCCCAAAAGACCACATAGGGTATGATCCAATTTATATGAAATGTCCAGACCAAGCAAATTCATACAGACAGAGAGCAGAGAAGTGGTTGCCAGGCGCTGGGGGGTCGGGGGTGCAGGGTGTGGCTGCTAATGATGATGGAATCTTTCAGGGGGGTGAAAATGTTCTGGAACTAGACAGTGGTGGTGGTTGCACATCATTCTGAGTGGCCTAAATGCCACTGAACTATGCACTTTAAAATGGTTAATTTGTAATATTGTCAAAATGGCCACACTGGGCGCGGTGGGCACGCCTGTAATCCTCAGCGGTTGAGCGCTCGCCTGAGCAGGAGGTCGCGAGTTCAAAGCCAGGTTCAGCAATGGCGAGGCACTTCAACTCAGTGAGACCCTGTCTCTAAATAAAATACAAAAAAAGGGCTGGGGATGTGACCCATTGTGAGTACAGCTGAAATCCCTGCACAAAAAAAAAAAAAAAAAAAAAAAAATGGCCACACTACCAGAACCAATATTCAGATTCAATGCAATCCCCATCAAAATACCAATGACATTCTTCACAGAGCTAGAAAAAAAAAAAAAAAAAAAAAAAAGTCCTAAAATTCATTTGGAAGAATGAAAGATCCAGAATAGCCAAAGCAATTCTAAGCCAAAAAAGCAATGCTGGGGGCATCACAATACCTGACTTCAAATTATACTACAGAGCTATAGTAACAAAAACTGCATGGTACTGTCCTAAAAACAGATACACAGACCAATGGTAAACAATAGAACACACAGAGAAAAACCCACTCAGATTCAGTCATCTGATACTTGACAAAGGCATCAAAAACATAGGTTGGAGAAAAGATAGTCTTTTTAACAAATGGAGCTGGGAAAACTGGTTATCCAATGTAGAAGAGTGAGATTAGACCCTTATCTCTCACCCTGAACAAAAATCAACTCAAAATGGATCAAAGCCATCAGAATTAGAACAGAAACTCTGCAACCCCTAGAAGAAAATGTAGGGTCAAAAAAAAAAAAAAAAAAAGTGTCTGGCATGGTGGTGCATGTCTGTAATTCCAGCAGCTCAGGAGGCTGAGGCAGGAGGATCTCAAGTTCAAAGCCAGCCTCAGCAAAAAGCAAGGCACTATAAGCAACTCAGTGAGACCCTGTCTCTAAATAAAATACATTTTTTTTTTTTTTTGTGGTACCGGGGATTGAATTCAGGGGCACTCGACCACTGGGTCACATCCCCAGCCCTTTTTTGTATTTTATTTAGAGACAGGGTCTCACTGAGTTGCTAAATGCCTCGCCATTGGTGAAGCTGGCTTTGAACTCGCGATCCTCCTGCCTCAGCCTCCCAAAGTGCTGGGATTACAGGCGTGCGCCACCGCGCCCGGCTTCTAAATAAAATACAAAATAGGGCTGGGGATGTGGCTCAGTGGTCGAGTGCCCCTGAGTTTAATTCCTGGTACCCCCCAAAATAAAAATAAAAATAAAAAGAAAGAAAATGTAGGGGCCAACACTCTAACCTATAAGCATAGGCCACAACTTTCTCAATAGGACCCCTAAAGCACAGGAGAAAAAGCTAAGAATTAATTAGTGGAGTGGCATCAAATTAAAAAACCTGCACAGCGAAGAAATCAATTAAGAATGTCAAGAGAGGGCCTATAGAATGGGAGAAAATCTTTGCTAACGAAGCTACTCTTCTGACAGAGGATTAATATCCAGAATATATAAAGAACTCAAAAACCTTAATACAAAAACAAACCCCACAATTAATAGATGGGCAAATGAATTAAACAGACACTTCTCAAAAGAAGAAATACAAATAGCCAACAAATAAATGGAAAAAAAAAAAGAAGTTCAACATCATTAGCAACTAGAGAGATGCAAATCAAAACTACACTGAGATTTCATCTCATTCCAGCCAGAATGGCAGTCATCAAGAATACGAACAATAATACATGCTGGAGGCGATGTGGAGAAAAAGGAACACGTTTATACTGTTGGTAGGATTGTAAATCAGTACCATCACTATGCACATCAGCATGGGGGTTCCTCAAAAAGCTAGGAATGGAACCACCATATATGACCCAGCTATACCACTCCTTGGTGTTTATCTTGAAGAATTAAAGTCATCTGACTACAGTGATCTATGCATACCATGTTTATAGCAGCACAATTCACAATAGCCAAACTATAGAACCAGCCTAGGTGTCCATCAATGGATAAATGGATAAGGAAAATGTGATACATAGGCACAATGGAGTTTGGTTCAGCTATAAAAAGGATGAAATTATGTCCTTTGCAGGAAAATGGGTGAAACTTGAGAACATTATGTTAAGCCAAATAAGCCAAAATCAGAAATTCAAGGGTTGTATGTTTTCCTTAATATGTGGAAGCTAGAGATGAAAAAGGAAAAGAAAGTCGGGGGGTGGGTTTGTCTATGAAAATGGAAGGGAGTTCAGTAGAAGAAAGGGAACAAGGAGAGGGAAGATGGAAGGGAAAAGGGAAATACTGTGAATGATAATGGATGAGTTATATGTGTGCATGTATGACTATGTAACAACAAATCCCACCATTATGAACAATTAGAATGCACCAATAAAATGTAGGAAAAAAATAAAATGGTTAATTCAGAGGCTAGGGGTACAGCTCAATGCTGGAGCATATGCTTAGCAAACACAAAGCCCTGGTTCCATCCCCACCCAGCACCAAAGAAAGAATGTTAATATATATATATATATATATATATTAAATATTAATATATATATATTAAAAAACACTTTGAGAAATTGACCATGGTGGCTGTTTCTGAAAGAGGCCTGGAAGAACTAGAGACAGAGGTGGAGAGGAAACCTAATTCACTCTCCACCTTTCCAAACTTTTGACCTTCTAAACCATGTAACCCATTCAAAAGTGTTGTAGCAGCTGAGCCCTGTGGTGCACACCTGTAATGTCAGCTACTTGGGAGACTGAGACAGGAGGATCGCAAGTTTGAGTCCAGCCTCAGTAACTTAGAGACCCTGTCTCAAAAAAAAAAAAAAAAAAAAAAAACAAAAAACAAAAAACAGGGGTGGGGGTTGGGGGTTGAGCTCAGTGACAGAACACCCCTGGGTTCAAGCCATAGTGCCACACACACACTGAAAAAGTGTTGTAATTAGTTGAAAAAATTTATTAATAGATGGCTAGGGTTGTGGCTCAGAGGTAGAGTGTTCGCCTAGCATGCGTGGGGCACTGGGTTCGATCCTCAGCACCACATAAAATAAAATAAATAAAGACATTGTGTCCACCTATAACTAAAAAAATAAATATTTAGGGCTGGGGTCGTGGCTCAGCGGTGCAGCACTCATCTAGCACATGGGCGGCCCGGGTTCGATCCTCAGCACCACGTAAAAAATAAACGCATTGTGTCCAACTAAAGCAAATAAATAAATATTTAAAAATAAATAAATAAATAAACATTTTTAAAAATTTATTAGTAGATTGCACCACACAAAGAGTAAATCCTAATGTAAACTAAGGAGTTTAGTTATAACAATGTATTGACATTGGTTCATTAATTGTTACAATTGCATAGCAATAATGAGATGTCCATAATAGGGGATCTACAGGGGAGAAGACCGGCCCCCGTGGGGACTGTACTTTCTCTGAAACTTTTCTAAAAGCCTAAACCTTCTGTAGAAATAGGGTATTTAAAAGTAGTTTATGCCAGGGGTGTAGCTCAGTGGTAGAGTCCCAGGTTCAAACTTAGCTCTGCCCCTCCCCAGGGGTTGGGGGGCAACTGGGTTGAGCTCAGCCCTGTCCCTCTGCCCTCCTCTGCCAGTCTGTGAAGTGAGTTAGTAATAACAGATCTGCCTTCTCAGGTTGTTGGGGGGGTCAGTGAGACCAGGCATGGAAAGGCCTTGTCACATAGCACATGACACCCAAGCCATTATTGCTCTTCCTGTGGCTACTGTTTCATAAAAGTGGAAGAGATTCAAATCTGGCACCTCAGAACGCTGTGGGTGGCTGGTATGCCCATTCTCTCTCTATGCCGGTCCCCAATGTCCTCCCTGATGCCAGCGAGGCACCCAGCAACCCTGCCCTGGCAGAGATGGCCCCACCCACCTTGCTGGGGCCCAGCCTTACCTGGCAATGGAGACTGGCCCTGCAGCCCACGCCCACGGGGCGCTGGTTTGTCAGGTTGGCCCAGCCAGCCGCCAGATGGGGACTTGTTATACAAGGTGTGCGGGCTCCTGTCTCGGGAGAGAAGGAATGCAGGACTTGGACCCTGGCTAGTGCCAGGCACTGCACACATGGCCCTTCTTGAATGGCAGGTGTTGGCCCAGGGCCTGGCATCCCAAAGCTGGCCCCATCACCCCACATCCGAGCCTGTAGTCAAGCAACCTGTCTCCTGTCTGGGCTCCCGGTACCCTCCTTGACTCTCTCAACACCAAAGGGCTGCCTTGCCCAGAGACTCCTATCTCCCCAGGGTGGAACTCCAGAAGATCCTAACTGAGGGGGTGGTTCTAGCTCTGTGCTCTACACTAAGCACCTCAAATTTCCAGGGTCATCAGACAGTGTTTCAGGGTTGATTATGACTAATGAGGACAGAACCAAGTCACCAAATGTGAGAGGGAAAGTCTCACTGAAAGTCTCACCATTGGAAGGCTGCAGCTTCCTTGGGCCAAAGGAAATCATGGCAGAAAAAGTTTTAAAACTACCTGTCATCTAACTTGTTCTTGGGATGTAATTGTTTTTGTGTGCCATCCCAAGTGTGGCCACACCTGAACAGGAGCTTTATAGGTTTCAAATTCTATAAAGCTCTACCCTTAGCTGTGTGGCCTCAGGCAGGTCTCTGTACCTCTCTGAGCCTCGATTTCTTCATCTGAACCATATTTCCTCATCCTACGACCGTGAGGACATGTCATTGCTGTTGGCATTGCCATCATATTCATTATTGTTACCTGGCCATCTGGGATTGGGAGAATCCAAGGTTTATCCTGGAGGGGAGGGAGGAGGTGGAGTCCTATTTTCTGAATGTCTGTCAGGTCATCCAAGCCCCTCTACGGATATCAACCCAGATCACCTCCAAGACACCAGTCCAGAGCTAATGTTACTGCTCAGAAACCCAAGCTGGGTTATAAAGAAACACTGGGGCCACCAGAAAGTGGCCCAGGACTTGGGGGTCAGACAGGGCTTGTTTGTTCAAATCCCAGCTCCCCCACTGAGTGTCAGGGGGCACATGCTTCCCCTCTCTGACCTTCAGTGTCCTCACCTATAAAATGAGGCTGGTAGGGAAGAGGGGAATTTCCTCCTCTTCAGGGCCGGCCAGAAGCTTAGAAGTGCGTAAGGAGGGGTTCGACGTTGCCAGCTCTGGATGGGCTCTCTTCCAGGAGCCAGAAACGGGGGAGAGGGAGGAGTGCAGGAAAGAGAGCTTCATCCATGGGGCGATGAGTGCTGCACCCTGAGTGCCGGATGGGGGCTCCCCGGGTGAGTGGGCCGACAGACCAGGTGGGGTGCCCTGAGCCCAGGCACCTCCAGCCAGCCCACATGGAGGCCAGAGGCAGCCTCTTTTTTTTTTTTTTTTTTTAATCTCATTCTCTTCCTCCTTGTCTCCCTCACACCTCCAGCCTGAGACTCCACAGGTGGTGGGCCTCCAGTGGCTTTGCAAAGCCCAGGCTGGCCAGACACCCAGGGGAATGAATCAGACCCCTGGGACACCAGATAGCATCTATCAGACAAATATCACCCAGGACCAACTGCACGATCTCACACAACCCTCACAAGCAACTCTGGTGGCCTGGAAGGAGAGCTTATCATAGAAGGGTGCTCGGAGGCTCTGTGTCTACCAAAGATGGGAGAGGGTCCCGGATGGTGGCTGGACCACCAGCATACATCCCGTCCGCAGGACGTATGGCCTCCCCTTCAAGATGACATGCAGTGGCGAAAAGCCCGGGACTTCAGTCAGCCCCAAGAAAGCGTCACAGCGCAGAGCTTGAACCCATTTGGGATGTCCCGGCCAGGAGAGGACCTTCTCTCCATCATGCGCCCTCAGGAAAAGACCCCAGGATTCCGATGCGCGCACGGGGCGGGGGCGAGGGAGATGTCACAAACGCAGCAACTGTCGGTATACACCCCGGCTGTCCTGGACATGCAGCCGGGTCCTGGGTCCCCGTGGTCCCCGAGGCCGACTGCTCCCTGCCTGCCGCCCCGCGCAGACCTTGGCACGGGCACCGCCAGCCCCGAGCCCGGCGAGCCTCAGGTTACGGCCGAGGCCGCGGCTGCGCTCGGGTTACGGCCCCCACACGCACTCACCCTGCGGGTCCCGGCCTCGGCCCTGATGCGGATCTGCGGGCGCCGCAACCTCAGCCTGGACCGCGCTGCCTGGAGACCCAGCCCTTTAACCCCGCCCGGCTAAGCCTCGGGTTCCGCCCGGGACACGCCCCCGGGACACGCCCCCGACGGCCCCACCCCGGGTCCACCAGTCTCTGGGCGGGGACGCCAGCGCGGGCCCCGGAGATGGAGCGAACTGGAGACAGAGACGTGGAGGCGGGAGACAGACAGAAAGGAGGGGAAACTGAGGCTGCGATGAGTAGAGTTAGGGATGGAGACAGGGAGACAGAGACGCGAAGACGTGGCCACCTAGAAGTCCCAAACAGCGCACTCCCCGCCCTCCTACCCCTGCATGGCTCCCATTAGTGCCCAGTTCCCCTTCTGGACCGCCCCCTCCCACTCCAGCGTCTCTGAAGGCCCCCACCTCAAGCCTGGCTCCCAAACTCGGACAGGGTCCTTAAGCCATCACCTCTGAGACCCTACTAGCCCCCCCACCCCCGGGGACCCTCAGGAATTCTCAGACTCCACCAGCCCTTGGGAACCAGCCCTTCTGTTCTCTCTGGGTCCTGGGTCCAACCTGCCCCTCTAGGGTTCTGCAGCCAGCAGCAGCTGTCCCTCCTGGAAGACATCCGGCCTCAACCAGCAGCGATTGACCAGTTCTGCTCCCCCACTCCCACCCCTCCCTGCCCACGGCCAGACACCATGACCCTTCCGCCAGAATGTTGTCCTTGGCCAGCCCATCTGCTCCAGATGTGTCCAGTCAACCCTGCCCTTGGATGTGAGGCAGATACCATTCCTGGGTCGGTGGGTGGGTGGGTGACTGACAGATGGAGGACACGTATAAGGAGTTCCAACTCCACCCAACTTAGAAGATTCCTCTACCCCTTTGTTTTTCAATAATGCCGTTTCACTTGGTGCTTGGCCCTTGGAAAGTGGGGGATCGCGGTGAACATGTTTCCAAATGAAGAGGAGATACAAGTAATTGAAGCGTGGCTGCTTAGAGGACCCAGACGGGAGGCCAGGGACGGCGACGTGAAGGATGTGACATTTGAGCTGAGACTGCAGGGAGAGGTTGGATTTCAACAGGTGCAGGAGAGGGGGTGGGGCTCAGGCGCAGAGAAACTGGAAGGTGTGGCTTGGCAGGTGGCTTTCCCTGGCCTTGGGGTGTGAGAGGTGAGGAGGCTGAAGGGGCACAGGAGCTGGCTGCAAAGGGTGTTAGCGGCCAGCCTGAGTAGCTAGGGCAATAGGGAGCCATGCATGGTGCTTGAGCAGGGAAAGAGCCCCCTGGTGACTGGTTTTAATTCACAGGAGAGTTTATTTATTTTTTCAGGGTTGTGGATTTGGTTTTGCAATGGTGCTGGCAAAGAAGAGCTCGTTATGGACACTGAGATTTGAGAATTTGAGAGGATCCTAGAAGTGGCTGAAGGGGGACAAGGAAAAAGGGTGGGATGGTTGAGACCTAGGAAGGGATGAACTGAGGCCCAGCAGATCAGTCACTTTGGTCACTGGCTGGATGTGGGGCTCTAAGAAACAGAGAAGGAGAGGGAAAGAGGGGTTCTCCACTTTCTCTGCTGTTAGATGGAGATCAGAAAGAGGAATGATCGAAGAGTCTGGTGATAAGAAGGCATTGACGGTTGACTTCCTGGCTCTGTGTCCTTGGGAAAGTCACATGTCTGCTCCATCCCTCCACAGCTGAAATGGAGGTTATACATGAAATGGATCATGAGATGAGGTGGTGTTTGCATTGTTGAGGGCATAAACTGTACAAATATCAGCTCTTTGAGTTTTGGGTCTGATTTGGGTTAGCCTAGGTGTTCTCAACTAAAGCAGGTTTTGGCAATGTCCAGTGATATTTTTGTCACACTGGTGAGGTGGTGGTGGGGGTCTACTGGCATGGAGTCAGTACAGGCTATAGATGCTGTTCAACCTCCTGCAACACACAGAATGCCCCTACCACAGAGAATGATCCAGTCCCAACTGTCAACAGTGCTGAGGTTGGGAAACCCTGAGCAGGTCACCTTCAGTCTAAAAGGCCCGTGGGATGCTCAGGGAGTCACCTAGGAGGCAGCTGGGCCCATCATGTGAGGACTCACCAGAAGGGTGTCTCTGAGTCACCGGCAGTGGAAAGATGGCAGATCACTGGGAAGATGGGAGTGGGTAAATGAGGCCACTCAGGGAGGGAGGTGGACAGTTCAGAAGAGGATGAGAAGATGGGATGTTGGTGACAGCAGCATTTGGAGAGAGGACAGGCAGAGGCGAGGAGCTGGAGGCAGAGATTAGGGAAAGGTGGTAATAGGTACCATCACATGTACCCAGAGGTCAAGGAGCCCGGGACCTAGGAAGGAATGGAACTATGTGGTGACCAGGTCACCAAAGTCATCAGAAGCAGAGGCAGTGGTTAGGCTTGGGAGATGGCAGAAGAAGGCCTCCAGTGAAGGTGGAACATGGCAGGGGTCCCACAAAGGGCATTTCCCAGGGCCTCCAAAAGCAGGCAGGTAACTTTTAGGGTCAGCAATGCAAAAGAGAGAGACTTCCTCATACATTGCCTGTGAGAATGGAAAACAGTGCAGCCGCTGGGGAAAACAATTTGGCAGGTCCTCAAAAGTTAAACATAAAATTACCATCCAGAAATTCTACTCCTAAGTATAAACTAACAAAATTAAAATGAGAAAACAAGGACGCATATTCATACATACACTTGTACAGGAATGCTCACAGCAACACCGTGATGAGAGCTGAAAGGTGGAAACGACCCAACTGTCCGTCAACAGATGGACGGATGGATAAATGAAAGTCATCCATCCATACAATGGAATAATACTCAGTTATGAAAAAAAGAATGAAGTTTGGATGCATGCCACAATGTAGAAACCTCAGAACATTGTGCTGAGTGAAAGGAGCCAGACACAATAGGTCATCCTTGGTATGATTCCATTTACATGAAGTATCCAGATCAATAAATTCATAGAGACGGAAAATAAAATAATGGTTGCCAGAGGTCTGGGGGAGGAGGAGCAGGGAGTGAAGCCCATGTCCAGGGGTAATGATCATGGATCTCTTTTGGAGGTAACAAGATAGAGATGATGGGTGTACACTGTGAATGCACTAAATACCACTGAACTGTACATTCTAAAGTGGTTACTTTTTAGTTGGGCACAGTGGCCCGTGCCTGTATTCCCAGCTACGTGGGAGGCTGAGGCAGGAAGATCACTTGAGCCCAGCAGTTTGAAACCAGATGAGGCAACATAGCCAGACCCCACCTCAAAGATAAATAAATAAATAAATAGCCAGGTGGTGGTGCATGCCTGCAATTCCAGTGACATGGGAGGCCAAGGCATGAGGATCCCAAGTTCAAGGCCAACCTCAGCAACTTAGCAAGACCCTATCTCAAAAAATAGAAAGGACTGGGGGTGTAGTTCAGTCATAGCACACCCCTGGGTTCAATTCCCAGTAAATAAACAAATAAAATAAAGTAGTTCAGTTTATTTACACAACCTTCGTCTCATGGGGTTTTGTTTGTTTTTAGTTGTAGATAGATAACAATACCTTTATTTCTTTTTATGTGGTGCTGAGGATCAAACCCAGTGCCTCACATGTGCTAGGCAAGTGCTCTACCACTGAGCCACAATCCTAACCCCTTATCTCAAGTTTTTATTTATTTTTTAAAATTATTTTAGTTGTAGATGGACACAATACCTTTATTTTGTTAATCTATTTTTTATGTGGTGCTGAGGATTGAACCCAGTGCCTCACACATGCTAGGCAAGCACTCTACCCCTGAGCCACCACCCCAGCCCCTCATCTCATGTTTTTAAAAAGATTTTCTGGGCTGGGGTTGTAGCTCAGCGGTAGAGCAATTGCCTAGCATGTGCAAAGCCCTGGGTTTCATCCCCAGCCCTGGAAAACAAAAAGATTCTGGCAGGAAACAAAGGCAACATTCAAGTGGGATAATTTGAAGATGGTTTAAGATAAACTCTATTCTTAAAGGGCTAGTGTAGCACCCTGGGGGCTAGAACCAGCCAAGAGCTCTACCAGTTCTAGGACCCCCGGGGCCAGGGGGCTTAAGCAGCTACTGGAACATGAACCAGAGAGACTCCATGGAGAGGGCTGCCTGGGAGGAGTTAGGAACCTTCAGTCCATGGACAAAACCAGTCTGCATGGACTACAGGAAAAGTGATGAGATATAAATGCCCAACTGCACTCTCTCCTCTCTACCTCCAGTGCCTGCTGTGGCTCCCTATTAGTTGAACCTAGCCAGAAGCCTCAAAGCAAAGGAGCCCATTGAATGGTTCATATAGGTCAGCCTTCTGGGACATAGAACAGGGGAATGGGAGGGTGGAGACAGGATAGGAGAGATCAGAGATTGGGAGCCAAGAGGACAGTTCAAATGAGGTGCAAAAGTGGGGGCAAACAGCCCTTCCCAACCCAAGCTGTTCCTTCCTAAACACCCACACAAATGCCACCTGGGACCATTTTTGCCAAACCCACCAAGACCATCTCTCCTACCTCTGAGCCTTTGCACATGCTGTGCTTGGATTCTCTTCCTCTCACCCACTCAACTAACCCCTGCTTAGCTTTTAGGTCTCAGCTCAAAGGCCATTTCCCCAACCACTGGATCCAGTTCAGGCCCAGACTCAGTTCCAGCAAAATGGCTTTTGGAATGTCTTATTTACAGACTCTCCAGACAGGGTTGTGATCACCACATGAGTGGACAGTGTTTTTCTCGCTTTCTGTGCTTTTCCCCAGCCCCAGCTGGTGCACAGGGTAGATTCATTCAACAAACGCCAAGTTCCCACAGAATGCCAGGCACTGTTCTACAGTAAACAAACAGAAACACATCATCTAAAAGCATGCGAAACATGCTATGGAGCCAAATCCAAAGTGGGAGGAGAGGAGGGTGCTGAGGTCACACGATAGACTGTGAAGGGCTTTATGGGCTACAGGGAGGACTTAGATTATTACTCAGGAAGGCGGGAGCCACGGAGGGTTTCTAAGCAGAGGACAGAGATGGCCTGACTTAGGTTTTAACAGGCCCCCTCTGGCTGCAATACTATGGACAGACTGAAGGAGGAGCAAGAGTGCCCCTAGCACTTAGCACTGGAGGCACTGAGAGCTGGAAATCGGGCAAAATTGGGGATTCGTTATAAAGGTAGAACTGATTGGACATGCTGATAAATTGGATGCGGAGGGGAGAGAATTAGAAGATCGCAGTGACCCCAGGGATTTTGGCCTGGGCAATATTTAGGCTGGAGTTTTCAATAAAGCGAACAGGAGAAAAGCAGGGGGGGGGGGGGGGGGGGAGGAAAGGGTAGAGAGAAAGGCCAACAGGCAGAGAGGGGCTGGGGGGGGGGGAGAGCAGGGAGCACTCGGGAGGGAGGACGACAGCAGTAAAGACCCAAGTGGGTGCGGGGGGGATGCCTTGTGGCCAAAGGAGAGAGGAGGGGTGCCTTATCTTCAGAAACCACTAATGAACTTGTTCCCCCAAAAGGAGGTGAGTGGGTGAAGCGGGACTGCCAGGGAAGTTTAGGAGCTGGGGTATTTAGGTGACAGCACCTCTCCTCTGCCAAGGGACAGGGGAGGAAAGGGCACCTGAGCCAGAAATCTAATGGTTGGGTCACCCCGGAGGAGGTGCGATGGTGGGGGGGGGGGGGGATGGAGAAAAAGACAACTTCTCGCCTAGGTACGTCTGGGAAGGTGTCCTCTCTGGCCTTTGCCCAGAGTGACCCAGCCCCTCCCCTCCTCCACACACACTGCCTCCTTTCCCCATAGTCCGCAGGGATTAATTTCCACCTCCCTCCACCAGAGCCCAGCGACACACACAGGATTTGCGAAGACGATAAATGACACTTCTAAAACCACAGATATTTCATTCTGCCATTCCTCTCCTCCTTCACTTCTTTCCAACCTTCACCCTCCTACCCCTCCATCAACTACCTGCTGGCCTATCCATCCCTCAGCCAATCAAACTCCAATCTCCTTTTTCTCATCCAATTAGATGCTGCCCCCAGTCCTCAGTCAATTAAACTCTTCTCTCCTTCCTCTGAGCCAATCAGGTGCTGTCCTCTTTCCCTTCAGCCAATCAGACACTTGTCTGCTTTGCAGACAATTAAATTTCATCTTCCTACTCGCTAGCCAATTAAACTACTCTCCTAACTCTCACCTAATCAGAGTCGCACTCTTATTTCCCAGCCAATCAGAATTTTCGTGCCTGTTCACTTAACCAACTACTTCCACAGTATCGTCCTTCAGCCAATCAGATTTGACTTCTACCCCACCTCAACCTATTAGAAAAATCTCTCCTGTCCCTCAGCCAATAAGAATGGCCTTTCCGGAGAAGTCAGACGGTACCTAAACCTGGCCCTGTCACTAGGTCTGTGGCGTTTTATACACCACTTAGCGTCTCCGAGCTTCATTTTTCTCAATTTAAAATGAGATCATCCTCCTCCCTTCCTCTTAGGATGCTCCTGAGGCAGATAGACATGAAAAGTGTGTAAATATCCCTTATTATTTCTCTTCCTTTCCTCAAATCCCCAAAAGTCGTTCCCTCTGCTCTTAAAACCCAGTTTCAGCAACCCCTCCTCCGGGGACCTTTCTATGCCCCCTCCTCAGGCTAAACCCTAGCTCACTGGGCTCTCACAGGTAGCTCATTCCTGACTACTTGGAGTGGAGAATGGCTGACTGCAACTGTGTCCAAGTTGGGAACCTCAGAGTCAGAGCTGAGACCTTCCAGGGCCCCAGAATCTCCAATCATGAGGCTTGGCAAAGCATAGGTGCCATTTGAATAGTTCCTAACCAACTGAGTTAATAAACAAATGAATTTTTTTTTTTTTTTTTTTTTTTTTTTTTTTGGTACCTGGCATTGAACTCAGGGGCACTCGACCACTGGGCCACATCCCCAGCCCTTTTTGAATTTTATTCAGAGGCAGGGTCTCACTGAGTTGCTAAGTGCCTCGCTGTTGCTGAGGCTGGCTTTGAACTCCCGATCCTCCTGCCTCGGCCTCCCAAGTGCTGGGATTACAGGCATGCGCCACCGCGCCCAGCTTGAACAAATGCACTTTAAATACTGTCAGCTGTCAGGAGTGGGAGTCCTAGAACTGGACTTTGGGCAAGTCATTAATTTGCTTAAAATCAAGTGCAATATCATAAGTTTGTTTTTCCAGGGATACTGGGAGCCACAGTTTTAACCAAAGGGGCAGTGACTTGCCAAGGGTCACACAGCCTTGTGGGGACCAAGTCAGGACTTGAACCCTTGTGACCTGAGGAGCTTCCCTAGACTCTGATTCTAGCACAGAAAAGGCTTTCATTTTCATGAGCCAATTTAGAAAGAAAAGTCGTATTTATAATAATAAGCAAGTTGAATAGCCAGTCAGTGGGAAGATGTTTCCTGAGCACTGCATGCCAAGTGCTGGTCTCAGCCCTGGGGATAGAGCCAGCACTGAATAGGACAGGTCCATGCCCTGGTGGAGTTCCCATCCAACTGGGGAAGGCAGCAGTAAACAAGCAAATGAATTAGATAATGTCAGAGAAGAATCTGAGTAAATACACAGGGAGGGACTGAGAACCTACTTTGGATAAGGTGGTCAAGGAAGGTTTCTAGGAGGAAGTGAAGTTCGACATAATTGCTGAATGAAAGGGAAAACAGTACTGTTGGCATTCCAAGCAAAGCGAGCAGCAGCAAGTGCAAAGGCCCTGTGGCTGGAATAAGAGCAGCATCCTCAGGGAGCCAGAGGACAGTGGGATGGAGTGGAGAACCCATCAGAAGAAATCAGAGGAGCCAAATCACCAAGGTTCTTGTGGGATTCCACTGTGTGCCGGGCAGAAATGAGAGGGAAAGAGAAAGGATGCCCCAGGGCAGAAGAACCAGCAGTGGTCAATGACTGGAGGTAAACAAATGCCTGTCACTTTGGGGTCCCAGAAGTTACCTTGCCTATGGTTGTGCTGATATAAACAGAAGAGAAGAGAGGGGGAGTGAGCGGGGTTGGGGCAGAGGTGACACAGTCACCTCCATCAGGGAACCAGCTGTGTCATTCATGACCATAGGCGACCTCGGGCTAATTTGGCAAGATCTTTTATTGTCAAAGGTCAGCTCCCGAAGAACAAAACAATGAAGCAGCAAACTCCCTCCTAGGAGGATCTGTCTGCAGTCTCCCCTCACTGGCTTCCAGAGGGTTAAGAAGGTTCTGGAAACTTCTCAAAAATGCTTGCAGGCTGGATCCTGTTACTGTGTGACTTTTAGCAAGTTATTTCACCTCTCTGAGCCTCGGCTGACCATTTTTTGTTTGTTTGTTTGTTTGATACATTTGAAAATCAAATGCTTAATATAGAGGCTCCATCTTCTGCCCACATTGTCAAACTTACTCTCCACAAAAAGGCTGTGAGATAGGGAGTTAGATTCTGATCATTTTACAGGCAGAAACACAGAAGCTCAGAATAAGGAAGTAACTTATCCAAGTTAGAAGTTGAGTGTTGATCTGTTGAATTCCAGGGACCATCGGGCCATTTGGGTGGCCAGTCCTAAGGCCATTTGGGCGTCCAGTGGTCCAGTGGTGGAGCAAATGGGAGCTCCTTTGATAGTCGTTAGCCTCAGGCGGACAAGGGGCCACCTCTCCTAGTCTCAGCATCCTCGTCTGCAAAATGGGGATGTGAAACAGTCGCCACCTAGAATTCTCTTCTCACTGGCTTTGGGAGGCATCAGAGATCAAGTGTGCAAAAATAAATGGTGGAGTTATATAGTTCCTCAAAAAGTTAAACAGTTACCTAAACGTGATCCAGAAAAAAAAAACACTCCTAGGTATATATCGAAAAGAATGGAAGGCAAGTACTCAAACAACTTTGTGTACGCAAATGGTGGTAGCAGTACTGCACGTGGCGGACAAAAGTGGGAACAGTCCAGATGGTCATCACATGATGAATGGATATATAAATGCCATATGCCCTTATAGTGGAACGTTATTCAGCCATGAAAAGGACTAACGCACAGATACTGCTATAACATGATTGAGCCTTGGAAACATGACGTCAAGTGACAGCCACCAGACACAATAGGCCACATAATGTGTGACTACATTTATATGAAACGTCCAGAACAGGCAAATCCACAGAGACAGATGCAGATTAGTGGTTTCTAGGGGCTAGTGGGAGGGGGGAGCAAGGAGTGATTGCTTAATGAGTACAGAGCTTCCGTTTGGGGTGACGAAAATGTTTTGGAACTAGATGTGACGATTGCACAACGCCGTGAATGTCCTAAATGCCAGTGAATTGTTTGCTTTAAAACTATGACTTTTTATGTCCTGTGGGTTTCACTTAATAAATATATGAGTAAGTGGTGGAAAGTCCATTGACATGCTTTCATTTCACCGATTCCTTTGCCGCAGCCAGGAGACAGGCACGTTATGATTCCTATTTTAGAGATGGAAAAGTCAGGTGCAGAGAAAGGGCGTGCTCCAGCCAGGGAGTTGGGAAGTCTGCGTTGGATCTGGGGTCTCCCTGAGCTTAGGCAGATTTTGCTTCTCTGGCCAAGAAAACACACAGGTGACAACACCCACAGTGAAGTCACCACCCTTAGCTATGGGTGACTCAGAGAGAGGGCAGAGAGCAGAACTCAGGATATTGGCCAGCCTGACCTGATAATTTTTCCTTGACCCAGGAAAGCCCACCAGAGGCCCTGAGGGACTCTCCTTTCTCTTCTGGAGATTTCACTGCTCCCTGCCACCCCTGTGCTGAATGCTCCAAGACTCGGTTCTGGGACTGGATCTCAAAGAGCTGTCAGTCTGAACACTATCAGGTTAGACACGGAGGCTCCCGACCTCTTAGGGCTAATTAGGGCTGAACTAGAGAAAAGAGCCTGGACCTAGGAAAGCCAAGAGGAGGAAGGCAAAAGGGAAAGGAAGGTTTCCTAGAAAGTGGGATATTACAGTTGGGTTTTGAAGAATGTATAGGAATCCACCAGGTCAAATTATACTCACACACTTTACTAGTTACAATGCAAAGTTATAGAATCCCTGGGAAGGGGAGATTGGTAGTATCTGGCAAAATTACACATACACTTATCCACATATAGAAATAGTTCCCAGTGATTAACTTGCAAAAACAAGAAAAGACTTATGGACCAGACTTTTATAACAATAAAATATCAAAAGACTGGAAGGGCTGGGGAACATAGCTCAGGGGTAGAGCATGTGTTTAAAGCCCTGGGTTCAACTCCCAGCATTGCCAAAAGAGAGAATGAAAATCGGTAAATACTCCACATGACCATCAACAGGAGATAGTTGGATAAACTATGCCACATCCACACTGTGAAGTACTATACAGCCCTAAAATAAACCAAGGACATTCCAGCAATTCCATTACTGGGTATGAACCCAAAAGAATTGAGAGCAAGAGCTCAAAATGTATTTGGACACCTATGTTCACAACAGTATTACTCATAATAGCCAAGGTATGGAAGCAGCCCAAACGCCTATCAATGGATAAAAGACGTCACACACACACACACACACACACACACACACACACACACACCATGGAATACTATTTTGCCATAAAAAGGGAAAGAAATTCTGACACATTCTACAGTGTGGATGAACCTCGAAGATATTTTGCTGTGTAAAGTAAGACCATCACAAAACAACAAATCCTGTCAGATTCTAGTTATATGAGGTGCCTAGACTCGTCACATGCACTGATTAAAACAGTGGGTGCCAGGGACCAAAGTAGGGAGTTAGGTTGAGTGTTCAGTGGGAACAGAGTTTCAGTTTTGCAGGATGGAATCAGCTCCGGCAGTGGATGATGGTGATAGCTGTATGACAATGTGAATGTGCTCAATGCCTCTGTCCTCCCCACTTAAAAAGGTTTAATGGCTGGGGTTGTGGCTCAGCGGTAGATCACTCACCTAGCACATGTGTGGCCCTGGGTTCAATCCTCAGCACCACATAAAAATAAATAAATAAATAAAAATAAAGGTATTGTGTCCAACTATAACTAAGAAATAGATATTAAAAAAAAAAGTTTAAGATGGTAAATTTTACATCAGGTATGTTTTACCACAATACAAAAAAGCAATGTGGCATTACCTCATTTGCATGGTGAAGTTCCTCTAGGTCACATTTGTAATAGAACCATTTCAGTGATATTTTTAAATAGGGTGGGTCATGGGTATGAAAGTGAGATAAATTTTGCAATGAGGGCATATAAATAGCTGGATATGGTGGTGCCCGCCCATAATCCCAGCTGCTAGGGAGGCTGAGGCAGGAGAATCACAAGCTTGAGGCCAGAGCCTCAGCAACTTAGCAAGTCCCTGTCTCTAAATAAAACATAAAAAGGACTGGGGTCAGGGCTGGGGTTGTGGCTCAGGGGTAGAGCGCTCGCCTAGCACATGCGCAGCCTGGTTCGATCCTCAGCACCATGTAAAACTAAAAGGCATTGTGTACAACTAAAACAAATAAATAAATATTTTTTTTAAAAAAAGGACTGGGGTCAGGTGCAGTGGCACACACCTGTAATCCCAGTGGCTCAGGAGGTTGAGGCGGGAGGATCGTGAGTTCAAAGCCAGCCTCAGCAGTTTAGAGAGGCACTAAGCAACTTAGTGCGACCCTCTCTCTAAATAAAAATACAAAAAAAGGGGTGGGGCTGGGGATGTGGCTCTGTGGTTAAGTGCCCCTGAGTTCAATCCCCAGTACCAAAAAAAAAAAAAAAAAGGACTGGGGGTGTAAAACAGTGGGAAAGTGACCTTGGATTTAATCTCTAGTACCAAAAAATGAGCCAGGTACAGTGGCATGCACTTGTAATCCCAGCACTTGGGAGGCTGAGGCAGGAAGATCAGGAGTTCAAAGCCAGCCTCAGCAATGACAAGGCACTTAGCAACTCAGTGAGACCCTGTCTCTAATAAAATACAAAAAAGTGCTGGGGATGTGGCCCAGTGGTCGAGTGCCCCTGAGTTCAATCCCCGGTACCAAAAAATAAAATAAAATAAAATATCCAAAAAATGAATAAATAAATAAATAAATAAATAGAATTATTATTATTAGAGCAATACCAATCCTGTTATTTAAGCTGTTTTCTGATTATACAGTTTCTTCTTTTTTTTTGGAGGGGGGTTGATTTGGTTTTGTGGTGCTGGGGATGGAACATAGGGCCTTGCACATGCCAGCAGCCAGGTAAGAATTCTACTACTGAGCTACATCATCAACCTCTAACTGCACAGTTTCTAGTCACCCAGTTTTAATACAAGATGTTATTATGACGTGTTATTTTTATTGTTGTTACTATTTTAACACTTAAGGGGACTGGGGGTGCATCTCAGTGGTAGAGTGCATGCTTAGCACGTACGAGGTCCTGGGTTCCATCCCCATTCCTGACAAAGGAAAATTTAAAGCCTTCTGCACAAAAAGCAAAAATATTCCCTAACAGTTAAATGGCTCAGGTTGGTGGCATGACCACATATAAACTATTTGGGGTGACTTTACAACCACAGTAATTTGATGACCCATCCCCAGTGGGATATACCCACATGTCAAAAAGAACCAGAAAAAAATCATAAACTGTTTTCAATACTCATATTGTTTAAGATGCTGTGCGTTCTGAGATGTGTGTGTGTGTGTGGGGGGGGGGGAATAAAGCAAATGAGTGATTGCATTCACATCATTGTGCATGTACCTTTTCAGTGTAGGAAAACGAAAACACAGAAATAAGATTTATCAGGCTGGGCGCAGTGGCACACACCTATAATCCCAGCACCTGGGAGGCTGAGGCAGGAGGATCGCGAGTTCAAAGCCAGCCTCAGCAATGGGAGGCACTCAGCAACTCAGTGAGACGCTATCTCTAATAAAATACAAAAAAGGGCTGGGGATGTGGCCCACTGGTTGAGTGCCCCTGAGTTCAATCCCCAGTACCAAAAAAAAAAAAAAAAAAAAAAAAAATCAGTTTCAATAAAAGCCATGCAATCCTGAATATGAATTGTAAGTGTCAGCATCAACTCGTGATGTATATTATGTTCTAAAAAGTGGGATAAGGGGGACTGGGGTTGTGCCTCAGCGGCAGAGCGCTCACCTAGCACGTGCGCTGCCCGGGTTCGATCCTCAGCACCACATGAGAATAAAGGTATTGTGTACAACTAGGGCAAATAGGTGGGTATTAAAAAAAAAAAAAGTGGGATAAGGGGGCTGGAGGTGTAGCTCAGTGGTAGAGTGCTTGCTGAGCATACAAGAGACCCTGGGTTCCATCCCTAGCAAGAGAGAGTGACAAAAGAGAGAGAAGAAGAAAGAGAAGGAGTAGAGAAGACAGAGCTCCCTAAAACTCCAAACCATGTCAGAAGAGCTCAGAAGCCAATTCTAAGAGACTTCCATTGTCCAGAGAAAGGAGACAATTTGATTATCAGTAATGGTAAGAGCTGCAATGTATATTTCAACAGTTCAAATATATGGATTCATAAATATATGGGGGGGTGGAATCTCTTTTACCTTTAGAGGATTTTAAGCAGCCTAGTTAATATCCTGAATACTAGCAAAGGAGTCTGGGGATATAGCTTAGAGGCAGAGCCCTCTCTCCTCCCAAAAAAAAAAAAAAGGGAAAAAAAAAAAAACCAAAACAACAAAGGAAAAGAATCAAGCTTGTGTCTTTCCTCTCCCATATGAATTGTACAACAGGAACAGCAAACCACAGTGCACTGTTTGCCTTTAGAGAAGTCTTCCAAAGAATAAAGGAGGTAAGAATAATAGCATTTAGATAGCACTATGTTGTAGCTTCTAATGAATTACTAGATCTTGATTACTAGAGGACTAGATCAACAGATAACATCACAACAAAATACAGTCCACAACGATGGAGGTTTAGAAGGGATAAGATGGACCACAAGAGCAAGAGGACATCTGAGGTGTACTGGGGTGATGGGTGTGTAGAAAGGCTCATTTTACAATTTTCTTTACTTTTTTTTTTAACTGGGGATTGAACCCAGGGGTGCTTTACCACTGAACAACACCCCCAATCCTTTTTTAATTTTTATTTTATTTTGAGACAGAGTCTTGCTAAGTTGCTTAGGGCCTCCCTTCATTGCTGAAGCTGGCCTCAAACTTGAGATCCTCCTGCCTCAGCCTCCCAAGTTGTTGGTATTACAGGCATGTGCCACAGTACCCAGCTCTCTACTTTTGAATATGTTCTAAATTTTCTATTAAAAAAAAATGTTTGGGGCCTAGTGCTGTGGCACACACCTGCAGTTCCCACTACTGGGGAGGCTGAGCAGGTGGATCACTTGAGCCCAGGAGTTGGAAGACAGCCTGGGCAATATAGTCAGATCCTGTTTCAAAAAAAAAAAAAAAAAAATTTAGGGCTGGGGGTATACAGAGGGAATATGGTGGTGGGGGACTTCACAGCAGCCAGAATGGGGGCTAAAGGTATTGAGCTGTTCCTTTTATTGTTCTTGTGACTTTCTTGTACATTTGGGATTATTTTCAGATTGTGTCCAGGAGAGAAAGCAAGTGGGGCTCCCTGTTCTCAGAAGTACCCAACAGATAGCCAGGGCTTTGTCTCACCTGGCCGGGCCAGCCCTGCTCACAGGTGGCTGGAGGCCTGAAGGGCCACCAGAGGCAGCATGGCATGGTCAAGGCCCTCAGTTCCATGCCCAGCACGACAAAAATAAAAAATTTTAAAAAAATTTAAAACACTTTGCCCTGTGTCATTCTCTTGAGGATGCTGGTGGTAACTAGAAGCCTGTGGTACATGACAAATGTTCCCCCAGCGGGTGCCCACAAGGGCCCCACCCACCCCACACTCATGCCTCACCACACCACTAAGGACTGAGCTCAGACTCTCTGTGCAATATCCTGTGTCCTCAATTACAAAACTCCCTCCTCCCCGGTTCCAGGGCAGGTGCCTGAGAGATTGAATTTCACCTCTGCTCTTCCAGAAAAATAAAACTGATGTCAACTTCTGCCTGCCCGGAGGCAGTGGACTCAACAGCTTGAACCACATCTTGCTTTTTCCCTTGGGCGGATTGAGTCCAACCAATTCTTAGGCTGGTCAACTCCGCCTTTAATGATTTGGCTGCAGGTCCAGACTGGCTCCAAGCCCAGCCCCAAGGCTCTGCTAGCTGCTGGGGCGCTGGGGGCCAGCAGGGAAGCTCTGCATTTGGACAGGTGCCTCAGATGCAGAAATCATATGTGACCATGAACCTGGACTCGTCTAGGGCGTGGGAGTGTGGACATCCTAATAATTAAATGGATTATTCTGTGGGCTGGACTGAATCTCTGCTGGGGAGGCTGAGGTAGGTTGGGACAGCAGGAGCTCAGGCTGCCACTGTCCCCAACTCCCTACTCCTTGAATGCTTCCCACCTGCAAAGCACCATCTCAAGCCATGGTATGCATGTGATCTCATTTTACTTCCGCACCATCTTATGAGGTTGGTACTGTTCTCCCACTTTAGAGATGGACAAAGTAAGGCCCAGAGATGAAATGATGGAGCTGATGAGCTTCACAGCAAGAAGTTGAATCCAGGTGGGCTAGTTCAGCAGGGGTCAACAAACTTTTTGTTATTCGCTTTTTTTTTTTTTCCTTTGGTACTGGGCACTCGACCACTGAGCCACATCCCTAGACGTATTTTGTATTTTATTTAGAGACAGGGTCTCACTGAGTTGCTAAGTGTCTCACTTTTGTTGAGACTGCTTCTTGTTATTCTTGCTAAGCATGTGCTCTTCTACGTCTGAGCCAAAACCCCAACAAACGTTTCTCTTTTTTTTTTTTTTTTTTTTTTTTTTGAGATGGGTTGGTCATGCTCTGTTGCTCTTGATCTGTGTTGATCTTGAACTTCAGATCCTCCTCTAGCACATTTTTGTTTTAAAAGGCCATATAGTAAACATTTTTAGCTTTGTAACTCAGTTCTGGCTATTATAGCATGAAAATAGCCAGAGACTATATATAAATGAATGGGAATGATGTGTTCCAATAAACTAAACGCCAATTGTATAAACAAATTACAGTCCTTCCATACAATGAAATATTATATAGTCATAAAAAAAGAATAAGGCAGTGATTCATGCTACAATGTGGAAAAATCTCAAAAACATGATGCTGCCACTTGCGGTGGCACATGCCTGTAATCCTAGTTACTAGGAAGGCTGAGGCAGGAGGATTGCAAGTTCAAGGCCAGCCTCAGCAACTTAGTGAGGCCCTTTCTCGAAATAAAAATAATAATAAAAAGGACTGGATGAGGCTCAGTGATTAAGCACTCCTGTGTTCAATCCCTGGTACAAAAAAAAAAAAAAAAATGATGGCAAGTGAAAGAAGCCAGACAGAAAAGGTCACACAGTGTATGAGTCCACTGACATGAAGTCTTCAGAACAGGTACATCCATAGAGACAGGAAGCAGGTTAGTGGTTGCCAAGGGCTCCAGGAGAAGAGAATGGAGAGTGACTGTCAAAGAGGACAAATGGTGACAGGTTTTATTTTGGAGTGGTGACAATGTTTTGGAACATCATTACATGTGATGGTTGCACAACACCGTCAACACAAAACCACCGTATGTACACTTTAAAATGGTGAGTTTTACAAACCCACCATCCACGAGGCAGATGCTTTCAGAGACAAACACCTAAGCTTGCAGGAGAAAGGGTTGCCCCACAATTGACTGTAAACCTGCCTCTAAAGTGCCTTTTTGTTTCAGATAGGTGCTGCCAGATAAACGTACCAGGAGCCAGCAAAAAAAACTGGAGTAAATTTTGCTCATGATAATACTAAATTCTCCTCCCAAAGTCATTCTCAAACCTGCCATTTTTTGCCGGGCGCGGTGGCGCACACCTGTAATCCCAGCACTTGGGAGGCTGAGGCAGGAGGATCCCGAGTTCAAAGCCAGCCTCAGCAATGGTGGGGCACTTAGCAACTCAGTGAGACCCTGTCTCTAATAAAATAACAAAAAAGGGCTGGGGATGTGGCCCAGTGGTCAAGTGCCCCTGAGTTCAATCCCTGGTACCAAAAAACAAAAAACAACCCTGCCATTTTTGAATGTGTGACATATGAAGAAGTTTGACAAGGAACTGAGCAAGCTCAAGAATGTGCCCGCCTCCACACGCAATGACAAGTTTTTCCTGCATGAATATGAACATGTCTGAGTTTTCCCAATTTAAAAAAAACTTGCTTTGTTTGCTCGGGGAGACACCACTTTGGGAATTATCCCCTGTGCACTCCTTACTTGCTTCAAGCGTTGTGCTTATCGCTTTGTACTCACCAAAGAGTGTGCCCATTGTGTTCTGTTACATACCGATTAAAAACAAGACGGGAGGGTGTGGTACAATTGCCTGGCATGCACAAGGTCCTGGGATCCGTCCCCCTTACCAAAAAAATCGCAACAATAATATGACGATGGAGAACAATATCTTGGAGTATTTTATATAATGGAAAAATTAATGATGTCTTGATAAGTAAAAAAAAAAAATTCATGGGTACAGTCAGTTTTGCAAGGTGAAGGAATGGGACAGGAGTTGTAGCTCAGTGATAGAGCAGTTGCCTAGCATGTGCAAGGCTCTGGGTCCAATCCCTAGCACAGGAAAGAGGGAAGGAAGGAAGGAAGGAAGGAAGGAAGGAAGGAAGGAAGGAAGGAAGGAAGGGAGGAAGGGAGGGAGGGAGGGAGGGAGGGAGGGAGGAAAGGAAGGAAGGAAAGAAGGAAGGGTGGGTCTAACCCCAGAGCAGTGGTACATGTCTGTAGGCAGGAGAATTGCAAGTTCAAGGCCAGCCAGGGCAACTTAATAGACCCTATCTCAATATTTTAAAAAATGAAAAGACTGGGGATGTAGCTCAGTGGTAAAGTGCTTGCCTAGTATGCATGAGCCCCTAGCATAGTACTGGGGGAGAAAAGTCTAAAGGTGAACTTCACAACAATATGAATGTATGTAACATTGGTGAACTGTACACTTGAGAAGGGTTAAGATGGTCTCAGACTCATTTGGAGGGCTCAGAGCTCTGCCTGTCTGTGCCACCAATACTATCTCTACGGAGCTGGCCCCACTCCCTAGCCAGTGGCTATTCTCAAGAGATCCCTGATCTGCCTGCAGCCTGAGGGGTCTTGATCTCTCCTAGAAGGTGGACCTCAGAGATGGGAGGGACACGTGGGGTAGAGGGAGACTCATCATGGGATCCCCAGTCTTTCTGCTGCCACCCAGGCCCAGTCCTGCCCAGGTGCCTTGCTGTGTGGGTGCCTTGGTGTGTGTGTACCCGTGGGTGTGTTTCAGAGCCCAGCCCCAGAATGACCTCACAATCTTCCTCAATCAGATTTTACTCAGCAAACCCTCCTTGACACCCACTGGGTCCTCAGTCTGTGTTGGGTAATTCTGGGTACCCCCAAAAGACTCAGCATCTCCTACTCTGGGGGAGACAGACCTACATAGAGACTCAAAGCCCTGCAAAACACAGGCCTGGATCAAAGAGGGGCACCCCAGGCCAGGGAGCCCAGAGACAATCTGTCATAACGTCCTCCTGGAGGGGATTCTCCTCCAGAAAGTCACAAAGCCCAGATAGACCCTAAGAGAAATGGCTACTGCCTGTGACATGTCCTTGGCTCAAACCCAGTGCAGCTTCTCCAATTTTCTTTTCTCAGTGCTGAGGATAGACCCCAGAACCTTATGCATGCCAGGCAAGGGCTCTAACACTATGATATACCCACAGTTCAAATTTTAAGAGGAAATTAAGGCTAGCCAGGTGCAGTGGCGTACCCCTGTAATTCCAGCTTCTTGGGAGGCTAAGACAGGAGGATGGCAAGTTCAAAGCCAGCCCCTGCAAAAGTGAGGCACTTAGCAACTCAATGAGACCCTGTCTCTAAATAAAATACCAAAAACAGGCTGGGGATGTGGCTCAGTGGTCGAGTATCCCTGAATTCAATCCCTGGTACCAAAAAAAAAAAAAAAAAAAAAAAAGGAAATTAAAGCTGTCTGGCTGGCTGGACTATGATTTTCTGAATCTGCTCTGAGGCCAATCTGCAAACATTTCCCCTTCATGAAGGTCATAATTACTCTGGCCATGACCAACCCTGGGCTGGTGCTTTGGAAGTATCAGGGAATCATGAAAACAAGTGTCAGGTTTGGAGCCCTCCCTGTCCCTGGGTTCTAACTGTGTGACCTTAGGCAACTTACATAACCTTTCTGAGCTTTCTTAATGGGTAGAATGGGGATAAATGGGTGGTTAGACAAAACCATCAGGACCCCGCACAACCCCCATCAGTGGGGAGACCGAGGAACAAACCCAGAGTTCTTGACGCTGAATCAAGATTATTCCCAAACTCAGTGGACACCAAGTGGGGAGCTCATATAAGAGCCACCCCTCGGCCTCCTGGGTGCCCTAGCCTGGTGGCCACAGGGCCAGAACTAGCACAAGATGAGTGAGCTGAAAGATAAAATCAGAATTCCTGATTTTTTCCTTTTGTCTCTGGTTCCACTCTGTCTCAGCACAGAGCTGTAACTGGTGCTGTCTTGTTTAAAATCTGAATATTTTATTTATCATTGAATCTTTGTGTTCACTTTGATCTTGCATTCAAAACTTATTTATCTCAAGAAAATGAGAAGAAAAGTCACAGACCGGTAGAAAATACTGGCAAAAGACAAATCTGATAAAGGACTGGGATCTAAAGTACATCAAGGGCTCTTGAACCTTAACAATAAAAAAACAAATAAATAACCTGATTTAAAAATAGGCCAGGGGCTGGGGTTGTGGCTCAGCAGCAGAGCGCTCGCCTCGCACGTGTGCGGCCCGGGTTCGATCCTCAGCACCACGTAAACATAAATGCATTGCATTGTGTACAACTAAAGTAAATAAATAAATATTAAAAAAAAAAAAAAAAAAAAAAAAAAAAACAGGCCAAAGTGCCGGGCGCAGTGGCGCATGCCTGTAATCCCAGCACTTGGGAGGCTGAGGGAGGAGGATCGCGAGTTCAAAGCCAGCCTCAGCAATGGCGAGGCACTTAGCAATTCAGTGAGACCCTGTCTCTAAATAAAATACAAAAAAGGGCTGGGGATGTGACCCAGTGGTTAAGTGCCCCTGAGTTTAATCCCCGGTACCACAAAAAAAAAAAAAAAAAAAAAAAAAAAAAAAAAACAGGCCAAAGACCTGGGCAGACCCCTCTACAAAAAATAAATAAATAAATAATAAAATAAATAAATAAATATATATACACACACACACACACACACACACACACACACAGATGGCAAATAAGCATATGAAAAAATGCTCCACATCGTGTCATCTGGGAAATGCACATTTTAAAAGTGAGATACTATACATACCTACTAGAATGGCCCAAATCCAGAACATCAAATGCTGGTGAGGATGGGGATTGAGAGGAACTTCCAGTCATTGCTGCAAAATGAGGCAGCTTGGACGTTTCTTTGGAAGACAACTTGGCAGTTTCTTGCAGAACTAAACAAACTCTTACACAATCCACTAATCACTCCTTGTCCCACTCAGAGGTATTGAAAACTTAAGTACAATTTTGTGTACTTTTATGTACGCTTTGTGCACACTGATGTTCATAGCAACTTCATTCATTAATGTCAGCGCTCGAAAGCAACCAAAAAACCCTTCAGTAACTGAACAAACAGTGGTACATCCAAATGATGGAATATTATTCAACACTTAAAAAGAGGAAAGAAAATAAAGTGAGATATAGTCATAGAAAGACAAGAATGAACCCTAAATGCATACAACTGAGTTAAAGAAGCCAGTCTAAAAAGGCTACATGCTGAATTCCAACTGTGTGATGTTCTGGAAAAGGCAAAATTTGGGTTAGGTTTTTGGGTGGGGGTTGTTTGTTTGTTTTGGTACCAGGGATTGAACCCAGAGGCACTTAACCACTGAGCCATATCCCCAGTCTGAAAAAGCCAAACTATGGGGAAAAGAAAAATATCAGTGGTTACCAGGAATTAGGGGGAGGGAAATCGGAATAAATGGAGTACTAGGGATTTTTAGGTCAGTAAAACACTCCATGTGACATTATGATGGTGGATACGTGTCATTTGTATTTGTCCAATTCCATAGAATGCACAACACCAAGAGCAAACCCTGATGTAGACTATGGACTTTGGGTGATGGCATGTGTCAATGTAAGTCATCGGCTGCAGCAGATGTCCCTCTCTGCTGGGGGATGTTGACTGGGGGTGGGGTGAGGGGAGGTTGTGCATGTGTGGGAGCAGGGGGGTAAAAGAAATCTCTATGCCTTCTGCTCAATTTTGTTAAGAACCTAAAACTGCTCTTTGAAAAATGATCAGTCTTGCTGAGCACAGAGGCACAGGCCTGTACACCCCGCTATGCGGGAGGCTGGGGAAGTAGATGGCTAGTTCAAAGCCAGCCTGGGCAATGAGAGGGACTCTCTCTCAAAATAAAAAAATAAAAAGGGGGCTGGGGTTGTGGCTCAGCGGTAGAGAGCTCATCTCGCGTGTGTGAGGCCCTGGGTTTGATCCTCAGCACCACACAACTAAAATAAAGGTATTGTGTCCACCTACCACTAAAAAAAATTTTTTTTAAAATAAAATAAAATTTTAAAAAAGTGTTTGGGGTGTAACTCAGTGGTAAAGCACCCCTGGGTTCAATCCTTAGTCATAGAAAAATTGTCTTAAAATTAATTTATCTTTATGGCTGAGATTTTCAACTGCACCCAAGGAAGATGTCTTACCCAGTACCTGCCCCAGGGTGATTCGCAACCCACATCTTCATTTGGTTCTACCAGGCAGAGCCCTCCCATCCCCCAAATCCTTGAAATCTCAGGCTTGGAGGAGGATATTGCTTCTGACTTCCCTGGGGAGTGGGAGTTCACCCAATCCCTTAGCCTCCCCACTGTCTGCCCAGCTTTGTGCTGAGTGAAGCGGGGTTCTCAAAAAGGGGGTGACTGAATGCTGCAAATGCCAGGCTGACTCTCTGGGGAACTCCAGGCCTGGGTCAGTCTGGGCTTTTCCGGACCCACCCAGGGCCTGCCTCATGCTAAATCCCTGACTTGGTGGGATTCCTAGAAACTCCTAGGGCAGGTTTTGGGGTGGGAGGCCCTCAGGGAGGCATTTTAATTACATGTGCAGCAGTTCAGCCTCATCAAGCCCGCCCCATCTAAGGGCAGAATAAATGGGGGATGAGCCCATTTGGTAGGACACAGTCTAGGGAAGAAGAAGGACCCTGCACTGTCAATCCAGGTAAACCCCTAAACTAGCTCCTCTGACAAAACCAGGGTCCCTAGTGCCGAGGCCCAACCCCTTGCTCTCAGCTACATCTGGTGCGTTGGGATCAGGGACTGAACTGGGTAAGAGTTAACATCACCATGGTCCCCGGGGGCTTGGAGCAAGCCTCAGATAAAACAATTCTCAGTGCCTGCACCCATCCTTTGCCTGGGCCCAGACTCTGGGCAGCACAGCAGCAGGGGGGCAAGGCCAGCCTGGGCTTCTCTGTGCTTGCTCCAGTTTGTATCTAAAGTGTCCCCCAAAGACCCATGTCTAGAAGGCTGTCCAGCCTGTGACACTACTGGGAAATGGTGGGACCTCTAAGAGGGGGAACCTAGTGAGAGGAAATCAGGTCATCGAGCGTATCTATGGAATACTGGGTCCCTGGCACCTTCTGTCTCTCTTTGTGCTTCCAAGCCTCTGCCAGGTGCTCCTACCATAATGGACTGCCTGGCCACAGGCCCCAGAGCAGTCCCCACTGTTCTAGACAACTGACCATGGACTAAACCCTCCAAATCAGAGATCTAAAATAAACCTTTATTCCCCACTCGTTGATTATCTCAGTATTTTGTCACAGTGACAAAGACCTGACTAACAGAAAAATCCACTCTCCCAGCACCGCCTGTTTTAACAAGCAACTGAGAGTCCCCTCTGGTGGCCAGCTGCAGCTACAGAGCTGTCACTGCTGGAAGTGGGCAGGGCTTGCTGGATTGGCCTCCACTGACCTCTTCCAACATTGGGCAGAATTTGCAGGAGTCAGAACTACCTGGTCTTCAGGCCCCTGTTGGAATGGGCCTGGCTTACTGACGCTTGATATCAGCTTGGGAGGGACAGGACAGGATAGAATGAAAGAGCCCTTGGGGCCCAGATGACTTTGACCCAGAACACTCTGTTCCCATGTCCCCATAATCTCCCGCTCCCAGCTCTGCAAGGGGCAGCCGTGTCATTCACCACTGGACTTTGACAGGGGCCAAAGGCTCTGCTTGGTGTCCATGTCTATCTCCCTCCAGCACCACTGAGCTCTCTGCTGAGGTCAACTGGGTATGTCCCCTGGAAGCTGGAGCCCCAAGATGATAGCCCAGGGTGTCCTCTGGATCCTGCTTGCATCTCTGGTGTGGTCTAAGCCAGGAACAGGTAAGTCAGAAGCACAGGCCTAGGGCCAGGACTCTCAGCTCTGTGGAAGTGTATGGCAGCCCTTTCCATATCGGCCCCTGCATGGGGTGAGGCCAAAGAGCACAGGAAGCTCTACAATCTGGCAGCTTGGATGTTCCCAACCCATAAGTCAAGACAGGGATGGGCAGAAAGGCCTGGGACCTGGGAAGCAAAAACTAGGGAAAGCTTCCTGGAGGAGAGAGTGATAAAACTAGGATTTGGGGTCATGCTGCTGGTCCCCAAGTCATCAAACATAGAACAAAGTTGCCAGGAATTACAGGATGGACTATCCGGACAAAATCTAGGATTCTAGACAGCAGAGTGTGAGGATTAAAACTTTCTGGGTTTGGAGCTGGGGGTTAGCTCAGTAGTTGAGTGCTTCCCTAGCGTGCACAGGCCCTGGGTATGGGGTGAACTTGCTGGTTTCAAATCCTGCCTCCGCCACTTCCTAGCTGTGTGACCTTAGGCAGTTAACTTAACCTCTCTACACTTCAGGTACCTCATCTGTAAAAGGGAGCTAATAAGACCTATCTCATAGCCTTGTGAAGATTAAGTGAGTTATATAAGTCATCTAGAATGGTTCTGGTAAATGTTTAGTCAACACTGTCGATTACCCAACAACCCACCCCTCACCCAGCTCTGGGTCAGGTCACCTAGCACTTCTCGTTTCCAGGTTTACCCACCCCCAAAAAAGGCACAAATCCACCTGTTCCTCCCCTTGGGCATCTTGGAACACACCTTTCCCTCAAAAATTCCCTAACTCCAATCTGTCACCAATAACTGTCCATCGTTCCCTCTAGATGTATGGGGATTCTCCTGGGTTCTGTATGACACACTGCCACCACCCTGCCATCAACCACCTTCATCACTCATCTCTGCACTGTACCCCCTTCTCTAGTCTAGCATCCTAAGAATCAATCTCCACATGGAAGCCAAAAGAATAATCTTAGGACGCCAGCCTGGCTGCATCTTTCTCTTGCTTACACTTTTGCAATAGCTCAACCGAGCTCAGAGTCCCAGCCCCTCAATCAGTGGAAAACAGTCTCAGTGCCTCGGTGTCCTCCTCTACACAGAGACAGGGCTGGGAGCCGCACTGTCACCAGATGGAGCACTACTGAGCGTTGGGAAGATGTAGAATAGCAGGGGACCCTCAGGGCCGGGTGAGGCCGGGTGGCTGAGCTGATGTACTCTCTCCTCCCACAGCTGCCTTGCCCCTGGTCATGGATTCTGTCATCCAGGCCCTGGCTGAGCTGGAGCAGAAGGCGCCAGTGGCAGAATTCAGACCAATGCCCTTTGCGTGGCTGCTATCAGCCCGGGACTCTGGCACCTTCAGTCCCCTTCACCACTTCCTGCTTGAGGCACCAAGTCACAAAGCTGCTGACCTGCATGCCCTCCCTCTGAGCCCAGAGCTTCAAGACCTGATTAAGAAGGTGTCCCAACACTATATACGGGGAGGGCAGGAACACGGGGTGGTGCTGGCCCCTGATGGCTCCACGGTGGCTGTGAAGCCTCTGCTGGCGGGGCTGGAAGCTGGGCTGCGCAGGCGCGGGGTTGTCAACTTGCTCTTGGACAGCCTAGCCACCCCCTGGGGTGCTGGAGCCATCTCTCCTGGACTCAGGGGTGCTTCTCCAGAGGGGACCTCTGCAGATGCTGGAGCTGCCTCTTCCGATACCGAAGCCACCTTACCAAACGACAAAGCCAAGTCTCCCACCACTGTGGACAGGCTCCTAGCAGTCACCCTTGCGGCAGAACTAGGCCTGACTTTCCTCCAGGATCCCCAGACCCAGAGCCATCCAGGCCTGGGGATGGAGGGCTGTTGGGACCGGCTCTCTGACCCTCAGGTCTTCACGCTGCTGGACCCCAAGGCATTGACGCTCACCATGGCTTTCCTCAATGGCGCGCTGGATGGGGCCCTCCTTGGAAACTACCTGAGCCGAATCCCTGAGCCTCGGCCACCCCTCAGTTACCTGCTGAGCCAATACTATGGAGCTGGGGTGGCTGGAGACCCAGGCTTCCGCAGCAACTTCCGGCGGCAGAATGGGGCTGCTCTGACTTCAGCCTCTACCTTGGCCCAGCAGGTGTGGGGGACCCTTGTCCTGCTACAGAGACAGAAGCCGGAACACATCCAGCTGCAAAACATGAGCCAAGAACACCTGGCCCAGGTGGCCACCCATGCTGCCAAGGAGTTCACTGAGGCCTTCTTGGGTGAGAGGCTCCCCTACCCTGGTGACCCCTCCTTCTCACAGATACAGACACTCCCCGCCCCATGGTCAGGGGGATTCAGGGATAAATGAGTCTAGAGGCAATGATAAGGGTCTCTAGGTGGGGGACCAAGACAGGTGAGGAAATGCTAAAATTGGGCTTCAAAAGATGAATAGGAGTTCATCTGATTTTTTTAAACAATAATAGCTTCCTGTTACTGGGGAAAAAAAAAATACTTGAGCTAACGAAACCTAAAAGAAGAATGTTTTTTTTTTTTGGCTCACAGTTTTGAAGGTTTCAGTGCATGGTTGGTTAACCCATTGCTTCTGGTCTGTAGCGAAGCAGTTTGTCATGGTAGACGTGTCACGTGACAGAGGAAGCTTCTTTCCTCGTGGCAGCTGATAAGCAAAGAGAGACTAGGGACAAGGTTCTCGTCATCCCCTTCAAGAGCATGCCCCCAATGACTCAACTTACTCCCATTAGGCCCCACCTTTAAATAGCACCCAGCTGATGACAAGCATGTTAATACATGGACCTTTGGGGACATTCCAGATTCAAACTGTAGTAAGTGCGTTCCAGGGAGTGGACTCAGCAAATGCATGGAGGTTCAAGTGGAAGTTCAGCCATTTTTTCTTGTGCACCTTTAGGTGAGATGCTTCACTTCTCTGAACCTATATTCCTCAATAAATTCTGAGAAACCATTGCAATCACTTGGATTTGCTGGTTGGTGAAGAAGTAGCACATGCTGGGTATGGTGATGCACTCCTGTTATCCCAGCGTCTTGGAGGACTGAGGCCAGAGGATTGTGAGTTCAAAGCCAGCCTCAGCAACTTATGGGGCCCTGAGCAACTTAGCGAGACCCTATCTCAAAATATAAAAAAGCAGGGGCTGGGGATGTGGCTCAGTCGTTAAGGGCCCCTGGATTCAATCCCTGGTACCCCCCAAAAAAGAAACTAGGGGCTGCGGTTGTGGCTCAGCGGTAGAGCGCTCGCCTAGCATGTGTACAGCCCGGGTACTATCCTCAGCACCACATAAAAATAAACACATTCTGTAAAACAAAAGCAAATAAATAATTTAAAAAAAAAGAATGTAACTATTTAGAGAGAGAGAGAGAGAGAGAGAGAGAGAAACTAGCACACAGTAGGAACTCAGTAAATGGGTTGAGAGCCCCCTCCCTCAGTGTGGTTGAGATCCCCCTCCCTAGGGCTCAGGGCGAGGCCATCTGGAGAAAGCATTGGGCCTTGAAGTCTGAGCTAAAATTCTTGAGCTTTATTCTTAAGTTGATGGGAAACAGTGGCTATCCCTACAAGACCGGGATGTTGTAGATTTAAAATAGACCCCAGTGAAAGCCCGTGTAGGGTGAGACTGCAATCTCACTCAATCTGGGAGGATCCTGGAGGGATGGTCTATATGTGCACTTTTTTTTTTTTTTTTTGGTGGTACCGGGGATTAAACTCAGGGGCACTCGACCACTGGGTCACATCCCCAGCCCTTTTTTTGTATTTTATTTTGAGACAGGGTCTCAGTAATTTGCTAAGTGCCTCGCCGTTGCTGAGGCTGGCTTTGAACTCGCCATCCTCCTGCCTCAGCCTCCCCAAGTGCTGGGATTACAGGCGTGTACCACAGTGCCCGGCAATATGTGCACTTTCATGGGGCTGCAGGCGGCAGGCAGGAAACTCTTGCTGACACCACGTTGGACTCCTTTGCCCACAGGATGCCCAGCCATCCATCCCCGATGTCGCTGGGAAGCAGCACCATACCGGGGCCGCCCGAAGCCATTGGAGCTGCCGCTCGGGTTCTTATATGTGCACCACACGTACGAGCCAGCACCACCCTGCACCACCTTCACTCGATGCTCAGCCAACATGCGCTCCATGCAGCGTTTCCACCAGTACACACGAGGCTGGGATGACATCGGTTACAGGTGAGCTGACCCTACCCCTGGCTCCTCCCTCACCTCCTGACCAGGGGCAGAGCTGTAGATCCAGGATAGTGAGTGGGCGGAGCCTGACACAATGGGGGAGGAGTTTGTAGTGGGTGGGGCTAAGCCAGAATGGGGGCGTGGTCTAGACTAAGGACTGGTCCTTTTTTCTTCATCTTCTTCTCCTTTCTTCTTCTCTCTTCTCCCTCCTCCTCCTCCTCCTTCTTCTTGCTCTTCTTCTTCTCCTCCTCCTCCTTCTCTTCTTTTTCTTCTCCTCCTTCCTTCTTCCTTCTTCTTCTCCTTCTCCTCCTCCTCCTTTCTTCTTCTCCTTCTTCTTCTTTCTTCTTCTCCTTCTCCTTCTCCTCCTTCTGCTTCTCCTTCCTCTTCCTCTTCTTCCTCTTTCTCCTCCTCCTCCTTTCCTCCTCCTCCTTCTCCTCCCTCCTCCTCCTCCTCCTTCTTCTCCTCCTCCTCCTCCTGCTCCTTCTCCCCCTCCTCCTCCTCCTGCTGCTCTTCCTTCCTCCCCCTCCTCCTTCTACTCCTCCTCCTCCTTTTTCTCCTCCTACTTCTCCTCCTCCTCCTCTTCCTTCTTTCTTCTTCTTTTTTTTTGGGGGGGGGTGGGGTACTGGGGATTGAACTCAGGGCACTCGACCACTGGGCCACATCCCCAGCCCTTTTTTGTATTTTATTAGAGAGAGGGTCTCACTGAATTGCTAAGTGCCTCGCCATTGCTGAGACTGGCTTTGAACTCATGATCCTCCTGTCTTAGCCTCCCAAGTGCTGGGATCACAGGTGTGCACCACCACGCCTGGCTCTAGGACCAGGCCTTAACAGGGGTCAGAGATCCCTAAACAGTGGGCTGCCTGGGTGAGGGGAAAGAACTGGGGCAGGAAAGGAGGGAAGGATGGGCCCTGTGGTAGTGTCTGGGTCTGGGCTGGGGTAATGAAGGCCTGAAACAGAAAAACCCTGTGAATTGGTCAAGAGCTGGACTTGAGACTAGGGGAAGAGAACAGAGAAGCGTGGCCAGTGCCAAGAGGTGGATCCAGAGAGACAAGTCAGTTTCCTGGGTGGCACTTGGTGTGGGAGTGGTACTGAGCGCATAGATTAGGAGCAGTGTGTCTGCGCAGGTCTTGCGGTCAGATGGCCCCTGTCACTGAGGCAGAATCTGGGGGAGGGTCTAGATGAGGGCCAGAGCCTCACTCACACCACATGGTGCCTCCTTCCCCTTCCCCTCTGAAGTTTTGTGGTGGGCTCCGAGGGCTACGTGTACGAGGGCCGTGGATGGCACTGGGTGGGCGCGCACACGCGCGGCCACAACTCCCGTGGTTTCGGTGTGGCCTTCGTGGGCAACTACACGGCGACACTGCCCACCGAGGCTGCGCTGCGCACGGTGCGCGAAGTGCTCCCGAGTTGCGCGGTGCGCGCCGGCTTCCTGCGACCAGACTACAAGGTGATGGGCCACCGCCAGCTCGTGGCCACCACCGACTGCCCCGGCAACGCGCTCTTTGGTCTGCTGCGCACCTGGCCGCACTTCACCGAGGTGAGTCTGTGCCGCGTGCACTCCCGCAGATGGCTGCCCTTCTGTGTGCACAGCTCAGTGGCCCCTGACCCCTGCATGTCACCCCTATGCCTCTACAGACCAACGAGGCTCAGATCTTATTTGCAGCTCATCTATTCTGACAATGAAAGCCCTGCTGGCAACACCCGCTGTCCTGGAACTTCTGCCTCCACAACCTCAGCCCAAACTCTGAGCCAGCCAGTTTGTCCATTGCCCAGGCCCCAATATCTCTGCCCTCCCACCATTGCCTGGGCCCTGACCCCTGCCAGTATCACTCTTCCCCTGCAACCTCAGCTTGGCCTTTATGACCTACACCCAAGTCATAACCCATCATAACCTGTCTGCATGCACAAACTCATCCCAGCAAGCCAGACACGGTGGCTCAGGCCTGTAATCCAGCGGCTTGGAGGCTGAGACAGGAGGCTCACAAGTTCAAAGCTAGCCTCATCAAAAGCAAGGTGCTAAGCAACTCAGTGAGACCCTGTCTCTAAATAAAATACAAAATAGACCTGGAGATGTGGCTCAGTGGTCTAGTGCCCCTGAGTTCAATCCCCAGTCCCCTCCTCCTGAAAAAATAAAGTAAAAAAACTCAGCCCAGCATACCCAACCTTGGTCTTGCCCCTGCCTCCTCCTTATCCAAAGGTCTTCTGCCCACAGACACTAACCTAGCTTGTGGCTCTCCACTCAAAACTCCTTTGCCTGCACAATCTCCATCCAGTCTCCAGTTGTCTGTTACCCAGATAATCTCAGCCCTGAGGAAGCTTGTTCAGCCCCTGAAGTCTGGTGACAACTTGGAGCAATGTAGGCCCAGCACAATCTCTGCCTGAAGACCTCGTCCCAGTCCCTGACCTCAATCCCTAAAACACTTAATCACAAGCCAGGCGTGGTGGTGCATACCTGCAATACCAGTTACTGGGGAGGCTAAGGCAGGAGGACCCAAGATTCAAGGCCAACCTCAACAATTTAGCCAGACTGTCTCAAATAAAAATGAAAAGGACTGAGGGTATAGCACAGTTGTAGAGTGTTTGCCTAGCATTCTCAAGGCCCTGGGTTCAATCCCCAGTACCACCACACACACAAAAAAAATCACATCTGGACAATCATGCTACCTGTATACCTGTCACTCCATTTCATTAAGCTGTTGACCTTTCTTTCCATTCTGGCCTGCAATTAGTTTTATACTCATTCCCTCACTTTGAACCCCAATCCTCTCGCCTGTCCAAGGTCCGAAGGGGAGAGCAGACCCAGCTACAAACAACCCAAAGACTCATACTCCCTTGTCTCTTCTAGACTAAAAATTAAGAACTACCAGGAGGGCCTCTCAGAGATCCAGGAGGGAGCCACCTCTAATGATCCTGCCAGCAGTCACAGATCTCCAATAAAGACACTGTGGAGGGCTGGGGCTGTGACTCAGCGGTAGAGTGCTTGCCTAGCACGTGAGCGACCAGGGTTCGATCCTTAGCACCATGTAAAAATAATAAAGGCATTGTGTACAACTAAAACAAATAAATAAATATTTTAAAAAGACACTGTGGAAAGAAATTTCATGTTCATACATTGTCTGTGTTTGCATGCATTGTCCTGGTTTGACTTTGCCCAGAAGCAGACCTGAGACACAAATGCCAGTACAAGGGGCTGGGCATATAGTAAAGCAGTACAACATTTGCCTAGCAAGTGGGTGGCCCTGGATTTGATCCCAGTACTACCAAAAAAAAAAAAAAAAAGAAAAGGGAAGAAATGGTTGATTGGGAGGTTATCTCAGAACATATCTCAGAACATATTGCGGATTGAAAAAGCAAAGCAGGGAAGGAAAAGTAACCAAGAAAAGATGTGTTTTCTAGCAAGTTTCAGCAGAGGACACACATCTCAGAGTTATCCCACCCAAGTGGTGAGGACCATTCTTGGAGAAGTATTAATTTCTTTTTTCTTTTCTTTTTTTTTTTTTTTTTTTTTTTTTGGTACTGGGGATTGAACTCAGCAGTACTTAACAGCTGGGCCACACCCCCAACCCTTTTTTTTTTGTATTTTATTAGTGACAGGGTCTCACTGAGTTGCTAAGTGCCTCGCCATTGCTGAGGCTGGCTTTGAACTCTCGATCCTCCTGCCTCAGCCTCCCAAGTGCTGGGATCACAGGCGTGTGCCACCTGGCTAGAAGTATTAATTTGATGGCACTTTTGGACTGCTTTTCACATGGGTAGAGGAGACTCAGTTTGCTAAAGAAAATCCTCCAGCAAAAAATGCAGGGTATTGGGAGCTGGGAGTGGGGCTGGTGTGCAATGAAAGAGTAAAGACCAAGACGATGTGGAACAGTCTTGACATGTGTGCAGTGAGTGGCGTGAGTGTGGTCTGAATGACATATCTAAGGTGAACATATCTGAGTTGTATGTACACTTGGATAAATACATCCAGCTCCAGAAGAAGGGTCTTTGGCTCTCACTAAAGCCCCCCTACCTTGATTTAATCACTCTTGATTTAATCACTCCACATGGTATATATATATATATATATATATATATATATATATATATATACCATAATATCACATTGTACTCCACAAGTAGATACAATGACAATTTATCAATTAAAAATAAAGATAAGGGGGGCTGGGGTTGTGGCTCAGTGGTAGAGCGCTCGCCTAGCACGTGCGCGACGCGGGTTCGATCCTCAGCACCACGTAAAAACGCATTGTGTACAACTAAAAGCAAATAAATAAATATTTAAAAAAAATAAATAAATAAAGATAAGGGGCTGGGATTGTGGCTCAGCGGTAGAGCGCTCCCCTAGCACGCGGGCGACCCGGGTTCGATCCTCAGCACCATGTACAAATAAAACGCATTGTGTACAACTAAAAGCAAATAAATAAAATTTTTTAAAAATTTAAAAAAAATAAATAAACATAAGACCAGGAGTATAGCTCAGGTTAGAGCATTTGCTTAGCATGCATGAGGCCCTGGGTTTGATTCCCAGCACCACAAAATTAATAAATACAATTATAAAATAAAAATAATTACCAGGTATGGTGGTGCAAGCCTGTAATCCTTGTGACTCAGGAAACTGAGGCAGGAGGATCACAAGTTTGAAGTCAGCTTCAGCAATTTAGCAAGACCTTGTCTCAAATAAAACATATTTTAGCCAAGCATGGTGGTGCACACCTGTAATCCCAGAGGCTTGGGAGGCTGAGACAGGAGGATCATGAGTTCAAAGCCAGCCTCAGCAAAAGTGAGGCACTAAGCAACTCAGTGAGACCCTGTCTCTAAATAAAATACAAAATAGGGCTGGGGATGTAACTCAGTGGTTGAGTGTCCCTGAGTTCGAGCCCCAGTATCCCTAAATAAATAAATATTTTAAAAAATTTGCACTGGGCGCAGTGGCGCACACCTGTGATCCCAGCACTTGGGAGGCTGAGGCTGGAGGATCGTGAGTTCAAAGCCAGCCTCAGCAATGGCGAGGCACTTAGCAGCTCAGTGAGACCCTGTCTCTAATAAAATACAAAAAAGGGCTGGAGATGTGGCCCAGTGGTCGCGTGCCCCTGGGTTCAATCCCGAGTTAAAAAAAAAAAAATTAATGTATCTCAGTGGTAAAACCCAGTACCAGAAATAAAAATTAATCAATTAATTTAAAATAATTTTTTAAAAAGGAAAAAAATAAGGCCCTCCTACTCAGAGAGGGCTACTGAGTTTGCAAGGCCCAGTGTGAAATAAAAATATAAGATCTCTTGTTCAAAGTAAGCATTTCAAGATGATGACAGCAAAGTGTTAAACTAAGCATGAGGCCTTTCTGTGTCTGGGGTCCTTTGTGACTGCCCAGGATCATATACCCATAGAGTCAGTCCTGTCCTTTTCACTCCATGGATTCTTTTTTTCTTCTTTCTTCAGGACTGGACATTGAACCCAAGACCTTACACATGCTAAGCAAATGCTCTACTACTGAGCTGCATTCCCAGCCCTTTTCATTTTATTTTGAGACAGGATCTTGCTAAATTGCCCAGACTGGCTCGATTTTGAGACCCTCCTGTCTCAACCTCCAGAGTTGCTGGGATTACAGGCATACACTACCTTGCCCACCCTGCCACTCCATAGATTCTTCTTATCTTTGCCTTTGCACAAACTGTTCCTTCTCTTTGGTATGATCTTCTCATTTCTTTTCATGCTTCCGGCTGCAAAGATTAGAGAAGTCCTCCTGGATTTTTTCCAATTCAAAGAGCATCACTTCTGCTCAGCCTGTATTCCACTGTCTATTTCCCTCCAAGTCCACCTCACCAGTGAGAAACATCCCATATTTGCATTCATTATCTGTGTCCCTGGATATACCGTGAGCTCCAGGAGGGTAGGAACCAAGTTTATTTAGTTCTCAGTGGCTTCTTCAGCACTTAGCACATAGCAGGCACTCAGGAAACATTTGTCAAATAAACGAAGGCTCTCATGATGAACCTTTTGAAACTGATATTATCATCTTGTACAAATAAGGAAACCGAGGCTAAGACAGAGGAAGTGACTTGTCTGAGGTCACATAGCGAGAGAGGGGCCAGCTGGCACTCAAACCCACCCCGTCCAGCTTCTGGGCCATAGTGATGCTGACTCACTTATTTGTCAGAACAGCATTTTCCCACCCCCCCCCCTTTTCAAGGAAACGTTTATTGAAGCATAAGATACAGGAAAGTGCACCAAACCATGTAACTTGACGAATTTTCACAACAGAACACACCCAAGTAACCTGCAATGAGCTCAAAAACTAGAACATGTTAAATGTGTGTCACATGAATTTCACTTCCATTTAAAGAACAAAACAAAAATGCTGGGCCTGGTGGGGCATACCTGTAATCACAGTTACTCTGGAGGTTGAGGCAGGAAGATGGAAAAGTTTGGGGCCAGCCTGGGCAACTTAGCAAAACCCTGTCTCAAATTAAAATTTTAAAAGGGGGGAGGAGTTAGAGGTATAGCTCAGTAGTGTATCACTTGCCAAGCATGCAGGAGGCTTTGGGTTCAATCCCCAGCATTGCCAAAAAAAAAAAAAAAAAAAAAAAAGAAAGAAAGAAAAAAAAAGGAAACTTTTTCCCATTTCTATAAGGAGATCATGCCAAACAATTTTCCAACATGAGTAATTCAATCTACACTGGTTAGCAGCAAATGAGAACTCTCAGTGCTCCATATCCTTACCAATATTTATTCAGCATGTGCCCATTTTGCAGAGAAGCCGACTGAGGTTCAGGGAGAGGAGCATGTGCTGCCTCCTGGTCAGTGAGGGATTCTGGGACCTTCTTGCCAGAAGTGTACTCTGCTGCCTCCCCTCTGCCACCTACCCTCCATCCCCGCCCCTGCATCCTGCCCCTTCTATGCCCTCCCAGCCTGGCTGTGGTATGGGGTGGGACAGACAGGGTCACGTGGAACTGGGTTCAGCGGGAGGAAGCCAGGCAGGGTGCAGAAAGCTGCTGATTCTGGGGCTGGCCAGGAAATCAAGGTAAGGGGGATAGAACATGTGGCCCCCAAGTGGGTTATCTGGAGGCAGAGCTGAGAACAGAGGGGCAGTCAAGATGAGGAAAGCATGTGGGCAGACACTAGGCAGAACTGTCTCCCTCTAGTCCTTCAGGAGAGCCTCTGCCATGGACTCATCATCACAGAGACAGAGCTCCCAAACCCAGCCCGCTGCCCCACCTCTGCCGACGTCCTACCGCTGGCACACAGGAGGTGGAGGGGAAAAGGGGACTGGAGGGTTCCGCTGGGGTCGCTTCGTTGGTTGGGGAAGAGCACTGAGCCACCAGGAGCCCATGGTTAGCAGCCAGCCGGCCCCCCGCTTGCTGTTCCGTCGGGTCCTCTCTGCACCCCCCAAGGAGTCACGGACCAGTCGTCTCAGGCTGTCCAAGACCTTCTGGGGAAGACATAAGAACCTGCCGCAGGAGCCAGAGCTGGAACCAGGAGCCCCAGGTACGTGCTTGCCCCCATCCTGAACAGGGCTGGGGGGCCGGATGCTTGGGTTTTGTCTGCCACCAGAGCATCAGCCCTCTAGACACAGGAAGTTGTGGGGAGTGCAGAAGCCCAGCAGGAAGTGCCTGGGGCCCGGCAGCCCTCTTCCCTCTTTTCACCTAAAGAGGGGTGAGGGGAGTTGCCAGGGACCTATGGTCAGGGGTTGAGACTGAGGAAAGGAGAGGGAGCAGAGGCACGGTAGTACTGTCCAGATGCCAAATGGCTCTCGGCTCCAACAGATGTCTCCTGTATCCAAAGATCCAGGCTCAGACTCTTCTGCCTGGAAGCACACCTCCGCTGCCTCCCGATCTCCAGCCTTGTGTCTTACTCTCTTGTCTCTTTTGAGCCTCCGCTTCCCCATTACTTAGGTGGGAAAATAATGATCTCTGCCTTGAAGATCACATTGTTTCATTCATTCATATTCATCCCTCCATTTATTCATTCAGGCAGGCGTTTGTTGAGCATCGTGTGCCAGTCCCTGGTTGAGGCACTAAGATGCACAAGTGAACAAGGCAGATGACATTCCCTGCCCTATGGAGCTCACAGTGTGGTGGTGGTGGTTAGTGGGTGGGGAAGCGACAGACAGTAAAAAAAATAAAAAATTAAAAAAAAAGTCAACAACAACAAAAAAATGACAGATGGTTCCAAGTGTCATGCAGAGGGATCTAGAAGGTAATGGATATCATGAGGATTAGAGCTCAGGAGTGTGGCACTAGCCCAGCCCAGCATATTGTAGGTGAGCCTTTAATAAGTAGGAGTTATCATTTGTTGCCCCTAGTGGTAGAGCAAAGGAGGAGTCATTTGACAGAGCTGATTCAACTCTTCTTTTCCCTGGAAGCTCATTTAAATCTCTCTATTCATATTTCCAGTTTGCAGAGGCATCTCCTCCACCCCCTCCAGAATGTCAGGGCTTACACACTGCATAGAATCCAGAGAGAGCTCTCCAACAAGCAAATCTGCTCAAACACCTCCCGTGGGTCTCTACTACCCTTAGAATTAAACCCTAGTTCCTCCAACAGGCACCCAAGACTTGGCCCCTATCTCTTCCTGGGCTTTCTCCTCCTGCCTCTGAGCCTTCTCTCTGTTTCTCCGGTCTGTGCTCACTATCAGCCTTTGCTCAAAATGTTCCTGCCACTTTTTCTCTCATCTCTGCTTACCAAAAATCTAACCTTTTGTTCAAGACCTATCACAAGCTCACTGTCTCTGGGAGGCCTTCCCTGACCCACTGACTGCTACCTCCCCTTCCCCAAGAAAGAGACCTCCCCCTACCCTGAGATTTTTCTATTCTTTCTTGAACTTTGAATACGTTCCACCTTAGACTAGTTATTTGTATAAGGACTCATGGCTCCTGTCCTGTTCTTTAGCCTCTTTTTTTTAATAACTTTTATTTTTTTAATTTTTATGTGGTGCTGAGGATCAAACCCAGTGCCTCACACATGTGAGGCTCTACCACTCGCCTACAACCCCAACCCCTGTTTTCTTAGCCTCTTGAACCTACCCACTACCTTGGTTAAGAAAACAATGTTGTGTTTGTAGCCTGGCTCAGCCACTCACAAACTGTGTGACCCTGGGCAAATGAGTGAGCTGCGTGTTTGATGGGGACAAGGTCCAGAGAGTGGAAGAGGCATGCCTGATATGATTGCCAGAGACTGCACCTAAGAGAGGACCCCTGATGAGCCTTGGTGCACGGAGAGGGTGACCGGAGGGGGAAGAAATGACTAAATCCTCTAGCACCTCCTTCTCTTCCCAGAGCCAGAGCCGGAGCCTCATGTCCCACAGATCCCCGAGGCCCCCACCCGTGATGTGCCTGTCTGGGATATTGGGGGCTTTACCCTGCTTGATGGAAGGCTGGTGCTGCTCGGGGGCGAGGAGGAAGTGAGAGGGGGCACATGGGCAAAGGGAGGGAGGGAGGGAGGGAAAGGGAAGGGGACAAAATAGAGTTGGTGCAGGAGGGAAAGGCATCGGCCCCTTCCTCTGCCTATCTCCCTCCACCTTCTAACCGCCTGCTCCTGTGGGAAAACAGGGTCCTCGGCGGCCCCGGGTGGGAAGTGCCAGCTCAGAAAGCAGCATGCAAGTGGCCACGGGGAACCTCAGAGATGCAGGTAAGTCTCCTGAGAGGTGGGGAAGGCTGGGGCTTTGGGGAGCCTCTCAAAGTGGGGCAGACTAAGATTTTTTCCAACCCCTAAACTGCCACCTCTGACTACCCACAGATCGGACCCCTGGAAAGGCAGAGTCAGAGGCTGCTGGCTCCAACCAGGTCCACAATGTCCGGGTGAGGCAGCCGGCGGGAAGAGGGGAGTTCGGGCAGGGGTGAGCAAGGACTCCCAAGCCCTGAGAGCTGAAGGGGCACTTTTACTGGCTGATCTGGTGTAGGTCGCTGATCCTCTCTGGGTCTCTGTGTCCCCTATCCATCAGATAGAGATAATGAGCATTTTCTTATTGGGTCTGTTTACAAGGAGTCAATAGAGAATGCAGAAAAGCTGATGGTGGGTGCTTTAGAAATGTGAGCTGCCGATTGATTGTCTTTATTATGGCTGGTAACACAGCCTGAGTTTGGTCTGGGTCCCCTAAGACCAGCAGATCCTACGACATTCTGGGAGGGAAACAGCTGAGAAGGAAACACCAGGTTCTTCCCAGCTGATGTATGCCTCTCCCCAGGGGTTGCTCAAGAGGCTGAAAGAGAAGAAAAAGGCCAAGTCTGAGCTGGGAGCCAGTACCTCCAGGGATGGGTAAGGGTCTCTGAGGGACTGGAGCAGGCAGAGGGCCTGGGATTCAATATGTGCCCCCAGCACCTATCAGTCCCACCTTCCCTAAACACCCCTCATTCCCTCCTTTGTGTTCTGCCCCAGATCACAGTGATGCTGGGGCCATAAATATCCTGGCACAGAGCCAGTTGGTTGAAGGGTGGGGGTGAGCTCTAAAACAGGGCTAAGTCAAGACCCTGGTCTGTGAGGGTCAGGGAAGTAACCCTTTAGCTGACATCTGGAGGATGGTTGAAAGTTAGGCCAAGGGTTGGGAAAAGCAGAGGGAACAGCAAGTACAAAGACTAAGAGGCAGAAGGGGACAAAAACAAGGCTAACTGGGGTGACAGGAACTCAGAAAGAAGGATTCAGTGGAGAGAGATAAGGTCAAAGGTGACAAGGGTTGGATTTCTGAGGTCTTACAGGCCACCGTGAGACAAGGTAGGGGCAGGATCCAATTTAAGTTCAAGTCCCTGGCCTTCCTCTACCCTTCAGGCTATGGTGGGTGTGGAGGGGAGGGAGGAACGCTGTTTGCTCACGGGTTTCTGCCCCAGATCCTCTAGTGCTCTGGGCTCTAGAGAATCACTGGCCACACTCTCTGAGCTGGACCTGGGTGCCGAACGGGAGGTGCGGGTCTGGCCACTGCACCCCAGCCTCCTGGGAGAGCCTTACTGCTTCCAGGTAGGTGCAAGCAATCCTCCACCTGGGTCCCACTCCCGACCTTTTGGCGCCACCATTGGCTTCAATCACACCCTTGGATCCCCTGCCCCAACAGGTAACGTGGGTGGGCGGTAGCCGCTGCTTTGCATGTCGCTCCGGTGCTGAGAGAGACCGCTGGATCGAGGACCTTCGTCGCCAATTCCAGCCCAGTCAGGTCATTTATTGCCTGAGAAAAAGTTGGACATGGAAACCCTGCCCACGGCCCGGGCCCGCCCCTTCTACTCTACCCAAACGCAGCGCGATCCAAACTCTCTCCCCTGAAACACACTTGCCTCGCCCACACCTTTACAACCACTAAGACTCCCCTTCCATCCATTAAGGCACCAGCCAGCAGCATATCAGACCGGCCTCTGTACTCATCTGGCACGATCAGTATCCAAAGTCCTACCTACCAAATCGTTTCCAACCCCTCACTCCGCAGCTACTTCTCTATATCACGGAGCCCCGATCTCTCTGGGAACCGACCCCTCGCAAAGCTAGAAACCTTCCGTGAGGTTACCTTTGGACCCCCAAGGCCCCACACTTTTTTCCTAGGGGGCAGCAATCTCCCTGGGGCAGGGCGCACAGCGTTGGACGCCCTGCGCTTCTCCCGCTTATCCAACTTGGAGCGCTGAGGCCTCCTGGTTCTGCCCACAGGACAACGTGGAGCGGGAAGAGACGTGGCTGAGCGTGTGGGTGCACGAGGCGAAGGGGCTGCCCCGAGCGGCGGGGCCACCGGGCGTGCGTGCTGAGTTGTGGCTAGATGGCGCGCTACTGGCGCGCACCGCACCGCGGGCTGGCCCAGGCCAGCTCTTCTGGGCCGAGCGCTTCCACTTCGAGGCGCTGCCACCGGCCCGTCGCCTGTCGCTGAGGCTTCGCGGCGGAAGCTCGGCGGGAGCAGATTTGGGCCGTGTGGCGCTGACTCTGGAGGAGGTGAGCGCCCCCCGCGCGCCCGCGGCGGGCCTGGAGCGCTGGTTCCCGCTGCTGGGGCAGCCTGCGGGCGCGGCCCTGCGGGCGCGAATCCGGGCAAGACGCCTACGGGTGCTGCCGTCGGAGCGCTACAAGGAGCTGGCGGAGTTTCTCACTTTTCACTACGCGCGCCTCTGCGGAGCGCTGGAGCCTGCGCTGAGTGCGCAGGCCAAGGAGGAGCTGGCGGCTGCCATGGTGCGAGTGCTGCAAGCCACCGGCCGGGCGCAGGTGAGGCTCCAAGACTGCGCGGACCGGGACAACCAGGGCACAGAGAGAGCACTCGGAGTGGAGTGGGGAGGCAAAACCTGAGCAGTACTAGTTAGGGACGGGGAATTTCGGGCGGGTCCTGAGCATCAGCTGTGAGGGGCAGGACTTGAACTTCAGCTGTGAGGGGCGGAGCCTGAGCAGAATCTCCGTATTAAAGGGCTTGGTTTTGCCCTGAGGAATGGAGGTTTTGATCTCAGCTATGAGCCCCAGGAGTGAGGGTTGGACCTGTCAACAAGGAGGGGCAAGACGTGTATTGCAGGTGTGAAGAATGGGTCTAGGGCCAAGATCACCCCGGCTCTGTCTGCACAATGTGACTGACCCCTGCCTTACCCAGGCGTTGGTAACAGACCTGGGCACAGCGGAGCTGGCGCGCTGTGGAGGCCGCGAGGCACTACTATTCCGAGAAAACACATTAGCCACCAAGGCCATTGATGAATACATGAAGCTAGTGGCCCAGGATTACCTCCAGAAGACCCTAGGTGAGCTGGGGAGGGGAGCAGCTGATGTCAGAGGCTCAGGGGTGGGCTAAAGGGCCCCAGAGGAGAAGTAGGAGGCTCTGGGTAGCCTGGATTCTGGTGGTTCTTTTGGGGTGCTAGGATCCTGGGGGGAATTGGGAACTCCCTGAGATGTTAGATGCCTCTGGAGTAAGTTGGAGATAGGGTTGACGGCTGGGTGCAGTGAGTTTGGGTCATAATGACCCTGGACCCTATCTGGCTCTTCCTGACTTCAGGGGAGGTCATTCAGCGTCTCTGTGCCTCCACTGAGGACTGTGAGGTGGACCCCAGCAAGTGCCTAGCATCAGAGCTGCCCCAGCACCAGTCCAGACTTCGAAGCAGTTGTGAGGAGGTCTTTGAAACCATCATTCACTCCTATGAGTAAGAATCAAGGACCCAGCCCCTGAGCCCACCCCCATCCCCACCACTCAGCCACAGTGATAACCTTGACCCTCCTATCAGGGCTGCCAGATGAAATACAGGACACTAAGTTAAATTTGATGCAATATTTGGGTCATACTTACACTAAAAAAAATTACTCATTATTTATATGAAAGTCAAGTTTAACAGGATGTCCTGAAATTTTATTTGCTCTCTGTTAACCATATCTTCAATGCCATGACACCTGGCCCCAGGTAACCTTCAGGAGATTCCATACTCCAATTTTATACCATTTGACCCTAGTTAACAGAAAATTTCAATGCTATGACTTCTTTTTAAAAAAAAAAAAAAATAGTTGTTGATAGATCTTTATTTTATTTATTTACACGCGGTACTGAGAATCGAACCCAGTGCCTCACACATGCCAGGCAAGTGTGCTACCGCTGAGTTACAGCCTCAGCCCTGCAATCCTATGACTTCTGATTCCAGATGATGCATACCCCTAATCCCATGACTCCCCAACTTTAAGTCAACTTGTATCCCAAATCCTATGAAGCTGAACACAGAAAATCTGGGATTCCTGTCCCTTGACTACTTCTGACTCTAGCTTAACTTTCATGCTTAAATCCCATAGCTTCTGACTTTAAGTGGCCTTGTAACCCTAATCACATCCTACTTCATATCATGTACTCTGACACCTCAGTCTCATCTCCAGTTATAGCTACATCCCAAGCACATAAACTTTGTTCCTATGTGATCCTGGATACCAAATCCTAGAGTACTGACTCCAGAGGTTGCCATAATAACTACACTATAAGTACTGACCTTATGGGGACTTATAACCCCAAGTATCATTATATCCTCAATCCTGGCACCTGGACCCCAGTGAGAAGGAAGCCTACACGGCTTCATGAATAGCTCTTTGGGGGATCATAGACAAGCCATGCAATGCTTCCTTTGATGCATGACTCCTGCTTTTATTACCGTAACCATCCATTTAAGCCCATAGCTTCCTCCTCTGACTATGAATTACCCTCTTCTGCCCCAGCTGGTTCCCGTCAGAGCTGGGCACTGTGTTCTCAAGCTGGAGAGAAGCATGCAAAGCACGCGGCTCCGAGGCACTGGGCCCCCGCCTAGTGTGTGCCTCCCTCTTCCTGCGGCTTCTATGCCCTGCTCTCCTGGCACCCAGCCTCTTTGGCCTGGCACCAGAGCACCCAGCACCTGGCCCAGCTCGCACCCTCACACTGATCGCCAAAGTTATCCAGAACCTCGCCAACCGTGCCCCGTAGGTGCTGGGAGAGTGGGAGGCCATGCTGGAGGCACAAGGGTGGCAGGTACCTGAACTGACTCACCCAGCCTGGCTCTGACTTAGGTTTGGTGAGAAGGAAGCCTACATGGGCTTCATGAATAGCTTCCTGGAAGATCACGGACCAGCTATGCAACACTTCCTGGACCAGGTGGCCATGGTGGATGTGGATGCAGCACCCAGTGGCTACCAGGGCAGTAGCGACCTGGCCCTCCAGTTGGCAGTCCTGCATGCCCAGCTCTGTACAATCTTTGCTGAGCTTGACCAGGTGTGACCTGAGCACAGAACCCTGGACTCAGGGTGGGGAGGCAAAAAGCCTGGGAGACTCTGGCCCCAGAGAGCTCACTCAGCATCCTCTTTGCATGCCTCACCAGACAACCCGTGACAGCTTGGAACCACTGCCCACCATCCTGAGAGCCATCGAGGAGGGCCGGCCTGTACCTGTATCTGTGCCAATGCGTCTCCCACCACCACCTGCCCAGGTCCACTCCAGGTAACCTCAAGTCTGGTCTGGGTTCTGATGGTTGGGAGCAGAGGCAGGGCTCACCCTGGGTCACAGGTGAAAATAGACCATGTCAGGTGTCATGGGCAGGACCATGGTGGGGACAGTGTCAGAATGGACAGAGGTCAGAGGTGGGGGACTCACATGTGGTAGAGGGCAGCTAGTCACTGAGTCAGATTGAGTATAAGGTGGGGATAGAGTCATGTCAGAGGGCAGAGAGAGGTCACCTCATAATAGAGAGAGAGTAACTTTGCAATCAGAGATCTAAGGTCACTTTTCAATCAGATGTTGTGGGAGGGATAAAATCAGGAGTTGGTCTGAGATCAGATGTTAGAACATAGTTATCAAGTGCCAGGGCAGATTCCTATTGTAAGTAGAGGTCAGGCTTAGGTCAGATGGGGTCATGCATAATGGACAGGGTCATATTTGGGGTCAAAGTCAGGGATCATGTTCTACCAATGAACAGGAACAACAGGATCTGCTTAACATTTCTTGGGGGAGAAGATGGGGTCACATTGGTAAGGAAGAGGGTGCCCTTGTAAGCAGAGGTCAAGCCCAGGATCAGAATGTAGTCAGAGGTAATGGGAAGGATCAGATCAAGGGTTCCATTGTGTCAAAGGTCAGGGGCAAGGCTAGAAAGAGAGCAAAGGCTATGTCAAGGGTCATAGAGATAACGGTATGGTAGTCAGAAATTAAGGATAGGGACTCATTAGGGTCATAAGTTAAAATATGGGGACAAGGTTACAGGGATGGGGTAATTTATGGCCATTGGGAGGGGGTCATCTCAGGGACTAGTTGAGGGCCTGAGTTTTTCGATCGCACCCCAGTTTCTCCGCAGGGGAGAAGCCCGGCTTCTTGGCCCCCCGGGACCTCCCCAAGCACACCCCTCTCATCTCCAAGAGCCAGTCTCTGCGCAGCTTTCACGGTGCAGGGAGTTGGGCCCGGCCGCGACCTGATGAGGAGCGCCCCCCGCGGCGCCCCCGGTCAGTGCAGCGCACCCAGAGCGTCCCCGCCGGGCGCCCGGCCCGCCGCCGTCCCTCTGCCGGGCCCGGGCCGCGACCCAAAGGCTCCCTGCGCACCGGCCCCGCGCCCCGCGGCCGGCCCTGGACCGGGGCCTCTGCCTCACTGCCTCGGAAGCCATCGGTGCCCTGGCAGCGCCAGCTGGACCAGCCGCGGGACCGAGGCCAGGCTCTGGGCTCGCACCGTCCGCTGGGCAAGGTGAGGTTTGGCCCAGGTCCATGTGGGCTGGGGGTCTGGGAGTGGATAGGAACAGGACTGGAGAAAGGACCGAAAGCCAGGCAAGACTGAGTTCAAATACCAAGCTCGCTGCCCTTCCTGACTCTAGGTCTAGACTAACCCTCTCTGAGCCTCAGTTTCTCCCTCCGTGTAACAGGAACGTTATACGGCAGAACCGTGGGGAAGCAGAGCAGGATCTCTGGGGCGAGGAAGAAACGAGATGACGCTTCAGATAACAGCTGCTGTCTCCCCACAGCTGGCAGAACTGCAGTGCGAGGTGGCCGCGCTTCGCGAGGAGCAGAAAGCATTGTCCCGCCTCGTGGAATCACTGAGTACCCACATCCAGGCTTTGACCGAGCAGCAGGAGCAGCTGCGGTGTCAGCTGCAGGACCTAGACTCTAGGCTCAGTCCTAGGTGAGCCCCGCCCTCCCCACTAGCTCCACCCCCAATCGGGCCGAACTAAGGAGATTTCCCCAAGCTCCGCTCCCCCCCCGGCCCCACCCCCGTGCCCGGGATTGAACTCTGAAGCGCTTAACCACTGAGTCACATCCCCGGCCCTTTTAATTTTTTTGTTTTGAGACAAGATCTTGTTAAGGTGCTTAGGGGCTCGCTAAATTGCTGAGGATGGCCTCGAACTTGTGATCCTCCGGCCTCAGCCTTCTAAATCGCTGGAATTACAAGCCTGAGCCACCATGTCCAGGCTCCGCTTTCACTCAGGCGCTCCCAAATCTCTCCTTGAACAGACACGTCCCCAAGCCACCGGTCCAGGCTCTGGCAGCCTCGCCCCCCTGCAGTGTGGTCAGTTCCCTAACAAGCCCTCTTTTCCAGGTCCTACCCCTCAATCAGTCCCTCTTAATCAGGTTGGGCCAGGGATAAAAGTCTGGGGGCTCTCCCACCCAGTCACGACCTCTCCCAAGACAGGCCATTCTCCACCTCAAGATGTTGATTACCTGTCCAGCTGTTGATTAACCATGCCAGGCTCTGATCAGACCCCTCTTCAGACATATTTAGGCCCCGCCCTCCAGCCGGAACAAACCCTGCCTTCACTTCAAGCCCCGCCCACTGGGTATCTTGTACCACCAGGAGCTGAAAGAGACTTCTTCAGCCTCTGATCTTTCCCCCTTGCCCCTGACCCCTACAGGACCTTGGAGTCAGATCCAGAGGGTGGTCTTTCAAGTAGTGAGGGTCACAGGCTGAAAAGTATGGTAAGACTCCTGCTGGAGCCCTGCGGCAGATCTGGGCTGGGAAGGAGCCAGGGCTGGAGAGCAATCCTTCTTTTGCTACAAACCCACCTCCACCGCCTCCCTAGGAGCGCCGCCTGACTGACATGGAGCATACTCAGGCCCAGCTGAGGGATGCTGTCCAGAGCCTACAATTTCTTCCAAAGATACCAGGGTCATGGAGTCAGCCCCTGCCCCTCAAAGCACCTTGCATCAATGGAGATACCACCTGAGCTGCCCATTCTATCCCATGTGGTCCGGGAGCAGAGAGCTGTCTTAGGAGGGTATCCAACCCTCACTTAGCCTTATGTGACCTACAGTGGGGAGTGGCACTGTAGGTGCCAACCAACCATGAGGTTGCCCAGTAAAATCAGTAAAATTTCAGTAAAATTGGTGGTTTGTCTGTCCCTAAGAGCTGCTAATCAGAGAGCAGCCCCTGGCCCCCATCTGTTCTTCCAAATTCTCTCCTAATTTGAGGTCTTATGGAAGGGAAATGTAAGCATATTCTCACCAGCTATGTAACTTTAGGCCATCACTCTAGAAGCCTCATTTCCTTGTCTGTAAATGGATCTGAAGTTCCCCTACATGGTGGCAGACCCCTAAAGGTGTTCAATAAAAGGTATTCATCATTGGTATGGGCAGTATCTGCTTCTCAATGAAGCATGGGTCCCACAATCAATTTATCCTACCCTACCCTCCCTAGCTAATCCTCAGGCTCCAGATAAGAGAATTTTCCTAGACTGCAAATCCCAAACTAGCTCCCTCATGGCACGGAGAGCATAAGTCTGGGAGGCAGATGAAGGAAGGGTGAGGAAATATGAAGTTCTATGGGTGAATGGTGAGTAAATAAGTAGGCCTTTAAATCATGGGTGAGGGAACATTAGGCAGATGAATAGGTTAGCGTTTGTTGGATGTTTGACCATAGATAAGTAGGCAGGTAACCAGGGATGGATATGTCTACTTAGAAAAGGCCTGGTTCGAAGTAGGAAATAAATATTTGAATTAATTAAGTGATTATATACATTGTATGTACATTTGTTGAAACTGAGCTGGGCTGTAGAGAAACAATGAACTAGACACACAGGACCCCTGTCCTCATGTGGAGAAGATAAACAAATGTGCAAATGATGAATGAATTGGTGGCAGAGTGGAAGGATGTGGATAGGGATGATTTGGGTGCTTACTTGGTTTTCCAGATAAATAGATATTTTCTTGGGTGGTGGAGAGATGGGCAAATATGTAGATGGGCTGTGGATGGATGAGCGTGTGTTTGGATAGATAAATAGGTGGTTGGAGGCGTGGATGGTAGGTGATTAGTTGATTGGATGGATAGAGGAGTGGATGACTGATTGAGCATGTGGATGAAAGGGTGGGAATGTAAATGTACGCTAGATGGGAGAAGATAGCAGGCTTGTGATAGACTAGTCCTGGAGGAGGAGGGTAGTAGGGGGGGCCCTTAGCCATGGGGACCTAGAGCAACTCTAGGGACATGGAGATGCTTAAGTCCAGTGTGAATGATGGAGAAGGATGGAATGAGTTTGTGGTTGGAAAACAGCTGAAGTGGACAAGGGACTGGAACTAAGGATTGGGTGGAGTTCTCAATGACCTATGAATGACCCATGGAGGAACTCCTCTGCCCCCTTCCCACTCCTCTGGCGCTATTAGCAAACCTAGCATTGGGAGAAATAGCGGGGTGATGGGAGCCACTTGGGGCGAGGACAAGGGGGTTGTCATGGTAACAGAGCCTCTCCCTGGACACTCAGGTCGCGCGGGCCCTTTAAGGGTGACCTGCTTGGACACTCCCAACATGGCTGCTCGCCCGCTGGTGCCCCCCCACCGCGGGCAACGCGGGGGGGGGGGGGGGATGGGGGGCGCCCCAGACCTCCCCATCATGGCGGCGCGGCGGGGCTGTCGCGCTGAGGTCACGGCGGCGCGCCGGGGGGGCGGGGCGGCGGGGGGAGCGATTTAAAGGGACAATGTCTCCCGAGCGGTGGAGGCGGCGGCGGCTGCGGAGGCCGCGGCACCGGCACCGGGAGCGACAGCAGCGGTAGCGGTGCGGAGGGCCGCACCAAGGAGGGGAGCTCCGAGCCCCGGCACCCGGCCGGAGGCACCGCCTCCCCGGTGAGGCCCGACCGGGCCTGGGGAGCCCGAGGGCGGGGCGGAGCCGGAGCGGGGAGGGGGAGGCCTGGGCCGGGCCGGGCCAGGCGGGACCCCCCAGGGCGGGGGGCGGGGCGGGGCCTGCAGGGGCGGGGCCTTGTCGGGGGCGGGGCCGCGCAGGTGGGGGGAGGGGCGGGGGTCTTGGGGCAGGTGTCTCCCCCTACCTCGGCGGCCCCGCGGGGTCTCCCGCCCCGGGTGCACGGGCGAAGCGCGCATCCCCAGGACCCAGGACCCCCAAGGGGTGAGCCAGCGCGGCACAGCCCCCATCTCTGCGACCCTCGGGGGGCGTCTGGCCGGGAGCCCCCTCCCCAAGCTGCCAAAGTGCTCCGAAGTTGCGGTCCAGCCCGTTCCTTGCGGGCAGTGCCCACCCGGTGGGCACCTGCAGGTGCTTCCTCCAGGCCTGGCCAGGAACCCCCACCAAGACTGCCAGCCCACCGACAGGCCCCTTGGGAGCCCCCAGGCCCCCTGAGGTCAGCGCCTGCAACCAGGCCTGGAGTCCCGGCCCCGCCCCGGTTGCCTGGGCCCGGCCTCCCCACCATCTCCTTGGGGAGGGCGCCTCATTCCTGCCCTTCACTTTCTGCCGTTACCTTGAAGGTATTTATAGGTGGAGAGGACAGCCCCCCTTTCCCTGGGGTCCTCGTTTCTGGACCAGAAGCCCCAGGGGTCCCTTTTGGCCTTGGACCAGAGCATTCTTGGTGGAGGGTGGGGAATGGAGGAACCCAGCCTGGATTTGCATGAGGGATCACGCTGGCGAGAAGTGAAAGGGTTAATGGTAGGGTCACTTGAGGCTGTATATGGGTGTGAAAGGGTTAACGCTGGAGAACCCTAAGGTCTTTCGAGGGAGGATTGGAGTGTGGGAAAAGTGCATGGGTAATTGATATTGGCGACCCAAGTGAGAAAAGTAAAAGGGTAATGATGGGGGGACTTAAGTGTATAGGGTCAGAATGTGGAAGTGGCTGGGATGTGAGGAAACAGGCATGGCCATACGGTGTGCACGTGCAGAGAAGCCAGGGTGCAACTGGCTAAGGTGAAGTTGTATGTGAATGAATAGAGGAATCAGGAGAAATGATAGGATTCATGATGGAAGAAAACAAGGTGGCTGGGTGTGCATGTGTAAAAATGGGATAAACTGAGGCAGTAAAGGAGCTGGACAAATAAAGGGGTTATCCATGGGGAGACGGAGGCATGCTCCTAGAAGGGGTTATTGGAATTTAATCTGTAGGGATGGGGCCTCAGCATCATTTATCTAGCCCACTTGGACTGGGAGGTAAACTGAGGGAATGAACTGCAAGAGTAAGGATTAGGGTTTTGAGGGAGAAGAAACTGAGAAATCCTTTTCTTACCTCTGCTAAGCACCCCCTCTCTCTGTCTCCAGACCCACAATGACCTGCTGAGCCAACCCAGCCTTGAGAGGAGTCAAGCAGAGAGCACCAATGGAGGGGCCCCTGGCAGGTGGCCTGGCTGCCCCAGATCGTCCTCGGGGCCCAGAGAGACTGCCTGGCCCAGCTCCGAGGGAGGACATCGAGGGTGGGGCCGAGGCTGCTGAAGGGGAAGGTGGCATCTTCCGGTCTACTCGTTACCTGCCTATGACCAAGGAAGGCCCCCGGGACATTCTGGATGGCAGAGGTGGCATTTCTGGTAAGAAGGTGGGCCCTGTGGCCCTGAGGGAGCATTCAGCCTGGTCCCCAAAGTTCAGAGAGATCCAGGTCACATAGCCCAGCAGGGTCTGAGTTGGGAGTCCAGAGCCTTCTATTTGCACTCTTTAATTTCCCATTTTACAGTTGTGAAAACCAAGACCTCCCAGTTAAGTGGCAAGGAGCTAGAACTCAAACTCAGGTTGGTTTGGCTCCCGTCTCTGAGCCAGAACCAACTGGACCCAGATGCCCGTCTTGGCACCCTGAGCAACCTGCCTCAAGCACACCTGTTCCCCGGGTGCACCTCATTCTCATCGTCTTTCTCAGGTCCCTTTTGCTGTCTTGGAAAGTCTTGCTCCTGAGCCATGGGCCAAAACAGCTTGTGCCCTCTAGTGGCTAGGGAAAGACTGGGGTGTCAGGGATGTCTGCCACCCGCTTGGTGCCTTGATTTGCCCTGCAAAAGGATATCTCACATTGTCCCCATCTTAAGATTTGTTATCAATGCATTAACTACTGAGCACCTACTACGTGCCAGGCTCTGTTCTGGGTGCTGGGAAAACAGCTATTAACAAAAGAGGCCAGAGTTCCTGCCCTCTGGGCACTGGCATTCTAGAAGAGAAGATGGACAACAAGCAACTAAACACATAAGGGCAGGATCGTGAAGGTATTAAACAAAGTTCCAGTATCATGCCTAGGGGACCTGGGAAAGCCTCCCTGAGAAGGTGGCATTTGAGTGGAGCATGAAATGAATGGTGAGAATGGCATGCCAGATGGAGGGAAGAGCAAGTGCAAAGGCCCTGTGGTGGGGAGGAGCCTTGCATTTTCAAGGACTAGGCAGGAGCCTGATGTGGCTGGAGAATAGTGGGCTGACACATCAGAGCCTCTCCCTTCAACTTCTTAGCCTGTCCCCCACAAAGGCTGTTTTTTCAGGAACTTCCAAGTACCTTGTCAGAGGTTTCCAATATGCTATGCCCTTTCTATGATAATTTCACTTCATTCTTAAAAGAACACTGTTGGGTAGCCTTGGTGACTATTATCCCCTGTTAGAGATTGGGAAAACTAAGAGACTGTGCCTAAGGTCAGAGAGCCAGGCAGTCACATGGCTCAACAGCCCTCATCCCTTTCCAGGGTGCTGCACCCTTGTGGATCCTGCCCATCAGCACCACCCATGTTGCTCAGGTGTTTACAGAGGCATCTTCATGGGCCTCCTGCTGGGACACAGCAGAGACCACGGACCCCACCATCCAGAGCAGGGGAGATAGATGTGCACTGTGCATGTGTTGTGGCACAGTTGCTGGAGCTATGAGTGGAGGAAGTCCCTGGCCCAGCCTTGGAGCAGCCAGTAGTCTGAGAAAGTGAAGGAGATCTGATGAGGGCTGATGAGCCTGACGAAGGAGGCAGGAGGTGTCCAGGCAGGGATCTCCACACACGCCAAGCTTGGAGATGTGGTGGCACCTACAGGTGTCAGACAGCAGGGTGAGAGTGAAGTGAGACTCCTTTGGGCTGAGGGTTAGCCAAGTACCCAGTGAACCTTAGGCATCCCCTCAAAGCTCAGAGAGTGGCAGGATCTTGTCCCAGGTCACACAGCTGGCCAGGGCAAGGCTGGGATCTTGACTTTGTAGGAGTCCAAGGAAACAGATCTGGAACTCTCTGTAGGTTCTGAGGGATTGGGCATTTCTTCTCCACCTGGCAGAAACCCCAGGTCTGGAGAGAGGGAAAAGTTGGGGAGATATGTGTGTCCTCACTCCCCCTGGGGATCAACCAGAGAGATCCATGCATACACCTGTTGTACAGCCTGGGGAGGAGGGGACTGTGGCTGCCAAGGAAGGTCAGGTCCACTCTGTATCAGTTTTCCTGAGCAAATGGGGAAATGGGGTGGGGATGGACTGGCGGCCTGGAGGTTAGAGGAAGGCCTGGGCTTCAGACACTCTGTCTCTCCACTGCCTTCTTCTGCCTGTTCAACCCCTGCTTTAGGACATGGGCACCTGCCCTGGGAGTCTTGTGATGCCTATAGATAAGAAAAGTCTCTGGGGGCTGCTGTTCCACCCCAAGGCCTGGGCTGCTCCTCATCCTCACTCAGCCCTTGGAACCCCCCAAGGACTCCCTGGAGTGGCCACCTTCAAACTTCTCCGCCTGGACAAGATGTATCCACTCCCTGTTCTGGCTTCCATTATGGCTTTTGGCCAGGAGTCCCCACAACTGCCCTGAAGCCTCTACCCAATATGCCGCTCAGGTTGGGGCTCCCAGGTACAACAAAGTCTCAGGGGGCTGAACCATTCCACATGGATCAGTGAAGAGCCTGGTGCATGCCTGGCATTGTACTGGGGACAGGGAACCCAGGGACAAGCGACGCATCATTTGTGCCCTCTTGGGGCCCCAGACTGGAGAGGAAATCAGAGTCTGGAGTCAGCAGGCCTGAGGCTCTGAGTTCAGCTTCCAGCTTCCACATTGAGAAGTCACGGAAACACCCCTGAACCCCCGGAAATCCTACCTCCCTTCTTTCCTTCTACCACCACTTCTCTGGATGGAACGTTTACTGTGATCTCATTGACACCCCTCACTATCTCTACAAGACTTGTTTGGTGCTTGTACCCATTGTACTGAGGAGAAAATGGAGCCTTGGAGCAGGAAAGGCAAACCATTCAGGTCATACTATTGAGCCTTGAACTCGGATCTGTCTGGTCCCAAAGTCTAGCTCTTGGCCACTCTTGCCAAGCTGCCTGGCCTGAGGTTCAAGTTGTTCATGGATACCTCCTTCTGTCATTTGCAAGCCCTTTCTGGGATCCCAGATGGCAGGAGCCTATGAGGGCCCCTTGGCATGGTCACTGCTTGAGGGTTGCATCCCAGGCACCACCTGCAACCCACAGGGACTTCTGGATCCCCACTGGTATGGAGGCCTCTGGGCAAACCCCCGCCTTCCAACATGTCTCAGACATGGGCCCTCCTTGGCCTCCTTCCTCCAAAGTTGCTGCCACTAAAAAATAGGAGCCTCGCCGGAGCTGCTCAGACAAAGAGGCCAGTGTGGCCCCCTGGCTCTTGGAATTCTTAGACAACAGCAGACTCACCAAATCTGGGACACCCAGAATCTCAGGAGCTTGGGGTCTCAGAATCTTAGAAGCAGGACACCCAGGACCCTCAGACCCACACCTCTAGGATGTACTAGGACTGGTTAGTTGCAAATCAGTCACCTTTTCCTAAGAAGCTCCCATCTGTGACTTGAGTGTTTGTTTCGAGCTTCGTCCTGGGGTCCAAGCCCTGCTTCCCAGCCCTCATGCTTTGCAACCGCCAGTCCTAACTCCAAGCGTCCTAACTCCAAGCTCCCTGCCCGTCTACACTAGTGGTTTTCAAATAGGGGCAGTCAGGCCACCCAGGGGACACCTTGGTAATGTCTGGAGACACTTTGGGTTGTCATGATTATGGGATAGGGAGGTAGTGGCATCTAGTGGGCAGAGGCCAAAGCTGCTGTTCAACCTCCTGCATTGTCCCCACCCGGAGAATGATCTGGCTCCAAATGTTCAACAGTGCCAAGGTTGAAAAACTCTACTCTGGAATATGCAAATTTCAGTACCCCCACCCCACCCTCCAGAAGCCATGCCACTGTCACAGCCCTTTTCTCAGAGTCAGAAAAGGCCAGACCCCCAGGCAGCGATCTAATGCACCCCCTCCAGTTTTTATTCCTTGATTCCCAAAGGTCAGCTCTTAATTTCCAGGGCAAATTGGATGGTGGGGGATTAGAAAAAGAATTATTCCCAGCCCTTGCCCTCTTTCTGGACCATCCTCAAATTGAGGCTAGTCCAGCAATTGCATCTGTCGAGCCCTGGCCAGGGCACAAGTTCCCCCAGTGTGTTAACCTTGGCCCAGGAAATTGGCCCGCTCCCCAATTGGCATGCTTGCCCGTGGCAGGCAAGCGTGGCAGGCAGAGGAGACACAGGCCAGGATTCCTGTGGTCGCTCCAGGCGTTGGCTCCACAGGCGGATAATGGAGAGTTGGCCCTATCTGTGTCGGGGGATTCCCGGGAGGGAATTCCATTCTAGGATTTAAGCCTGGGAGAGGGTCCAGAAGGCAGGCATGGGCCCCGGGTAGCTCAGACTGGCCAGGCTCATCACTCATCATCTGGCATGTATTTGTTGAGCACTGTGTGCCAGGCACTGGGATACTGTAGTGGGTAAGGCTGGCACAGTCCACGCTCTAGTGGGGCTTATGTGCTTGCAGGGGACCCACACAAGCAAGCATCCTGAGTTGTCCCAAGCAACTTGTGGGACAGCTAAGAAAAAAATGAAAGAGATGCTGAGAGGAAAAAAACCAAATCTGACTCACCTGAGTAGCTGGCCAGGGGAGTGTGTGTACTCCAGGCAGGGGGCATAGCGAAGGCCTGAGGCTGGGAACAGTTAGGTGGCCTTGAGGCTTCACAGGAGGGTCCTGCAGTCAGGGCAGGGGCAGTGAGGGACCAAGGAGAGGAAGGTGAGGTTGGAGAAAACAACAAAGATCCAACCTCTGAGGGCATTGTGGTGGCCGCTGGGAATCTGGCTTTCACTGTAAGTATAATGAGAAGCCAGGTGAGTTTTTACCAGTGTGTGACTTTAAAAATCACCCTGGCTGCCAGTTGGGGGAAAGAGAGGAGGTTCGGAAAGTAGCAAGGCCCTGGGATCCCCCAGAAGACTGAAGAGGACTCCTCCAAGGAAATCCCTTTCAGGGCTCAGTACAGAGGCCAACGGCCTCTTGGGGAGAGTGGTTGGGAGCCAGCAGGGCCCTTCTGAGGCACCTGCAGGGCTCCCAGAGCTGGGGGCATGGAGCCCCGGCCAGGGGGACCCCAGCCCCTCAGGGTCTCCCCTCTCTGTTGCAGACGGGCAGTCCCATCCTGGCCTCAGCGAAGCCCTCCCCCGTGCCACCTCCGCCACCCATCGGATCAGCAGCTGGTGAGTGCCATGCTGGCCCTGACCTCAGGGAGGGCAGGGGGGCAAGCAGGATGTGCCCAGGCCTAAGAGAAGTCCCTGGGGAGTAGAAAGGGTCAAGAGGGAATCAGGAGGACAGGCAGCAGGAGGTGGCTCCCAATAGACAAGCCCCTGGGTATGTGCTAAGGGAGGGGGAGAGGTCTGGGGTGACACAGACGGTCAACTCTCATTATCCCTGCCAGGAGCAGGGCCAGAAAGGCAAGTGCCTGGAGACTTGCTGGGCGTGGTGGTGCACGCCTGTAATCCCAGCACTTGGGAGGCTGAGGCAGGAGGATCATGAGTTCAAAGCCAGCCTCAGCAAAGGCAAGGCACTTAGCAACTCAGTGAGACCCTGTCTCTAATAAAATACAAAAAAAGGGCTGGGGATGTGGACAAGTGGTCGAGTGCCCCTGAGTTCAATCCCCAGTACCAAAAAAAAAAAAAAAAAAAGAGCCTGGAGACTGGACCCTTGAAGTCCTCTTTCTGCCAACTGACCCTTAGAATGATGCTAGGCCTCTCTGAGCCTCAGTTTCCTCAACTGCAAAATCAAGTTCGTAAGATGCATCTCACACATTTGCCTTAAGAACCCAAGGAGCACTGGGTAAGAAAAAGAATCACCCACAGTGCTCACATCCGGCCACCCTTTATTAAATAGACTGGCAGGTGCTAATATATGATAATAATTGTATCATGATTAATCATTAACTTTCAGAATTAATAATAACTGCTAAGTGCAGGACTCTCAGCATGTGTTTATCCCACTGAATCTTTGCCACAGCCCTGGAAGGATAGTTCTGTTAGTGATGCATGTCGCCAGTGAGCATCAGAGAGGTGACATCGTTGTCTCTGTCTCACCTGTCTGTGCAGCCCATTTCTTCATCTGTTCCATATGCATGATTGATACCTCTCATGGAGGCAGGACTTTAATAACGAAGGGATACTTGATCAGGAACAGTATTAATAAAAACTTGCGTTGGTCACTAGCTAACTGGGAGCCAGCCATCCGGTGAAGCAAAATGTTTTCTTGAACACCAAATTGTGTCCATCTTCATCCTGTGTCTTATGGGGTCAAGGCCCCTGTTTTAAAGGTTGTGGTTGTAAGCATTTAAATAAGCCCCTGTCATGTGTGATGTTTTAATTGATGACAACCATGATAAGGCTTCTTAGACATTGTACAAAGACAAAGAGGTCTCTGGTTCTTGGATGTCATCCCCATTTTTAGGATTAGAAAACTGAGGCCCAGAGAAGTTGCCTTGCCTTCCCCAACCCTGACTCCATCTACCTCCCATTTGAGAGAGTCAGGTCATTGGGGTCAGAGGCTGAGTGGGGACCATCAAGCTTTGCTGACTCTGCCTTTCCAAGAAGGGAGATACAGGGAGCAGGTGCATCCTTCAACCTTTCTGCTGCAAAGATAATTTTTACCAAATTTAGGGGAGAGGTATAATTAAATTAACTAAGTCACCCCATTTTGGAAAGGATCAACGCAGAAGCAGCCTGGTACACAGAGCAGAGCCTTAAGTCCTCCTGGGGCAGAGATGAGAGTTGACTGGGCCACCAGACTTGGGGACACTCTTTAGAATTAAGTCCATCCCCCAGACACTCCCCTATGATGCAGTAGGGCCAGGCTATGTGGACAGGTGTATTCTGGGAGTTGAACCTGGCTTTTGACCCAGTAGCTCCGGAAGAGTTTGCCTGGATACCCCAGTCCCTTCCTACCCTCACCCCAATGCTGTAGTCGGGCTCCTGCACAATGCTACCAGACTCTCTGAGGTCACCCTTGGGCTGGATATCTGGGGCTTGCCTCAGAGTGCCTGGGAGGACTCCTGACTACCACTACCCTAGGAAGGGAAACTGAGGCCCATGGCTAACCTGTCCCCCTTGGCACTTCCTTGCAGCTGCTGGGATGGAGGCAGCCTGGACTTCCAACCAGGCTCCTCACCACCCCATCTCCTGGGCTCTTTCCCTGGTCCCCCAGATGGCCAGGGCCCTGGGAGCACCCCCTGGTCCAGGAGGCCGGGGAGGGCATCCCATCTGAGCGGAGATTCGAGGACTCAGTCATTGTGAGAACCATGAAACCCCATGCTGAGCTCGAGGGCTCTAGAAGGTTCTTGCACCACCAGGGAGAACTGAAGCTTTTGGAAAAAGCCCCCCGGGGTCACCCTAGGTTTGACTGGCTCCAAGACACAGATGAGCAGGAGCCCCCACGGGACTCAAGGCTGCACCTGGACCTGTCTCCCAAGCCGCCACCCCTGGCCTCCTTCAGGAGGGTGATTGTGCCGGTGGAAGATACCTCCAAGACGTTGGACATGGAGATGATGGGCACCAGAGAGGACCTGGAGGATCTTGAAGGATTGGCCCAGCCCTCTGAGTGGGGCCTGCCCACATCAGCCTCCGAAGTAGCCACGCAGACCTGGACAGTGAACTCGGAAGCATCTGTGGAACGGCTGCAGCCACTGTTGCCCCCAGTCCGAACAGGGCCATACCTGTGCGAGCTGCTGGAGGAGGTGGCTGATGGGGCGGCCAGCCCTGATGAGGATGAAGATGAGGAGCCAGCCGTGTTCCCCTGCATTGAGTGCAGTATCTACTTCAAGCACAAGGAACACCTTCTGGAACACATGAGCCAGCACCGCCGAGCCCCGGGCCAGGAGCCCCCCGCTGACTTGGCCCCCCTAGCCTGTGGAGAGTGCGGCTGGGCCTTTGCTGACCCTGCCGCCCTCGAGCAGCACCGGCAGCTGCATCAGGCCTCCCGGGAGAAGATCATCGAAGAAATCCAGAAGCTGAAACAATTTCCAGGTGACGAGGGCCGTGAGGCACGGCTCCAGTGCCCCAAGTGCGTTTTTGGTACCAATTCGTCCAGGGCCTTTGTGCAGCATGCGAAGCTGCACGTGCGCGGACCATCAGGCCAGCCGGCCAGGGAGCCTTTTGGTGGTAGCAGCAGGGTCGGAAGCCCAGGCCCCGATGCCAGCACTCTCCTCTACCCAACTTATGGAGCTGCTTCAGGCCTCAGTGCCTGTGTCTTCTGTGGCTTCCCTGCGCCCAGCGAGAGCCTGCTCAGGGAGCACGTGAGGCTCCTGCATGCCCATTCCCACTGGGAGGAGGATGGCGAGGCGTTCGAGGTGGACCCAGCCAGCCAGCCAGGCACAAGCCAGGAGGCATACACCCGCTTCTCTGACAGCACCATGGACTACTTTGGCAAAGCTGAGCCGCTCTTGGCCCCGACGTGGCCGGAGAACCCTGTTGGATACGACCCCGACCTGGCCTATGGCCCAGACTGCCAGCAGCTGGGCATGAGGGATTTCTCACTGTCAAAGCCACTCCCGCACGACTCAGGCCAGAGGCCTCTCGGAAGGCTGGTCTTTCCCTCACCCCTGGCATCTGCCCCCTACTCCATACAGCTCAGTAGAAGCAAAAGCACTGTCCACCTGCAGGGGCTGGGGGACCGCAGCCACCCTTGGAGTGAAGAGGAGGAGGTGGAGGAGGAAGAGGAGGATGAGGATGTAGCACTGACTTCTGAAATGGATTTTTCTCTGGGAAGTGAGGCCTTTCCACCTCCAGCTCCCCCCAGCCTTATCCCCCAGCCAGCCCTAGAGCTGAAGCGGACTTTCCGAGATGCCCTACAGGCAGCCGAGGCCTCCAGGGCACAACGGCAGCAGCTCCGAGGGATGGTGCCCATTGTTCTGGTGGCGAAGCTGGGGCCACAGGTCATGGCAGCAGCAGCTAGGGTACCCCCCACCCTGCAGCCAGAGGAGTTGGGGCTGCAGGGCACCCACCCCCTGGATTTCCTGCTCCTGGATGCTCCACTGGGTGGCCCCCTCGGGCTAGACACACTCCTGGAGGGAGACCCGGCCATGGCCCTGAAGCACGAGGAGCGGAAATGCCCCTACTGCCCTGACCGCTTCCACAATGGCATCGGCTTGGCCAACCACGTCCGTGGCCACCTGAACCGCGTGGGCGTCAGCTACAATGTGCGGCACTTCATCTCTGCTGAGGAGGTGAAGGCCATTGAGCGCAGGTTTTCCTTCCAGAAGAAGAAGAAAAAAGGTAGAGTGGCTTTGCTTTGGCACCCACCTCCCTCCACAGCCTGGGTGCCAGGAGGCTGGGCAGCTGAGTTCTACACCCACCCACCCTCACTCTAAATCCTCCCTCAGTGCCATGCAGGGTGAAATTGGGGTCTTCCTTCCTGTGAGACCTAGGAGCCACAGCAAAGGTCACCACCAAAGGTTGGTGGATGTGTGGGGACGCCCCAATGTCTTGACCTTGCCTGCAGTGGAGGAAGGAGCCCGGGCAGAGGAATTGGCCCCAGGCAGAGAATTCCATTTAATTTCTTCATTCAGCAAATATTTATTGAGTGAGGTCCCCTCTGTTCTGGGCATAGGGGCTGAGGGACACAGAAGTAAACAAAACAGGAGATCTTGCTCTCCTGGAATTCATGGCCCAAGCCAAGAGCGAGGGGACCCTTGGTGGACTTCACAACTTGGGGCTGCCTGTGAGGTATGCAGATTCTCAGGTGACAAGGTTCTGATTCTGAAAGTCTATGTCCAACAGGAGTGCCCTGGGTGGTTCTGACATTGACAGTCACAGAGTCCACTTGGGGAGATGCTGGTGTGGTGTTTGAGTGCGAGAGAGTGTGTGTGTATCCACTAAGGTGGGGGGTGGGGGTGGACAGTCAGGAAACCAGGCAGTTATGATATCAAGCCATGAAGGATGGGAGAACCAGGAGGCTGGGGAAGCCAAGCAAGGAAATCCCTGACTCTACCTGGGGGCAGGGCTCAGAGAAGGCTCCCAGAGGAAGGGGCGTCACATCCTCCGTTTGCCATTTCCTTATACCATATGTATTTAATCTACAGTACTGGGGCAGCGGGGAGCAAAAGCAGATACAGGAAGGTCATGCACTGAGTATTCACCCCACTGATTATGAAACCACAACTGGAGAATGCTTTCTGAGGGAAAGGTTCTCTGGGGGAACGTGAGAGAGAGATCAGCCTTCTGGAGTGTGTTTGGGGGTGGGATTCAGGAGCTGAATGCTGTGGGGCAGGCAGGAGTGCAATGGCAAAGGGAAGGAGGGCAGTTCAGCATGGTCCAGAGGGTGAGAAGCCCTGGGAACCAGAAGGGGTTGGGCCTAGAAAGTGGCTGCCCCTATCCCTGCCCCACCATACACAGTCTGTGTCCTCTCTCTGCAGTGGCCAACTTTGATCCTGGCACCTTCAGCTTGATGCGCTGTGACTTCTGTGGGGCTGGGTTTGATACTCGGGCCGGCCTCTCCAGCCATGCCCGGGCCCACCTGCGTGACTTTGGCATCACCAACTGGGAGCTCACCGTCTCGCCCATCAACATCCTCCAGGAGCTGCTGGCCACCTCGGCTGCTGAGTTGCCCCCCAGTCCCCTGGGCCGAGAGCCTGGTGGGCCACCTGGCAGCTTCCTGACCTCCCGTCGGCCTCGCTTACCTCTTACCGTGCCCTTCCCACCCACCTGGGCTGAGGACCCTGGGCCAGCCTACGGAGATGGTAAGGGGAGGGGGCGGGCCAGGCTGGAGCCCTGACCCTTTCCAGGGCTCAGAGGGATGGAGCACATGGGGGTGGGGGCAGCCACTGTATATTTTCTGGAAGCATTTTGAGTCATTTTACAAAGTATATTGACAACTCTCCTCGCCACCATCCTGCTACTTAGGGGTCATTTCTGTTTTATTCAGGGGCTGGGCCAGAGCCCTTTCTGAATCTAAATTTTTCCTGCAAATGGTTATTGAAATCTTATGGGGAGTCAGATACTGTACTAAGCACTTTACAGTCACAAACTCATTGAGATCCTTATAACAACCCTATTAGGGTGGGGTGTTATGACCATCCACATTTTACAGATAAGGAAACTGAGGCACAGAGAGCCGAATTAACCTTTCTGAAGTTACACAGCCAGAAGGAGCCAAGTTTTAAAGTCCAAGCAGTTGGGCTTTAGGTTCCTTGTTCTTGATGAATCTTCTGTCTTGAGAGGTGCTGCCCAATAGAACTTTCTGAGATGATGAAAGTGTCCTTTAGTTATCCGTGCTGTTCTGGAGGGTCACCACTGGCCACATGTGGCAGCGGAGCACTTGAGATTTGGCTAGTATTGAACTAGTGGCAATTCTACTGGACAGGGCAGATCTACAGTCCAGATTCTAGATGTTCAACCAAAGCCAGCACTGATTAATCCCTCCCATACTCGAAATCCAGAATCAATATTTGGCTCAGGGGGCCAGGGCTATAGTAGAGGGAGTGGAGAAGTGAAGGTCCCAGTCTTGCAAAGGCTGACTTTGCAGAAACTTTATTAAAGCAGAGAACTTGGCTATGTGGAACAATTGGGCCCTAAGAAGTGAAAGATGTCTGAACAAGGGAAATTGACCCAGATGTGTTTGGGGCTGGGGATTCCTTCTGTTTTCCTTACTTGTAGTTTCAGGGTCCTACCCAGATCTGTATTCTAGGTTTGACTGGACTCATCCCACCTGCAAGTCCACTGAAGTGCCCTTTGGAGTTTGCAAAGGGTAGGGCAGGGATATCAAAGACTCTTCCATGAACAAGGGAGAAATTGAGGCAAGTGCCTAGTTGAGGTCATATCTCTAGGAGAAAGAGAGGGTGGGGATGTGACCTCGGGCTTCTTGTCTTTGCTAGTGTCCAACTCACTCCATTTTGTTTGTAATGCCTCAATAGTGGTTGGGAGCCATAGCTAGCTCTAAGGATGGCTAGCAGGAGATGGATGGTGGGCTCCAGCCCTGCCCCCATTCCTTCTGCTGCATCCCAGCAGAGACCTGGATGTCAGGCTCATACTTTCTTATCTAGCACTTGGAACAGGATGGGAGTATGTGCTCGGCAGCCAGTTTCACCTCTGGCCAAGTTGTTTCTAACTAGAATACCAATGTGTCAGCCCTCAGTGACTGCCAAGGGAGCTGACCAAGCCACTGTGGTGTGAGGAGTCAGCCTATGGATGGGAGGAAGTGAATTTGGCATTGCCCTGGTCTTGTCCAGAGGGAGGAAAGAGAGAGACTTGTTCCGTGAACATCTGGGGTGGGGGGGAGGCGTGAGGATAAGGAGCAGTTGGGACGGTCCTAGAAGCTTTGTCTTAAGTAATGATGCCCGAAATCAAGGCTAGGTGTGGGCAGTGGCCCTGCAGGGCTGTTCTTAGAAGTCTCCTCCCCTCTCCCCAAGTGGGCAGGAGCTGGCCGGTGCCAAGTTGGGGGCGGGGCAACGGCCTGATTCTGGACCCACCCAGCTGTCAAGGAACAGCTGGGCGCCATCGGTTTAGAGTTGAGGAGGGAGGAGCCGGTGGTGCTTGAAATGTTAGGTGTCTGAGCGTTCCCTAGGTCTGCCGGACGGCACCGTCGGAGGACAGCTGGATACCAGGATGATACTGGGGGGAATTCTCGTGGTTGAGGATCAGGTGTCTTCCAGAATCGTCGACCCAAAGAGGGAGACTTGCAGGAAAGAGAATGGGTTAGGATCTTGAGGCAGGTCCTAGCTCCACTACCCCACCTCCCCGCCCAACCCCGTCGGGTCTCTTAAATCTGATAATATTGAGGTGGATGCCTGTGGCAGGAGGATTCCAATCCCAGCCGCTGGGATATCCATAACCCGGAATGGGGCGGCAGTTGGAAGCCGCTCGGCGCGCGACATGGCTGCATGGGTGAGCCTGGGCCCGCGGAGAACTCCCAGCGCCTGCTGCCGTGAGTCCACTGGGCCCAGACTAACGTTTCACTCGTGGCGCTAGGCGCTCGACAGGCCATCCTGAACGTACTCCGAGGGGCGGGGCGGAGCGCGCTCGGTGGCGGTGGCGCTCGGCGCTCGGCTGCTTTCGCCTGGGGCGGCCGCCCCGCGTGCGCCGGAGCCAAGATGGCCGCCTCCACCGCCCAGTGCCGAGTGACAAAAGCGGAGAGCAAAGCGGCGGCGGGGCCGCGCGCGGGGGGCGCCCGGGAGCGCGCACCCACGGGGGCGCCCCCGCCCTGCCCCCCGAGCCCGGGCCCCGTGACCCTGCCGGCGCCGCCGCCGCCGCCGCCCCCACCCCCGCTGCCGCCGCCGCCGCCGCGGGACGGGCCCAAGGCCGAGCCGGAGCCGGGGCCCGGGCCCGCGCCCCCGCCGGGTAAGAGCCGGCACCGGGGAGGGTGCTGGGTGGGGGAAGTCGGCGTCCCGTCCGCCGGTGCCGCCACTGCCGCCCTCAACGCCAGCCGTCCAGTCTCCGGGACGCCCCCTCCCCCCAGGCCCTCAAGTCGCGCAGGTCCCGGGCCTCCTGTCGCCGCTCGCGGGGTCCCGGGCCTCAGAAACACTGCCGCTGGCCCTTGGGATCCTCACCCCGCCTGACAGATGTCCTCTGCCTCTTTTGGAGTCCCAGGATCGTCCCTTGTCACGGTTCCGGTCCCGTTGGTGCGGAAACCCACTTTGGCCCTGTCCCATCTGACAGACGCGCCCCCCGCACGCGGAGACTTTGACAAAGCCTTCGGTGTCCCGGTTGCCGATGGCCTCCCTGCCTGCCTTCTCCTTGCCTCTGTAGGACACAAACTGATCAGGGGACCTGCCTGGACTCCTGCCCCATTGCCTCCCACTGAGCGCCTCCGAGGCCATCCAAGACACAGTTCCCATTCTACAGAGCTCTTGTCACGCTCTGAACTCTCAGCTTGCAGCTCAACAGACCTCCCAGGCTCCTTTCTGTGAAAAATTAGACCATGAAAACCCACCCTTGAGTCCTCCTCACGCACCTCTTACCCAGGGAATCTTCCTGGCCTGATAATCAGAAACTTCACGCAAAATTCAGTGATTACCACTGTTCATTGGATCCTTCTGGGCTTGTCCAGGTTCCCAGTTCTTACTATATTTCATTCAGGTTTCAGCTGGTAATGGGTAGACCTCCCCTTCCCCACATTGTCTCTAAAGGCCCGGCCCAAGCTGTCTTGCCAGCAGAGATTCCTCATTAAGTCTCAAGTCCCTGTCCTTGGTTCCTTGCCTTTGCATTCCCTCTCTGGCCTCCTGACCCTGGTCTTCTTTTGTAAGATTCCCCTTCTGACTGTACCCACCTCTACCTCCTTTATAAGTTCTGCCCAGAGAGATGTTTTCTCTAAGATTCTTCAGGATGGGAATCTGAGTTCAGACTTGTACACAGGACTTGCACTGTGTACCCTGACCTTCCCATGTTCTGGTGGGTGGAAGCTGCTGCTCATCTCTCCTGTGTTCCTGCATTGTGCTGGTGTTGGGAGTTATGGGTTGAATTTCAGCTTTCAAGGGGTGAGCTGCTTCCTAAAGTAAGAGCAGGCACCAAGAATGAAGAAGTGCCACTCTCTTTGTCCTTTTGGGAGTAGACAGCCTGACCCTTGCCTGGGCTGAGCCCATCTCCTCCACCCCACAGGCTTGGGTTCTGAGGAAAACACAATGGTGGCCATGGACTTGGGTTCCCCCCTGCTTCCTAAGAAGAGCCTGCCTGTCCCTGGGGCCTTGGAGCAGGTGGCTAGTCGACTGAGCAGCAAAGTGGCCGCCGAGGTTCCTCATGGCAGCAAACAGGAGCTGCCGGACCTCAAGGGTGAGTGGCCCAGGTGGCAGGGCAGGGATTATGACTGGTCCAGGTTCCTGGTTCAGAGGGGAGCTCTCAGGCCTGGGGGTTTAATATGGGTTCCCAGGTTGACTGTGGCTTTCTCTCAGCATCTTGAGGTACCAAGGGGAGACACTTAGCTGTTTTTACCCTTGAGCTTATGCAGCCCTGGCCATGTCCAGCATCCAGCTTCACCCTCAGTGGGCAAGGGAAGGGCATCCAGAGAAGCAGTGGTGATGGCAGTCAAGAGCTCACACTCAAAGCCAGGTCATTTGCCGACCGTTCCTTGTTAGCTATGCAATCTTCCAGATGACACTGATTCATTCTGTTGACTCTAAAGTGGTTTTGAGTCGTGACGTGTACTGTGCTAGTTCCCAGGGATTTGAGAGGAGCAAAATGGACCTGGCTCTTGCCTTTAAATCATTAAAGTTGGGTGGAAAAGCCGAGAAGCAGGTGGGCAGGGGGAAATGTCCTACAAAGCAGGTGCAAGGGAACTACAACAACCCTGGCTAGGGCCTCCAGCCTAGTGTTTAGGGCATGGATTGAGCTGTAGAGAGCAGCTAGGACTTAGCTCAGTGTGAAGCATATGTCTGGCAAGTCAGTGTTTGTGTGAACCTGTTACCAGGGCATCCTTATGCAAAGGAGATCTGAAAATTGTCCCCATTGGCTGGACCATAGAAGGGCTCTACCTGCTGCTGTGTGCCCTTTGGCACAACTCTTTCCCTCTCTGAGCCTCAGTTTCCTTACTTGCAAACCAGACTGGCTAATCTCCACCTCATTAGAATAATTGTGAGGCTCAAGGGGCCTTGACAAGAGTAAAACATTTACACAGAAACTGGGTGTGAAGTGGGAGGAGAAGGGACAAGCTGAGCCCACAGGCTTCACAGTTTGTTCTCCTGGCCTCCATCTCACCTTCCAGCCCAGAGCCTGACCACCTGTGAGGTCTGCGGCGCCTGCTTTGAGACCCGCAAGGGCCTGTCCAGCCACGCACGTTCCCACCTGCGGCAGCTGGGGGTAGCAGAGTCGGAGAGCAGTGGTGCCCCCATCGACCTCCTCTACGAGCTGGTGAAGCAGAAGGGCCTGCCTGATGCTCCTCTTGGGCTGCCCCCAGGCCTAACTAAGAAGTCCAACTCGCCGAAAGAATTGGTCTCTGGGGCTACTCGGCCAGGTCTGCTTGCCCTGTCCAAGCCTTTGGATGCCCCTGCTGTCAACAAAGCCATCAAGTCTCCTCCTGGCTTCTCGACCAAGGGCCTAGCCCACACACCCAGCTCTCCGCTCCTCAAGAAGGCACCGCTGGCCCTGACGGGCTCCCCTACCCCCAAGAATCCTGAGGACAAGAGCCCCCAGCTGTCCCTGAGCCCCCGGCCGGCCTCCCCAAAGGCACAGTGGCCCCAGTCTGAGGACGAGGGGCCCCTGAATCTCAGTGAGTGTGGGTCCTGGGAGCTGAGGGAGGTCCCAGTATTGGGAGGGACTGGGATGTCTGTTGGGCCTCAGATCAGGATGGTTCAGGGTGGGGACAGTGGGGACTGCAGCTCCCACATCCTGGGTCAGCCAAGGAAGATTGTTGGTTGAGACACTCACTGTGTCTTCTGATGGGCCACCCTGCATATGATCATCTGTCTCCAACTTTGCTGATCTTCCCCTGGAGGCCTGGCAACAACTGCTGAGCCTGCCAGGGTCATTCTTACCACTTTGTGGCAGCTCTTTATCCTTTGCTGGGCTAAGGATGGGGATAGTGTAAGTGAATAGGGTTCCTGTGGGCCTGGCTTCCTCAGTGGGATTTCAGGGCATCTGAGGTCCTATAGGCAGACAGGTAGTCCATCTGACAGGAGGTCCCTGTAGTTGGCCCTGTCTTTACATCTTCCTGGTCATTCTTTGCAGAGGTTTCTCTATTTGTGCCTGAGGGTGGAATTCCTCTACCTGGGCAGCCTATGGGCCTGGAAAATAGGATTTGGGAAGAAACCCTCCAAATGCAATGAGCAGGTTTTGTGAGGATGTACCATAGAACATCAGGCTTTCCCATATATTTGTGAGCATTAGAGTCTGGGGATGACCCCAGAATCTACTCACTACCACCTACTCCTCACCCACCAAGTTGGCACCTCATGTTCCCTTGAAACTATTCTACTGAATGTGCTGTGTCTTCAGGAATAGGACTCTTGGCAACTATGCCCTTGGCTGTATGGTGCTTAGCAACCCATCTGGGCCCCTGCTATCTGCCCCCATAGCTCTCATAGCAAGGGTCTCAGGGGAAAGGGCCCAGGAACATCAGAATTTGCCGCAGGAATTTGGTCACTGCCTGGCCACCCCACTTCCTTAAGCTCTCTACCTTCACCTTGATGCCAAAGAGCTAGGCAAGGAACAGGATGTTCTGCTGCCCAAAGCCTCTCAAAATAAGTCTGCGGCATGAGACTTGGACCCTGAACTGCCTGGGCAGCTGAGACTCACACCAGACCCTCCTGCCTCCTTCCCCAAGGGCCGGCCAAGGTGGCGGCCGTGAACCCCCCCTGTGTTTTGTCTCCGCAGCTTTAGATAGTGACGGGGGCAGAGAGCTGGACTGCCAGCTGTGTGGTGCCTGGTTTGAGACCCAGCAAGGGCCTGTCCAGCCACGCCCGTGCCCACCTGCGCCACCTGGGCGTCAGCGACCCGGACGCCAAGGGATCCCCCATAGACGTGCTCCACGGGCTCATCAGGAGGGACGGCGTCCAGATCCGCCTCCCACCCGGGCGCGGAGCCCTGGCCCAGCTGGGGCGGCCTCCTCCCGCCTCTGCGGCCCTCTCCTTGCTCCCCCCCCCACCGCCGGCCAAGAAGGCCAAGCTGAAGGCCGCGGGTACGGCCAGCCCCTGGGGGAAGCAGGACCTCTCGGCCGCCGCAGCCGCCGGCATTTTCTGGGCCTCTGATGTGGAGCCATCTCCTCTCAACCTCTGTAGGTTCTCGCTTCAGCCGCCCTCTCCTCCCTGCGGGCCCTGGAGCCCCTCCCGGGGGAGGGGGGTCACGGCCCCCTCCCTACTCTCTCCCCTTTAAGGCAGGGAGTAGACAGGGGCCCTTGGCAGTGGTTCGGCTCTGCCCAGAGATCTTTTTGGCAGTGGGCTGTTTGGCCTTCTCTCTTGGCCTTTGACCTCCATGACCATGACCCTCCCTGAGAATGAAGGCCAAGGGGAGGGTCCTGCCTTTTGATGTGGAAGGTACTCACATCTGCCTCCCCAATCTGGTGGCATGTGGTGCCTAGGTACCGCTTCCTTCCCCTATCAGTTTTGGATTCCTCAGAGCTATGGAATCTTGGTTCTGTCCTCTGTCAGGACTGAGGGCCCATTTGCTCTCTGGAGCCTCCCCTTGTTCCTACTGGGTGTCTGTCCCCCCTGCCCTATTCCTCAGTTCCCTCACTTGCACCTGCCCACCACCACCACCCTAACCTGTGGGCATGCTGCTGCCCACGCCCAGCTGACCAGGACACTACTGCAGATGACCATTGTAATGATACAATTCTAACTGCTCATCTCTCCTGCTGCAGCCTCCGGCCCAGAGCCAGCTCGAGACATCCGCTGTGAGTTCTGTGGTGAGTTCTTCGAGAACCGCAAGGGTCTGTCGAGCCACGCACGTTCCCACCTGCGGCAGATGGGCGTGACCGAGTGGTACGTCAATGGTTCGCCCATCGACACACTGAGGGAGATCCTGAAGAGACGGACCCAGTCTCGGCCAGGTGGACCCCCCCACCCACCAGGGCCCAGCCCAAAAGCCCTGGCAAAGGTGGTGGGCACTGGAGGCCCTGGCAGCTCATTAGAAGCCCGCAACCCCTCGGACCTTCACATCTCACCTCTGGCTAAGAAGTTGCCACCACCACCAGGCAGCCCCCTGGGTCACTCACCAACTGCCTCTCCTCCTCCCACGGCCCGGAAGATGTTCCCAGGCCTGACAGCAGCCTCCCTGCCTAAGAAGCTGAAGCCTGAACAAATGCGGGTGGAGATCAAGCGGGAGATGCTGCCAGGGGCCCTTCATGGGGAGCCACACCCATCTGAGGGTCCCTGGGGGGCGCCGCGGGAAGACATGACACCCTTGAACCTGTGTAAGTGTGAACCTATGGCAGGGCAGGGAAAAGGAATGGAGGGGTTTCTTCCCTGCCTCCCCTTGTGGGTATCCATAGCACCCAGGGTTGAATTAGAAGGGAGGATATATGTGAAACCAGTTTACATTCACACCGTGCAGATACAGGCAGCTGAGCTGCTGCTTGATTCTCCTTTATTCATACAGGGGAGGTAGAATTGTGTCATATGTGATGGCAAAAAGATTTGATCTCTTGTGCCATCTTCAATCAGTTGGTAGTGCTGCCAACCAAATTCCTGGGGAGATCAATTAGTGATATCTACTGTGGCAGGAGTAGAGGGACTGGCAGTAGATGTCTGAACTGTCTTTCTGATATTCCTGGTAATTGATTGCTTGACATTTGGAGTCAAGTTTGAGTCAAGATTTCTCCTCCTCCATAATCTGATAATATCCAACCTTGGGCAAGTTTCCTCATTTGGAAGATGGAGATCAACATAGTCCCACGTCTGTGGTTGTCTCAAAGATAAGCACTTAGCACAGTGCCTGGTTTCAGAAAGCTCTGTGCGTAGTAGTTGTCATCATATCACTGACACTTGTTTCCCTGTCAGACCATTGCTGTTTATTTTGCTTAGGTCACTTGAGTGCCTGCTGTATGCCAAGCAGGTGAGGATGGCCTAAAGTCTGCCTTAGAGCTTGTATGCCAACTCTGTGCCACATGCTCTAAACCATTCTCATTTTAGATTCTCCCAGTAACACTGGGAAGTGAAGATTTTTCATCTCCATCTTGCAGATGAGGAAACCAAGGCTCAGAGAGGGGAGGTGGCTTGCCTAACATCACACAGGGAACCATTGTGAAGCCAGCTAGAATTTGAGGTGACAGAACAAGCAGAGGGCTGGATGTACACAAGGACCTATGAAGGCCCAAATGAGGGAGCAAGCCACAGGAGTCTGGAGGTCGGGTGGGGACAGGGGCAGCTAGGCAACTGGCATTAACATGGGCCTTGAGCTTGGAGGCTTCCTGCCCGCAGCCGCTGCCTCCTTCTCCCCCCACCCCAACCTTGGACCCCCTGCAGCGTCCCGGGCAGAGCCGGTGCGCGACATCCGCTGCGAGTTCTGCGGTGAGTTCTTCGAGAACCGCAAGGGCCTGTCGAGCCATGCACGCTCCCATCTGCGGCAGATGGGCGTGACCGAGTGGTCTGTCAACGGCTCGCCCATCGACACGCTGCGGGAGATCCTGAAGAAGAAGGCCAAGCCATGCCTCATCAAGAAGGAGCCGCCAGCTGGAGACCTGGCTCCCGCCTTGGCTGAGGATGGGTCCCCCACAGTGGTCCCTGGGCCTGTGCAGTCCCCACTACCATTGTCGCCCCTGGCTGGCCGGCCAGGCAAACCAGGAGCTGGGCCAGCCCAGGTTCCCCGGGAGCTCAGCCTGACACCCATCACTGGGGCCAAACCCTCAGCCACCAGCTACCTGAGCTCAGTGGCAGCCAAGCGGCCCCTGCAGGAGGACCGCCTCCTCCCCGCAGAGGTCAAGGCCAAGACCTACATCCAGACTGAACTGCCCTTCAAGGCAAAGACCCTCCATGAGAAGACCTCCCACTCCTGTAAGCAGTGGGTGGCAGGGTCCTGGGAGGGCATTTGCCAGGGCCTGCAAGGCCAGGCTGTGCCGCAAACACCCACACTGACCCCAAATAGGGCCCCTGAGGCAAGGTCCCTGTGGGAGGTGGGATTGGCTCCTGGCCTGAGCAAGGCCCTCTGGGTATGCCTGCCCCCTCAGGGCCATGGCTCAGCAGTACCCCCTCTGCCTGCAGCCACCGAGGCCTGCTGCGAGCTCTGTGGCCTTTACTTTGAAAACCGCAAAGCCCTGGCCAGCCATGCACGGGCACACCTGCGGCAGTTTGGTGTGACAGAGTGGTGTGTCAACGGCTCACCCATCGAGACGCTGAGCGAGTGGATCAAGCATCGGCCCCAGAAGGTGGGCGCCTACCGCAGTTACATCCAAGGCGGCCGCCCCTTCACCAAGAAGTTCCGCAGTGCTGGCCATGGCCGTGACAATGACAAGCGACCGCCCCTGGGGCTGGCACCTGGGGGCCTGGCCTTGGTGGGCCGCAGTGCTGGGGGGGAGCCAGGGCCTGAGGCTGGCCGGGCAGCCGACAGCGGTGAGCGGCCTCTGGCAGCCAGCCCGCCAGGCACTGTGAAGGCTGAGGAACATCAGCGGCAGAATATCAACAGTGAGTGCATGTGGAGGTCGGTCATGGGGGTGGTGGGCACCTGCTCGGGCCTACCCTCTGGGTTCTGCCCTGCATTCACTTCCTCAGTTGCTTGCTTCTCCACTCATCCTTCCACTATCTAGGTGGCAGCTGGTCACCAGCTGTATGAGTCCCCAGAGTGTCAGCCCCTTACTTGCTGAAGCAGGGTGTCTTTAGGGCCCTGGCCCTTCTGCTCATCTCCTATCCCTCTCCCCACCTTAGAATTTGAACGCCGACAAGCTCGTCCCCCAGATTCCTCTGGGGTCCGGGGGAGTGAGGAGGCCAATGACTTGCATCAGAAGCTGGAAGAGGTGCGGCAACCTCCACCTCGGGTGCGGCCAGTCCCCTCCTTGGTGCCCCGACCCCCTCAAACATCACTCGTCAAGTTTGTCGGCAACATCTACACCCTCAAGTGCAGGTATGCTGCCCCTGGGGGAGTCAGGGAGAACACCCACCTGGGCCTTGGGCACCAGGAGCCTCAGAACAGGATGAGGTCTGGCGGGGGTGGCAGATATAGCTATAGGGGCTGCCCTTAGGTACAATGGGGCCCACGCTAAGGGCTATTACAGACATTGCATTCTCAGAACATCAGGCTAACACCCCAAGCTTTGTAACCAGTGAGACCCAGGTTAGTGACCTTGGACAAGGACTTACCTCCCCTATGTCTCAATTTCCCCATCCTTAAGACAGGATTGATAACAGAACCTACTTGAAAGATGTTTTTTATGAGGGCTGAGTTTCATAGTCATAAAGCACTGAGAACTGTGCCTGGCACATGGGAAGCCCTCAATAAATAAGTGTTTGATTAAGAAAAAAGTAAGTCTTAGTTAATTCTTACCAAAGTTCAAGTATACATCAGAGACCAGGAAACTGAGAGTCTTGAGATGAGGTGACTCATCTCAAGCCACACAGGCCAAGTCAGCGTAGGATTTAAACCAAGTCTCTGGGACCCTATGCTATGAGGCCTTGTTGGTGCTGGCTTGACAAGAGGAAGAGGGGCCTGGTGAGTTGGGTAGACTCTGCTTCTCTGTATCTTCTACCATCTCAGATCATATGCATTAGACAGATGGTAGAGATACTTGGGAAGCAGGATGCCCCTTACCCAGCACCAGAGACTTCATCTCCAGGGGATCCTGCCATGACCTCATGATGAATAGAGGTGACTGTCCACAGGGGGACACATAACAGGTATAACAGGGATGTGTTTCTATTCCTCATGGCAGCGGCCTCTCCCTCTTTATGTTCTTCCATACAGGTTCTGTGAAGTGGAATTCCAGGGCCCCCTCTCCATCCAGGAAGAGTGGGTACGACACTTACAGCGGCACATCCTGGAGATGAATTTCTCCAAAGCAGACCCTGCACCTGAGGAGCCCCAAGCCCCGCAGGCACAGACAGCAGCGGCAGAGGCACCCTAACACAAAAGCATTCCAGATTTCCTCTTGTGCCACCTCTGTCTACTGTTTCTCCTCTATGTCCTCTTCCCTCTCTTCCTTTCTTTTCCGTTTCCAAAGGAGCAAGCCAAAACCTCAAACCGGTGCCCCTCGGGGGCCGGGCACACTACAGATGGGCGCCGGGAGCCAGCTAGCCACCCTTCCCCCAGCCTGAGGACTCTGGGGCCACAAGGGTGTCTTCCTCTAGTCCACACCCACCTGGTCCAGCAGGGGTAGCAGCCAGTCCCTGGTGGCAGCTGATCTGGTCACAGGGGAGGACAGCATTACCCTGTGTCCTGCAGCCAGACAGGGCTACGTCTGCCATCCATGGCCATTTGCAGAGACCCCAAAGACTCCCGTTCTGGTCCCTTCTTGTTCCCATGAATATCCTCTCACACATGCACATGCAAACATACACGCACACACGCACCTCGTGAGACCCGGGATCTGCCCTAGCCCCCCAGTTCCTGAGTTAAACGATCACATCATGCCACGGTGCTTGCTCAGGGGAAGCCACGCTCCCTCTGTGGACCCACTTGGGCCTGGGAGCCCCCATTGAGCCCACAATGCCACGGAAATCCTTGTTGGTTGCCCCAAGAGGGGCCTTCCTAGCTGGGGAAGAGCTCAGAGCTGACAGCTGCCTCCTGCCATGTCAAGGCACCCCAGAGCCTCAGGGGCTCCAGGGCCGAAGGGTGGGGGGGATGGGACTCTCCTCCCCCATCCCTGCCTCCCTCCCCCTTTTCACTGTTGCTTTCTATGTATAGCTCCCTAGATCTTTCACTTTTTTAAAAACGCGTTTTGTGTAGAGAATAAGGAACGTGGATCTTTTTATTTTGCAATCCTGGGCCAGCTAGATACCGGGAGCAGATTGACCTTTTAACTTTTTTCAGTGGCCACCTTTTGGTTATTGATGTACCTAGAAGTATGTAAATTAGATTAAATTTCTCTTCTGGAAACACCCCGGGGCAGGCGGCCAGCGTGTGTTTTTTCTGTCTAGTGGACAGGCTGGCATTGGCTGGTAGCCAGGGCTGGGATAAGGGCCTCATCCACTGCTCAGAGCCCTGGAGGCCCTGAATTTCCCCTTTGGCCACCAAGTCAGCCAGACGCAGCTGGGAATGACCAAGTTCCCAGCTGTTGGCCTTTGATGCCACTGTTGGTGGGGGACTTGCTGGCTGGCTAAATGGCTTCTGTGAGCAGAGAAACCAGGGCTCTGGGCGGCTGGTCCGGGAAGGGAGCCAAGATCAAGAAACTATTGAGGGTAGAAAAAGTTTTCCAAGGGTAGGAACTGTACATGGAGGGAGTCGGGGATGCAGTGGCGTTGGGGGTAAGAAGCAGCACACAGCTACTGGAATCATTTGTTGGGGGAGGTGGGTTGGCAAGGGTGCAAAGAGCTGGAATTCACTTGCCTTTAAAACATGAAACATACTTATTTTTGGTGGTGCTGAGTATTTCACCCAGGGCGTCACAAGTGCTATGTAAGCAAGCACTCTAGCATTGAATGCTGCAGCCCTAAGGCATGATTTCTATGAGATACTGCACCCCAAACCTGAGTAACACCAGGGGGAGAAAGGAGCTACTAACTCAGTTGTGATATTTTCCTGCTTGGCAAGTGTTTAGTGAACATTTTCTGAGATTGTAAGATTTTGTTGGCTGCCCGTCTTTGTTTATTGCATGTGGTTTTCAGCTCACTGTTTTCACTGAATAGCCAAGTGGAAATGATCTCATGAGGTGTGGATTGCAGGGACCTCATCTGCCCTAACCCTGTTTTTCTTTGATCCCTTGTACTGTGCCTACCACCTGGGAAGGAAGCTTTTAACAGGTGGCAATAACATGCTCACACAGGTGGTCTGGGCCCACACGCCCAGATGGTGCTTCCAAATCCAGCACTGGGTGGGTATAATCAAGACTTGGGAAGCAAGGAAGGGTGTATTTGTGAAGGGAGAGCTGATCCCATGTTGCTTCCTTTTCAACTTTTTTTAAATAGAAAATGAGCTAGGCAAGTAGGCACATGTCTGTAATCTCATATTCTGGAGGCAGAGACAGGAGGATCACAAGTTCAAGGCCAGCCAGGGCAACTTAAGCCAGACCCTGTCTCAATAAAAAGTAAGGGCTAGGCACCCGGGTTTAGTCTCTGGTACCACAAAAAAAAAAAAAAAAAAAAAAACAATATAAAATGGTAGGTGAATGTAAAGAAAGTTCAAATAATACAAGTTCATATTAAAGTAACATGGGAAACCCTTCCCCACCTGCTATTGTACACTAATAATTGTGCCTGTCCTTGTGAGGTTGCCTATAGTTTTGCCATGGAAGGTCTTTTCCTAAAACTTCTGAGCATGGCCCTTTCCTGCTTAAGACATTCTACAGTCCAACAAAGCACAGTCTTGGCCTTTGAACTGCTTGCTCAGCCTGTAAGGGTGCTGGACATTAAAATCTTCAAATCAGTGGATGATGGCTGTGGCAAGTTCCACAATGGAAGTTATAGGATGTAGGAGAGGTGTCCTAGGGCCTTGTCATAGTTTGGAGGCCTGGTAGGCATCCCCAAGGATGACAAAGATGCACCCCAAACTAACTAGTGCACATCAATCAGCCCTGTGCTACCTACGTGGAGTTTTTCATCGAATGTATTATAAGTGATTTTTCCACGGGGCAATGAGTTCTGCATAAGCCCCATTCTAGGAGGAGGTATGCTATCAAAACATTTATGCACAATTTCAACAAAAAGATAATGATAACATGAACCCTCATTTATTAGTTGTTTTATCATGAATTATTAATTCATGGGTTATAACTCATGAACTTATCTATAGCGTTCTGCTTACCTCTCATTTCTTCCTTTCCCCACCTAAATTAGAGTGAAGCATATCCTGGCCATCGGTTCAATTAATCTCTTAATATTTCAGTATGTTTCTCTGAAAAATAAGGACTTCAAAATGCCATTTTTACTCCTAGAGTGACAATCGTGTTTATTTTTATTTATTTTATTTATTTTTGGTACCAGGGATTGAACTCAGGGGCACTAGACCACTGGGCCACATCCCCAGCCCTTTTTTGTATTTTTTATTAGAGACAGGGTCTCGCTGAATTGCTAAGTGCCTCACCATTGCTGAGGCTGGCTTTTGAACTTGTGATCTTCCTGCCTCAACCTCCCAAGTGCTGGGATTACAGGCGTGGGTTTACAGGCACTGGGTTTGATTCTCAGTACCACATAGGAAGAAAAGGTTCATCGACAACTAAATTAAAAAAAAAAAAAAAAAAAGCATACCTTAAAAAACTTTAAAGCATAACAAAAAGTGCACAAGTCACAATTGCACTCCTTGGTGAGGTTTCACAAACATGCTAAGTACCATTTTCGGTGTTTGGCTCTCTGTCAAATTATCTCTCAGAAATTATGAGGTGTCCTTGACAGTGGTTCCCACATATCTGAGGAGAATGCTGAGGGCAAAGCTAGCCTTGGGCTGTACTGTGTGTGTGTGTGTGTGTGTGTGTGTGTGTGTGTGTGTGTTGGGGGGTGTTGCTGGGCATCAAATACAGGCTTTCCTGCATGCTAGGTGAGTGCTCTACCACTGAGCTACATCCCCAGCTGTAGCCAGCACTATTATAGAATCTCTGAAGTTCACAAAGGGTTTAGAAAAGACGTTCCAAATTTTAACATTTAAGCATCAAGGACCTCGAGGAAATCAGGAATTCCAAGTCCCCATTTTATTTTTTAAAATAATTATTCTTTAAATAAGGATTGAAAAAAAAAGCAGCAGCTCCTTGCAGGTTTGAGGGAATATTTGAGGTGATACACAATACAAATAGATTCACTGCATCTTGAACATAAATACATACCATATTCGTGTGTGTGTGAATATGAATATATATATATATATATATATATATATATATATATATATATATATATATATATAAACGTGAGGTGTTGGGGGTCGATTTAGGGCTCCAAGCATACTAGGCAAGCGCTCGACCACTGAGCTACACCCTTAACCCCTACAAATCTATTAATTGTTATGTAGCAAAAAGAAAAAGTAGCAATTACTTAGTGCATCTGGCACCAGAATGATTTCTTTTTTTCTTTTTTAAATATTTATTTATTTGCTTTAGTTGTACACGATGCGTTTATTTGTACGTGGTGCTGAGGATCGAACCCGGGCCGCGCACGTGCTAGGCGAGCGCCCTACCGCTGAGCCACAACCCCAGCCCACAGAATGATTTCTTTACATATATTATTTCATGTAAAGTTTGCCACTTAGTCTTAATTTTCTCATTCCAGTATGACTTAACCATGCTTGTTTCGGAGCTGAGGGCCAGAGAAGTATAGAAATTCAGCACAGGTCAGCTCAATACTTAGGTGGCAGAGTTCGGACTTGGAAAGTGCTCTGCGTGATAGTCTCGGCTCCCTCAGGCGGGTTTCCACCGCATACGCACTTCTCAAGCGCGACTGTTCTTGGGCCTCAGGCCTTTCCGTAGTGCACAGCTCCGCCTCTCCGAACACCGCAGAACTCCCCCTTTCCACCGGCTCCTTCTGGCCAATCAACGCTGGCTTAGAATAACGGGAGGCGGGTGAGGGGCGGGGCCATGATTAGATTGACAGGGCCTTAAGCCACTGGTACGAGGAGGTTCTGGGATAGACAGCAAAACAGTCAAATGGACGCGAAGTCCGTGGCTGCCACGAGCCAATGCGGTCGGGAGGCGGGACTGTGGTGTGTGTAGACGGGGCCCGGGGGATTGTCCCCACTATTGCGGCGTCAGACGCGCGGAGCAGCTCCCAGGAGTCTTCAGATGTAGTGTTCGCCGCCGCCATGAGCTACACAGGTGGGCCCTAAAGGGTTGGGGTCGCGCCCGGGGTAGTGGGCACGACAGGGACATGCCGGTGCCGTGCCAGACTCGCCCACGCCTCCCCTGGCGCTGGGGTCACTGCCCTCTGCGGTCACAAAATGGCGCCTTGGGCCCGTAGCTTCAAGAGTCGCGCCCCTCTCGCCACTGTGCTTCAGTTTGCTATGCTTGTAGACCGGCGTCCTGGATCTTGGCCGCCCGAGGTCTTGGCTTCTGTTGTCTGGGTCTGTAGGCCCCGAAACCTCGGCGCTGAGGTCTGGATTCTCATTACCTCCCTCCCTGGCCGGTGCTTCTTGAACCTCGATGCCTCCAGTCGTCGTTTTTAAGGCCTTGGCCTGTCCAATCTGTCAGCGGGCTCCGCTGCCGTCGCCATTGCATCCGCTCCCCTACGCAGTTTTGCCGCAAAATGCCGCAGCTACTCCCCCACCCCACCCTCCTTTGCCTGCCCGGGAGCTGGGAGAGGCGCCAGGCCCCAGGGGAATACGTAAATATTTGAAGGGTTTGAGCTGAGTGGGGAACCTTGGGCCCTTAAGGACTAAGCTTGAACCTTGGCAAGGAATGGTAGCTAACTTCCACATTGATTCACTCAGCATCTGTCAAATTTACCGTGTCAGGTGCTGAATGGGCACTGGAAATGCTGACAAAAATTCTTAAAGCAATTTAGAGGCGAGGGTAGACCTTAACAGGCAAATAAATGAGTACAGGCAGTATTCTGGGGTGGTCAGTACTCTGAAGTGGTTAATACATTACATGGAGAGCTTGAAGACCTTTGTATAGATGTGAAGGTTAAGAAGATACTAAGTGGAGTGGAAGGGAGTTAAGATTGCTGCCCCAGGAAGCTGTTGTAAAAGGCCTCGGGGCAGGAACTGCTTGACCAGGGAGACCAGTGGGATTTGAGCATAGAGGAAGGTGGAGGATGAAACCATAGAGAGGATGAGGCAGACGTATGTTTCAGCAATCCTAAGTCATCCATGGGGAAATTGCTCAGGCCACCTGGGTTTGCCTTGGCAGTGACCAATGAGGTTTCTCAGGCAGCACCATAAACTGGGCCTCCCCCTTAGGGGAGGTATTTGAGGCTTGAGCATATGTGGTTGCTGGGTATCCTGCATTCTACTCAGAATGTTCAAGATTGAGAATGGAACTTCGGTCTTCCCCTTCTTTGTGGGCTGCTTTGTGTTGACCTATGCCTCTTAATGTTGGCTACTATATGTACCAGTTCTTCCTGTTCTGGCCCCCAGGTCAAGAACTTGTCAAGAACCCCAGTGTTTCTAGCAGCCATCTCCTAGCTCTCTAGTTTTCAACTGGGTTGATTCCGACCCTTCCTCCCCACCCCCAATTTGGCAATGTCAGATTGTCTCTAGGAGTAGGGGGTTCTACTGACATCTAGTGGATAGAGACCATTGATGATACTCAGCATTCTACAATGCACAGTAAGTCCCCCACACTACTGGTCTCTTACATCAGTGGTGCCAAGCTGTGCTGCAGCTTTTTTGTAGCATTTCTAGTTTGAGGAAAGTCAGGACTATTGCTGACCTCCCTAAAATTGAGGTGTAATTCTTGTCTCCAAGTGTTAGCAAGAACTGAAGATGGTTCTAGGGAATTTAGGGGCAGGACTGCTGAAGAAACCAAATGAAGGGTTAGATGCTGTGGGCTAGCTTAATAATGGAGCATTAATTTTTATAGATGAGGAAATTGAATTAGAGAAGTCACTAATGACTAAGCCTGAATTTCAGCTCCAGATCTTATAAACTAATAAGCTACTGATTATTTTTTTCCTTGATATCGATAAGATGAAAACTACAATAGCTTTATAATGTTGGTCTTTTCTCTTTAAGAAGTAGGTCAGGGGTGGGCATGTAGCTTGAATCTAGGAGCTCAGGGCCAGCCTGGACAATGAAGGAAGACCCCCATCTGAAAAAAACAGCAAAAAACTTCCAAACATTATGTAAAGTCTGGGCGCATTTTGGTGGCTACCCCGATGCTGAACAAAACAAACGGGTTTCCAGAAGCTAGTTGAGCAAAGTGGAGAAGCTAGGGGTTGGATACTTCTTACACTATGAGATTTCCTTGTAGGTGAACTCTCCAAAGAATGCTTTCAGTGTTTCTTGTAGACAGTTATTAAACGTCAGTGCTTGGAATTTAGGCACCTCAGGAAGGTCTTAGATCCTGAAAAGAATCCATTCAAATTCACCCCTTTTTAATTAAGGTAGATTGGAAAGACTAGATCTAAATAGTTTCCATTTTCTCCTTCACCAGGGACCAGGCTCCAGGCTCTGTTTTTTCCCTGTGAAGTACAGATGAAATTGAGTCCACAGCTCCTTATTTAGAGCTTTTGGAAGTGGATGTTCTTGGAATTCTAGCTTGAGAGAAGTGGTTTCACAGCATCTCCTTTGGGGCCAGGCAACACCCTGCAATCAATTAAATACATTAGGAGTTGGTGGTTGTAGCTCAATGATAAAGCACAGGTCTGGGTTCATCCCCAGCACCATAAAAAACAACACATTAATTCTGCACCGACTAAGCTAAAGAAAGATTGTAAATGTCCTCACAGGTCTGTTTAACCCCAACAAGGGTTTTTGACATATATGTGAAAGGAGTAGGTTTGCAGACCTTTTTGGACCTTGGGAATTGCAGGGTAAGGAATTTTAACTGGTACTCTTCTGTTGGCTTCCACGAAGATGGAATGAGATTCGCAGACAAAGCCCTTAGCACCCTGCAGGGGAAGCACTTGCTCGGTGTTGGCTGCCTTTTGCTGCTATCTTTGTTCTTTTTTTTTTTTTTTTTTTTTTTTTTTTTTTTTTTTTTGGTACCGGGGATTGAACTCAGGGGCACTCGTCCACTGGGTCACATCCCCAGCCCTTTTTTGTATTTTATTTAGAGACAGGGTCTCACTGAGTTGCTAAGTGCCTCGCCACTGCTGAGGCTGGCTTTGAACTCGCGATCCTCCTGCCTCAGCCTCCCAAAGTGCTGGGATTACAGGCGTGAGCCACCGCGCCCGGCTTATCTTTGTTCTTAAGATCCTAAAAGATGTAATAGAGGCTCTGTCAACAAATGTGAGACTGTCTACCAATGGGGTGGTACTTGGTTTTGTATTTTTATTGTAAATAAGCTTTTTGAGGGTTTGACTTTAATTTTCAGATCATGGATTGGCTCCAATGAAAAGAGGCAAATATTGCCTATTTCCTTTGATGGTATTTGTCATAATTTCAGTGTTAAAAGTAAATCTTCTTTTTCTGTTTGTGTGTGTGTGTGTGTGTGTGTGTGTGTGTGTGTGTGTTTACTAGGGATTGAACCTAGAGACGCTTTATCATTGAGCTACATTCCTAGCCCTTTTCATTTTTATTTTGAGATAGTCTCACTAAATTCCCCAGGCTGGCCTTGAATTTATGATCCTCCTGCCTCATCCTCCCAAGTTGCTGGGATTACAGGCATGCACCAAAATATAGTTTTAAAGCAACTGTTAGGATCAATCATTGTGTATTATAATCAGTCTTTAAGAGTAGTGGTTCCTCACCCTATGACCCAGCCATCCCTCTCCTGGGTCTATTCCCAAAGGACTTAAAAACAGCATATTAGGGCTGGGGTTGTGGCTCAGCGGCAGAGTGCTCGCCTAGCATGTGCGCAGCCCGGGTTCTATCCTCAGCACCACGTAAAAACGAGGGCATTGTATACAACTAAAACAAATAAATATTTTTTAAAAATTCGTCACCAAGGAATGGTGGTAGTGGAAAAACATGGCTTTAAAAAAAAAAACAACAACAACAACAACTTATTACAGTGACACAGCCACTTCAATGTTTATAGCAGCACAATTCACAGTAGCTAGGTTGTGGAACCAACCTAGATGTCCCTCAGTAGATGAGTGGATAAAGAAAATGTGGTGTATATATACACAATGGAATTTTACTCAGCAATAAAAGAGAATAAAATAATGGCATTTGCTGGTAAATGGATGAAGTTGGAGAATATAATGCTAAGTAAAATCAGTCAATCTCAAAAATCCAAATACCAGGGGCTGGGGTTGTGGCTCAGCGGCAGAGTGCTCGCCTCGCACGTGCGTGGCCCAGGTTCTATCCTCAGCACCATGTAAACATGAATGCATTGCATTGTGTACAACTAAAGTAAATAAATAAATATTTTTTTAAAAAAAATCCAAATACCAAATGTTTCCTCTGATATAAGGAGGCTGGTTCACAGTATTGTTGGGTCAGGATATATAGGAGGATTAGAGGAACACTATAATGGTCAAAGGGAAGAGAGGGAGCAAGGTGGGATGGAGGGGAAAAATAGAAAAACTGGTTGAATAAGATGGATATCATTATTCTAAATGCATGATTGAAGATTTGAATGCTACAAATATACTTTGTATACAAACTGTTTTGTGTAAAAAGATGCTCTGTGCAGTATGAATTGTAATACATACTACTACTATAAATAAAAAAATACTTAATAAAATGTTAAAAAAAATAGAAGAGTAGTGGTTCCCTGATAGAGGGTCAAATTTTCCTTACTTGGTACTAATTCATTTTAAATGAAGAAGTAGTTTCAGAGTTGAGAAAGTATTTCATACCACTACAGATTGAGTATCCCTTGTCCAAATACTTGGGACCAGAAGTGTTCAGATTTCAGTTTTTTTTTTTTTTTTAATTTTGGAATATTTGCATATACTTTATAAGATATCTTATAATGAGACCTAAATCTAAATATGAAATTCATTTGTTTCATATGCCTCATGATACTTAGCCTAAAGGTGATTTTGTATAATATTTTTAGTATATCTCCATTTTAACCATGATCTGTTACATAGGCGGTCAGATGTGGAATTTGCAACTTGTGCCATTGTATTGGTGCTCAAAAAGTTTTCACATTTTGAAGCGTTTCAGATTAGGGATACTCAACCTGTATGTAGTGTGATATTTAATATTTCCATGTAAGCATGCCAGCTCCAAATAATTACAACTGAGAAATAACAGGGACTAGAGATGGAGCTCAGAGGTAGAGTGAGGCCCTGGGTTTGATTTCTAGCACCATCACCAAAAGAAAAAAGGTAACACACACATACACACTGTTTTTCTTCTTCTTCTTCTTTTTTTTTTTTTTGGTGGCACTATATATTGAACCCAGGAGCACTTTACAACTGAGTTACATCCCTGGACCTTTTAATGTATTGTTTTGAGACAGAGTCTCACTAAGTTACCCTTACTGTCCTCAAACTTGGAATCCTCCTGCCTCAGTCTCCCAAGTTGTTGGGATTGTAGGTATGTGCCCTTAAACCCAACATACAATCTTTCTTTTTGTACCAGGGATTGAACTCAGGGGCACTCGACCACTGGGTTACATCCCCAGCCCTTTTTTGGTATTTTATTAGAGACAGGGTCTCAATGAGTTGCTAAGTGCCTCGCCATTGCTGAGGCTGGCTTAGAATCCACGATCCTCCTGCCTCAGCCTCCCAAGTGCTGGGATTATAGGCGTGCACCACCGCGCCTGGCCCAACATACATACACACTTTCTTAAATGGGAAAACTAAAATATAAAGCAGTTTATGTTTCAGATTTGGATTAGGAGGGGGAGGCATTTGCTTTAACGTTACTTCAAAACTAAACCTCATCCTTGTTTGAATGGAAGTAGCACAATTTACAGTGATTTGATAAAAAGTATTTTTCTGATTTAACTGAATAATAATTTGGGTATTCATTTGGCAAAATGGGTTACAGGCTTAAATGTTTAAAAGTTTTTATCTAGTCCTTCTGGTGCAGCAAGTTAAACATAGCCTACCATCCATTGGTTAATATGTCCCAGAGATATGATTAAAACATTAAAATATAGCTGGGAGCTCCCAGCAGCTTGGGAGGCTGGGGCAGGAGGATCACAAGTTCAAAGCCGGCCTCACCCCTGTCTCTAAAGAAAAAACAAAAAGGGCTGAGTATGAGGTTCAGTGATTAAGTGCCCCTGGGTTCAATTGCCAGTACCAAAACAATAAAAAATAAATAAAACATGGAATTCAGAGGTTTGGGTGGTTTTCCAACTGAATGGAGGGCCTGGTCTGTACTGCAGGGATAGTGTTAGTCATTTTCCTGTGATTTGTTTGGAGAAATTAACCACACTGTGCATATGTTTAGGCTTTGTCCAGGGATCTGAAACCACTTTGCAGTCGACATATTCAGATACCAGCGCTCAACCCACCTGTGATTATGGTAAGTGTGGGCCCCTAGTGGGAACCAGAGTGTTCTACCTTTTATTGGAAGTGCAGTCCTGTGTTGTCTTTGTTGCCTTGGGCTTTACTGTCAGCCTGTCTTTCTTCCTTTTTTCTTTTTATTTTTTTGGTACTTGGTATTGAACTCAGGGGCACTCGACCACTGGGCTACATCCCCAGCCCTTTTTTTGTATTTTATTAGAGACAGGGTCTCACTGAGTTGCTAAGTGCCTCACCATTGCTGAGGCTGGCTTTGAACTCAGAATCCTCCTGCCTTAGCTTCCCAAAGTACTGGGATTACAGGCGTGCACCACCGCGCCCAGCTCTGTCTTTCTTTACTGAACTGAACCCAAACTTGTATCAAGTGTTACAGTGCCATGTGAATAGCTAGTGCTTCCTTTTGGGGCAATTATGATAATAATATCTCTGCTACTGAGCAAGCCACAGTATAAATGATTAGTTTCTTTGGCCCTTTGACATTTTATAGAAATACCTGTGGTCTTTGAATAAAGGTCTGGCTTCAGAAAATTCTCCTTGAGAGCCTGGGAAGGAAAGTAGCCAATCAAAGTCTAAATGATGGGCTGGGGTTGTGGCTCAGTGGTAGTGTGCTTGCCTAGCACGTGTGAGGCACTGGGTTCAAACCCCAGCACAACATAAAAACAAATAAATAAGTAAACAAAATAAAGGTTTAGGAAAAAAAACAAAGTCTAAATGATTAGAAACTGAGCTTTTAACTTAGCCCCAGGGTGGTGTGTGTGCCGACTCTGAGGGAGAGGCTGTTTGAATCTAGTTGGCTTTTAGAGACTGCAGTCAGGCCACCTTAAGCCACTGGGCTCCACACACACACAGCATTAAATGAAATTGTCCAGTTGATTTATCAATTTTGGACAGACAAACTTAATTCTCTAATTCAGAAGTAACCACCCAACAGGATTCACAGATGCTGTTCTGTTGGTGTGCTGCAGCAGCCCAGAACACCAATAAAGCTTATCTTTCCACGTTCTGTGACCCAGGGATGTCTGTTGAGAAGGAAAGGAGTTCTCTTTGGAATGAAAATTGTCTGGGTTACTGAGGTGGGTGATTTGTTTTACTCTCATGGTCTGGGGAAAGATTGAGCTGACATTTGCTGAGGAGTCACTGAATAAATGGACTTAAATTTAAATAAGCTTCCCATGTATTAGAAAGTAGTCCCAGGGCAGGAAGAGACTAAACATGTTTGAAATTGGTAAGGAGGTATCAGATATTTCATAAATGAGGAGAAACTTGGTTTTCATGGCTTATCTATCCTGTTGTCTCTGTTTCCCCCTTTTAATCAAATGTAGTCCCAAGAGGCACTATTTTTTTTTTAGTTTGGGCATGGAACCCAGGGTCTTAGAGCATGCTAGGCAAGCACTCTACCACTGAGCCACATCCTCAGTCCTTGGCACATCTTTTTATTTTATTTATTTATTTTATTTTTTTAGTTGTAGATGGACACAATACCTTTATTTTATTTGCTTATTTTTGTGTGGTGCTGAGGATCGAACCCAGTGCCTCACACGTGCGAGGCAAGTGCTCTGCCACTGAGCCACAATCCCAGCCCCTTGGCACATCTTTTTAACTTCTTTCTTCTCTGGTTTACATATTCTGGGTACAAATCTTTTATCAAATGTGCCATTTGCAGATATTTTCTCTCAGACCTTCTCTATACTCTGTCATTGTCTTTTGATGAATACAAATTTTTAATATTGATGAAATCCAATTTGTCATTTTTTTAAAAGATGATGATTTTGGTGATGTAGTTAACAAATTGTTCCTAACTCAAAGTCACAGAATTTTTCTTCTAGATGTTTTTTAAGTTTTAGTTTTATATTTAGTCTGTGATCCATTTAGAGTTAATTATTCTATAATATGTATAGTAGAGGTCAACGTTCTTTTTTGACTAGAGGCAAGCGTATATAAATATACAGTTGTTCCAGTACCATTTGTTGAAAATACTGTCCTGTCTCTATTTAATTTCCTTTGTACCTTTGTTAAAAATTACTTGATCATATATTGTGTTTTTTTGGACTGTACTTTTCTTCAGTCAATCTGTACATCTGAATTTTCTCTAGTACCCTACTGTATTAGTTGCTGGATAGGAAGCCTTGAAATCAGTTAATGTGAGTTCTCTGGGTTTATTCTTTTTTCAAAATTGTCTTGAATATTCTAGTTCCTTTGCTTTTGTATATACATTTTAGTATCAGTGTGTCAATTTTTATAAAAACTCATGTTGAGATTTTGAGTGAGATACCCTTGAATCTATACATTAGCATGGGAGATTTGACATCTTTTTTTTTTTTTGTGGTACCGGGGATTGAACTCAGGGGCACTCGACCACTGGGCCACATCCCCAGCCCTTTTTTGTATTTTATTTAGAGACAGGGTCTCAGTGAGTTGCTAAGTGCCTCGCCACTGCTGAGGCTGGCTTTGAACTCGCGATCCTCCTGCCTCAGCCTCCCAAAGTGCTGGGATTACAGGCGTGCGCCACCGCGCCCGGCTCAATTTGACATCTTTTTTGTTTTGGGGTTTTTTTTTTTTTTTTTTTTTTTTTTGGTACTGGGGATTGAACTCAGGGGCACTTGACCACTGGGCCACATCCCCAGCCCTTTTTGTATTTTTATTAGAGACAGGGTCTCACTGGGTTGCTAAGTGCCTCACCATTGCTGAGGCTGGCTTTGAACTCACAATCCTCTTGCCTCAGCCTCCCAAGTGCTCCCACCACGCCTGGCTTGACATCTTAATAATATGAAGTCTTTTGAACTACAGGCACAATGTCACTCCATTTATTTAGTGACATTTTTTTTATTAGTATTTTATAGTTTTCAACCCATAGATCTTACATGTATTTTGTTGATTTACACTTAAATATTTGGTGTTTTTAATGCTATGGTAAATCTCAGTTTTAAAACTTTCAGTTTCTTTGGGCTTGGGGTGTGCTCAGTGTTAGAGAAAGTGTGCGTGCATGAGGTCCTGAGTTGAATCCCTGATATCTTTCCCATTCCCATTTTTTTTTTAAGTTGTTAATTGCTAATATGTAGAAATATGATTATTCAATTTATGTATTTTGTGTATTTGATATGTTTTACTCTCTCTTTTTTTTTTTTAATCATATCTGGGTTTGAACCCAGGGGCACTTTACCACTGAGCTACATCTTCAACCTTTTTATTTTTTACTTTGAAACGAGGTCTTGCTAAGTTGCTGAGACTGGCCTCAAACTTGTGATCCTCCTGCCTCAGCCTCCCGAATCACTGGGATTACAAGCGTGTGCTACCACTCCAGGCTTTATTTGACATTTATAAGTTTAGCTGGGTGCAGTGGCACATGCCTATGATTTTAGTAGCTGAGGAGGCCGAGGCAGGAGGATTACAAGTTCAAAGCCAGCCTCAACAACTTAGGCCCTAAGCAACTTGGTAAGACCCTATCTCAGGGCTGGGATTGTGGCTCAGCGGTAGAGTGCTCGCCTAGCACGTGCGCGACCTGGGTTCGATCCTCAGCACCACGTACAAATAAACGCATTGTGTACAACTAAAAATAAATAAATAAATATTAAAAAAAAAAAAGACCCTATCTCAAATAAAAAGCGCTGGGGATGTGGCTTAGTGGTAAAACACCCCTGGGTTCAATCCCTGGCAACCCCCAGGGGAAGAAAAATGTGTGTGTGTGTGTGTATGTGTGTGTATGTATGTATGTATGTACACACACACACACATACACATATGTATGATATATATACTTATAAATTTGCAGTATTTGAAATTTGGTTTGTATGTTAACCTTGTAATATGCCTTGCTAAGCTTATTTGTTTTCTTTTGTAGATTTGAGGGTTTTTTTTTTTTTGTTTTGTTTTTTTTTTTTTTTTTTTTTGTGGTACCAGGGATTGAACTCAGGGGCACTCGACCACTGGGCCACATCCCCAGCCCTTTTTTGTATTTTTATTTAGAGACAGGGTCTCACTGAGTTGCTAAGTGCCTCGCCATTGCTGAGGCTGGCTTTGAACTCGCGATCCTCCTGCCTCAGCCTCCCAAAGTGCTGGGATTACAGGCGTGCGCCACCGCGCCCGGCGATTTGAGGGTTTTAATATAGACCATTGTTGAATAGGAATATTTTTTTCTTTGTAAATTGCAGGAACATTTAAATGTCATCTAAACAATGGTTAGCCAGGATCCTACCATTTTAAGATTTAAATTTTATTAGCTTACCTATTTTATATGTTTGAATAATTTATAGGTGGATAGGACTATTTATCCTGCTTTATTTTGCTTATGTTAGATGCATTTCCTTGTGCTACACGAAACAGGAGTTTTGTTGTTGTTGTTGTTGTTGTTGTTGTTGTTGTTGTTGTTGTTGTTACCAGGGATTTTGAATCTGGGAAGCTTAACTGAGCCACATCCCCAGCCTTTTTTTTTTTTTTTTTTTTTTTTTAAAATATTTATTTATTTGCTTTTAGTTGTACACAATGCGTTTATTTTTGTATGTGGTGCTGAGGATCGAACCCGGGTCGCGCACGTGCTAGACGAGCGCTCTACCGCTGAGCCACAATCCCAGCCCCCCCAGCCTTTTTTATATAAATTTTGAGATAGGGTCTCACTAAGTTGCCAAGGCTGGCTACACCTGGCTATAAATTGTTTTGATGGCTATATTCTCACTGAGTAGGAAGGCTATAATCCTGGAAGTCAAATATTTAAATTGTGTTTTATTTTTGGTGTGTAAGTATTGCCTATTATGACTACCTCCTTTTTCTTTTTTTCTTTTGAAAAAAATGTTCTAGCTGGGCACTGTGGTGCACATGTGTTATAATCCCAGCTGCTTGGGAGGCCAAGGCAGGAGGATTGTAGGTTCGAGGCCAGCTTGGGCAATTTAGCAAGGCCATGTCTCAAAATAAAAAATGGAAAAGGCTGGGGATTTAGCTCAGTGGTAGAGTATCTCAGGGTTCAGTAGCAAAAACAAAAAAAGAACAAAACTGTGTTCTTAAAATTCCTTTGGTCAACCATGATCTCATTCTTTCTGGGGACAGAGTGAATTGGGATCTTCTTTCAGACTTGGCAGGTCCTATGGAGTCTCCCAGATACCGCAGTCTAGGCACAGACTTCCTTTTGAAGGGACCCACCCAGCTGGTGAGTGCATTAGGGAGTCTGGGGTGTTCCAGGCATTAGTTGTTCACAGTGTGGCTTTGCTGGCCTCACTTTTATTTGTGGGAATGGCTCCTTCATTGCCCTTTCCTTAGGAGGTTTCCAGCTCCTGACCATCCCTTGTTACTCTCTGTTCTTAGTGTCTCCTTTAACATAAAGCAGCATTTTGGGTTTGAACAGTGTCTGGGACAGCCAGCCTCTGCTCTAAATGATAGTTGTTGCTGGGTGGCCTGTAATCCCAGCTACTAAGGAGGCTGAGGCAGGAGGATCATAAGTTTAAGGCCAGCCTTGGCAACTTGGTGAATCCCTGTCTCAAAATTAAAAAGGTCTAGGGCTGGGGTTGTAGCTCAGTGGTAGAGCACTTGCCTAGCATGTGTGAGGCACTGGGTTTGATTCTCAGCACCACATAAAAATAAATAAACTAAAACAATTTTTTTAATATTTATTTATTTACTTTAGTTGTACACAATGCAATGCATTTATGTTTACGTGGTGCCTAGGATCAAACCTGGGCCGCGCACATGTGAGGTGAGCGCTCTGCCGCTGAGCCACAATCCCAGCCCCAACTAAAACAATTTTAAAAAATTAAAAAGATTTGGGTATGGGGCTGGGGTTGTAGCTCAGTGGTAGAGCACTTGCCTTGCACGCGTGAGGCCCTGGGTTTGATCCTCAGTACTACATAAAAATAAGTAAATAAGAATAAAGATATTTTGTCCATCTACAACTAAAAATAAAAATTAAAAAATAAATTAAAAAGGTCTGGGTATGTAGCTCAGTGGTAAAGTACCCCTGGATTCAATCTCCAGTGTTACCCCCACCCCCACACCACCAGGTGTGATGGTGCACACTTGTAATACCAGTGGCACCAGAGGCTAAGACAGGAGGATCACAAGCTTAAGTCCAGCCTCTGCAGTTGAGCCAAACCTCATTTCAAAATAAAAAGGGTTGGGAATGTGGCTCAGTGGTTAAGCACCCCTAGTTTCTTTTTATTTTTGTTTTAGGTACCGGGGATTGAACTCAGGGGCACTTGACCACTGGGCCACATCCCCAGCCCTTTTTTGTATTTTATTAGAGGCAGGGTCTCACTGAGTTGCTAAGTGCCTCACCATTGCTGGGGCTGGCTTTGAACTCACGATCCTCCTGCCTCAGCCTCCCACAGCACCCCCTAGTTTCAATCTCTGGTACCAAAAAAAAAAAGGTTGTTGCATAGAACCATGGTTTTGGTTTCCGTAGCCAAAGAGGATTTTTTCTTTGCATGCTCTTTCATACCCATAGTTCATTAAATGTAGCAGTCATCTAGAGTACCTTGGCTGTTTTCTGACACTTTCCCATTCTCTGTGTTTGTTGGGTTGTAGAGGAACCCAAATGCAGGACCGTTTCCCTGGTTCATCTTTTCAGTTTCACTGTTTCTCTTTTGTGGTCTGGATTCTGCCATTCATCATACTGCCATTTCAACAAGCTTTGGTAGCCTCCTCTGGGGTGAGCTTGTCTTAACTATCTGTAGAGCAGAGATGACGTGTAATAGGAGGGAACTAGAGGGTCTCACCAGAGATACTGGGTGTGGAGTTACCTGTTCTCATGTGCTACTCTGAGAAGAATCCATGGTCTTATTACTCAGAGTTCCCCTTGTCAGTTCTTAGTGGCTTTGTGCTCCTAAAGGATTTTTTTTTTTTTTTTTTTTTTTTTGGTACCGGGGATTGAACTTGGGCACTTGACCAGTGGGCCACATCCCCAGCCCTTTTTTGTATTTTATTAGAGACAGGGTCTCACTGAGTTGCTAAGTGCCTCACCATTGCTGAGGCTGACTTTGAACTCGTGATCCTCCTGCCTCAGCCTCCCAAGTGCTGGGATTACAGGCGTGAGCCACCGTGCCCGGCTCAGGAATGAATTTTACCGTGTGTTACTATCAAATTGAGAGCATAATCATTTTATAATCCAGATTGGTTATTTTAGTGTTTTTTTTCCTCAAGCTAGGAGTTGCTTTTGTCTTTCCCTCAGTGATGTGCTCCCACTCAGCATACTTATACACTTGAAGGGCTTGTTGGCTCTCCCTGTTTAGGCAGACATTTAGGGGAATGGGGTAGTCTGTTTTCCTGCTTCATGTGGCTTGATGGGCAATTTGGGTGACATGATTTCATCAACATTTATATCAATTGTGCCAGCTGCCTCTTGCACAACACAGTCTATGACATCTGTCTTATCTATGAACCCAGGGCTTCTGGCATGCTAGGCAAGTGCTCTAACCTGCACTCCACATGAGACACTGTAAATGGTTTTCTTCTTCCTGTAATTAGTACTTGGCCGGGCAGGGGTGGAAGGGTGTCATGTTTTAATTCTAGCTTTTCAAGGTAGGAGTGTAGGAGCCAAATTCAGTAGCTGAAAGTTTTGGGAACAGGAGACTCCTTAAATACTAAATGCTTGGAGCTACAAAAGACCAGGGACCAGGGGTAACAAATAGCCTGGTGCATTTTCAGGGGGCTGTCTAGCATGAGGCATCCATATCCTTAGAGGAGGTCCAATCTATTGTAGCCAATCAGGTATTGGGAGTAACTGTCTTTATTTGTGAATTAAACTGAGTTAAACTCATGTTCTCCTGGAAGCGATTGTAGATATAATTGCCCTTTTATTTTTTTGTAGGATATGGAACTTGGAACTCTGGGACAAACAGAGGCAAGTATCATTCCTGCAACCACTCTCCTCTTCCCCAGGATTGAACCAGTTGTTTCTCTGCCACTGCCAGCTTGACCAAAGGGGGATTTGGGTGTCTCTGGGGCAAGCTGCTACATGAGAGGTCTTTATGGAATGGCTGGGGCCCACCCAGTCTTGAGTGGCTAGGGTCCCCAGCTTATCTCTTATGACAGAGACACCCTTTTCTCTGTGTTTGTTTCGGTCTGCCTCCTCCTCCCTGCCCTGCCATCTATCTGTCTCTGTCTCCTTCCCTGCAGGCTACGAGAATTATGGTTATGGCTATGGCTATGGCCAGGATAACACCACCAACTATGGGTATGGTATGGCCACTTCAAACTCTTGGGAAATGCCTAGCTCTGAAACAAATGCAAACCCTAGTGCCTCGGGTAGCGCCAGTGCCGATTCCGTTTTATCCAGAATTAACCAGCGCTTAGATATGGTTCCACATTTGGAGACAGACATGATACAAGGCGGCATGTACAGCTCAGGTGGAGAAAGGTAAGTAGGGGCTTATCTAGGAGCTGAGATTCTACAGGGTATCTCCTACCTGCTGTCATTTCCTTTGAATATGCTTCTGTGACCATTTTCTCCATCCTTGCTCTGTTCTACTGGATGATTTGCTCTCAGTGGGGTCCTGACCTGTGTTGCCCTCATCGTCAGCCTCTCCCTAGCTTCAGGCAGGGAACATGTTCAGATTGGCCTGGCTTCATCGCACCCGCGGATGGCTCCTCAGGAGCAGTGTGTCCAGTGGCCCCTCTCTTTGGTACAACCCTTTGGTGTTCAATTTAGACTTTGCATCTTGCAAGACAGAACAAGGACAGATTGGGTTTGTGTGAAGAGTGGGACAAGCCCTTGGGACTGACCACTGTGAGTTAGGCCATCTCCCATACAGAGGAGGAACAGACATAGACGCTTGCTGGTCATTTTTCAATGCCTTATAAATGTACACCTGTTGAAAATATCCTTATGAGGAACTCTTGCCATCCTCATTTTACAGATGGAGAAACTGAATTGCAGTCAGATCACTCCCTTTGGCAGAAGGCACCCCTTGACCAAGTGGTAGGGCTAGGTGGGACTCATTGCCTATGGGTAGTTGTCATTGATTGAACTGGTATCCATCCAGGGGTATTTGTGTCCTAGTGAGGAGAATAAAGGGGGGCCTGGCTGGTGACTGGTAAGGCCAAATGTGGCCCCAGGGCTGCTGAGGGAGGGAAGAGGGGAACTTGCTTGCGTGGACTTGAGTCCCTGTAATGCACCATCTTGCCATAGCTTGGAGCCCAGGGGACAGGGGAGGAATAGCATTGCTGGCTGCTTCTCTTCTATCTGCTGGTGCCTCCTAGCAACTTAGGTTTGGGGAGGAGAACGAACGTAACCCTAACCCTGTTTATGTGAGGTGTATGTGGTGTGGGCCCTGGGGGCATGGGCTATCATTATGGTTAAACTGGCTTTCTCCTGGGTAGGAGACGTGGCCTCCTTCCCAGTTGCTATATAGGGTTTAGAGCTCTTTTTCCAGTGCCTTGGTAAGGTCACAATGTCTACTAAGAAACATTCACCATTTTGTCTCATTTCTTCTGGGTTGTGAGGGGCTTTGGAGGGTTTTTTTTTTTTTTTTTTTTTTTTTTTTTTTTTTTTGGTACCAGGGATTGAACTCAGGGGCACTCGACCACTGGGCCACATCCCCAGCCCTTTTTTTTTTTTTTTTTTTTTTGTGGTACCGGGGATTGAACTCAGGGGCACTCGACCACTGGGCCACATCCCCAGCCCTTTTTTGTATTTTATTAGAGACAGGGTCTCACTGAGTTGCTAAGTGCCTCGCTATTGCTGAGGCTGGCTTTGAACTCGCGATCCTCCTGCCTCAGCCTCCCAAAGTGCTGGGATTACAGGCGTGCGCCACCGCGCCCGGCCCTTTTTTTGTATTTTATTAGAGACAGGGTCTCACTGAGTTGCTAAGTGCCTCACCATTGCTGAGGCTGGCTTTGAACTCGCGATCCTCCTGCCTCAGCCTCCCAAGTACTGGGATTACAGGCGTGCGCCACCACGCCCGGCTTTTTTGGAGGGTTTTTGTGGGTCCCCCTAGTCATGTAGGATGAGATCTGCATTGTTTCTCATGGGCATCATTTGCCTCAATGGCTAAGCATACATTATGCTGGGATACTTAGCTCTTCCCTTGAAGAGCACCCTTGGGCATTTTGGCTGTCACAAATGGGTTTTGATTTCCAAAGGGCCATGGGAGCAGCCTTGCCTCTCATAGGGTCTTGGATTAGAGCTTTCCTGCTAGGTGTTAGTCCTTCTTAGGGTCCCTAAGTAAGGCCCTTATGAGAATGTCATCTGAGAGGCCCTTCCTCCTTCTAGAATTCTCTGCTTCTTAAAGTCCAGAACATTTTAACTGGCATTTCTGAACTTTGAATCTCCCTGACAGGGCAGGGTGGGTGCTAGAGTTGCATTTCCTGTCCCAGGTCTGGGAGGTTGAAGGGATGGCAGGAGCAGTTGGCTTGGCCAAAGGGTCAGCTGAATATGAGTGAGTCTGAGGGCGCTCTGCCTGATGCTTGCCACGTGTCTCTGCAGATATGATTCCTATGAGGCCTGTGACTCAAGGGCCGTCCTGAGTGAGCGTGACCTGTACCGGTCGGGCTATGACTACGGCGAGCTTGACCCCGAGATGGAAATGGCCTATGAGGGCCAGTATGATGCCTACCGTGACCAGTTCCGCATGCGTGGCGGCGATACCTTTGGTCCAAGGGCTCAGGGCTGGGCCCGGGATGCCCGGAGCGGCAGGCCAATGGCCTCGGGCTATGGGCGCATGTGGGAAGATCCCATGGGGGCCCGGGGCCAGTGCATGCCTGGTGCCTCCCGGCTGCCTTCCCTCTTCTCCCAGAACATCATCCCTGAGTATGGCATGTTCCAGGGCATGCGTGGCGGGGGCGCCTTCCCAGGTGGCTCCCGCTTTGGCTTTGGATTTGGCAATGGCATGAAGCAGATGAGGCGAACCTGGAAGACCTGGACTACGGCTGACTTCCGGGTAAGTAAGGAGGCCTATCCCTCCTAGTCTCTGGCTGGAGTACTGCCATCCCCTCTGACCCAGTTCCCTTTCTCTGGTTCAGACCAAAAAGAAGAAGAGAAAGCAGGGTGGCAGTCCTGATGAGCCGGACAGCAAAGCTACCCGGACGGACTGCTCAGAAAACAGTGACTCAGACAATGGTGAGCATGGGGCCTTGCCTCCTTCCCTTTACCTTGCCTCTATGGAGATTCTGGGCTGCGTTTGACTCCTCTCTCCTTACAGATGAGGGCACTGAGGGGGAAGCCGCAGAGGGCACTGAAGGTATCGACACTATGGAAAAAGGCTCCAGAGCAGTAAGTGGCCCCTGGCCCTGAGCTATTTCTCCCTGCAGGTGGGGCCTGTGAATACCAAACTGAGCTGAAATGCAGGCCTTACCACAGGGGTCCTAGGCAGTATTGTCACCTGTGTGCATGGGTGGTGGGTGACCAGCACCAGCTCCTGGCCCTGGGTCATATTATTTAGAGCCATTATAAGTAACTGCACCCTTTAAAGTTGGATTTTAAAATTATATTAGGAAGGAGAGGATGAGGAAGGAAAAGAGGATGGGAGAGAAGAAGGCAAAGAAGATTCAGAGAAAGGTGAGTCTTCTAGGGGGCCTAGGTTTTGGGTAGCTCTTCCAGGTACTCATATGGGAAGGATCCAGCTGAGGGTAGGGTTGTGGCAGAAATGTGGCTGGCTGGGGACCTGCCTTGTGGGGCCGAGTATGTGCTTGCAGGGACTTTGCTTCCTCCCCTGCCCCTTCCCATCCTTGACCCTGTTCTTCCCAGGTGGAGGCTGTGGATGGCAGTGTTCCTGTCTAGCAGTATTGATTTTGCCTTCAGGTTGGGGCAGCCAGCTAAAGTGTGGGGACCCCTAGGCACAACCCCTGCTTTGGTCCCTCAGTAACGTGCAGTTCCAAGTCCTCAGTGACTGGTGTCTTGAGTTGGGACCCTTGGTGCAGTTTTTACGGCTCTGGTTTGCGTGTCCTCTCCCTTAGCGCCTCTCCAGCCCCTGTTGGGAGTCCGTGTCCCCCCATCTGAGTGATGAGCGCCAGCAGGTACCTACCAGTAAATCCAGCCTTAGCCCACTGTTGCCGCGGTGCCCGGTGGGGGGTGGGCAGGGCCATGTGAGCGGCCTCCCTACATCCCACCACCTGGCCCCTCTGAACATGTGCTAGTGTCCCCCTCCAAGACAGCCTCTTTTTGCCTTCCAGCTTCCCCATGGCCCACTCTACAGAGAGTGTGGGTATCCTGGAAAGCAGAGGGTTCAGCGAGTATCCCCCCATTTCTGGCACCTAGGCCAAACCCACTTCCTGCCCAGCCCAGGGTACCCAACCCTGCTCCTGGCCAAAGGCCTTCCGTAAACAACTGCTCTCAGATGGACCTCTGGAATGGACAGTGGTTGATTCAGCCAATGGCCTTAGGGCCTGCCCTGTCTTGGCAGAGCCAAACTGGTGATTGTGCCAATCTATTCCCACAGGGGCCCTTATCACCCAGGATGAGAGTGGCCAGGCCAAACGCAAGTTACAGGCAAGCAAGAAGAGCCAGGACAAACAGAAAAAGCGGCAGCGAGACCGCATGGTGGAAAGGTAACCAACTTCCCTCCATCCCTTTGCCTCTGCCTCACTCTGGGGCTGCCGCCAGGAGAGCAGGGCCATAGCTCTGCCGTCTCGCCGCCCTCTGGCCTCCCTTGGGAGCCACCACCTGCTCAGCCGTGCATGGACCCTGCTTCCCGCCAGGCCCAGCTCCTAAGGCCTGACTCATGCCCTGCCCCTCTGTGGCCGCCTGGCGACCGCTGGCATCTGTGGCCTGAGACCCGACACTGCTCGGCATCGTTGCCCAGAAACTCCGGCGCTAGGTCACTCGGCGCACGAGCCCCAAGGTGCACTGGGGGCCCGATGCCCCTGAGGGAGGGGGCCAGCTCATCAGAGACTCAAGGTCCAAGGCGCCTGTGCCACCCCAGCTAGCTGCCAAGAGGCCGCCGCCGTGCTCAGGAGAGATGGCAGCACCTGTGGGCTATGGCAGCCTCGGGCCTGCCCTCTGCCCTACCCGCCGGCCCTGTCAGGCCGGGCCTGTCTGTGGCTGAGCCCTTCACGCCCCTTGGTCGGGTCTGTCTGCCCTCAGGGCTCCCGCACTGGCGCTTGCCTCCTCCGCCTCAGACTCTTGCTCTTGCTGGACCTTCCTCAGCCTCGCCGGCGCCCGGCCCCTGGGCTCTCCAGACAAAGCTGACCCCGTGGCCCAGATAAGGACGTCCGGCAGAGGTAGGGACCCGCCCCGAGGCCTCGGTGGCGGCTGGCCTCCTCCGCCCCTTGCCACGGCGGCCTGCTCCAGCCCAGGCCCCAGACCCCAGGCTTCTGCTGTGGACACCAGGCCCAGACAGAGCACCTCGCCCAGGTGACTCCAGGCTGCCCTCTGGCAGGCCGGGCAGGCGCCCTCCTTCCAGCTCAGACTGGTCTCTTCTTGGAAGAGGAAGATGAGGCAGCAGGTGCCCAGGCCTGCTTGCCTTCCATCCCTCCCGACACCACCCCCAAGCATTCTGAGCAGAGGATGGGCTGGGCCTTTGAGTTCCCCAGAACCCAGAAGGAAGATGCAGCACCTTTTCGGGCCCTGCCTCGGGACTGCGTACTCCACTCTGCACCTCAGGGCCACCTGGCTCACGCCAGGGCATCCTTCCTTCCGGTTCCCACCTGGGCCAAGTGCACAAGCTCCTGCCCAGCCTTGGTAGAGTGGCCCTCCGGCAACCTTCCAGCGACTCCTTGCCTGTTGCAGCAGCTGCTGCCTCAGGCTTCGGCCTCCTGCCTGTGGGAAGGAAGAGCTCCTCCCCTGTCCCCTACGTTGCAGTAACTGCAGCCTGCAAACTCTCCCTTTCTGCTCCCGACCCTCCTGGTCCCAGCCTGTCCCACTGCTGGGACCGCACTTCAGAGGCCTGTGAGCAAGCCCTGTTTCAGGGCTTGCAGCTGGGTTGGGTGAGGCAGCAGCACCTTTCCCTGGGACCCTTGCAGCCTCAGCTGCTTGTTTCCCTCCTGTGGCAGGATCCAGTTTGTGTGTTCTCTCTGCAAATACCGAACCTTCTATGAGGATGAGATGGCCAGCCACCTTGACAGCAAATTCCACAAGGAGCACTTTAAGTATGTAGGCACCAAGCTCCCTAAGCAGACGGCTGACTTTCTGCAGGTAAGCCTCAGAGCAGCATAGCTACTCTTGGTTTATTGGGCCCCTGGTGACACAGAGCAGCCCACATAAAATTCTGTGTCTCTGGCAGGAGTATGTCACCAACAAAACCAAAAAGACAGAGGAGCTCCGAAAAACTGTGGAGGACCTCGATGGTCTGATCCAGCAGATCTACAGAGACCAGGATCTGACCCAAGGTGAGGAGGTTCTATCCCACCTCCCACCAGGCAGCACCTCTGCCTGACCTCCTCTGCTTATCCATACAGGATTGTGACATCCCTTTGTTCCTCTGGGAGAGTCAATGAGAAAAGCCTCAGTACTGTGTAGATAATCAAGTTGAGAAGCTGGCCTGATATTTTTCCCAGACTTTGTTTGTCTTAGGCACCTGGGACCAGTGGCGACTACTTCCTTCTTCTTCCCTCCCCCTGCAGAAATTGCCATGGAGCATTTTGTGAAGAAGGTGGAGGCAGCCCACTGTGCTGCCTGTGACCTCTTTATTCCCATGCAGTTTGGGATCATCCAGAAGCACCTCAAGACCATGGATCACAACCGGAACCGCAGGGTGAGTGGCCATAGGTAGCCCCTCCCTCCTATTGGGGAACTGAATGAGGCCTCTGGGGATGTCCTATGGGGGAAGGCAGGGAGCAATAGATAAGGACAGTTCCAATCTAGTACAATCACTGTGGTTACATAGAGAAAGCCGGGAGATGGCCTGGGAGAAGGTGACGTTGAGCTGGACCTTCAAGACCAGTACACCATGGGATGTGGGAACCACCATTTCCATAGGGGCCAACCACCAGATTAGGTTCAGAAAACAGATGGAGAAACATATAATGGTGCACCTGTTGCTGGAGCAATGGTTGGACTTGAGAGATTCATAGGCACTATAATCTAGGGTGAGAGGAGAGCCTTCGAAGAACAGGAACAGGAGGTTGGCCTGTGGGAGTGACCAGGAGACAGGGATGACTCAGGTTTCTGACTCTGGGAGCTGAGTGGACAGTGGTGCTGCTGAGATTATGCATGGCAGGGTGTGGGGTATATCTAGTTCAGAAAGAGAAGGACATCTGGGCAAGAAAATGGGTATGTTCTTTTTTGCTGTCATGTCCGGAGTGCCTAGCACTGAGGCCAGAGAAGATGTTTCCTGGATTGAAATGGTGACATGTTGGGTAGGAGGTAGCTGTTAAAAATCAGGTGGTGCCGGGCGCGGTGGCGCACGCCTGTGATCCCAGCACTTTGGGAGGCTGAGGCAGGAGGATCCCGAGTTCAAAGCCAGCCTCAGCAATGGCGAGGCACTTAGCAACTCAGTGAGACCCTGTCTCTAAATAAAATACAAAAAAGGGCTGGGGATGTGACCCAGTGGTCGAGTGCCCCTGAGTTCAATCCCCAGTACCACCAAAAAAAAAAAAAAAATCAGGTGGTGTGGCAGGACTGCAGTAGGGAGAGAGCACAGAGGCCCGGGACCAGTTATGAACTAAAAGGAGATGTGGCTGTCGTCACAGAATGAGGCCTGTGGGATTTATGAGTTGATAGCACCTAAGGTTAGGATAGGAAATAGCATCTCTCATCCTTTTCCCATACCCATCTCAACTTATATTTGAGGTGGGTCTTCTTCAGTGCACCAGTTCTTATTGAAGTGTCTGGCTTGGGTAGGTGCATATTGAGATTGGCAAATGTCACTAAGAGGTCTAGAAAGATGAGGGAAAGGGTCCATTGGCTTTGGCAACAGAAAAGCTGTATGGATCTTGCCAAGAACAGATTCTTAGGCTGGGAACTGATGGGGGATAGGGAGAGAAAAGACAGTGGACAGTGCAGAATACATGCATTATTAAAATTGTTGAAAAATCTAGGGGTGCAATGATGTATTCCTGTAATCTGAGCTACTCAAGTGGCTGAAGCAGGAGGATGACAGGTTCAAGGCCAGCCTGGACAACTTAGCAAGAAGAGATATAGCTTAGTACTGGGATGTAGCTCAGTAGTAGAGTGCTTGCCTAGCATACAAGAAGCCTGGGTTTAATCTCCAGTGGGCTGCCCCCTCAAATATGTGGGAAATGAGTAACAGCAGTTGATCTTAAAAGAATTTAAATACTACGTGTGTGTGTGTGTGTGTGTGTGTGTGTGTGTGTGTGTGTGTGTTTAATTTCCCCTCTCCATTCCACTGGGGATTGAATCTAGGGCCTCATGTTTGCTATGCAAGCACTACACCACTGAGCTGCACCCCCAGCCCTTTTTATTTACTTTGAGACATGATCTAAGTTGCCCATACTTGCCTCTTAACTTGTGATGCTCTTGCCTCAGCCTGCCAAGTAACTGTGTATATACCACCACACCCAGCTATAAATACTTTTAAAAAAAATATTTATTTTTTAGTTGTAGAGGGATACAATACCTTTATTTTATTTTTATGTGGTGCTGAGGATCGAACACAGTGCCTCATGCATGCTAGGCGAGTGCTCTACCTCTGAGCCACAACCTCAGCCTGACTCTCTTATTTTTTTTAAAGTTCTCGATTATGGTCATGAATAGAAAGCTTCCTGTTATTATTTTAGTGACAGCTTTACTGAGATTTAATTTGTACACTATTTAATTCACCCATTTAAGGTGTACAGTTCAGTAGTTTTTAGTTTATACATAGATTTTTGTATAATCAGAAGCCATTGCCACAATCAATTATAGGATTTTCATCACCTCAAAAAGAAATCCATACCCTTTAGCTATCGCCTCTCATCCTCCCCTTACACAGTTATCACTGTGCTACATATTTTCTCTCTTTTTTTGGTACCGGGGATTGAACTTAACTAGTGAACCACTTCCCCAGCCCTTTTTATGTTTTTTTTTAGAGACAGGGTCTTGCTCAGTTGCTTGGGACTTTGCTAAGTTGCTGAGGCTGGTTTTGAACTTGGGATCCTCCTGCATGGGCCTCCCAAGCCACTGGGATTATAGGAATGTACTACTGCACCCAGCCACATTGTTTGTTTATCCATTCATTTATTTGGGTATTTGGGTTGTTTCTTCCTTTGGGCTATTAAGAGTAATGCTCTCAGGAACATAGTATGCAAGTTCTTCTGTGCACATCTGTTTTCATTTCTCTTGGGTACTTAACGTAGGAATGGACTGCTTGAATTAAATAGAAAATCTTTTTTTGGGGTGTGTGTGGTACTGGTGGTTGAACTCAGGAGTATTCTGCTTCTGAGCTAATATATTCCCAGTCCTTTCTAAATTTTGAGATAGGGTCTCAGTTGCTGAGGCTAGCCTCAAACTTGTGATCCTCCTGCCTCAGCCTCCTGAGTCACTGGGATTACAAGAGTGTACCACCACGCCCAGATTTTTTTTTTTCTTTTATTACTTTCACTTTGGGTTTCATATCAAAGAATCCATTGACAAATACACAATTATGAAGATTTACCCATATGATTTCTTGTTGAAGAATTTTATGGTTCTAGCTTTTACAGTTAGGCCTTGATCCACTTTATTTTTTCATATGGTGTGAGGTAAGGGTCTAACTTCATTCTTTTTTTTTTTTTTTTTTTTTTTTTTTTTGGTACTGGGGATTCAACCCAGGGCCTTGTGCATACAATGCAAGCACTCTACCAACTGAGCTATACTCCTAACTTCATTCTTTTGCATGTGGATATTCAATTGTTTTAGCACCATTTGAAAGAGAAATGAAAGAGACTACTTTTTCCTCATTGAATGATTTTGGCACTCTTGTTGAATGTTAGTAGACCATAGCTGTGTGGGTTTATTTCTGGACTTGGAAATTCTATTCCATGGTTCTCTGTCTTTATGTTAGTACAGTTACATTAGTATGTAATTTATGTTAGCATTTTATGTTAGTAAATAGCCTTCTGATGAGATTTGAAGTGATAAAATGTGCATTTTCCAAATTTATTGTTATGTTTCAAAATTGTTTTGATTATTCTGTGCTCCTTGAATTTCCATGAGTTTTAGGATCAACTTAAGAATTTCTCCAAAGAAGCCAACTGGTATTCTGTTAGGATTGTGTTTATTTTCTAGACCAATTTGTGGAGTTTACCACCTTTACAATAATGTCTACTAATCCACAAACGTGGGATGTCTGAATTTATTTAGACATTCAGTTTCTTTCAAAAACTATTTTGTAGTTTTCAGAATATGTTCTGTGCTTTTTTTGGTGTGTGGTTGTTAAAAAGAAAAACAATATTTGAGAATAAATTTGATTATATTTAGAAATGTAATCAAATTTGGGTCTTGCACATGCTAAGCAGGTGCTATTGGTTTTTTTTTTTTTTTTTTTTTTTTGGTACCAGGGATTGAACTCAGGGGCACTTGACCACTGGGCCACATCCCCAGCCCTTTTGTATTTTATTAGAGACAGGGTCTCACTGAGTTGCTAAGTGCCTCGCCATTGCTGAGGCTGGCTTTGAACTCGCAATCCTCCTGTCTCAGCCTCCCAAGTGCCGGGATTACAGGTGTGCACCACTGTGCCCAGCTAAGTGCTATTGTTTATTAAGGGTACTTCAATGGTCTTTTTAGGTAGAGATCAATTTATTTGCAGAATTAGTTGTACTTTTTCCTTTCCAATCTGGATGCCTATTCTTTCTTTTTCTTAACTAATTACCCTGGCTAGAACCTGTGGTATTATGTTGAACAGAAGTGGTGAGAGTGCATGTCCTTGTCTTCTTTATATTATTGATATCCATTTTTAAAAAAAATATTTATTTATTTGCTTTAGTTATACACAGTGCATTGGTCTTTACGTGGTGCTGAAGATCAAACCCGGGCCGTGCACGTGCGAGGCGAGTGCTCTGCCACTGAGCCACAACCCCAGCCCTATATTATTGATATCTTAAGGGGATAGCCCCAGTCTCATCATTACCCATTTTGTCCCATCATCCCAGGTAGAACACCTATAAAAATTGAGCAATACATGGATCACTTATGGTAACCTTGAAATAATATTTGAATTTTCATTATGTTCATAGAATTAAAAACTTGGGACTTCATGGGTCCAGTATGATAGCCGAAGGTTTTTTTTTTTTTTTTTTGGTGGGTACCGGGGATTGAACTTACGGGCACTCGACCACTGGGTCACATCCCCAGCCCTTTTTTTGTATTTTATTTAAAGACAGGGTCTCACTGAGTTGCTAAGTACCTCGCCATTGCTGAGGCTGGCTTTGAACTCGCGATCCTCCTGCCTCAGCCTCCCAAAGTGCTAGGATTACAGGCGTGCGCCACCACGCCCGGCTAGCTGAAGGTTTTTATTGGTGACCTTGATCTGACTGAGGGGGTTCTCTTCTAGTCCTAATGTGGTTAGTGTTTTTATCCTGAAAGGGTGTTGTATTTTGTTGTTTATAGTATTCTATAATTCCTTTTATTTTTGTAAGGTTGGTAGTGATGTCCTCTAGTCATCTGAGTCTTCTTTTTCTCTTGGTAAATCTTGCTGAAGGTTTATTAATTTTTGCATTTTATTAGAGACTGGGTCTCACTGAGTTGCTAAGTGCCTCGCCATTGCTGAGGCTGGCTTTGAACTCGTGATCCTCCTGCCTCAGCCTCCCAAGTGCTGGGATTACAGGCGTGTGCCACCACGCCCTGCTGTTAATGTTTTTAATATTTGAAAGAATAAACTTTTGATTTCATTGAGGTTTTTTTTTTTTTTCCCTTCATTTTTCGTTCTCTATTAATTTCTAACCTAATTATTATTATTTCCTTCTGCTTGTGTTACATTTAAGTTTCTGGGTTCCCCCACCCCATATTTTTTCCACTTTTTAAAATTTTTTGCATTATAGTTGTACATAATAATGGAATTTATTATTACGTATTCCTACTGTTTCCTAAATGTAGGTGTTTACAGCTATAAATGTTCCTCTAAATACTGCTTTTGCTTCATACTATAAATTTTGGTGTTCAGTTTATCCATTATTTATGAATTTCCCAAATTTGTTTTTTTAAAATTCATTTCTAATTTTATTTCATGTGGAGAACATACACTGCATTTTTTCAGTTTTCTAAATTTACTGAAGGCTTTTTTAATTTTTTTTAATTTTTTTTTATTTTGGTGGTGGTACAGATCAAACTGAGGGCTTTGTGTTATGTGCCAGGCAAGTACTCTACCATGGATCCATATCTCTCACCCCATACTGAGACTTTTAAAATAGCTTAGCATATAATCTATCCTGGAGAATGTTCCCTATGCTTGAGAAGAATCTGTATTCTGTTACTGTTTGCTAGAGTGTTCTATAAATTGCTCTTTGCCTAGTTGTTTTATCATGCTTATTTCTTTGATTTATTTTATTCTATTTTTGGTACTGGGGATTGGACCCAGGGGCATTTAACCACTGAGCCACATCCCCAATTCTTTTTACATTTTACTTAGAGACAAGGTCTCACTAAGTTGCTTAGGGCCTCACTAAGTTGCTGAGGCTGGCTTTGAACTTGTGAATCCTCCTCCCTCAGCCTCCTGAGCTGCTGGGATTACACATGTATACCATCGCGCCTGGCTTATTTCTTTGATCTTTTGCCAAGTTTTTTTTTTTTTGTGTGTGTGTGTGTGTGTAATTAAAGTGGAGTTTTGAAATCAACAATATTGTTGAATTATCTATTTCCCCATTTCAGTTACTGTTTTTCATATTTATATGCTCTCAGTAAGTGCATATGTACTTAAAAATGTTATATTCTCTTTTTTCTTTTTTTTTTTTTTTTTATACCTTTATTTATTCATTTTTACATGGTGCTGAGGATCGAACCCAGGGCCATGCACATACTAGGAGCACTCTAAGGCTAAGCCACAACTCCCCCAGCCCTGTTATATTCTCTTGATAGGTCGGATTTTTTATCATTATAAAATGTGTGTGTTAGTACATTTGTTTTGTTTTGTTTTATGATCTGTTTTGTCTGGTATTCAAATAGCCAGTTCTGCCTTCCTTGGTTGATGATGTTTCTGTGTCCTTTTACTTTCTTTTTAATTTTATCGCGCGTGTGTGTGTGTGTGTGTGTGTGTGTGTACACACATGTGTATGTTACTGAGGATCAAACCTAGGGCCTTGCTTATGCTAGGCAAGTGCTCTACCACTGAGCTACATCCCAGTGATTTGTATTTTTTAATCTAAGGTGTGTCTCCTGTGGACAGCATATAACTCAATCTTGATATTTAGCAGTCCATCCATTCATTTGCATTTAGTGTTAATTGTCCGATTTAATGTCTGTATTATTTCTCTTTTACTGCTTTCTTTTGTATTTAGTTAATATTTTTCACTGGAACATTTTAATTTCTTCAGTGATTTTTATTTTGGTTTGACTTTTTTTAGTGGTTTCTCTAGACTTTTTTTTTTTTTTTTGGCACTGAAGATTGAACCCAGGGGCACTTAATCACTGCATTATATCCCAGTCCTTTTTCTTTTTTATTTTGAGGCAGGGTCTCCCTAATTTGGTTAGAGCCTCACTAAATTGCTGAAGCTGGCTGGCCTCAAACTTGTGATCCTCTTGTCCCAGCTTCCTGAGTTGATGGATTACAGGTGTGCACCACCATACCTGTAGGCCTTACTTTTATACATATAACATCTCAAAATCCACTTCAGATATATCTTAATTCCAAGATTATTGTTACTTCTGTGTAGTGCTTTGTTGTAATTATTACTTTCAATACTTTGTTTTTTAAAGAAGTTGAAGAAAGAATATTGATTGTAACTTTCTAGCTTTTATTAGTATTAGTCATATTTCCCATTTCTCATACTCTTCATTTGTTCCTGTGGAGTTATTTGTGGTCATTTCTGTTGCTGCCCTCACCTGATTTGTTTTTTGTTTGTTGGTGTTTTGTTTTTCCTTAGAGCAAATATATATTTTAATATGTCAGTTTTTTAAAGACTTTTATAATGGAAATTTCAAACATATATAAAGAACAGAATAGCATTATAAATTTCCACATACCCTTCATCAACTCATGCCAGTTTTGTTTCCTAACTCCATCTATTCCGTCTCCTATTTCCCAATTATTATTCTTATTCTTATTCTTATTTATTTATTTATTTATTTATTTGGTACTGGGGATTGAACTCGGGGGCACTTGACTACTGGGCCACATCCCCAGCCCTTTTTTGTATTTTTATTGGAGACAGGGTCTCACTAAGTTATTAAGTGCCTAGCCATTACTGAGGCTGGCTTTGAACTTGCAATCCTCCTGCCTCAGCCTCCCAAGTGCTGGGATTACAGGCGTGCACCACCACACCCAGCTTTCCAAATTATTTTTTAAGTGTATCTGAGATCATCAAATTATTTCATCCATAAACATTACAGTGTTTAGCTCTGACATATAGTTTTAATTCACTAGTATTACTACCCCTAAATAAAAATCAACGATAACTTTTTTTTGGTGTGGTGCTAGGGATTGAGCCCAGGGGCACTTTACCCTTCAGCTACATCCTCAGCCCTTTTTATTTTTTGAGATTCGGTCTTCTAAGTTGCCAAGGCTCAAACTTGAAATCCTCTTGCCTTAGTCTCCCAAGTTACTGGGATTACAGGCATGCACCACTGTGTCCAGTAATAACTTCCTTGTTAATATCTCCAAATAACTGGTAACTGGTATTCATATTTCTTTGATTTTTTTTTTTAAATCAAGAACTAAGGACCCATACTGATGTATATACTGCAGATGATTGCTGTATGTCAACCTGTTTTCAGTACATAGGTTCTTCCTTCATGTCTTTTTTTTCTTGTAGTTGACTTATAGGAAGAAACTGGATTGTTGTTTATCTTGTAGTGTCCCAGAGTGGATTTGGTGGTTATACTCTTTCCCTCACTTCTTTTGTTCTTTACTGGCAACAGTATTTACATTTCTGCACTATATAAGACAAACAGTTGCAACATATCTATATAACTGTGTGTGTTAGTTTTATACAATACTTTTAATCATTTAAGGAAAATAAGAGGCTGGGCGCAGTGGCACAGGCCTGTAATCCCAGTGGTTTGGGAGGCAGAGGCAGGAGGATCGGGAGTTTAAAACCAGCCTCAGCAATTTAGTGAGGTGCTGAACAACTCAATAAGACCCTGTCTCTAAATAAAATAAAATACAAAATGGGCTGGGGATGTGGCTTAGTGGTCAAGTGCCCCTGAGTTCAATCCCCAGTACCAAAAACGAAAAAGAAAATACAGTAATGTGAATATTCATAGAAGAATTTAGTTAATTATAAAAGACATTATAAAGGCATAATTCTTTGTCTTTTTTTTTTTTTTTTGGCACTGGGGATTGAACTCAGGGGCACTCAACCAATGGGCCACATCTCCAGCCCTTTTTTTGTATTTTATTTAGAGACAGGGTCTCACTGAGTTGCTAAGTGCCTCACCATTGCTGAGGCTGGCTTTGAACTCATGATTTTCCTGCCTTAGCCTCCCAAGTGCTGGGATTACAGGCGTGTGCCACTGCACCTGGCCCTTTTTCTTTCTTATACTCCTATTGTGCATAAGTTGGGTCACTTAATGGTGTCCCACCGTTGTCTGAGACTTCCATTTATTTTTAAATATTTATTTAGTTGTAGATGTACACACAGTGTCTTTATTTATATTTATGTGGTGCTGAGGATCCAACCCAGTGCCTCACACATGCGAGGCAAGCGCTTTACCGCTGTACTACAGCCCCTTTTTATTTACTGTCCAGCTTCTCTGGTTAATGTTTTAGTTATTGTACTTTTCAGCTTCAAGATTTATATTTTAGTTTTAGTATTTATTTGTTGGTGTCTGTCTGAAGAGGTGTGTTATTATACCTTTTACTTCTTCAAGCATTTACTTCTTAAGCATTTTTAATTACTACTTCGAAATCTTTATTAAAGTTGACATCTTTTTACTGCCACAGGCATTTTTCTATCATCTGCTATGTTTCCTTGTATGTGGGTCAGAGTTTCCTTTCAATGGCCGGTTTGCTTTTCTTTTCTTCTTCTTCTTCTTCTTTTTTTTTTTTTTTTTTTTTTTTACCAGAGATTAAAACCAGGGACACTTACCCCTAAGCTAAGTCCCAAATCCCCCTCCCCACCTTTTTTTTTTTTTTGGTGTGTGTGTGTGTGTGTGGTGTTTAGAGATTGAACCCAGGACCTTGTGCATGCTAGGCAAGCACTCTCCCAACTGAGCTGCATCCCCAGCCTTGTTTTTATTATTTCTTATACCGTTATTTATTAATTAATTAATTTATTTGTGGTGCTGGGGATTGAACCCAGTGCATTGAGCATTTAAGGAAAGCACTCTACAACTGAGCTATATCCCCAGCCCTATACCTTTATTTTGTTTATTTTTATGTGGTGCTGAGAATCGAACCCAGTGCCTCACAAGTGTGAGGGAAGCACTCTACTGCTGAGCCACAACCCCAGCCCCCTGTTTTTTATTTTGAGACAGGGTTTCACTAAGTTGCTTAGGGCCTTCCTAAGTTGCTGAGGCTGGCCTTGAACTTGCAATTCTCCTGCCTTATCTTCTTCCTGAGTTGCTAGAATTGTAGGCATGTGCCACCGCGTCTAGCTGCAATGTTTCATAATTTTGTGTTCAAAATTAGGCATTTTAGATAGATAATGTATTGGTTAATACATTATAGATAATACTGGTTCCTGCCTCATGTTCAGCATCTTGTTCTTACATTTGTTTATCTATTTGATTAGTGACTTGCCAAGTTCTTTTAGCAAGGTCTCTTTTAGAGAAGTCTCTTTCACCCCCACACTGTAAAGCTCTGGTATTATGCCTTGAATGAGGAAGCCATGGGCATGTGCAGTCATGCTGGCTTGTCTGGGAACCACCCTGACATGGTTTTAGTAGGGGCTCTTTTTTTTTTTTTTTTGGTACCGGGGATTGGACTCAGGGGCACTCGACCACTGGGCCACATCCCCAGCCCTTTTTTGTATTTTTATTAGAGACAGGGTCTCACTGAGTTGCTAAGTGCCTCGCCATTGCTGAGGCTGGCTTTGAACTCCCTATCCTCCCGCCTCAGCTTCCCAAGTGCTGGGATTACAGGCGTGCGCCACCGTGCCCAGCTAGTAGGGGCTCTTTTTGACTGTCTCCCAGACCACCATACTCAGCAGTTAAAGTTTGTTTTCTGGCTGATTGCTATATGGTTCTCAACAGTGCCTTGGGGCATAAGTTGCACTCCACTTTAATCCAATTAAATTTGTGTTCCTTTACAGCATTATTGATTCTTTTTTTTTTTTTTTTTTTTTTTTTTGGTACTGGGAATTGAACTCAGGGGCACTCAACCAATGGGCCACATCCCCAGCCCTTTTTTGTATTTTATTAGAGACAGGGTCTCACTGAGTTGCTAAGTGCCTCGCCATTGCTGAGGCTGGCTTTGAACTCGTGATTTTCCTGCCTCAGCCTGCCAAGTGCTGCGATTACAGGCGTGCACCATAGCTCCTGGCTCTACAGCATTGATTCTTGAGATTATTGTTTGAAATTTATTCTGAACCCAGGGAGGGTGTTATTTGCTGTTTGTTTTTGTTGTTTGAGTTCTCACTAGTAACCTTAGCTACATTATGGTTTAGTTTATATTACTATTAAATCTTCCACTTTCCTTCCAGTTCCTTTTCTCTACATTCTCCATTGTTTGAGAGAGTTCTTAGTCTCAAACTCTTAATACTCTTACCAATGGAGTTGAGAAGAGATTAAGAGCTCATGGATTTAAGGCTGGGCTCTCCTAGGCAAAATCTCTGAGCCAAGGCTCGGGGTGGGGACAAAGGGTGCTTCTGAGTAACAACTCTGGTGCTTCAGGAGAGATGGGGAGAAGTTAGTGGGCTGTGGCCTCTTTTCTGGTATTGATCTACCTCTCTTAGCATTGGACCTCTACTTTATGGACAAGCCAGGGCTATGTGAGCCCTAGTATTCTCAGCGTATCTTACCCTAGGTCATATCTTCATTCTGTGCATGGGGACTGGGCAGAAAAAAAGGAGCTGTCATCTCTCACCTATACTTATTCAGAACTTTGCCTCAGCTGCAGGTAGGTGGGGACAGGATAAGAAGTGCTGGCATCCTGTTCCAGCCCTTAGCTGTAATGAGGTGGGTAGACACTAGGGCTTGTCCTCTTAGTTGCATTGTCTGGAGTGGAGTTTCCATCACACTGAGCTGGGGAGGGCAGGCAGGCAATAGGTCAAACACAGCTGGCACTCTTTCTCACTGGATTTTAGTACTTTTTCCTTGTTAACTATTTCTTCATTTGCTATATGTCCCTTGGACATATTCAGAGACTTTTCTTAGTAATTTTCATCAGTTTCATTGGTGACTGGGTTCATAGAGCTCTTCCAGTTACCATGCTAGAAGACTGTTTTCTCTAGTTAATTTTTAGGAAGGCTTTTTTTTTTTTTTTTTAAATATTTATTTATTTACTTTAGTTGTACACAATGCAATGCATTTATGTTTACGTGGTGCTGAGGATTGAACCCGGGCCGCGCACGTGCGAGGCAAGTGCTGTGCCGCTGAGCCACAACCCCAGCCCTTTAGGAAGGCTTTTAAACTTTAATTCCAAAAATTATATAGAAATAATACCCATGGGGGCTGGGGTTGTGGCTCAGTGGTAGAGTGCTCACCTGTCATGTGAGCGGCCTGGGTTCGATCCTCAGCACCACGTACGAATTAATAAAAGGCATTGTGTACAACAAAAATAAATAAATATTTTTAAAAAATAATACCCAAATGAAATTGTAAATTAGTTTATAATTAAAGACATAAATATGCTTGAGGAAAATATTAGTAATTATTGATCTGTAATTCAAGTGTATAGTCCAGTATAGTTAGGGTTTGTCTCTGAAATGCAAAGATGGTTCAATATTAAATCAAAGAACATAAAATACTGGAAGGGAAAACTATGTACAAATAATTTGATTATGTTCTTAGAGAAGTAGGATCATTCCAGCAAAAAAAAAAAAAAAAAATTGTTTTTAAATATATATATATTTTTGTGTGAAGTACTGGGAATGAATTTAGGGCTGTGAGCATGCTAGGCAAGTGCTCTACCACTTAGCTACATTCCCAGCCCTTTTTATTTTATATTTGAGACAAGGTCTCACTAAGTTTACAGGCTGGCCTAGAATTTGGGATCCTCCTAAGTAGTTGGTATTACAGATGTTTGTCACTGCACCTTGCAAAATGTTCTTAAAAGTTAGTAGAATTTGATAAGGAGGTGGGATTCAAGATGGCATACAAAAAGCAGGTGGTTTTCTTTATTCTAGTAATAACCAGTTAGAAACATAAATGTGCTTAGAAATCTCACAGTAACTACACAGTGTTTGAAGTATCTAGGAATATAGATTTAAAGAAAGGCATGGCACCTTTAAGAAGAACTACAAATATTCTAAGGATACAAATGGAGCAACATAAGGAACATATTGTTTGTAGATGGGGAGTGAATATTTAATAGTAAAACAAACAAAAACCCCAGTTCTCCAACTGATTAGGACAGTATAATTCCCATCATAATCTAGGTTAGGGACAAGTGGATTGGTTCAAAATTTTTAAATTTTTACATTTTCCTTTTCCTTTATTTTATTTGGAAGGGAGTGGGGTGCCAGGGATTGAACTCAGGGGCACTCAACCACTGAGCCACATCCCCAGCCCTATTTTGTATTTTATTTAGAGACAGGGTCTCACTGAGTTGCTTAGCAATTCACTTTTACTGGGATTGGCTTTGAACTCATGATCCTCCCGTCAAAGCCTCCCAAGCCACTGAGATCACAGGTGTATGCCACCGTACCCAGCTATTTTTATTTTTAATTGACACATAATTGTACATATATTTAGGAGATACAGTATACTATTTTAATACTTATGTACAATACATAGCCAAATCAGTGCAGCCGTTAAATCTGTCACCTCATACATTTATCATTTTTTTGGTATTGGGAACATTCAAAGTCTTCTCTATGCTATTTTGAAATATACAATTAATTGTTGTCAATAATACTCTTCTGTGCTGTACTACATTAGAATTTATTTCTCTATGCAATTGCACCCACGAACTCATTAACCATCCTCCTCTCTCCATTTTTCCTTGTACCCCTTTTCAAGCCTTTGGTAACCTCTATTCTACTCTCTACTCCTATGAGATTAGCTTTGTAAGCTTCCACATGTAAGTAAGAACATACTATATTGTCTTTTTTTTTTTTTTTTTTTTTTTTTGGTACCGGGGATTGAACTCAGGGGCACTTGTCCACTGGGTCACATCCCCAGCCCTTTTTTGTATTTTATTTAGAGACAGGGTCTCACTGAGTTGCTAAGTTCCTCGCCACTGCTGAGGCTGGCTTTGAACTCGCGATCCTCCTGCCTCAGCCTCCCAAAGTGCTGGGATTACAGGCGTGAGCCACCGCGCCCGGCTACTATATTGTCTTTTTGTGCTTAAGTTTTCCAAGTCTAACTGTAGCCAAAAAGATTATACAAAGGGCAGTTATGAGTTTACAAATGTTAAAGATTATTACAGCCAGGTATATTAGTGCACATCTGTAACCCCAGCTGTTTGGTTGGCTGAGGCTGGAGGATCACAAGTTCAAGGCTATCCTGGGAGACTTAGCAAGAACCTGCCTCAAAATTTCAAAAGGAATTTTTTTTTAATAAGTGTGGGAGTGTAGCTCAGTGGTAGAGCACTTGCTTAGCATGTACAAGGAGGCCCTGAGTTCTATTCCCAGTATCACATACACACAAAGAAATAGTAGAAACTATTTTGTTAAATTAAAAAAATTGGGGCTGGGGTTGTAGCTCAGTGGTAGAGCGCTCGCCTAGCATGTGCGTGGCCTGGGTTTGATCCTCAGCACCACATAAAGATAAACGCATTGTGTACAACTAAAGCAAATAAATATTAAAATAATAATAATAATAATATACGTTATATATTTATATGTATGTATTATATATTGATTAATATGTGTATATTATAAATACGTGTGTGTGTATTTTTTTTTAACACAAAACAGCAAAAAGTGGTGTTGGCCCAAGAATAAAATAGTACAACCGACAGATCTAGGGAAAGGCCCCAATATGTTTTAGAACTTAATATTTGTATAGGTCTCTTCTCTGAAACTTTAGGGCCAGGTGTTTCTGAGTTAAATTTGGGGTTTCAGAACGATAATATGATAGCCGGGCATGGTGGCACACGCCTGTAATCCCAGCACTTGGGAGGCTGAGGCAGGAGGATCGCGAGTTCAAAGCCAGCCTCAGCAATGGCGAGGCACTTAGCAACTCAGTGAGACCCTGTCTCTAATAAAATACAAAAAAAGGGGGGCTGGGGATGTGGCCCAGTGGTCAAGTGCCCCTGAGTTCAATCCCTGGTACCAAAAAAAAAAAAAAAAGACAATATGGTGTGATCACTAGCCTCCAGCAGGATCTAAGAAAGAGTCTGGTAGTTGAATCATCAATAGTCAAGTGACATACAAGTGGGATAAGGAAAGATGGAATAAACCAGGCACAGTGGTGCACACCTGTAATCCTAGTAGCTTGGGAGACTGAGATAGGAGGATCCCAAGTTCAAAGCCAGCCTCAGCAACTTAGGTAGGCCCTAAGCAACTTAGTGAGATCCTGTCTCTAAATAAAATATAAAAAAGGGCTGGGTATGTGGCTCATTTGTGGAGCACCCCTAGGTTCAATCCCCTATACCAAAAAAAAGATGGTATAAAAACTGAACGTCAGAACCGGGCACGGTGGCACACGCCTGTAATCCCAGCACTTTGGGAGGCTGAGACAGGAGAATCGCCAGTTCAAAGCCAGCCTCAGCAATGGCGAGGCACTTAGCAACTCAGTGAGACCCTGTCTCTAAATAAAATACATAAAAGGTCTGGAGATGTGGCCCAGTGGTTGAGTGCCCCTGAGTTCAATCTCCGGTACCACCAAAAAAAAAAAAAAAAATACTGAACGTCAGACTGGGTATATAGCTCAGTTGGTAGAGTGCTTGCCTCGCATGCACAAGGCTCTGGGTTCAATCCCCAGCACCACACCACCACCACCACCACCCCCCCCAAAAAAAAGAAAAGAAAGAAAAAGTAAAAAACAAGTAACGTCATTCTATGTGTTGTCACCAAATGAATTCCAGGAGAAATATTTTGTTTTCTAGAGGCTTTTTTTTTTTTTTTTTTTTTTTTTTTTTGGTACTAGGTATTGACCACTGGGCCACATCATCAGCCTTTTTTTTTTTTTTTTTTTTTTTTTTTTTCTATTTTATTAGAGACAGGGTCTCACTGAGTTGCCAAGTGCCTCGCCATTGCTGAGGCTGGCTTTGAACTCACGATCCTCCTGCCTCAGCCTCCCAAGTGCTGGGATTACAGGTATGCGCCACCGCACCTGGCCTCTAGAGCCTTTTGGACTTCAGATTTATAAAAACAGATTATAGACCTCTGTTTCAATTCAGCAGGGAAGTGATGATTTATAAATTTCTGGAAAGTAAGTAGGACCTCTGCCTCATACCATGTATTAAATTCCAGAAAACTTAGATCATTTGTTTACTTTGAGTGTGTTAAAGGAAGCCTTCCTGAGCAAGCCAGGAAATCCATACACCAAGACAAGTTAATCTCATAGAAGTGCTGGGCACCAGTGTGCATATCAGCACTCAGGCTTGCTAGTGGGCAGGGAAGTCTCATGGGAAGCAGCACACATTCTCTTTCATCTGGCAGCAAAAATATCCCCCAATGATAACATGCAGTGCTGACAGAAGGTGGGAGGACCAGTTGTGGTGTTTGAAAACAGGGTCTAACCATACTGCCTGGGCTGAAGTGATCCTTCCACCTCAGCCTCCCCAGTAGCTGGGACTACAGGCATGCACTTCACTAGGTTCACTGTTAGTTGTTTTAATGCAGGTGGAAGAAGTGTGGCTTGCTTTTTTTTTTTTTTTTTTTTTTTTTTTTTTTTTTTTTTTTTTTGGTACTGGGGATTGAACTCAGGGGCATTCGGCCACTGGGCCACATCCTCAGCCCTTTTTTGTATTTTATTAGAGACAGGGTCTCACTGAGTTGCTAAGTGCCTCGCCATTGCTGAGGCTGGCTTTGAACTCGCGATCCTCCTGCCTCAGCCTCCCCAAAGTGCTGGGGATTACTTCTCTTTGCATCTGTTAACCCATACTGCCTGGGCTGAAGTGATCCTTCCACCTCAGCCTCCCCAGTAGCTGGGACTACAGGCATGCACTTCACTAGGTTCACTGTTAGTTGTTTTAATGCAGGTGGAAGAAGTGTGGCTTGCTTTTTTTTTTTTTTTTTTTTTTTTTTTTTTTTTTTTTTTGGTACTGGGGATTGAACTCAGGGCATTCGGCCACTGGGCCACATCCTCAGCCCTTTTTTGTATTTTATTAGAGACAGGGTCTCACTGAGTTGCTAAGTGCCTCGCCATTGCTGAGGCTGGCTTTGAACTCGCGATCCTCCTGCCTCAGCCTCCCAAAGTGCTGGGATTACAGGCGTGCACCACCACGCCCGGCTTCTTTATTTATTTTTATGTGGTGCTGAGGATTGAACCCAGGGCCACGCACGTGCTAGGCCAGCGCTCTACAGCTGAGCCACAACCCCAGCCCCTGCATGCATGTTTTGAGATATTAAACTCAGTATTAGGAATTACTGAGAGCTTTACTTTTAATACATTTTATCCAACTGCTTTCCAAAAACTATGTGAACAATTGTTCTTCCCACCAGCAGTCTCTTTTCAGCCTTACCATTACTGCATATGTTGTGTTGTGCTGGGAATCCTAAAGGGATATGTATCATTTAATAAAATATTCTGTTAGATTGTATTCCTGTTTTTATATTCGCTATTGATCATATGGGTTGTGCATTTGGCATTTAATAGGTTTTTTAGTTTGTTCACTTTTTAGAGGTTTTTGTTTTGTTGTTGTACTTGGGATTGAACCCCAGGGATTCTTAACCACCGAGACACATCTCCAGCCTTTTTTATTTTTGAGATAGGTCTCCCTAGGTATGCTTAGGGTCTCGTTAAATTGCTAAGGTTGGCTCTGAACTCGTGATCTTCCTGCCTCAGCCTCCTTACCTGTGGGATTACAGGTGTGCACTGCCACTCTCAGCCCTAGAGTTTTTATATGAGGAAATTAGATTTCAGGAGTAGGCACATAAAGATATATATGGACCTACAGATCTCTCTCTTTAATCAATCACAGTAAGTATGATGTGGAAGGATGGAGCATTTAAGCAAAAGATAAGATCACATCTGGTGGTGGTTCTGTGCTTGTCAAGTGCCCCGAAGATTATACTTGAGGTACATTTAAAGACCCTCAGTCTGGTTAGGGTCTTTGGCGGGGCTGAGCCCTGGGTGTAGAAGTGCGGGTTGGGTAGGGTGGGCTTGCAGGATTCCTGGAGCCACCTCTTCAGCCCTGTCTGCCCTGCCCTGCCCTCAGCTCATGATGGAGCAGTCTAAGAAGTCTTCACTCATGGTGGCCCGCAGTATCCTCAACAACAAGCTCATCAGCAAGAAGCTGGAGCGCTACCTTAAGGTGAGGTGAAGGCGCACACCCCTCCTCCCCCACCAGTCAGCCCCAACTCCAGCCCTAGACTGGTCCCTGTCCCCAACCGCAACCCTGCTCCTGCGGGCCTTTTGCCCCTTCAGTGTCTTCGCTTCTCCTTGCAGGGAGAGAACCCTTTCACTGATAGCCCCGAGGAGGAGAAGGAGCAGGAGGAGGCAGAGGGCAGCGCCCTGGACGAGGGGGCACCGGGCGAAGCTGCGGGAATCGTGGAAGGAGAAGAGATTGCTCTGGTGCAGCCCCCTGTGCCTCCTGAGCCGGCCCCCGGGTCAACGTCGCCGCCTCCGCCACCGCCACCGGAAGAGGAGGAGGAGGGCGTCGTACCCCTGCTGGGCGGGGCGCTGCAGCGCCAGATACGCGGCATCCCGGGCCTCGACGTGGAGGATGACGAGGAGGCCGGTGGTGGTGCCCCTTGACCCGGATCCCAGGCGGGCGGGGCCCGAGTGGCCCGCGTGGCCGAGGCTGGATGTAGAGCCTAATAAAAGTTATTCCTATCCACCTTCTAGTTTGTGTGTCAGTGGGCGTTGCTGGCGGGTGTGGGGAGTGAGCAAAGGGCTACGTCTGCGCGCGGGCGGGAGAGCGAGAGCGGAGCGCGCCTGCGCACGGAGTCCGTGGGAGGGGCGGGGGAGCAGGGCGCGCCTGCGCGAGGGATTAACCCTGAGGCACTGCTGCTCGACCACAACTCCCAAGATGCTATGGGCGCCCATCCTGAGCTACCCGGAAGGCAAGGTAGAACGACGGGGGCGGGCCCTCCCAGATAGTCAGCCAATGGTAGCGAGCGGGAAGAGTGACGTATGCACCTGGTCTTCCAGTAGCGGACGGCGGGAGGTGCGTTGAACGCATGCGTCTTGTGGAAGGCTAGAAAAAGGGTCTGCTGGCGAGTCGCGTCGAAGACATGGAGCAGGGTTACGGAGGTTAGTGTAAACTGCTTGGCGCGGGACGAGAAGGTGCTGTCCGGCTAATGAAGCTACCGTACTGCGGGGTCCGCATTATCGGGCTTTTTGTCGGAACGCGGTTGCCGCAGGCCCAGCCCTGCGGAGAGACTGCCGGGACGCGCGCGCACCGTTCATTGGTCCTCGGCGCAGTCGCTCCTGGGTCGCTGCGTGCGGATTGGTCGTCAGGGCCCGAGGGGGCGGTCGGGACTCGACGGGCCGACGCTGCGGCTAGCTTCTGGGGGCGCCTAGGGCCGTCCCGGCGGCTTTTACCCCAAGATCTGGCGGAGCCCGGGCGGGCATTAGCGACCTCGAAGTTCGAAGTCCCGCCTTTCTTTTCCGAAGACGCCACAAAATGGCGGCGCCAGGGGGCGGAGCTTCAGTTCCGGTCGTGGGGTCGAGGCCCGGGCCTGGGGTCTGCGGCCAAGGGTCGAGTGCGGGAAGGGGTCTCCTGTCTCGAGCAGCCACACCTGGGTCGTTCCGTGGAGGCTCAGCGGGGCTTCCTTGAGAGTACTAGGCTTGGGCACGCGTCCCGGAAGCCATCCGGCCTGCGCGGGGTCAGACCTATTGCCGCCAGCCCCGCGGTGCTGAGTGCGGGCCCACCTGGTGTTTGTTGTCGGTGGGAGCTAGAGACGGCGTAGTTCGAGATCTTGAATATCTTGATTAGGATGCTGAGTATCTTGTGTAAAGGTGGAAACCTGATGTGCTTTGGGCTATGCGACAGACTGGCCATTCTCCTTCAGGCATCCTCTTACGGGGCTAGAGGGCCCGGGGGGTTGTGTAGTAAAGAACGTGCTCCATCTCCATTGGCCTGAAGTATCTGCCTGCCTCGTTGCCGATCTTCTGGAGTTCCTTGTTTCCAGTCTCTGGAATGAGCCTCCTGGGAGATCTTTGCTCTGTGCTGAGAGCCAAGTTTGCCCATAGGGAACAATTGGAACATGCCAGGTGGGGCCCGACCTAGAGCAGAAAACTTAGTGGTATGATGAAAGGACGAGGGTCTTGAGAGGTGGCAAAGTAGGAGGATCCCAGCAGCAGGAGTTGCAGAAAGAAAGGTTCTGAGGGCGGTGCACGTGTGCTTCGTTTCTGCAGGATCTTAAGGGGAGATTCAGCCTGGTTGTCCTGGCCTTTCGATGTCTGGCTAGATCTTCCAGTATTTGACTTCCTACTCTCCAGATTTCCAGCCCCCCGCCCCCCACCACTGGGGATTGAACTCAAGGGTACTCGACCACTGAGCCACATCCCCAGCCCTATTTTGTATTTTATATAAAGACAGGGCCTCACTGAGTTGCTTAGCGCCTTGAAGTTGCTGAGGCTGGCTTTGAACTCGCGGTGCTCCTGCCTCTGCCTCCCAAGCTGCTGGGATTACAGGCCCGTGCAACCGCACCCTGCTCGGCCAGATACTTTTGTAATCCTGTTTTAAGGCCCTTTAGTTTAGAGAGCCTCCCACCCCCCTCCTCCTACCTGCCCTAAACCTTTCAGAAGCAATTAAAATACTGCAACCTCCTGATTTCTTCTGTCTCAGGAAGTGTGTTAAGATTGGGTTGATACACCAGTACCTCACAGGGAAGCAGTGAGTGCTCCAAGGTTAGTGTTTGTTGCAGAACATATGGGGAAGGCTGCTTGGTTTAGCAGGACTGGGTAGCAAGGGGAAGGTATAGCTTGGGGAGGTGAGCAGAGAGCAAACCTAAAGCACAGTAAAACAATGTATCAAGTCCTGTAACTTCTGAGCCCTTAGTGCCCTTGTCTCTGAATGGCATTCAGGGACATCAGCATTTGCTGAGTTTGTCATGTGTAGGTACATGGTAGGCATTCTGTTACTGACTGGAGGTTGTTCTGGTAAGGGAGGCTACATTCTTGCTTCATCAAAGTGAAGTCATTTGATTGGCACAAGCAGTCAGCCTCCTGTGCCCTGCTCCAGGAACACAGATGAAGAGAAGCTACTTCTACTCTTCTGCCTTCAGGGACAGTGGGGCCCAGTTTGATGCCTTAGGGCTAGGCTGAGGTTCTGGGACTTAAAGGCCCTGGGGAGCATTGGATGGTTTAAAGTCAGAAGGGAAACCCCAAGGGGCACAGTTTATATCTCCAGATTCCCAAGTTTCTTTCATGTATGGGGTACTCGAGGCAGGCTGAGCTGTTTTCCCAGCTGCATGGTGGGTGGGTCAACCAGCATGGGGTACTTTGTCCTAATGCACAGCTTGTCCTGTGACATCCTCAGTTGTGATGAGGCTTGAGGGTGGAGGGTGACTGCCCAAGCTGACTTCCAGGCCTGGTTCCCTTCCTTCTTTTTCTGTTTTGGCCTTAACCTGGTAGAGTGTGATGAAGAATCAACCCGTTGGGTGGGAGGATGACTTAGAGGGATGGTGCTACTACAGGTATGCTGCCTTTTTCTAAGGCTGGCACTGAACTCCTAGGAGGACATCCCTTTAGACTCTTCAAAGAACCTTAAAGCCCTCATTCTTCTTTTCACAGGCTATGGGGCATGGAGTGCTGGACCTGCAAACACCCAGGGTAAGCTAGTCCTGCATAATGTGTTACCGTATGAGCTTCCTCCACCTGAGGCCCCAGTGTGGCAGAGCTGAATGTGATGCTTGCCCAGGTCAAGAGCAGTGGTGACCCTGGGGCCAGCAAGCATTTTCTCTAAAGGTTCAAATAATAAATATCTTTGGTTTCGCATGTGATCTCTGTAGTGCAAAAACAGCCAGTGTGTACGTATGGATATTGAAATTTGAATATCAGAATTTTCATGTTACGAAATATTCTTAATTTTAGCAAAAGTTTTTCTTTTTTTTCTCTCTCTCTCTCTTTTTTTTTTTTTTTGGTACCAGGGATTGAACTCAGGGGCACTCGACCACTGGGCCACATCCCCTGAACTTTTTTGTATTTTATTTAGAGACAGGGTCTCACTGAGTTGCTAAGTGCCTCGCCATTGCTGAGGCTGGCTTTGAACTCGCGATCCTCCTGCCTCAGCCTCCCAAAGTGCTGGGATTACAGGCATGAGCTACCGCGCCCGGCTTCTCTTTTTTTCTCTTTTTGATGCTGGGGGTTGAACACAGGGCAGCATTCCCAGCCCTTTATTTTTTATTTTATTTTATTTATTTTGGGGTGGGTACGGGGATTGAACTCAGGAGCACTCGACCACTGAGCCACATCCCCAGTCCTTTTTTGTATTTTATTAGAGACAGGGTCTCACTGAGTCGCTAAGTGCCTTGCCATTACTGAGGCTGGCTTTGAACTTGCGATCCTCCTGCCTCAGCCTCCCAAGTGCTGGGATTCCAGGTGTGCACCACTGTGCCCGGCTATTTTTTATTTTGAGACAGAGTCCTGTCTCAGGCTCTGGAGTCACTGGGATTACCGGCATGTACTATTGCACCTGGTTAAAATATATTTTTTTGTAGGTAAATGGACAGCTGAGAGTATAATCAGTTTTTTTTTTTTTTTTTTCTGTATATGATTAGTATACTTTGCTTTTCATTACAGCTTTAAATGTATAGAATTAAGTGAATAGTACGTAGAGTTCTATATATCTGTCTCCACCCAAGCACATTTTTTTCCTACTAAGATCTGGCAGGAACTATACATGGGGATATAGGCCTGTGATTCTAGCTGCTTGGGAAGCTGAGGCAGGAGAATCCTAAGTTCAAGGCCAGCCTGGGTAATTTATAGACCCAGTCTCAAAATAAAACAAATAGGTTGGGAGGCTGAGGCAGGAGGATCACGAGTTCAAAGCCAGCCTCAGCAATGGCGAGGCACTTAGCAACTCAGTGAGACCCTGTCTCTAAATAAAACACAAAAAAGGGCTGGGGATGTGACCTAGTGGTCGAGTGCCCCTGAGTTCAATCCCCAGTACCAAGAAAAAAAAAAAAAAAATAGGGCTGAGAATATAGTGGTAGAGTAGTTCCCCCTAACATGTACCAGGTCCTAGGTTTGATTCCAAGTAACACGCACGCACACACACAAAGGGGGAGTGGGCAGGGGGTTATGTTTAGTAGTAGAGCATATGCTTAGCATATAGGAACCCATGAGTTCAATCCCTAGCACCCTGACCCTCAAAAAGAAATCTAACATGTATGTTACAGTTGTGTCAAGTAATAAACCAATGTTGATACATTAGTAACTAGTTTTATTCTATTCTATTATTTATTCACTGTATTGTGTTGATAAGCAGTTCATGTGCATTTACATGTAATGAAATGTTCTTTTGAGTTGTTGTTCTCTGACCATTTAGAAATGTAAACCCCTTTCTTAGCTTGAGGGCTGAATAAAATTGGGTAGTAGGCCGCATTCACTAGCATTCACCTGTAATCCAAACCACGCTTAGGCAGGAGAATCTTAAGTTCAAAGCCAGTCTTACCTTGGCAAGTTAGCAAAACCCTGTCTCAATTAAAAGAGGTCTAAGCCAGGTGGCACAGGCCTGTAATCTCAGCAGCTCAGGAGGCTAAGGAAGCACTGAGCAACTCAGTGAAATCCCATCTCTAAATAAAATACAAAATAGGGCTGGTGATTTGGCTTAGTGGTCAAGTGCCCCTGAGTTCAATCCCTGGTACCAAAAAAAAAAAAAAAAAAAAAAAGGTCAAGGATGTAGCTTAATAGTACAGTGCTTAGCATGCTTACAGTCCTGTATTCTGATCCCCAGTAATATTAAAAAACTAAAAACAAACAAAAAACCAGGCAGTGTGCAGGCAGGCTGCATGTGGCCCAGGGCCTTTTACTGACCCTTTCTCTATAGAGTCTAGATCATGATTTTTATCTTATTTTGGAGGACCAGAATATGCTGTCAGGTGGTGAGGGTCATTAGCTTTCTGCCAGCCCCTATTCCAGGGAATTGGGGCTTGGCTTTGTTTTCTGGGCTTGGACCCGGTCCGTACCACCAGTGGAAGTGGGTTGCTTTTCTATCGATTACTCTGTGTCCCAGGAGGAGGCCTCCCAGGTCCCTTGTGGCTCAAATGACCCCTTACTCAGTTGTGTTGAGGACATGATTTTCCACTGATACCCTGTTTGTGTGGTTGGCAGTCCCTGTGCACCTGGTGAAATTGATGCCCCTCACATACTGGTGATTGAGCACTGGGGCATCCTGCCAATAAGCTACAACCCTCAGCCCTTTTGGTTTTAATTTTGAAACGGGGTCTCATGAAGTTGCCCAAGCTGGCTTTGAACTTGTGATCCTCCTTCCTCAGCCTTCTAAGTAACCAAGATTATAGGTGTACATTGCACTACTGTGCTCAGTTTGAGACTGACCTCCCCCCCCCCCCTTTTTTTTTAATACCTTTATTTTATTTATTTTTTTATTTGGTGCTAAGGATTGAACCCAGGGCCTTGCATGTGCTAGGCGAGCACTCTACCACTGAGCCACAAATCCAGCCCAAGAGACTGACCCTTTTAAAGGGTTGTCCCTGGGGTCCAGGCTGGCTTCTCAGCTGATATTCCAGCGTGGACCAGCTTCCTGGGGTTTATGCAGCCTCCTTTCCCTCTCTGGTCCTCATGGGGGGAATTTGGGTTTGCCTAGGAGAGATGACCTGATATTGCTTAGTCTACTTTCTATAGCAAATGAGCAAGCCTAAGGGTAATCAGGGGTGCCTCAGGAGCACTTCTGTGTCCACTGCAGCGTGGCTCTTCTGGAATGAAGTGAAAGTTTTCCCTCCATCTGAAGGGTTTCAGATGCCATTTTTCTGCCAGTAAAGTTCTTGTGTTTTGTTTTGTTTTGTTTTCTCTGAAGGTACATATGGAAGTGGTGTGGCCAGCTGGCAAGGTAAGCCCTTAATGAGGTTCTGTATAGGCAAGTGGGCCTATGAGCTGGCACCCCTGCCTCCCATCCTGGCTGCACTCACAGCTTTCCTGAAGGCTGGGCAGGTCAGGCCATCAATGAGCTTTAGTGTTGTTTTCCTGGCTCTGTTCCTGAGGACCCAGCTGGCCAGAACTGCTATACTGAACATGAGGTGCTGTGGAGGCTCAGGAGACAGGTCTGGCCTTAAGAGGCTATGATTGTGTTCTGAGAGCAGAGCTGGGTCTGTCAATAGCCCAAACTACCACTCCCAGGCCCTCAACCACCTCTGCCTTGAGATGGAGAGCAAGTAATAGGCTTTGACCCAGAAAAGCCACCACTAAGCTGAGGCTGCTCTTTGCTCTGGCCTCTTCCTGCTGCCTTTTGGCAGGTTATATGCACAGTGTGGAGTGATGCCAGCAGCACTGGGTCCCATAACCCTCTCCTTTGTGGGTGGACCAGTAGATGCTCCTCTACACGTGTCTGCCATGGACAAGCCTCATGGCTGCTGAGATCTGACTTGTTTCCTTTTTCCTGTGATAGGTTATGACAACTACAATTACTATGGTGCCCAGAACACCAGTGTCACTGCAGGAGCAACCTACAGCTATGGCCCAGCCTCATGGGAGGCCACCAAGGCCAACGATGGCGGCTTGGCACCAGGGGGCCCTGCCATGCACATGGCATCCTATGGCCCAGACCCATGCACCGACAATTCAGATTCTCTTATTGCCAAGATCAACCAGCGTTTGGACATGATGTCCAAGGAAGGAGGCAGGGGTGGGAACAGCAGTGGTGGGGAAGGCATGCAAGACCGAGAGAGGTGAATATCATCAACCTGAACCCTTTCCTGGGAGACTTGCCTGCCTAGCTTCATGCATATGGGAATGGACGCCCACTCGTTCTTGCCTTTCTCCTGAGTTGGGCCATTTGGTGGTGGCAGCCAGGCCGGGCGTGGGGGCAAAACATTGCAATAGTACTTCACTTTTAGTTTTGAATGAGGGCTTGACTGACTTATGCATCATGCTGCTCCTGTGGTCAAGAGATCCATGCCCTTCATTCAACTATGGAGGGTGTTGATGGGGAGGGGCTATGGGTATAATTCAGTGGTAGAGCTCTCCCTTGGTACGTGTGAGGCCCTGGGTTCCATCCCAGCACTGCAAAAAAATGTAGTTGCTGATGTTTTGCCTTCATAGCATTCAGAAGGGGTACAGAGTGGTTTGGTCAGTTCTGAATGTAAGGGGTCATTTTTGCTGGAGGTGTTGAGGTTGTACTGAGGGAGGGTAGAAGTGGACACTCTAGGTAGCTGGGCAGAGCCCTCAGCTGCCCCTAATGGCTTGTGCTTCCTTCACAGCTCCTTCCGCTTTCAGCCCTATGAGTCCTATGATTCCAGGCCTTGCTTGCCCGAACATAACCCCTACCGCCCCAGCTATAGCTACGACTATGACTTTGACCTGGGAAGCGACCGCAATGGCAGCTTTGGTGGGCAGTACAGCGACTGCCGGGACCCAGTCCGTGAGCGGGGCTCCCTTGATAGCTTCATGAGGGGCCGGGGCCAGAGCCAAGGCCAGGGCCAGGGCCAGGGCCGCTTCCAGGACCGGAGCAATTCCAGCACCTTCATGCGCAATGACCACTTTATGCCACCCTCAGCTTCCTCGGAGCCCCTTTCTGTTTCTTGGAATGAGCTCAATTACGTGGGGGGACGAGGCCTGGGAGGCCCCTCCCCCAGCAGGCCACCTCCTTCCCTCTTCTCCCAGTCCATGGCCCCTGACTATGGCATGATGGGCATGCAGGGAGCAGGCAGTTATGACAACAGTATGCCTTATGGATGTGGTCGGTCACAGACTCGGATTCGGGATCGGGTAAGCACTAAGTTCCATCAGGTCTTCTTGGCTTTTCTTCTTATTAGCCTCACTGAGGTAAAATTTTTGTACTGCAAGATCCACTCATTTTTAAGTGTACAATTCCGCTTTTAGCAAGTTTACAGATTTGTACAACTATCGCCACAATTTTGTTTTAGAATATTTCTATCAACTGAAAATGAAACCCTCGCCAGATAGCAGTCATTCCCTATTCCCTCCCCCAGTCCCTGACAACCATTCATCTGATCCCTGTCTCTGTGGATTTGCCTCTTCTGGACATTTCATGTCAATGGAATCACACATGTGGCCATTTGTGTCTGGCTTCTTTCACTGAGCATGATGTTTTCTTTGAATTTCAACTATGTTGTATTTTCTCTGCTTTTCAAAAAGACTTGTTTTCTGCCTTTGTTCTCGGATCTTAAGAACTCTGTTCTTCATTTCTGTGGGATGTTTTAATGGCCCAGGGAAGTATGGTACATGGGGTATGCTTATATCTGTAGCCCAGGAGGAGAGGGTTTGAGCGCTTCGGACCAGACAGCATGGGCAGGAAGCGAAAGCAGTTTCCCATGTACGAGGAACCAGAAGCCAAACTGGCTCGGGCTGACAGCGAAGGAGATTTTTCTGAAAATGGTATGCCCTGGGGCCGGTGGGCTGGGTGGATGAGATGAGTCAGTTGTTTGTCCAGTAGACAGGGAAATCAAGGGTGGTGTGTTAACCCCATGCTCCCTTTGCCCCTACTGTGTCAGGATGGACTAGTTGCTCTGGTTAGTAAGCATAGGAAAGTGAAAACAGGGAATGACACCACTTACCCAGGGACTGACTTTTTCTTTTCCCTTTTATCTGGCAGATGATGGAGCTGGCGACTTCCGGTCAGGAGATGAAGAATTCAGGGGTGTAAGTTCACCTTTAGGGGCCAGCCTCCTTTGTCTCAGTGGGATCTTTTTCCTTTTTTGCTCTTCTCCTTAAAGAAGTAGGAACAGCTACCCTGTTAGACTCCACTCTACCTACCTCTGAGTGGATCTGGAACCCCAGCTTGTAGCCAAGTTTCTAAGATTTTTCTGACGAGAATAATTCTCTTTCTAAAAGAGCTCCTAGTGGGCTGGGGATACAGCTCAGTTGGTAGAGTGCTTGCTTTGCATGCACAAGGCCCTGGGCTTAATCCCCGGCACCACACAGAGAGAGAGAGAGCTCCTAGCTACTTGCCCTGGCTCTATGTCCTTGTAGCGTTGGACCCAGCCATGAGCATAGTAAATGCAGGGGTTGTGCAGGCTGAGACTGGCAGGCACACACTGGAGGCTCATTGGCTGCCAGCTACGTCCATGTCTTTCTGTCCTCACAGCTAGCCACAGGATAGTGACATCTAAGGCCAGGTCATAGAACCACACCATGTATCTAGGGAGGGTACCTTCCCTGTGTTCTGCAAATTCTGATCCATCTGAGGGGTAGGTCCCGGAGAAGGTTTCTTATGGGAAGCCTTTTTCCAGATTCTTTTGATGGTCAGACAGGGTAGGATACAGTGACTGTAGCTTTTGAGTCTCACTTCCTCTTCAGCTGGTTTTGATCTTTATCAAACCCATGGCTTAAGTCTTGAGTCAGGGAAGCTCTGCAAGTCTTCTGACTGCTACTTTAATCTTCGGCTTACTGCCTAAGGCATTAGCTCTGTTGAGGTATTCAGTTAGAGCAATTGTGTTTAACCTACACTTGATTTGTTAGAATACTGAATAAATATGCACAAATGCTTGGAAATTTGGTGAAGCCTATTTTCAATTAAGAATGCTGGAATTGGGGCTGAGGTTGTGGCTCAGCGGTAGAGCGCTCCCCTAGCATGTGCACAGCCTTGGTTCGATCCTCAGCACCACGTAAAAATAAGGGCATTGTGTACAACTAAAACAAATAAATAAATATTTAAAAAAAGAAAAGAAAAGAGGCTGGGGTTGTAGCTCAGCGGTACAGCACTCATCTAGCACATGCGCAGCCTGGGTTCGATCCTTAGCACCACATAAAAATAAATGCATTGTAGCCGGGCGTGGTGGCGCACGCCTGTAATCCCAGCACTTTGGGAGGCTGAGGCAGGAGGATCGCGAGTTCAAAGCCAGCCTCAGCAATGGCGAGGCACTTAGTAACTCAGTGAGACCCTGCTTCTAATAAAATACAAAAAAAGGGCTGGGGATGTGGCCCAGTGGTCAAGTGCCCCTGAGTTCAATCTCCGGTACCAAAAAAAATAAAAATAAAAAAATAAATGCATTGTGTACAACTAAAGCAAATAAATAAATATTAAAGAAGAGAATGCTGGAATTAGCATGCCACAAATCATAGCTTCTTAACCTACAGTTAATAGATGGGTTCCAGGTATTCTGGGGTGCAAAACTGCAGATGTGCATTTGCTAGGGGGCAAGTTTTTGTAGCTTTAGAAAGAACTGAAAAAGGGTCAGTGATTTAAAGACAGAAAAATCATCACAGATTATCTGAAGGCAATCAGGAACAGCAGCAAGACTTTCAGGCTCCACTCCAAAGTCTTGAGGCTTGTCCTGATGCACAGTGGCTCATTTCCTGGTGGTATAGCATCCTAGGTCTAGGGTAAGACCATTTACCAGGTGTTGACGTGGGCTGGACTTTTTTGTGGAGAATTCTGGAAGTACTACCTCACTGCCCAATTTTGCATATGCCCTTTTTCAGGAGGACGAATTCTGCGACTCCGGGAGGCAGAGAGGTAGGCATTACCCAGTGTCCCTTGTCAAGTGTCCTGTGTCTGTCCTACACTTACCACCCATCACCCAGTCAGGGTGGGCTTATGAGTATGCCATAGGCCTGCATGGAGGGGCCCATGACTTAAGGTAGAGGAGGGGCTGTGGCAGTCATTCTGAGGCTTTGTTCCAAAAAGTCTGGGGCAGTATTTGCTGGAAATGGATCCATTTGCCTTACTTGGTGCAGGCTGCAGAGTCGGGGAGCCCATCTCAGTGTCTGTGACATTTGTGGTGGTAGGAAGGGATAGTCTCAGAAGCCTAAGGGAAGAGGCCCCCATTCTGGCCAGTTATCTCTGTTTCCCTCCAGCCAATGCAGGTTCCTGAACTGTCCTGGACTTTATAAATCCAGTCTGTCAGTTGCCAATCCAGAACTGTGCCCTCAGTCTCTTTGCTAGAGATACTGGCACCTGTAGTGCCTGTGGGTATGTGACAACAGATACCTGTTAGGGCTGGGAGTAAGTTAGTAGAGAGCAGCCTGTCAGATATACCAGGCCAAGGTCTCTAGAGGCAGCAGCCATTGCTCAGCAGGTCCGTTGGTTCAGATACAGGAGACCTAGGAGCCCGAAGTAAGCAGTGGGCAAAGAACAAGCTTATACCCTTCGGAGGGACATGAAGAAACCTGAGCCATAGTCTGCTTGAGTTCTCTAGAAAACTACTTGTTTCTCTTGCCGTCTGGCCATAACTGGCTACCCCAAGGATCACAGGCTGGCCCTGTTGTGGTAAATGGTGAAGGCCCTTGGCTTGGCTTCTCCTCTTAGGTTCTCAAGCTTAGCTGATTCTCTGAGGTGCCCCCACCTTACATATTGAAGCAGTTGTGTCCTTAGTGGAGGACCACACCAAGTGTTCAGCAGCTATGCAGCCGGGTGAATGCTAAAGCAAAGGTGACGTGTTTATTGCGCGCAGGTCCTGCTACCTACCCGGGATGACTTTGCTATTAAACAGCAGTCATAGTTTCAGGCAGTGACCTCTTGCCAAAAGTCCCACACGCCCTTTTGAGAGGCTTCTGAGCAGCGCACGCCGGTCGCCATCTTCGTGGGACAGTATCGGGACTGGCATCAGGGGTAGGGGTCACAGTTCAGATGCTTATCCAACCTTTTTCCAGCATTCAGCCCTGGCCCTGAGCCTCAGGACCTGCTTGGTCTCACACTGGGACGCTGGCCACAGCTCTCCAATGAGCTCCTGTGCTGGCCCCAGGGGGCGGATGGGAGGACCAATTGGTCTCTTCCCATTTTTGTTTCTAGGATTGCTTCCCACACAGCCCTGGGAAAGCCCTAGGTTGGTGGTTTTTGTGAATGGAAGATAGAGGTTGGGCCAGCAAGGACTATCAGACCTGCTGAGGCCCTAGTTCAGAAGAGGCTCTCAGGATGGTCATCCGGAAGGCAGTAGAGTGGCTTGCTTTATTTCCCAGGCCTTCCAGCTGCTGCCTTGGTACCTGGGGAGAATTACTTTCTCTGTAAGTGACAATGTGAGAAGACCCAATGATAGGACACCAGATTGGACTAGCAGGCTGGGGCAGGTCAGAGCAGGCGGGGCTACATGTGAGTGGGATGGACATGCCATCCTAGCCTTGATAGGCCATGTGAGGAGTGAGGTGACTGACTCCTCTGGGTTCGACCCTTATCCATCAGGAGCCTTTGATGGCCCCTCAATGCCTCGGGGTGTCCTGACTCTGCCACATTGTGGAGGCAGAGGCCAGGCATGGGCATAGGGTGTGCTGGCCAGACTGCAGCCCCCAACAAGGCCTTGGAGCTCAGCTCTTCTGCAGGCTCCTCAGAGCATCTCGAAGGGACTTCTTCATTTCAGGAGAGAAAGACGAGGAGGACGAGGAAGTGAAGAAGAGACGGGAAAAGCAGAGGAGGAGAGACAGGATGCGGGACCGAGCAGCTGACAGGTGAGAAGCCAGGAGGATGAGCAGAGCCAAGGAATTAGGCACATACCTCTTTTATTGTGGCCAGACCTGCGCACTGTCTGTGCTTTCCTGAGCTTACCTGTCCTTGCTCCATGGTTTGGGAAAGTCTGGTTTGATCTGACTCCCAAGTGTCAGGAAATCTTAGCTAAGTCAGTGTAGACAAAATGTGGGAAACAGTTGAGAACATGTAGAAAAGATAGGTGTAGTTGCATTTCTGCTCTTGGCGAATCAACCTCTGTGGCAAACTTCTTTCTCAGTCTCGCTTCTGGAATTAGACTTTGCTGGTAGGACCATGTGGCCCATACGTGACCAGCAGGGGTCTCCATTGTGCTCCAGCAGGCCTGAGGCGTGCCATGTCTCCTAGCCTGGCATTTGTCATCCCAGAAAGTGACCTTCATTTAACAGAGCTGACAAAAAGGTGACTTGGTGCTTTATCCAAATCCAGATCACCTCTGGAACAAGATATAGTGCGAATACATGTACACATGATCCTACCATCCAGATTTTGCAGCTTCTCTGTACAGGTTCTCTTTGATTTTAATGTTCTAACAGGACAGGTTTTTCCATGCAAAGAAATGCTTGGCAAAAGACTAGTAGAGACTGGGAAGCCACAGGATCATTTCTGTCTTAAGTGGTATAGAAACTCATCAAAACTTTTGTTTATCAACAGATAAATGATTGGTAGATTAGGTCTATTTTCATGTAACATGGAAACGGAAAGAACTTAAAAATACATATGTATAGTAATCTTCAGACTACACCAGTAACCAAGGATCTCAGTCATCTTAGATTGTCACAGGGGAGGTAAAAATACAGTTGGGAAGTGTGAATTCCCTGCCTATTTTGGTAGCTTTCTGGTAGCTCTCTTCATGGGACTCATGAAATTGTCCTCTGCAAACTCCTCTGGAGTTGTCTGTAAAAGCCAGAGTGTCTGTGATGTAGTCAGAGATCAGAACCAAGCAGGGATCCAACAGAAGTTTGAGTTGGCAGAGGAAAATCCTGAATGCCACCTGCCTGCACCCTTAATCCTCTTGGTTGGGGGTTTAGGGGGTGCTGCAAGCTGCTCTCCCTTGCCGTACAACCTGATTGCATTTGGTGAGGCTTTGGAAGCACATGACAGGAGCCTAAGCTTTTATTTATAGAATCTAGAATGTCAAGACCCGAGGAAGAAATTATTTTGTGTTATGTGAGCTTTGAATTATGTAAAGTCTTCAGAAATTCTTTTCCCACTCAGTACTGGGGATTGAACCTAGGGGTGCTCTACCACCAATCTATATCCCAACCCTTTTATTTTGAGAAAGGATCTCATTGAGTTGCTGAGGCTGGCCTGGAACTTTGGATCCTCTTGTCTCAGCCTCCTTAGTCACTAGGATTACAGGTGTGCAGTGCTGCAGCGACTAAAATTTTTCCCTCACATAAAATAAGATTGTCATATGTATCTGGGTGGCTAAAATCAAACACATCTGAGAAGCTATGGATTTAAATACCAAGTTCCCAGAGCAGTTGGCTAGAATTTGGGGAGTCCACAATTCTAAAAAGTCACCACCTCAGGGTGTTCTCTTAGAGAATTTGGGCCAAAGAGAGACTGATATGTCAAGGAGTTAGAAGGAGTTAGTGTGTGAATCATTTTCCTGAAATAGGTGCATGGCTGTATCCTGTTCTTCAGATGGTGGGGGGAAGTTTGGGTAACTGCTGCTCTGCCTCCCTGCAAAAAGTGAGAAGGCTTGGTTCAAAAATTGTGTTTCCTTTACCATTACAGCTCTCCCCAGAGATAAGCTGGTAATCCTTGCCTCACCATTATTCTTTTCATGTTCCTTTTTCAGGATTCAGTTTGCCTGTTCAGTGTGCAAGTTTCGTAGCTTTGAAGATGAAGAAATCCAGAAGCATTTGCAAAGCAAGTTCCACAAAGAGACACTGCGATTTATAAGTACCAAGCTGCCTGACAAGACGGTAGAGTTCCTCCAGGTAAAGGACACTTGGCTTACACTGCAGCATTTCCCAACTATTCCATAGGTGTCAGATCCCTTGCAGAGAAGGGAAGCGGTAGGGAAATGAGAAGCCTAAATGTGATCAATTTCTTTTTCCACATTGAAATATTTGTACAAATCCCTGAATCAGAGGTGCAGTTGAGAGCTCCAGCTACCATAGTTTCTGCCACAGAGCTCTCAAGTAGCATCTTCCCACCCCCTGTACAGGTGAGAAATATCGTCCTCTCATTTCATTTGGTGCCATATTCCACCCCTTTAGGAATACATTGTAAACAGGAATAAGAAGATTGAGAAGAGGCGTCAGGAACTGATAGACAAGGAAAGCACAAAACCAAAACCAGATCCTTTCAAAGGTGAGTTGTGATGCCAGAAAGCAGGTTATTTTAAATGATCATAAGGCATGGGATGTGACCCTTATAATAGGGCTAGGTGTGTAGCTTATCAGTAGAGTGCTTCTAGCATTCAAGAGGCCCAGAGTCCATCCTTAGCAGAGAGCTGCTGAGAATGTAAAGTCAGGCCCCAAGGGAAGAACCCTTACCAATGGAAAAAAGCCCGAAGTGTGGCCTAATGGAGATCACAGTTCCACAGTCAGCTTATCAGAGTGATGTTAAAAAAATAGTGGTGGGGCTGGGGTTGTGGCTCAGCGGCAGAGCGCTCGCCTTCCACGTGCGCAGCCCGGGTTCAATCCTCAGCACCACGTAACATAAATGTGTTGCATTGTGTACAACTAAAGTAAATAAATAAATATTTAAAAAAATATATATATATATATAGTGGTTCCCCCTGCCCCCTTGTTATGAAGAGAGAAGACTGGAATGATTAGCAAAGTTGACATGTAGAATTCTTGAGTGTAGAGGCCAGCTACTGTGACCCCACATTGCTGTGGGAAAGCAGGCGATACCTTTCTCATTCTGTCCTAACTGAATGGTTAAAGAACATTGCAGGGAGAAAATGTGGGTCTTGTTGGGGAGTAGTGAGAAAGCATCACTTGCTTGGGTTCCATCACAGGGATTGGCCAGGAGCATTTCTTCAAGAAGATCGAGGCCGCGCATTGCCTGGCCTGTGATTGCCTGGCCTGTGACATGCTGATTCCGGCACAGCACCAGCTCCTCCAACGGCATCTGCATTCTGTAGACCACAACCACAACCGCAGGGTGAGTCCTCTGATGTGGGCATAGGTGCCTGGAGGGTGGGGCTCAGACCTTCTATCTCATACCCAAAGTGCTCACATCTATAGGGGCTCTTGCTGTATGTCTACTGTCTATCATTTCATTGGTTATAAGATTCACCCCAATTTCTGTTAAAAAGTACGCTATGTAACATTAAGACTTGTCTCTTGGCTCCCCACCCCCATAATACACACAAAAGTGAGGAAATAAGTTGCTTAGAGTTTATCAAATATAATAGTTGAAATTGTCCTGATTTCAGAATGTTCTCTTAACCACAAGGTACATTCCCCAGTAGCTGAACAACTATGGACATCTGTAAGCTGAGGCTAAGGGCCATTAAGAGCCAAGGGGAGCCGGGCGCGGTGGCGCACGCCTGTAATCCCAGCACTTTGGGAGGCTGAGGCAGGAGGATCGCGAGTTCAAAGCCAGCCTCAGCAATGGTGAGGCACTTAGCAACTCAGTGAGACCCTGTCTCTAAATAAAATACAAAAAAGGGCTGGGGATGTGACCCAGTGGTCGAGTGCCCCTGAGTTCAATCCCCGGTACCCCAAAAAAAAAAAAAAAAAAAAAAAAAAAAGAGCCAAGGGGCCTGGGGGACCTGGGTTTCAGGACAAGTTGTTTCCTTTTGAGCTCATGGGGCCCGAGGCTAAATGTTTAACTTAGGAGTCAGCAAGGTTTATTATTAATTGTTGTTTAAGTCAGTTTCTAAATATATTCAATCCCCCTTGCCTATGAGTTTCACACCTATAGATTGAAGTAGTTACTGATCAGTATAACGACTATATACATAGTATTTACATTGTATAAGGTACTCTTAAGTCATCTAAAGTATAGGGAGGATGTACATGCAGTGCATAGGTTTTATGTAGATGCCTATACCGTTTTTATATATGGATCTTAGCATCTTTGAATTTTGTGATCTGAAGGGTTCCTAAAAGCCCATCCCCTGCAAGGCCATGTATCTGTGACTGGTGACAGGTGATAAAGAGTGGGTGTGGCTACATTTGGTCCCTAGGCTGTAGTGTTATGGGCCTCTGGTTTAATGTGGCATTGTTGTTGGTTTTTGTTTTTCTATCTTTAGTTTATCCAACTAGTAAATGGTGGTTTCAATAGATGCCTACCAATGCCATAATAATATTAAAAATGAGCAAAAAAGCACTGTCCGAGCAAGGGATGTCAGTGTGCAAGCTCTAAAATAGTCAGATGGTTGACACATTCTTACTGCTGCTATTAAACTTATTGTGAAGTCAGTATAACCGAAAGGGCTGAAAAGGCTTACCCATTTCCCCTACTTAATCCATATGGTTTCTAATTGTAAATTTTCTTTCTTCTTCACATGACATGTTGATAGCAATGGCATGTCTCTGTTTTTATCTTCAGATTATTAAACTGTTCTACTTGGTTTCACCATCTTTATTCCAAAGGCTCTCAGATGCCTACTTTCTCTCATTCTTGGAGCCTGGTATTTTGATATTTGTGTCAACAAAGAAGGATATTAATTGCCTCTGAGGGCTGCTTGGCATAATCTGGCTGGTTTGTTCTCTTACTCCTCTGCATTTTGGAAATTCTGTGTTTGGTTCCCTTTCCAGTTGGCTGCTGAACAGTTCAAGAAAACAAGTCTCCATGTGGCTAAGAGTGTTTTGAACAACAGACACATAGTGAAGATGCTGGAAAAATACCTCAAGGTTTGTATTTTGGAATCTAGGGGACAGGAGAGGTCTTTGAAATGGACGATGACGATGAGTATGAAATTATATCCAGAGTGTTTAAAGACTCCATATATATATATATATATATATATATATTTTTTTTTTTTTTTTTTTAAATTCTGATTAGTTATACATGACAGCAGAATGCATTTTGGTTCATTGTACACAAAAGGAGTGCAGCTTTTCATTTCTCTGATAGTGTACAATAAAAGATTCCATTTTTGAGTCTTTTGAAGAATTGAGGGATACTGGAATGCGTCAGCCTTGGCTGTGTGACAACTGGGGATTTCCCAGGAATTTTGAGGATGGGGTACAGTTTAGTTAGTCGTTGTGCAGTGGTGCTGTCATCATGAGAAACACTATTTAGCCATGAAAATAATATACAAATGATGGTGAGAAGCTATTTTTTAAAAAGCCAAGCTAAGGGCTGGGGTTGTGGCTCAGCGGTAAGAGCGCTCGCCTAGCACATGCACTGCCTGGGATCGATCCTCAGCACCATGTAAAAATATATGCATTGTGTACAACTAAAGTGAGTGAACAAATATTTAAAAAAAAAAAAAGGCCAAGCTAAGCATAGTATCAGCATACCTTTAGTCCCAACTACTCAGGAGCTAAAACAAGAGGATAGTGTGAACCCAGGAGTTTGAAGGTCAGCCTGAGCAACATAGTGAGACCTGTTTCAAGACAAAATAAAGGTAGATGGTAATTGTTGAGGAGAGTGATAGAAAGAGAAATTTCACTATTTGTTTTTCATGCTGGGAATTGAATGCAGGGTCTTGCATATACTAAGCACACAGTCTGCCACTGAAAACTATACCCCCAGCCTAAGCAATATTTTAAAACATGCTTCCCAATTTTGTAGGGATGCTGTAGCTTACCTCTTTTAGGGTAGAGATAATTTTAGCATGTGCTAGTGAGAAGTGTGGCTTCTGAGAAAGTTAGACTTGGGTTAGAACCTTCACTCTAACGGTTAATAGCTATGTGACCTCAGGCAAGTTACTGATTTTTTTGTTGTTGTTGTTCTGGGGATTGAACTCAGACGCACTTAACCACTGACCTACATTCCCAGCTCTTTTTATTTTTTTGAGACAGGGCCTTGCTAAGTTGTTTAGGCCCTCACCAAGTTACTGAGGCTGTCTTTGAACTTGCCATCTTCCTGCCTCAGCCTTTAGACCCACTGGATTATAGGAGTGCACCATTGTGCCAAGCAAGTTACTGATCTTTTGCGTCTCATTTCCTTATCTGTAAAGTGAGAACAATCTTCGTGTAAGGGCCATGAGCTTAAATAAAACTAAAATTTAAAAGTAGTCTTCCTATTAACTTGTTTTGTTTTATTAAATCAATTAAAAAATCCTACATCCAAGCCGTGCGCAGTGGCGCATGCCTGTCATCCCAGCACTTGGGAGGCTGAGGCAGGAGGATGGTGAGTTCAAAGCCAGCCTCCGCAATGGCGAGGCACTTAGCAACTCAGTGAGACCCTGTCTCTAAATAAAATACAAAAAAGGGCTGGGGATGTGGCCCAGTGGTCGAGTGCCCCTGAGTTCAATCCCCAGTACCAAAAAAAAAAAAAAAAAATCCTACATCCAAACTATTCCTCATGGTTATATGCTTGAATGAAAAATGCGAAATAGGCGCTGGGGCTATTAGCATATATATGTGAGGCCCTGGGTTCAATCCCCACCAAAAAAAAAAAAAAAAAAAAAGATTGCAAAATAGTTCTGGTGAAGATTTTCTGAGAAGTCTTTTTTGAAGTTGTTGGGAATTTAAGAGATTCTCTGATGGACTGCCAGGCCTGAAAACATGAGCTCCCAGGAACTTGGGCCCCCTCCTCATTTCTCTCACTGATCTGTGTTTCCTTTTGTACAGGGTGAGGACCCTTTCACTAATGAAACTGTTGATCCTGAAATAGAAGGAGATGACAATTTAGGAGGTGAAGATAAGGAAGAGACACCTGAGGAGGTGGCTGCAGAAGTCTTAGCAGAGGTGATTACAGCAGCCGTGAGAGCTGTTGATGGGGAAGGAGTGCCAGCTGGAGAGAGCAGTGAAGTGCTGGCTGAAGGGCAAGTCCCAGTGGGTGCAACAGAGGCCAGCAGTGATGTCCACACCGAACAACTACTGGAAGAGCAGACTTCCTGTGGAACAGCATCTGAGAAGGGCAACACCGAAGCTGAGGCGGGAAATGAGGCCATAGTGCTGGCAGCAGGGGCAGAAAATGCCCTAACAGTGGATGTTCCTGCCCCAGCTGCTGTGCAATCTGAAGTGGGACAAAGTAATGCAGAGGCCAAAGATAATATTCATGCAGAATAATCCTCTTTTTCCCTGTTTCAAGGGATGTGTTATATAATGCATTGTTCTTTCTTCTTTGATTTATAAGCAGTACTAGGGTGTGTGTTACTGGAATATGCTGTAAGCTAATTTTGGTGAAGAGATTCAACCATTTCCTTCTGAACTATGTAACCCATGGGCTTGTCTTACACAGTTGCGTGGCTTTTCACCTTGGTTTGAAAGCAAAAGTACATTCCCAAAGCAGCTCTGACACTTCTCTTTACATAGCAGTTGGATAATAAAATTTAGGCAATTAGATCTTGATACTTGTTAAATATACTCACTGACTGAATGCCTCTTTTTTACCCCCCCTTTTTTGGTTGGGAGCAGCTCAATGTAAGTCACATGTATTGCTTTGTAATGGATTTTTTTTTCTTCCCCTTCAAACATTTGCTTCAGCTTCAGCTTTTAACTTCTGCTTTTGTAGCGCACTGTATGATATGATCCTCACAAGATGTGGCAGCATCTTGTTAGCATGTGATGGTCTTGTCACATCAGTGAACAATGAACTCTTTATCAAGAATTTGATGAATCTGGCAGACCTGCACTACTGGAAATGCACTCAGTTGACACTCAAGAAGAGGAAGCCAGGGGCTGAGGTTGTGGCTCAGCAGTAAAGCACTCACCCAGCATGTGCAAGGCGCAGGGTTCGATCCTCAGCACCACATAAAAATAAATAAAGGTATTGTCTCCAACTACAACTAAGAAAAAGGAAAAAAAATGAAGCCAACTGCATGTCATGACACACCTGTATTCTGAGTGGTTTGGGAGGATTTCAAGTTCAAGGCCAACCTTAGTAGCTTAGTCTCAAAAATAATAAAAAGGTCTGGGGATGTGGTTCACTGATTTAGTGCCCTGGGTTCAATCATCAGTACCAAAAGAAAGGAAAAAAAGTAAGCCAGGCCAGGTGCAGTGACACACCTGTAATATCTGGGACCCTGGAGGCTGAAGCAGGAGGATTGTAAGTTTGAGGCCAGCATTAGCAACTTAGCAAGATTCTCAATAAAAATGATTGGGATTGTAGTTCTGGTAAAGCCCCCCCCCCCCCCCCCCGGGTTCACTTCACAATACCAATAAATAAAGGAAGCCCATCAAGACCCTGGGTTTGATCCCAGTAACAAAGATAATAAACATCTAATTTAGATAAACACAGTTCCACCAGGCCCAGTGGTGCACGCCTGTAATCCCAGCACTTTGGGAGGCTGAGGCAGGAGGATCGCGAGTTCAGGAGGCTGAGGCAGGAGGATCGCGAGTTCAAAGCCAGCCTCAGCAATGGCGAGGTACTTAGCAACTCAGTGAGACCCTGTCTCTAAATAAAATACAAAAAAGGGCTGGGGATGTGACCCAGTGGATGAGTGCCCCTGAGTTCAATCCCCAGTACCACAAAAAAAAAAAAAAAAAAAAAAAAAAAAAACCGAAAATGTAATTCAGTGGTAAAGCATCCCCAAGGTCAATTCCCCAATAAACAAAAAATAAGTAATTTTGAGGTTTGTGAATCTAAGAAATGAAGGCTAGCGGTGTTGAAGGTATCATAATACACCAATTATACTTTCATATAATCAGTATGGGACCATCTTTCCCTTTTGAAATTATACTAATGGGTCTGTTTGCTTGTAAACCTTTTAACTGGATACATCTCACATCTTGAGAAACACTGGCCAGTCAGAAATTATTTTAAATAAGGCAGTCAAATATTTGGTGAGCTATCTACTGTATGTATACCTGGTACTAATTCATGATAACAATTCTAAACTCTCAAGTTTAGAGACAAGATGAACATTAATGAGAAAGTCAATATTAACCAAATGCTGAAATGACCAGCTCAATAGCCAATAAAAAGGTGCCTCAAGAGTCATTTCTGCATATCATTCCTTACTGCTGCATAGAAGTGGCCTAACTGCAGATTGAGCTTGTCCTCTGAAGTTTGTTTTTGTCTTTTGTTTTGGCAGTGCCCTAGTAGCTGGGGTTACAGGTGAGTACCACCACACCTGGCTGGTTACCTTTTTTTTTTTCCCAGTGGATTTTTATTATTTATATGCAGTACCTAGAATCAAACCCAGGGCCTCACACATACTAGGCAAGCAAGCATTCTACCACTGAGCCACAACCCCAGCCCCTCATTACCATTTTTAAACAAACTATTTGGTGGCATTTGGCACATTCACAATGTTGTGCAACCATTGCATTTATCTAGTTCCAAGGCATTTTCCTCACCTTAAAAGGAAACCCTCAAATCTGTTAACTACCCATTTCATCTCCACAGCCTCTGACAATCACTAATCTGCTTTGTCTCTGGATTATCTCTTCAATATATAAAGGGAATCAATATATGATCTTTTGTTTTCATTCACCATAATGCTTTTAAAGTTCCTCTGTTAATACCATGTATCAAAACTTCATTCCTTTTATGGCTGAAAAACATTCCATTGTATGTATATGTCTTATTTTTAATCTTTTCATCGGATTGATAAGGATTACTTCTGCCTCCCCCCTCCTTTTCTTTGTGTAATGGGGATTGAACCCAGATCCTTTCACCACTGAGCTACATCCCCAGCCCTTTATTTTTATTTATTTATTTTGAGGATGGGTCTTGCTAAATTGCTGAGAATGGCATTGAATTTGAGATTCTCCTGTCTCATCTTCCAGACTATCTGGGATTATGCGTATGTGCCATCCTACACAACTCTCCACATCCTTGACAGAACTTATTTTCCTTTTTAAAGAAGTTTCTACCTATCATGGTGGAAGGAATGGCCTCACTGTGGTTTTGTTAAGCAAGCCTCTACGAATGCGCTGTATCCCCAGCACCTCACTGTGGTTTGTTTTTGGTACTGGGGATTGAACCCAGGGGCCCTCTATCACTAAGCTGCATCTCCAGCCCTTTTTATTTATTTTGAGACAATCTCTAAATTGCTGAGGCTGGCCTTGAACTTTGTAACCTTCCTGCCTCAGCCTCCCAAATTTCTGGGATAACAAGTGTGTGCCACCACACCCAGCCCTCCTTGTGCTTTCAACTGGCATTTGCCTAATGAGTAATGATGATGGACATAGCTTTCTGTGTTTGTTGGCCATTTGTGTATCTTTGTAAATCTACTCGAGTTCTTTGTCTATTTTTCCCCTTTCTTTTTGAAATGGGTCTGGCTATGTTGCCTATACTGGGTTCATACTTGTGGGCTCAAACAGTCCTCCCACCTCAGCTTGATTAGTAGCTGGGACCACCATGCCCAGCTTCCATTTTTTTTTTTTGTGTGGTACCAGGGATTGAACTCAGGGGCACTCGACCACTGGGTCACATCCCCAGCCCTTTTTTGTATTTTATTTAGAGACAGGGTCTCACTGAGTTGCTAAGTGCCTCGCCATTGCTGAGGCTGGCTTTGAACTCGCGATCCTCCTGCCTCAGCCTCCCAAAGTGCTGGGATTACAGGCGTGCGCCACCGCGCCCGGCTCCAGCTTCCATTTTTAAGTTGGATTGTCTTTTCAAGTTACAGAAAGTATATTAAACAATTATCAGACATTATTTGCAAATATTATCCCATCTTGTGGATTGTTTTCTCTTTTGAATAGTGCCCTTTGAGGGGGAAAAAAAAAGGTTTTATTTATTTATTTATTTATTGTTTGGTAATGGGGATTAAATGCAGGTGTGCTTTCCCACTGAGCTATATCCCCAGCACCCACCTGCTCTCGCTCTCTCTCTCTCTTTTTTTTTTTTTTAAGATAGGATCTCCCATGCCGGGCGCGGTGGCGCACGCCTGTAATCCCAGCACTTTGGGAGGCTGAGGCAGGAGGATCGCGAGTTCAAAGCCAGCCTCAGCAAGGGTGAGGCACTTAGCAACTCAGTGAGACCCTGTCTCCAAATAAAATACAAAAAAGGGCTGGGGATGTGGCCCAGTGGTCGAGTGCCCCTGAGTTCAATCCCAGGTACCAAAAAAAAAAAAAAAAAAAAAAAAGATAGGATCTCCCGAATTTGCCCAAGGTGGCCTTGAATTTGCAGTTCCCTGACTCAGGCTCCCAAATTGCTGGGATTACAGGCATGTGCCACCAGCCCAAGCAAGGCACAAAAAGTTTTAATCCCCAGTACTGCAAAAATCAATTTTTCCCCCCTAGTACTGGGGATTGAACTCAACCACTGAGCCACATCCCCAGTCCTATTTTGTATTTTATTTAGAGACAGGGCCTTACTGAGTTGCTTAGCCTCGCCATTGCTCAGGCTGGCTTTGAGTTCCTGATCCTTCTATCTAAGCCTCCCAAGCTTCTGGAATTACAGATGTGCACCACTGTGCCCAGCACAAAAAACTAATTTTGAGCAAGCAAAGACAATACTTGCCCACATACTTTCATTTGTTACTTGTGCTTTTCGTGTCATATCTAAAACCAGTGGCGGGCCGGGCGCGGTGGCGCACGCCTGTAATCCCAGCACTTTGGGAGGCTGAGGCAGGAGGATCGCGAGTTCAAAGCCAGCCTCAGCAATGGCGAGGCACTTAGCAACTCAGTGAGACCCTGTCTCTAAATAAAATACAAAAAAGGGCTGGGGATGTGACCCAGTGGTCGAGTGCCCCTGAGTTCAATCCCCGGTACCACACAAAAAAAATAAATAAAATTAAAAACATATCTAAAACCAGTGGCGGGCCGGGCGCGGTGGCGCACGCCTGTAATCCCAGCACTTTGGGAGGCTGAGGCAGGAGGATCGCGAGTTCAAAGCCAGCCTCAGCAATGGCGAGGCACTTAGCAACTCAGTGAGACCCTGTCTCTAAATAAAATACAAAAAAAAAAGGGCTGGGGATGTGACCCAGTGGTCGAGTGCCCCTGAGTTCAATCCCCGGTACCCTCAAAAAAAATAAATAAATTAAAAAAATAAAATAAAACCAGTGGCGGGCTGGGGTTGTGGCTCAGCAGAAAAGCGCTCGCCTAGCACATCCGAGGCCCCTGGGTTCGATCCTCAGCACCACATAAAAATAAATAAATAAATAAAACAAAGGTGTTGTATCCAACTACAATTAAATAATTAATAATAATAATAATAATACCAGTGGCAAATAAAAGGTAATCAGATTTACCTGTTTTCTTCTAAGAGTTTTATAGTTCTCATTTAGACTTATAATCCATTGTTTGGTTTTGCTTTTAGGGGATGAGTTGTACTGGGAATTGAACTCAGGTGCTCTATCACTGAGTTAGATCCCCAACCCTTTTTATTTAGAGACAAGCTTTCCCTAAATTACCCAAGCTGACTTCTAATTTGTGATCCTCTGGCCTCAGTCTCCAAGTAGCTGGGATTATAGGCATGTGGTGGGTACTAGGGATTGAACCCAGGGGCACTTTACCACTGAACTATATCCCTAGCCACTTTTTAGGACAGACTCACCAAACTGCCCATGCTGGCCTTGAACTTGCAATCCTGCTGCCTCAGCCTCCAGAGTAGCTGGGATTACAGGCACCCAGCACCAAGTCCCGCTCCAAAGCCATTTGTTGGAAAGATTAATTTTCTCCTAGTGCATGTTTTTGGCACCCTTATCAACTCAGCTAACCATAGCATATGAGTTTATTCCTGGACTCCAATTGTATTCAATATTTCTATATATCACTCCTTATGCCAGTACAACACTGGAGCTTTGTGCTAAGATTTGAAATTGGGAAGTGTTAATACTTCAACTTTCTCTATTTCAAGACCATTTTAGTTATTCTGTGTTCACTGAGTTTCCATATGAATTGTCAGCTTTTCAATTTCTACAAAGGAGCCTACTTGTACTTGGATAAGGAATCTACAAGTCAATTTGGGAAGTACTGCCATCTTTAGTCTTACAATTCATGAACACAGATATTTTTCCACTTATTTAGGTCTTTTAATAGTGTTTTTTAGTTTTCAGTGCATAACTTTTATAATTTTTTCCTATTTTATTATTTTGATGCTACCATAAAATGTAATTGTTTTCTTAATTTCATTTTTGCATTGTTCATTGTGAGCGTATAGAAATACAACTGATTTTTTTGTGTTATCTTGTATCCTGCAACTTTGCTGAATTTGTTTGCTGGCTCTAATAGTGTGTGTTTGTATTCTTTAGGATTTCCTATCTATATGGGTATGTCACCTGTGAATGCAGATAGTTTCCTATATGGATGCCTTTTTTTATCTTTTTCTTGTCTGTTGTTCTGGCTAGAACTTTCATTATAATGTTGGCATCATTATATAACTTACCTTCTTTCTTCTTTCTTTTTATTTTTTTCTTTTGAGACAGAGCACCTCTATGTTACTCAGGCTTGTCTCAAACTCCTGGGCTCAAGTGTTTCTCTTGCCCCAGGCTCCTGAGTAGCTAGCAATACAGGCCAATGCCGCTGTGCCCAGAAGGTAATATTTCTTTTTCTTTTTTTCCTTTGTGTTGGGGGACGGGTACTGGGAATTGAACCCAGGGTTGCTCTATCACTGAGCTACATCCCCATTTTATTCCTTTTTATTTTGAGACAGGGCAATGCTAAGTTGCTGAGGCTGGCTTCACATTTGCAATCCTCCTGCTCAGCCTCCCAAGTCACTGGGATTACAGGAATGCACTGCTGCAACCAGCAGCATATTTCTTTAAAGTGTATTTACATCCTCAGTAATCTTCCTCCTGACTGAATTCTGTTAAATTTATGTGGAAGACCATTTATTCCTGCAAATAGTATAATTTTAACTGAATACTTTACATAAAGAACATAAAGTGCTGCAGGTGTAGCTCCTCCTGTGATAGAATGCATGATTAGTGTGAGTGAAGCCTTGGGTGCAATCCCCAGCACCAAATAAATAAAATATATAATATCTCCTAATGGTACTAAGTTTATGAGTCACAGGTCAAAAAGTTGGGTATTTTAGTGTCTGCAGGGCCTAGGTATTGTGGATGCAATATCATTGTGTATGCATGTCTTTGCTAAGTAACCTGCCAATAGCTACCCACTCAAGTCTAATCCTGAACCTACTCTATGGGAAATACCTATGTATTTTAGCTTTTCAGATGCCTGCAAGGATTTGGGAACAACTAAGTAGGGATGAAATACAAAGTTCAGAAATTCATGGAAAATTTCCCTTATTTGCTGCCAAGAAATCATCTCTGAAAGAAGTGCTAAATAGTGTCCTCTTCAAAGATAACCCTCATGACACAGGCATGGTGGCACATGCCTGTAATCCTAGTGACTTGGGAGGCTGAGACAGGAGGATGCCAAGTTCAAGGCCAGTCTGAGTAACTTATGGAGACCTTGTCTCAGAAAACAAAAATGGCTAGAGATGTAGCTCAGTGGCACAGTGCACCTGGGTTCAATTCCTAGTACCTTAACAATAATAATAATGGACAGAGATTCTTTTCGGGATGGTGGTACATGCCTGTAATACTAGTGGCTTGGGAGGCTGAGGCAGGAGGATTGCCAGTTCAAAGCCAGCCTCAGCAATTTAGAGAGCCCTAAGCAACTCAGTAAGGCCCTGTATCTAAATAAAATACAAAAAAAGGGCTGGGGATGTGGCTCAGTGGTTAAGCACCCCTGGGTTCAACACCCCATATCATAAAAAATAAAAATAAAAATAAAAGGATCTTCATGGGTCAATGACTAACTTCAAGGTTACAGTGTGTGTGTGCATGTAAGAATTCTCTACTGCATTGGTACCCAAAAAGAAACATGTTTTCTCCTTAAAGAGACTTCAGTTCCAAATTTCTCCCCATTGAAGGACAATGAGAATGTCCCACTCAAATGAACTGACAATAACATTTCAGTCTTCCCCAATGTTCAAAATAACCCATTGTCTAGCTCAAGAATGACAAAAAAGCCGGGCGCGGTGGCGCACGCCTGTAATCCCAGCACTTTGGGAGGCTGAGGCAGGAGGATCGCGAGTTCAAAGCCAGCCTCAGCAATGGCGAGGCACTTAGCAACTCAGGGAGACCCTGTCTCTAATAAAAACACACAAAAGGGCTGGGAATGTGGCCCAGTGGTCGAGTGCCCCTGAGTTCAATCCCCAGTACCACACACACACAAAAAAAAGAATGACAAAAAACAAGCTAAATTTGGTGGCACATGTCCATAATCCCAGTGACTCGGGAGGCTGAGGCAGGAGCATCCCAAGTTCAAAACCAGCCTCGGCAACTTAGCAAGGCCCTAAGCAATTTTGTGAGACCCTGTCTCAAAATAGAAAATGGAAGCAGGTTGTGGTGGTGCACGCCTGTAATCCCAGCACTTGGGAGGCTGAGGCAGGAGGACCGAGAGTTCAAAGACAGCCTCAGCAATGGCCTTAGCAACTCAGTGAAACCCTCTCTCTAATAAAATACAAAAAAGGGCTGGGAATGTGGCCCAGTGGTCAAGTGCCCCTGAGTTCAATCCCTGGCACCAAAAACAAAATTTTTTTTAGAACAGGCCTTCCCATGGGTTCCTTGTTGAAATACATTATCAGCCAAAATAGGCTGGCTTCATCTACAGTGAAAATCTGCCAAGGCATGGGACCCTTTTCTAGCTGGACACAGTGGCACACACATGTAATCCCAGTGACTCAGGAGGCCGAAACAGGAGAATCCCAAGTTCCAGGTCTGCCTTGGCAATTTAGTGAGATAAGATAAATAAAAATATCAAAAGAGCTGGGGTGTAGCTCTTGGCAGAGTGTCCCTGGTTCAATATTCTTAGTACTGCAAAACAAAACAAAACCAAAAACTTTTCTCTTTCCTGCAAATACCAAATAATTACTTCAACACCCAAAGCAGTCTCACTTAACCCATTGCCACACATTCTGGCCTTGAACTTAGGGGATCACCAGAGGCTCAGAACCAAGATTTTGCTTATTTATTTATTGTGCTAGTGATGGAACCCACAGCCTTGCTCATGCTAGGCAAGTGCTCTGCCACTGAGGTATCACCACAGCCCTTGTGCCAAAAATTTAGTTGTACCTTGCTTAGTCTTTAAACTTTCAAATTGCCAGCTTTCAGCATGAGCCTGAACTGAGTTGTCTTGCAAATCTGATCATTTCCTGGCCACACATTCAGAAGTTTGTCCATTTCAACTTCATCATTAACTTTTTTTTCAACATTTATTTTTCAGTTGTAGGCGGACACAATACCTTTATTTTATTTTTATGTGGTGCTGAGGATGGAACCCAGGGCCTCACGCATGCTAGGCAAGCACTCTACCTCTGAGCCACAACCCCAGCCCATCATTAACTTTTTCTATTCACTTCTCTTGTAATTTTCCTCATAGATTGATTCATGCTTCCCCCCCCCACCTCTCTCTTAAAATTTTGAGCCAAACATGGTAGTACACACCTATAATCCCTGGAAATGGGGAGGTTGAGGCAGGAGTATTGCAAGTTTGAGACTCGTTTCCACAACTTATGGAGACACTTAGCAGCTTAGCAAGACCCTGTCTCAAAATAATAAAAATAAGAAGGGATGGGGAGATAACTCAGTGGTAGAGCACCCTGAGTTCAACCCCCAGTAAACCACCCCCCACCAAAACAATAAAGATTGAAAAAAACTGAAACATCACACAAGAACATATGCATAAATCATAGGTGTAGTATTTGACTACAAACCTAATGTGTACTCAGAAAACAATTTTGAGTCATGCAAGATGAAAAAGTTGTAGAGATTTACAGTACAACATTGTGCTCATAATTAACAATACTGCATTGTACATTTAAAAATTTGTCCCTAGAGGGCTGGGTTTGTGGCTCAATGATAGAGCATGTGCTTAGAGTGTATGAATCCCCAGATTCAATCCCCAGCACCCCCCCAAAAAAAAATTGGTTATGAGGGTAGATCTTACATTATGTGTTTTTTCCTAATGTGTGTGCATAGCAAGAGCAGGACACAGCAGGGAACAAGTCAGCAAGGCTATGCTAAGTTTTTGATTTGGGTTTTTGTTTTTTTGCTTTTATTTTTGGTACTGGGGATTGAACCCAGGGGTGCTTAACCACTGAGCAACATCCCCAGCCCATTTTTTTTTTTTTTTTTTTTTTGGTACCGGAGATTGAACTCAGGGGCACTCGACCACTGGGCCACATCCCCAGCCCTTTTTTGTATTTTATTTAGAGACAGGGTCTCACTGAGTTGCTAAGTGCCTCGCCATTGCTGAGGCTGGCTTTGAACTCGCGATCCTCCTGCCTCAGCCTCCCAAAGTGCTGGGATTACAGGCGTGCGCCACCGCGCCCGGCTCCCAGCCCATTTTATCTCTTATTTTGAGACAGGTCTTGCTAAGTTGCTGAGGCTAGCTTTGATCCTCCTGCTTCAGCCTCCTGAGCCCCTGGGATTATAGGTGTGCATCACCATGCCCAGCTGGGACTTTAATTTGGAAAACAAATTCATAAGAGAGGAGAAATAGGACATTGCTAAATCTCAGAAACCTGCCATCTCCTCCCTGCCCATCCTTTCCTGATCATTCCCTCAGTTAACTAGGGATAATTACTTGCTTGTTTTTATAGTTTATTCAGTCTATCTGTTTTTGACACCTACACAATTATTAAACCATCATATATGCACATGTGCCCATTTCTTTGGCTTCCCCTTATGTGCTGAAGGCCGGCTTCAGCAAAGAAGAAGCAGGGTTTTTCTCGATGGTGCTGATGAAAAGAGTTGGCGAGTCAGTGGAAGAAATCAGCACTCAGACACACGAGTCAGGCTGCTGAATCTTCTTTTACTTTCTTTTTTTTTGCAAGTATATAAGCATAATTTTTGGCAGCATACATTAACTTTTTGTGGTTACATCACTCATGTTGCCATATGTGCCTGTTGTGTGTTCAGTTGCACTAATTACTGTTTATTTATGCTACCATCAATGGACATTTGAGTTAACTTTTTTGTGAGCTCTTATGAACAGCACCATTCCAAACCTTCTTTAAACTTCCTTAAGTGTGTCAGCAAGTTTCTAGAATTACTGGGTCATATGGTTCACTGAGCTGCAGCTTTATCAGATAAAGTCAAACTGTTAGATTTTAGTCAAACATAGCATGAACAAGGCCCTGGGTTCAATCCCCAGTACCACAAAAACAAACCAAAGAAAACAAAGATGGTTGAACCACTGTCATTCCTTGTTTGACTTCTTCCTCCCAAGGACTTAAAAAAAAAAAAAATATATATATATATATATATACACACACATACAAATACATACATCTATATAAACACACATATATATTTTTAAATTTTATTATTAAATATTGAGAAAGGGTCTCAACTGAGTTGCTGAGTCTGGCTTTGAACTTGTGATCCTCCTTCTAGCCTCCCAAATCACTGGGATTACAAGCGTGTGCCACTGTGTCCAGTCTATTTTATATTTTTATTATGGTGCTAGGATTGAACCCAGGGGCATTCTATCACTCAGTTACATCCCCTGCTCTTTTTCATATTTTACTTTGAGACAGGTTCTCATGAAGTTGCCCAGACTGGTCTCAAATTTGTGCTTCTCCTGCCTCAGGCTCCTGAGTACCTGAGATTATAGGCATGTATCACTGCATCTGGTCTAATGACTTTTAGCTTATGTACAACCTCTCCATTTTCTTTATACTTTGAAACTTTGAAAAATTTATTTGCCAGGCGTGGTGGCGCATGCCCGTAAATCCTAGACTTGGGAGGCTAAAGCAAGAGGAGCATGATTCAAGGATGGCTTCAGCAACATAGTGAGGCCCTAAGTTAGCAAGACTCTGTCTCAAAACAAAAACTAAAAAGGGCTGTGGATGGGGGAATGTGGCTCAGTGGTTAAGCACCCCTGGGTTCAATCCCCTGTACTAAAAAAAAAAAAAAAAAAAAAAAGAAGAAAGAAAACTTAAACTTACTAAGTAAAAACAGCAAAATACAGATTAGTGAAATAGCAGAGACTAAAATGATCCTCAGGACCTGTTTGTGGCAGGTACAATTGTAATGCTTTAAGCTGAAGCATACTTTTTTTTTTTTAATAGTAGATGAACACAATACCTCTATTTTATTTTTCATGTGGTGCTGAGGATTTGAACGAACCTAGTGCCTCACACATGCTAGGCAACCTAGTGCTCTACAAGTGCTCTAACTGAGCTGCAATCCCAGCCCGTACTTTTTTTTTTAAAAGACACAATACTTTTATTTATTTATTTATTTTTATGTGGTGCTGAGGATTGAACCCAGTGCCTCACACGTGGTAGGCAAGCACTCTACCACTGAGCTACAGCCCTAGCTACAGCCCCAGCTCTGTGTAGCATACTTTTGTTCCTACTGTGTTTGAGTCAAAACTTGGTAAGACAGTTGAGCAAGGTGGTCATACCTATAACCCCACCAAGTCAGAAAGCTGAGGTAGGAGGATTGCAAATTCCAGGCCAGCCTGGCCAATTGAATGAGACACTGTCTCAAAATAAAAAGTGGGGATACAGTTCAGTGGTGGACCATCCCTAGGTTCAATTCCTAGTATCCTTCACAAAAAAAGGCACTCAACCACTGAGCCACATCCCCAGCCCCATTTTGTATTTTATTTAGAGACAGGGTCTCACTGAGTTGCTTAGCACCTCCCTTTGCAGAGGCTGTCTTTGAATTCGTGGTCCTCCTGTCTCAGCCTCCCAAGCCACTGGGATTACAGGTGTGTGCCACTTCCACCCAAATTAAAAAGAAAAAAAAAAATTCTTTTGTAGCTGTAGATAGACAGCATGCCTTTATTTTGTTTATTTTTTAATGCAGTGCTAACGATTGAACCCAGTTTTTCACATGTCCTAAGCAAATGCTCTGCCACTGACAGCCCCAGCGTCCCCCACTCAAATTTTATATAAACTTTTAAAAAATATATATTTAGTTACAACCAGTGACTTGAAAAATTGTGCTCTATATGTGTAATATGAAATGAATTGCATTCTGCCATCATGTATAACTGTTGCCGCCTGAAGCGATGGCCGCTTGGAGCAACGAAGCCGCGGGAAGAAGTTCAGAGGCGAACTGGAAACAAACAGCTTTTTATTCTGATAACTTTTCTCTCTGGCTCTAACAACGACTAACACACACCACACACCACCAAAAAATGGCGCAGACCCCAGCAATCTCAGCTCAAGTCACTCGAGATCCCGGGCCAAGTCCCGTGAGACTACGGAAGGCGACAATGCCCAAATCTCCATGGCCCATAGTCAACCGCAATTTAAGCCATCTCCCCAAACAAGGCTCCTACATATAACAAATTAGAATAAATAATTTAATAAAGAAAAATATATTTAGTTGTAGATGGACACAATACTTTTATTTATTTTTATGTGGTGCTGAGGATCAAACCCAGTGCCTCACATGTACTAGGCAAGCACTCTACCACTGAGCTACAACCCCAGCCCAAATTTCATATAAACTTAAAATGACTTAAAAAGAGTCTATTGCTGGGTCTCATGGTGCATCCCTATAATCCTAACTACTCAGGGGACTAAGCCGGAAGGATGACAAGTTCAAGGCTAGCCTGGGCAATTTATCAAGATCCTATCTCAAAATTAAAAATGAGGGCTGGGCTGTTGCTCAGTGGCACAGCATTTGCCTAGCATGTGAGGCCCTGGGTTCGAGCTTTAGCACTGCATAAAAATAAACAAATAAAATAAAGGCATTCTGTCCATATACAACTACACATTGAAAAAAATAAATAAAAAATGAAGCCAGGTGCGGTGGGCACATGCCTGTAATCCCAGCACTTGGGAGGCTGAGGCAGTAGAATCATGAGTTCAAAGTCAGCCTCAGCAATGGCAAGGCACTTAGCAACTCAGTGAGACCTTATCTCTAATAAAATACAAAAAAGGGCTTGGGATGTGGCCCAGTGGTCAAGTGCCCCTGAGTTCAATCCCTGGTACCAAAATAAATAAATAAATAAATAAAAATTAAAATGATATAGCTCAGTGGTAGAGCCCTTGCAAGGCCCTGGGAGTAATTCCAGTATCACCACCAAAAAAAAAAAAAAAAAAAAAAAAAAATCATAGATTAAAATTGCAGAGTATTTTCTATATGATAGTAAAGAAATATCTACTTGAAAGTCTGGAAGACTTAATTGTAGTCGCCTGAAGCGATGGCCGCTTGGAGCAAAGAAGCCGCGGGAAGAAGTTTTGAGACGAACTGGAAACAAACAGCTCTTTATTCTGGCAACTTTTCTCCCTGGCTCTAACTACACCCCGACACGCCGTCCACGCTCCTCTAACCTCCAAAATGGCGCAGACCTCCTTCGCAATCTCGCTCAAGTCCCTCGAGATCTCCGGCCAAGTCTCGCAAGATCCCGGGCCAAGTACGGAAGGCGCCAATGCCCAAACATGTCCAAAGCCAAAGCCCGTAGTCCACCGCAATTTAAGCCATCTCCCCAAACAGGGCTCCTGCATTTCCCCCCTTTTGTTTTAAAAGAGGTAATGCTCTAGGACGTCTATGTGCAACCAACATTCTTACCCGTCATCGGATAATCAAGGCTGTGCCCTTGACTCCTGTCTTAGGTTGATATGTCGGCCACATGAGACTGTCCCGTGCGACTGTGCCTGTCTTAGGTTGTCCCCCTCTGGGGATCTTACCCGTCATTGGCTAACCAGCCATCCAATGGAGCCCTTTAGGATCGACTGTGTATGATGACTAACAGCCGTCCAATTGTGAGGAGATGTTGCGGCTTTAAGGCAACAAGCCTTTTGGTGACGAGCCAAATTGTATAGCATATCAAATTGTTTAAACAAATTATTTGCCCTAAGTTTCATCAAGTAACACACTGAATTCTCTGGACAAATGTCCGCAAGTCATTGTCCCGTAAAGTCCCAAACAATGAAAGATCAAAATGTCCATTTGTTATAACACGTTGATGTAGGAGGTCCCATGCATGTAGAGCAGAGGCCACACTGTTGGTGAGGTTGTTTGATGCTTGAGCAGCAGGGATGCTTGTGGTGACCGCGTTCCCTGCAGCTATAGCAGCAACCGTCTTTTTTATATCTAGATAATGCCACCGGCAAATCTTCAGGGCCCGCTACCTAGAAACTCAAGCATCAATTATTAAAGGAAAGGCAGTGTTATTTCAGCACTGAGTGAAGAGTCGAATTGTCAAACTAAAAAACAGAATTATTAGATTAGAAAATTAAAGTTGATTTCTGCTCATACACATTGTTGTTTGAGCTCACACAAACATAAGTTGTCAAAATATCATATTGAGAACAAAAGAAAGAAAGACTGAGGGTATTTACTGTATTAAAGATAGATTAAAGAAAAGCTAAAGGCACTTTGGAGAAATAATTTGTCAGCTGGAACCCTCAAGTCTCTGTATACACAGCAATTTTTTACCTGTTGAGATAATTGAAATTAATCAGCTATTAAACAAATGAAGTTAATAACAAATGAACAATCTTATGTCAAAACACCAAATATTAGGTTATATAGCACTAGTCATATTGTTTGCTAAAGAGAAGTCCCAGGGATACCTATAATCAAAATTGAAAGTACCTTCATTTATAAAATTATTTACCTAAATTGAATACTCTCAACCTAAAATGAATTAAAGTTATTTGGATCCATATATATATATATATTATTAGATCCATATATATATATGTTCTTTTTCATAAGCGCTTTGTTCTTTGTGACGTCACACTGGACAGACGAACAAACATACAAACATATATTTGTGACGTCACATTAACATGAAATGTAGACAAATGTACAGACATAAAGACATGTATAAAAAGAAAAAAAAATACAATTGTGTGCACACTAAAGAGAGATCTCCTCATCCCGGCCGGGAGGAATGACTCTTGAGTTGTGAAACATTTTGAAGGATACTTTTGAGGGAGTCATTCTATATCTTCATCTTGGTCTTCTTGATTTTGTACCTTTTTTATTAATCTTGATTCCTCAACAACTACATCTTGATCATTTTGATGTGGTACCTGCTTTATTAATCTAGATGGTATCCATATTGGAGAGGATTCGTGTTTTGGAAAAACACAAACAGATCCTCTCCCCCAAATTAATACTGGATCTGGACCCTTCCATGTACCTGAAAGAACATCCTTCCAGTAAACCAAGGGTTTATGTTGTTGGTGTGGATTCCAATGTCTGTCTCCAGCAGAATAACCATTAGAGTCTAAAGTTAAAAAATTTAAGGTAAACAGGGCAACTGCCAATCTGTCTTTAGGACTTTTCCAATTTCCTTCTTTTTGTTTTAATAACATAATTTTCAGTGTGCGGTTTGCTCTTTCAATAATGCCCTGACCCTGAGGATTGTATGGGATGCCTGTTTTATGGGATATGTTGAATTTTGCGCAAAACTGTTTGAAAGATGAGGACGTATATGCGGGGCCATTATCTGTTTTAAGCATTTTGGGGATGCCCAATGCAGCAAAAGCTTGTAAACAATGAGATGTGACATCTTTAACTTTTTCTCCAGAATGTAAGGAAGCAAAAATCATGCCTGAGCATGTATCTATGGTTACATGAATAAATCGCAATTTTCCAAAGCTTGGCTCATGAGTAACATCCATCTGCCACAAATGATTGGGCATTAATCCTCTAGGGTTAACACCAAAATGAGGATTGGGCAAATGTGTCATACAAGATTTACAATCTTTTACAATTGTTCTGGCTTGCTCTTTTGTAATTTTAAACCTACGTTGCAAGGTGGTGCTGTTGACGTGAAACTGGGAATGAAATAAAGTAGCTTGTTGTAGCGCTGAAAGTATAAATATTGTTTTTGTAAGTTCATCAGCCTTTTGATTACCTTCATGGAGGGGGCCAGGCAAATTAGTATGTGCTCTAATATGGCCTACGAATAGAGGTTCTTTTCTTGCCCACAAAAGTTTTTGTATTTGATAAAACAATTTAAAAGCTGGAGTATGAGGTGCTATTGGTCCTGCTAACTCTAATTTTGGGACGGCTTGTACAATATAGTGGCTATCTGAAAAAATGTTTATGGGCTGGTCTCTAAAATTTTCCAGAGCTCTTACCACAGCTTCCAATTCCACTAGTTGAGCTGATTTGTGTGCAGTTATGTAAGTCATATTTTCTTTTGTAGTGACTATTGCAGCAGTACCATTTGAGGACCCATCTGTAAATACATTAAATGCCTTAGGAATAGGTTGATTTTTTATTACCTGTGGAAATATAATAGGATGATTAATACAAAAAGATAATATAGGAGACTTAGGAAGGTGATTATCAAAATTTGCAGAGGTAGAGCATCTAGCTATAGCCCAGTCATTATCGTTGAAGCATAAATATTCAATCTGTGACGATGAATAGGGAGTAATAATAGTAGCAGGGTGAATGCCAAATATTTTAGTAGAAGTTTTAAGTCCTTGAAGAATAAGTTTAGCCACCATGGAGGTATAAGATTCAATTATACTTTTAGGAGAGACGGGCAAATGTATCCATAATAAAGGCCCTTGTTGCCAAAATACTCCTGTGGGTGTATATTGTGAAGAAATAATAATCAATATCAGCGGTTGAGTTAAATCAAATCTGTCACAATGAGCTCCTTCGATGGCTTTTTCTACTAACTTTAAAGCTTTCCTAGCATCTGGAGTCAGTGTTCGTGGTGAGGATGGATCAGGGTCCCCTCGAAGGATATCAAATAAAGGTTTTAATTGGCCAGTAGTGAGGTTTAGTGTAGGGCGAAGCCAATTAATGTCACCCAGCAGTTTTTGGAAATCATTGAGGGTGGTTAAATGTTCTTTATTTATTAAATTTTTTTGGGGTCTAACAAAAGTATCCATGATTTTAAATCCTAAATATAATATGGGAGATCTAGTTTGAACTTTTTCTTTTGCTATATATAATCCGTATTTTTTAAAATTTTCTACCATGTCACTGAATATATTAAATAAGATTTTTTGATTAGGGTGGGCCAGTAAAATATCATCCATGTAATGTAGACACATGAGGTTTTGATAGTTATTTTTAATGGGTTGGATAGCCTTGTCCACATATATTTGGCATATGGTGGGGCTATTAGCCATTCCCTGTGGTAAAACCTTCCATTGATATCTCTGATCAGGGCCATTATTGTTAATAGAAGGAACTGAAAAAGCAAACCTGGGGGCATCCAGAGGATGTAGGGGAATAGAAAAGAAGCAATCCTTTATATCAAGACTAATAACATGGAAACTTTTTGGAATAGCTACAGGATTCGGAAGTCCAGGTTGAGTAGGGCCCATGACTTGCATGGTTTTATTAATTTGTCTAAGATCATGTAATAATCGCCATTTTCCTGATTTTTTCTTGATCACAAATATGGGGGAATTCCAGGGAGAGGTGGAAGGTTCTATATGTCCTGCTTCTAATTGTTCCTGAACTAGTAGGTGGGCCGCTTGTAATTTCTCTTTAGATAGGGGCCACTGAGGGACCCACACTGGCTTATCAGAAAGCCATGGTATTTTTAAAATTATTTTCTCAGTGGCCCCAAAGAAAAATGTCTTTTTCCTATATGATAATGATTTCTTTTAGGGTTACGCTTACCCTGTACTTTTTGATAATGATTTCTTTCAGGGTTAAGACTACCCTGTATTTTTTCACATTTAACACTTGCAGATTTGGTTGCAAGGTGTACTCCCATTTGTTGTAAAATATCTCTTCCCCATAAAGTAACTGGTAGGTTAGGTAAAACATAAGGCTGAAACGTTCCTTTATGTCCTTCATCATCCTCCCATTTTAAAATTACTGCACTTTTTTCTGGGAGGTTATTATATCCCAAGCCTCTTAAACTGGTTGAAGCTTTTTGCAGAGGCCAGTGTTTGGGCCATTGTCGTAAATTAATGATGGAGGAATCAGCTCCAGTATCTATAAGTCCCTCCATTTCTATTCCTTGGATTCTTATTTTACACATAGGCCTCCTAGTACAGTCTCGAACCCAGCAAGCCATGGGACTCGAATCAGTGGAACAAAATCTTGTATTGTTCCCTTTTTGAGGCATACTCATTTTAAATGAATTATGTAAATTTGGAAGGAGAAGCAGCTGAGCAATTTTATCTCCTTGATTAACAGAACTTATACTTTGGGGTGAGCTAAGCATTATTTTTATTTCCCCTTTGTAGTCTGAGTTTATTACACCTGGGGTCACTTGCAAACCTAATAAGCTTTGAGGACTTCGCCCGATAATAAGTCCTACAGTCCCTGAGGGAAGAGGTCCCCTGACTCCTGTGGGAATCAGTTGAACCCCCATTTCAGGTGTTAACACTATATCGGGCGGTGGAACAGAGGTCTAATCCTGCATTTCTTCCTGTTCCTCTGGTGAGGGAGTGGATGGGTAATAGGGGTTGTGTCGGGGAAGCATCTGAATGGATGCTTGAGGATACTCCTCTTCCAATGCCTCGTACATTTGTGGGCCCCGGGGCATTGGGCCCCGTGCCCCGTTTTTTGAATTCCTGAACAAAGGATTTCCATGGATGTCAAATTTTGAATAACATTTATTGGCCCAATGATTTCCCTTTTTACACCTGGGGCAGCAACCTGGAGCACGGTATGAATTTGGTCTTATTTCTCTTTTGGATTTTGCCTAGAATAGCCTGATTGATTATGATAATTTTTCCTGGAATATCCTGATTGATTATAGTGTCTAGGTTGAGTCCTTGTGAAATTCTGAGGGGCAGCATCTCTAACAGCTGCTGCAATCATATTCCCTGTGACAAAGGCATCATTTATATCTTTACATAGTTGTATATATATGGAAAGATCCTTTTTATTTCTCCATGGCCTGATGGCTTCCTGGCAATATTTATTAGCGTTTTCATATGCTAATTGAACAACTAATGGCATAACTTGATCAACGTCTCCAAAAACTCTACCTGCAGTTCTCAAAAGTCGATCAGCAAATTCAGCATATGGTTCATTAGGTCCTTGAATTACTTTGGACAAGCTACCTTGTAGATCCCCAGGTCCTTGTACAGTTTTCCATGCCTTTAAGGCAGCTGCATTTATCTGAGCATATACTCCTGGGGTATAATATTTTTGAACCTGTACGTCTGCGAATGGCCCTTCTCCTGTGAGCATTTCTATATTATGGTCTCCAAACCCTGCATCTGCATTTATTTTAGCTGTTTCTATACAAAGTTCTTGAAATTGTGATCGCCAAACCAAGTATTGTCCCCCACTTAATGTTGCTTTACATAGACGTTTCCAGTCTGAGGGGGTTAAGCTAAAGGTGTTAAGGGACTCCAGTATACTCAACGTGAAAGGAGCTTGGGTCCATATGTCATTACTGCCTCTTTGAGAATTTTTATTGTTTTGAAATCTACTGACTGTGGCCCCTCTCTCCATTTTCATATTCAAATACTGGCAGTTCCCAACGTATCTGTGAGTTACCCTCAAGAGCACATAAGCGCTCAGAAAGACTTTTTATTTCTATTTCTAGGGTATGCAAACGCCTAGTGATACCCTTCATATTTTCTGTAATAGATTCCACCCATGGGGGAGTGGAGGACATAGGTTCCTCCACTTGATGGTCCCTTATCTTGGTCTTCCTTAATTTCCTTTTGTTCATTTTTTCAGAATCACTTTTACTTAATTCCTCCTCACTACTACTACTCTCATTGGTCCTAACTGACTCAGTAACATCCTGAGTCCCGGATTCAATTGAGAGCATGTATCCTTGAACTATCTCTAATAAATCTTGAATAGCTTTAGCAGCTCGGATCTTTGTCATTTTTGAGCCCGCACTGATACTATCCTTACTGGCCCTAACTGACTCAGCCGAGGCCAAGCTTTCATGATCACTTTTTCACTTTTTTCCAAATTCTCCTCACTAATAACTGACTCAGCTATATCAAAGAATCCATCAAGAGCCTTGTACACTTGGGTCTTAGTTATTTTCGAACCCATTTTAACCGCTCTGACTAGAGACTCCTGCGAGGTTCCTCAGTTCTTACCTGCCGTGTCGATTCCCCGTCCGGGCCACCACCTGTAGTCGCCTGAAGCGATGGCCGCTTGGAGCAAAGAAGCCGCGGGAAGAAGTTTTGAGACGAACTGGAAACAAACAGCTCTTTATTCTGGCAACTTTTCTCCCTGGCTCTAACTACACCCCGACACGCCGTCCACGCTCCTCTAACCTCCAAAATGGCGCAGACCTCCTTCGCAATCTCGCTCAAGTCCCTCGAGATCTCCGGCCAAGTCTCGCAAGATCCCGGGCCAAGTACGGAAGGCGCCAATGCCCAAACATGTCCAAAGCCAAAGCCCGTAGTCCACCGCAATTTAAGCCATCTCCCCAAACAGGGCTCCTGCACTTAATTGTTTTTGTTCCTTTCCTTCCTTCCTGTACTGGGGATTGAACTCAGTAACACTCTACTGAGCCATATCCCCAGTACTTTTTATTTTTATTTTGAGACAGATCTCACTAAATTGCCTATGTTGACCTCAAATTTGTGCCAACACACCTGGCTTGTTATATTTCTTTTTTTCTTTTTAGGGTACCTGGAATTGAATTTGAGCACTGAGCCACATCCCCAGCCCTATTTTGTATTTTATTTAGAGACAAGGTCTCTCTTGAGTTGCTTAGGGCCTCCCTTTTGCAGAGGTTGGCTTTGAATTCGTGATCCTCCTGCCTTAGCCTTGCAAAATGCTGGGATTACAGGTGTGTGCCAAGGTGTCCAGCTTGTTATATTTCTTTTTTTGGCACCAGGGATTGAAGCCAGGGGTGTTTAACCACTGAGCCACATCCCCAGCTATCCCTTTTTAATATTTTATTAAGAGACAGGGTCTCGCTGAATTGCTAAGTACCTCGCTAACCTGCTGAGGCTGGCTTTCAACTCATAATTCTCCTGCCTCAGCCTCCAAAGTTGCTGCAATTACAGGCTTGCGATGCTGCACCCAGCTCTTGTTATATTTCTTTATGTAATAACTGGCCAGTGTGTCTTCTATTTTCCTCTTAGTATTCATAAAAAAATGACAGATATTACTATGTGATTTTCAAACTGCCAGCTTCCAATTACTTCTAAAAGTGTCTTTTGTCTGTAACAATAATAAATTAAATGGATAATGTAAGAACAACTAAGGGAAAAGGCAACCTAAAATAGATACATTCTTGTTTCCTTAACAACAATAAACTAGTTGTTATTTCATATTTACACAGCCCTATGTACATTTCTATTTTTTTCTTCTGATCATCTTCCACAAATTGCTGAGTGTGCAAAATTAGTAGCCAGAAGATATTCACAAATTTCAATACTCTGCAACACAAAATTAGAAGGAAGCTTTGAGGAATCAGTTACAATTAACAACTTTTAGTTCTTGCAATTAATTATTTATCTCATGCTTTGTTAAATGAAGAGTAAATTGAGCACAGTGGGTACATGCCTACAATTCCAGCTACTTGAAAGGGTGAGGCAGGAGTCTGAGGCCAGCCTGGGCACTTTAGGAGACGTGTCTCAAAATAAAAATTGCTTCTTGGCCTTTTGGCTAAAATCAAGTGTAATATCTGATCAAAATAAAATAAAAAGGGCTGGGGATTAGTGGTAGAGAATCTGCCTAGCATTTGAGAGGCCTTAGGTTTCATCCTCATTACTGCAAAAAAATGAATGAGGGGCTGGGGTTGTGGCTCAGCGGTAGAATGCTGGCCTAGCACGTGCGCAGCCCGGGTTCGAACCTCAGCACCACATAAAAATAAAGGTATTGTGTACAACTAAAGCAAATAAATAAATATTTTAAAAATGAATGAATTAATCAATAAGTAAATAAATAAATAAATAAAAGGTGAAATTTAGTTTTTAGTTTGCTTATTAGGACTCATCAGTAATTTATGATTGCCCTTGGTTAATCATGAACAAACACCAAAGTAGAAAATTATATATATGTGTGTGTGTATGTATGTATATATATGCCCACATATGCACACATATATAATATATGGTGTATATATGTGTATGTATACATATGTATATACATATAATTTTTTTAATGTTTATTTATTTATTTTAGTTGTATACAATGCCTTTATTTTTTTTTATGTGCTGAGTATGGAAACCCGGGCCGCACACATGCTAGGCTAGCGCTCTGCCGCTAAGCCACAATCCCAGCCCTACATATAATTTTTAAAGAATTGGTGGTACTGAGGATACATCCCTAGCTCTTTTTATTTTGCGACAGGGTCTTGCTAAATTGCGGAGGCTGGCCTCCACCCTGCAATTCTCCTGTCTCAGTTTATGCAGACAATGAGACAGCAAGCCCAGCAAAAAGCAATTCATTTTACTGTTACCCAGCCATATCAATGTATTCTAAAATAAGAAGTCATGAGGAAAATTTTTACTGCCTAGAATTTTTAATTTTATTAAAAAAATTTTTTTTGACCTGGGAATTGAAACCAGGGGTGCTTTATTGAGCCACATCCCCTGCCCTTTTCTTAGTGTTTGAGACAGGATCCCACTAATTTGCTTAGGTTCTAGCTAAATTGCTGAGGCTGGCCTTTCCATTCTCCTGCTGCAGTCTCCCCAGTTGCTGAGGTTATATATAAATTGCTGGGATTACAGGGATGCACCACCACGGTGTCCTGCTGGAATTTTGTTTGTTTGTTTTGTTTTCTTGGTAGAATTTTAGGAGTCGGGTTAGTTTACTTTCTTTTCTTTCATTCCGCCCCCCCCCCCCCCCCCCCCCCCCTCGGTCTCTCGGTGGTGTTGGGGGTTGTGCTTGCTGGGCAAGCATTGTACTATTGAGCTACAACCCCGTCTATTTTTAAAAGATGGTACTAAAAATGCTGAGAGTGAAGACAAAGGCAAAAGGGAGAGGCGGTGGTTGTTTCCAGGTTTGAAAAATTTCACAGAATCGTCACTTTAAGTTGCAAGAGACTTAAACCTAACCTCCATTTACAGATCACAAAAGACCTTCTGTGCTTCAGGTCGATGTTTTCTTTGCAAGCCCCAGAAGGGGTCTGTGATTGTCCAGGAGTCATACATCTAGACTAAGCACATACTAGGAGGAGTTGACTTATGGGTTGAATCTTAAGGATGAGCGGTTAGTCGGACGACATCTGGAAAAAGAGTGCCTTGGGCTCGGAGACCAGATCTTAAGATCCTAGGAACCAGCTAAGAAAGGTGCCGTGTCCGCCTAGTGACAGCCTCCTCTCACCTCCTTTCCTTCACTTCACCTCAACCCCAGCTCCCGCAGCGTAGCTCTCGCCTTCGCGTCCCGGCACCACCGACTTCAGCGCTCAGCTTTCACTGAGGTGTCCTCCCTCAGACAGGAGTCTCTTCCTGACCTCTTCCATCAGTCCTCGGGATCTCTGAACACGTCCTCCCTCTCTCTGAGGGTCTATCATCAATATCCTCTTAAAATTTTGGACGCCTGTCTCAATCTTCAGATCTTTTCTCTCGGGCGCAGCCTCCAGTCTGTGGGTCTCCCTCAGCTCCCTCCCTTGGTCTGCGGGGCCCCCTCTCTAGTCTACAAAGTCCGTGGAGCCCCTTTGCTCAGTCCCCGGGGTCCCCTCTCCGGTCTGAGAGCTCGCCCTCATTAGATCTTCTGGGTCCCTTCTATCAGCCCGCGACATTACCTCAAGCCCTGCACGTAAAGAACCTGCACTCTCCTCACCTCCGGAGTTACCTCTGTGCAACTTACTCGCTCGCTCCCGGCGCCGGGACAGTGCGCGCACGCAGGGCGGCGGCGACAGCACGTGGTCGCGCGCGCAACGTGCGCGGTGACGTCAGCGCGCTGGCGGCGGCGGCGGCGGCGGCGGCGGCAGGGCTGTTTGTTCTGCTCTCCGCAGCCGAGGAGCCGAAGCAGTGGCGGCGGCGGCGGCAGCTGCCGGCGGTGCCTGCGGGCGAGCTGGGCCTGTGAGTGCAGCGGAGCGGCGGGCGCGGCGGGCGGGCCCCGGCGCCGCGCAGGCAGCCCCGGAGAGGGGGCGGCGGCAGCGAGCGGCCGGCGGGGGCGGCGTGCGGCCTAGAGTATCAGGTAAGGACCGGTGCCCTTCGGGGCGACGGGCGCGCAGGGCGGGCAGTGGGGGTCCACGGCGCGTCCCGCGTAACCTGCATTGCGTAATGGGGCCGGTGCGCCACCACCTACGCCATCGGCGCGGCGCGGGGGCGGGGAGGCCGGGGCTACGCGGGCTTGGGCCTATGGGCCTCCCGCGCCGCTCTCTCCGGTCCGGGTCCGCAGCACCGTTGGCCTCGGGGCCGTCGGGTGGGTTGCCGGCGTCCCACTTTTGGCGCCGTGGTCCCAGACTCTGGCCGACCGGCGAGGCAGGGTTGCAGGCAAGGGGCGAGGGCGCCGCGGCTGGGCGGGCGGCCGGGGGCGGGCGGGGGGCGGGCCGAGGCGCCCGGCACTTCCTGCCGCCGCCATTTTGTCAAGTGAGGAGGAGGAGGAGGAGGAAGCGGCCGCCGCGGGGTCCGCGGCGCGCCGGGCCGTGGTAAGTCCGGGCCCGGCGTGGTGGCCGCGGGCGCCTCTGTTCCGGGCTGAGATACTCCGGAGCCGTCAGGGCCTTGGCACTCACGTGGGCTTTGTACGGCGCGCTCTTCCGGCACCTGGATTCTTCTGCCTGGGCTGGGGCAGCTCGCCCCCGCCCCGTATTCTTACCTTTGGAGACGTCACCCGTGGCTCTGTCGGGAACCAGGCAGGTTCCCTCCGGAGGGAGGGGGCTGCCGTTTCTTACCTGTTCGACGACAACCCCCAGGGGACAGGAGAGGTGACTTGGGCGAGCTGGGCTCTCCTGATCCACCCCATCTCAGCTTGGCAGCCCCTCTCTGGGCGCTTTGTTTTGTCGGGTCGTTTTCACTGGCGTCCTTGCCATGGTCTCCTATTTGAGGTGTTGTATGTGTGTGTTCTGGTTTGGGGTGGGAATGTGGGGGAGTTGTGATTCAGCGAAATAAAATGATCCACCCTACACGCGCGCGCACACACACACGGAAATAGCACAACTTCACTCTCCTGTGATGCCCCCAAAACTCGGCCTTGGATGAAGATGGGAAATCCCACTTTAGGTGTAGTGGACGGTGTAAAATACTTCGGTTCAGGTCCGTGGATGAGTCATGTGCTTCTGCTGAGTGGCTGACCTCCCTTTTACTGAAGAAAAAGCTTTGTTTTTTGAATTGTTGTTTTAATCTGCTTTTTTATTTGTTTTGTGCAACTGGGTGACATTTATCGTCTCGGTTCTTGGGTTCATTTTTGTGTATATATGTTGGTTACAAGTGACCTCTTGTACTCTGGGCCTCTTAAGAATCGGAAATGTTTTTTGAAGGGCTCTACTAGTCCTTACTTACCAAAAAACCAAACTGCAGTGTATCTTTAAGCCAGTGACTCTTTGGTGCTGGAATTATGGCTGGAGATTTTTATGAATGGATCTGTTAAGTTTCCAAAATTGTTAGTTCTTGGAACTTGTAGATCTTGGAAGTTGTGAAGAAAGAGATATTCAAAAGAATTTATGAATGTGTTTCCAATTTCAAGGAGGTCTTGTATGCCACAGTCTGTTTTATGACTTTAACTATAATTTAATAAAACATTTATTTAGGTTTACTTTGTATAGGAGTTATCTTTCCACCCAGACATTGTAGGTAGCCAACCCCTTCCCCCAGAAAAACTTGAGGGAAAGATAAACCTCTTAGATGATGCGTTGCTGCTCTGTTATCCACCATAACTCTTACTTGGGTAGGCCTGGAAAGTATCCAGAAGCTCAGGCTGGAGTAAAGTTGTCTCTAAACCTCTTAAGATGATTTTAGTTGATTTCAACTGAAAGATTCCACCTCCTTGTAACTTGCCAGCGTCGCATACATGCAGATTGCTGAAGATTATAGGAATTTTGCATACTGATAAATTAAAACCATGACAGTGGCTAGGGATAGTTTTGGATGTTCTGGGGTATCTATATTCCTAGCTTGGAGAACAATGATGCAGAAAAAAAAGAAGAAAGATTAGCTAAGAATTGCAGGCCACTTAGTGAAATTTCCACTAAATTATTGAATTGTTTAAAGGAATTTAGACTTTGTTTCCAAAAGTTACCTTTTTGAGCCAGTTTTTGTGATCTTTGTACTAAATTGTACTATTTCTTTTGAAGGTGGGGGCGAATGCAACATTTTTGACATTACACAACTCAGGTTATTGAATGACTTGAAATCCACAGATTCTGGAGAGATTTGAAGTTTGTTTTTTAAGCAAAAACTGTTTGATGTGTCAGTGATTTGAATCCTGGGCTATTACATGAGCTTCCTACAACCCACTGTCATGGTCTGTAAAGACTGTATGGATGTCAGTTATTTTGATTTCTAATTTTGAATAAACTTGTAAAGTAGAAGACGTTGGTCTTTTTTTTTTTTTTTTTTTTTTTTTTTTTTGTGGTACCAGGGATTGAACTCAGGGGCGCTCGTCCACTGGGTCACATCCCCAGCCCTTTTTTTGTATTTTATTTAGAGACAGGGGTCTCACTGAGTTGCTAAGTGCCTCGCCATTGCTGAGGCTGGCTTTGAACTCGCGATCCTCCTGCCTCAGCCTCCCAAAGTGCTGGGATTACAGGCGTGAAGACATTGGTCTTATAAAGGGAGAGAAAAGCTGGTCATTGGAAATGGGTACTAATGTTTCATAAATCTTTGTGATTTTTAGTGTTTAGAAAAGACTGGACATTTACTAGATGAATTTTGGGGAATTCCTTATTGATGCTAACATAAGACGTGTTTTTAAAAAGTTTCCTTAAGCTACTTCAAAAAAATCTTAAGTTCCACGAAGGTAGGGTTTCTTGTTTGACTTTGTCATTCTTTCTGTCTGTTATGTACTCAGTACTTACAAGATCATCTTAAATTCTTTGAATGAATAAGCTAAGAGATAATTGAGCAAGAATTTGGCATGTCCATATTACAAAATGCAAATAATTCCTTTAAAAATAGTTAGTGGGCATAATTTTTCAATAGTGACTTATAAGGAATGTGAGCTTTTGAGGTCCCTAGGTATTTTTATTGACTTGATGTGAGCATCGCTGCATGCAATTGCTTTCATGTACTGGCTATTGTACATTTCCCATTTAACTATTTAATTATTTATTTGTTTTGTGGTGGGAACAAACCCAGGGCCTCACACATCCTAGGAAGGCACTCAACTATAGAGCTACATCTACAGCCATCCATTTAGCAGTTTGAAATGTAATGAGTAAATTTGGATTGTAGTTCAATAAACATATATGGGTAGCATTTCTTAATGTGAATCTCATGTTGTCGATAAGAACATGGTCACTTAACAAAAGCACATTCTTTTTAACATTGTGATTTGTAGGCATACAGTAAGTTCATCTATATAATTAATAACTAGATTCTTACTATGTGGAAGACAAAAAGATATTTTATATGATAACATTGTTTTGATAAGTGTAGTTTTTTTTTTTTTTTTTTTTTTTTTTTTTTGTGGTACCAGGGATTGAACCCAGGGGCACTCAACCACTGGGCCACTTCCCCAGCCCTTTTTTGTATTTTATTTAGAGACAGGGTCTCACTGAGCTGCTTTGAAGTGCCTCAGCCTCGTCATTGCTGAGGGGCTGGCTTTTTTTTTGAATTAGAGACTCGCGAGTTGCTATCCTCCTGCCTCAGCCTCCCAAAGTGCTGGGATTACAGGCGTGAAGTGTAGTTTTTTTAAGCGTGTTCATTACCCAGTGTTTATTGGACATCAATTATATATAATTTGAGGATGACACTTGTTATTTTTAAAAAAATATTTATTTGTTTTAGTTGTACACAATGCCTTTGTTTTTATGTGGTGCTGAGGATTGAACCTGGGCTGCGTGCGTGCTAGATGAGCACTCTACCGCTGAGCCACAACCCCAGCCCGATGACACTGTTATTGTAAAAAATCCTGTCGGACATCTTTTTGTATGTGTTTTTCTTTCTTTTCGGGAGGTGGGTACTTAGTATGGAATCCAGGGTTGCTTTACCACAGAGCTACATTAGAGCTGTGTCAGTGCCCTCCCGCCCCCCAGGGTCTCAACTAAATTGTTGAGAGTCTGCAAAGTTGCAGAGGCTGCACTCAAATTTAAGATCTTCCTGCCTCAGCCTCTAGAGGGAGGAAATTACGGCAGGGATTGCAGGCTTTGCCACCATGTGCCTGGCTTCTTTCTGTTTTTTTTTTTTTTTTTGTTTGTTTTTTTTAATATATTTGTTTATTTGCTTTAGTTGTACACAATGTGTTTATTTTTACATGGATGCTGAGGATCGAACCCGGGCCGCGCACGTGCTAGGCGAGCGCTCTACCACTTGAGCCACAACCCCAGCCCTTCTTTCTGTTTTTAAAAATGACTTTGAGATAATTTTCATACATGACAAAATTATGAATATTTAGCATATTCACAGATTTGTGCGTCCATCATTACAATCAATTTTAGGACATTTCCATCTCCCCTAAAAGAAACCTTATATCTGTGTGTCAGTCACTCCCCCTCAACCCAGGAAACTGCTAATCTATACTTTTTTTTTTTTTTTTGCTTTCCTAATCATATGTAACCTTGTGTGTCTGGCTTTTTTTTTTTTTTTTTTTTTTTTTTTTTCTTGTACCGGGGATTGATCTCAGGGGCACTTGACCACTGGGCCACATCCCCAGTCCTTTTTTTTTTTTTTTTTTTGTATTTTACTTAGAGACAGCGTCTCAGTGAGTTGCTAAGTGCCTCGCTGTTGCTGACGCTGGCTTTGAACTTTCCATCCTCCTGCCTCAGCCTCCCAAGTGCTGGGATTACAGGCGTGGGCCACCACGCCCGGCTGTGTCTAGCTTCTTTCACTCAAAATGTTTTCAAAGGTTCAACATTTGTAGTGTGAATCAGTACTACATCCCTTTTTATGACTGAATGATATTCCGTTATATGGATATACCGCATTTTATTTGTATCTATCAGTGGTAGGATTTGGGTTGTTGCCACTTTTTCTTGTGAATAGTGCTGCTATAAATGTTAATATACAAGTGTTTGTGTGACATGTGTTGATTTTCCTGGAGCAGCTGTCTAGGAATAGAATTGGCTAGGTCAACATAGTAATTGTGCTGAACCTTGTTAAGGATGGGTGCACAGTGACTTTAACTCATTCACTTATCTAGAGTTTTAAACAGAAGTGTCAAAAGCTTTATGGAATGCAGTGTAACCATTTAAATGTACGAGGAAATGGAAGTACAAGAAGGGCAGCATGTTGACATGTTGTGTTGAGGTCTGCCTGGTTTGATCCTTATTTGATTTTTAACTTGTCTGTGCTTACAGAACAGATTGAAATGCTGGTATATAAAAGCAGTTTGGCTGGGCGTGGTGGTGCACGCCTGTAATCCCAGCAGCTCAGGAGGCTGAGACTGGAGGATGGCAAGTTCAAAGACAGCCTCAGCAACAGCGAGGTACTAAGCAACCTGGTGAGACTCTGTCTCTAATAAAATACAAAATTGGGCTGGGGATATGCCTCAGTGGTTGAGTTCAATCACTGGTACCCAAAAAAATAAAATAAGATAAATAAAAGCAGTTTGGAGGATGTACCCCAAAAGGTTGCTTTTAATATTAAAAAACTTTCAGAATTTTTTTTTATTTTTTAAGTCTAAACAGGTTGCCAACCTTTTATTAAAACCACATCCATGGGACTGGAGATATATCTCAGTTGTTAGAGTGCTTGCCTCAAATGCACAAGGCCCTGGGTTCAATCCCCAGAAACACACAGGCACACACAAACCCACATCCACATGTACAAGCATAAGTCGTAGGATGTATTCCATTCTGAAGAAATAGATGATGAGTTCAGTGTCAGGGTTAGGGGAAAGGGGCAATCTGTTCCATTTCTTTTCTTTTTTCTTTTTTTCTTTTTTTTTGGCGGTGCTGGCCCTCACCCATGCTTGGCAAGAACTTTACCACACTCCTGAGCTACATCCCCAACTGCCCTCCACCCTCAGTGGGGAACAGGGTCTTGGTAAATTGCCCAGGCTGGCCTCTAACTTTGGATCTTCCTGCTACAGCATCCCTAGTAGCTGGGATTACAAGGATGTGAGTGAAGTTTTTAGCATTTCTTTCCTTACAAATGACAGTTGTGTAAAAACAATGTGTTCTGGGGGATTCTGAGAAGCAAAAGTGTTTTGGGTACATGATCTTTGTTCTTTCTCCTCTCTTTCTCTGAGTTGGACTTTGTTTCCTCAAATCAAGTCTCTTGACCCTGAGATAGCAGCCCAGTTATTTGAATGTGCTAGGGAGGGTGACCGTAGAGGACTTGAGCAGCTTCTGGGCATCCAGTCCAGTCTCACTTTTGCTGTCCTGTCCATAAGACTCTGAAACCACCTTTCTGGCACAGTCAAACCCAGTTTGATTTCTGGCCCTGTTGCCTGCTGTACAATCTTTAGTCTCTAATTCAACTCTCCCTGAGCTTCATTTGCCCACCTTTTTGATGAGGGCACATAGCACTAATCTTGGCACCAATGCAGTACCCTCTCAAGGTACTGTCATTGCCCAAGGTGAAGAATAGAATTGGGTATCTGTTGCTGCCTGAAGCGATGGCCGCTTGGAGCAATGAAGCCGCGGGAAGAAGTTCAGAGGCAAACTGGAGACAAACAGCTTTTTATTCTGATAACTTTTCTCTCTGGCTCTAACAACGACTAACACGCGCCGACTAACACGCCCCGCACACGTCACCAAAATGGCGCTGACCCAATCAGCAATCTCGGCCAAGTCACTCAAGATTCCGGGCCAAGTCCCTGAGACTACGGAAGGCGATAATGCCCAAATCTCTGTGGCCCATAGTCAACCGCAATTCAAGCCATCTCCCCAAACAGGGCTCCTACAGGTATCAGGCTGGGGTTGTGGCTCAGCGATAGAGCACTCGCCTAGCACATGCATGGCCTGGGTTCAATCCTCAACACCACGTAATAAAGGCATTGTGTACAACTACAAGTAAAACAAAACAAAAAAGAATAGAATTAGGTATGGACGTGGTACATGGCTGTGATCCCAGCAAACTTAGGAGACTGAGGCAGGATTACCACAAGTTCAAGGCCAGCCTCAACTATTTAGCAAGGCCATAAACAACTTAGTGAGACCCTGTCTCAAAATTAAAAGAGTTGGGGGCTAGGGTTGTGGCTCAGTGGCAGAGAGCTCGCCTAGCACGTGCGTGGCCCGGGTTTGATCCTCAGCATCACGTAAAAATAAATGCATTGTGTACAACTAAAGCAAATAAATAAATATTTTTTAAAAAATTAAAAGACTTGTGGGTGTGACTCAGCACTCTTGGGTTCAATCCCCAAGATAGATAGATAGATAGGTAGATGGATGGATAGACAAATAAATAGAAGCAGGTAGAAGAGGCCTTGCAGGGGTACTATGTCATCTTCTAAAAAAAGTTGTGAGTGGAGATCAGTGGAGGAGGGGGTTTGAAAGGGGATTGCCTTTGTTTTATCTAATAATGAGATAAAGAATGGTGATAGTGGGATTAGTGAAAATGAAGCAACTGGGGGGGGGGGGGATCCACCCTGGGATATGTGTTGCAGAGTTTGGAAGAATAATTTAGCAGGGGAAGGTGATCCACTGCATCTCCTGGCCTAAAATATAACTTATCTACTTCATGCAAACCTAGTTATCTGAACAAAGGTGTTGGGCAGGGAACCAGAGGTGCTGGTGGACTGGAATTTTTTCCAGAGATAGGCACAACATCTCTTCTTCCTCACCTCCCTTGGCTTTGACTTAAATTATATTGAAATCTAGGCTTGGTAAAGTATTCTGGTCCTCAGGAAGGTATGTGCCACCAGTCATAATCTGCTGAGAAGGGTTTGGCATGGTAAACCAGGCAGCCAGATGGGACAGGGAAATGGAGTTCTTGACTGGGAGACTGGGTCTTTGGGACTTTTGACTGGACTTTGGGTCTTTTGACCAGACCAGAAGAACCAGTTGATGCCAGTCACTATTACTAGGGCCATCAGGATCCATTTTCTTAAGGGATACCTTTTGTTTTTTGTGAAATAAAATTAGAAGCTTATATTTTTTTCAGAAATTGGTCAGATAATCTGAGCATTAATTTAAGAGAATTTGAATAAATTTTCCATGTGTTTTGTTTCATCTGTGACACAAAGACCTTTTTTTAGTTTGTCTTAGGTATAGGCTATTCTGTGATCTTTTCTTTGACATGTGTTGGACTGTTTGATCCAGTGTAGAAAGGCTGTGGTACCTCATGCTGTGGCAGGCAGGGTGGTTAGGCTTGGGTGGAACTGTGTAAGAAAGGGAGGACTGGAATCCCATCAGAGTTCAGACTCATCCCTGCCCCTTTGTCCTTGACCTCCAGCAAGTTACATGATCTCATAAGCCTCAGTTCTCTCTTTTGTAAAATTGGGTCAGTATTTCTCAGCATTGACAGTAGACAAAGATGGCACCATATGGGTAAAGATTCCTTGGGGTAGAAAAGGTGGAGACCAGGAATGCTTTCTTTGCCTGAAGGATTATGAGAATAGTTGTTCAGGCCTTTCCTATTTTGCAGTTGCAATACTCTGTCTTGATTTCTGCTCAAGGTTGAATTTTCTTTTTCTTTCTATAACTGCCCCACCCTTTGGAAGTATCAGGAGTTGAACTCAGGGGCACACTCTCATGACTGAGCCACATTCCCAACCCTTTTTGTTGTTGTTGTTTTGTTTTTGTTTCTAGCAGCTGTTTTGTCTAGAGACACTGGCACACTGTGGAGTCAGTGCCAGGGGAGAGGTGTTGGGCTTGGTATTATGCAATTTCCAGAAACTCCCAATTAGTAATTCCCCTGTCCTTGTGTAGGGCTGATGTCCCTAGTTGTTCTGCTTCAGGCAATAATACATACATGCTTGTGGGCAGATTGACCTATGAGGTTATGTTGTTTGTGTAAAAGAATAAGAAGACTGTGTTTAATTTGGGTACTTTACACTTGAAACATTTTCCATGCAGTCTGAGGCCACACATTTTGTGGGAGCAGTTCATTATTTTGAGGTTTGAAATGAGCTAGAATATGGAACCTTCCGATGCAGCCTGGCAGTGTGGGCAGCCACACTTTGACTAGGACAGACCTCACCTGCTGTGTAGCTTTGGACTATTCACCCACCTTTTTTTTTAAGTTTTATTTTAACTGGGGAATGAATCCAGTGTGCTCTCCCACTGAGCTACATTATTTTGAAACAGGGTCTCCTTATATTAAAGACTGGCTTCAAACTTGGAATTCTCCTGCTTCAGCCTCCTGAGTTGCTGGGATTAGAAGGCATGCACCATGGTGCATGGCTCCAAATCTGTTTCTTTTATTTAAAGTGTATTAAATAGGTATGAGTTCTAGAGAACTTGGACTGGAATCTGGGTTTTAAGGAAAAGTAATTCTTTGTATCTGGGGTTTTCAAATCAGGTCATACAGTGAATTTAGTGGGTTGCAGTCTCTATTTAGGGGAAAGAGAAATGTCAGTGAATGCCACCACACATTTCAAGTTTAATTCATAAAATCTTTGCTTTGATCTTGTATGTCATGTACATGATTAAATATTCTTCTTACTGTGAATCATGTCAGGAATGTACATAACATTTTTTTGTTGTTAACGTGTGGTGATTGTGAGTACCTTGGTTTTTTTTTTTTTTTTTTTTTCTTCTTTTTAAAGCCCTTTGTATTCCATTTTTCCATCATTCCCCCTAAGATTTTCTGTCCTTAATATACTTTCTAATAGCTGGTGAAATGCATAAGTCTTTCTTTTCTTCCTTGTATCTACTGATTTCTAGAACCTTTATTGGAGATGGGGAGGGGTTTGAGAAAGTATGTAGTGGTGAAGGTCTAGTTAGTATTTTGAAACAAGAAGTATAGGGTTGAGATGTAGCTTAGTGGCAAAGCCTCTGCCTTGCATTCACAAAGCCCTGGGTTTGACCCCCCCCCCCAGTTACAAAAAAGAAAAAAAAGAAAAAAAAAGAAGTATAGAAACAATATCTTGTGCATGCTTGTGGTTGTGTGATAAGGTACTTGTCCTTTATTTTTGGATACTGTCCTCCCACCCTGTTTAATTAAAATGACTGTTCTGTTAGAAAATGGCTGTATTAGGTCTCTTTCAGATATGTTACAGCAAAAGGAAATCTACTGGTCGCTGTGACAAGTTTGAAGTCAGGCTCAGACACAGCTGAATCCAAGGGTTCAGAATGATGGTTTCAGAACTTGTTTTCTGATATTCTGGCTTAAGGTTAAGAATGTCCTCTTATGGCAGAGGACTCAGGGTTGGATAGTTGCCTATCCCTGTCATCTACAGAATGGTAATGCTGAACCACCTTGCCTCCAGCATGGCACCTTTGGCCTGTCTCATCCATTTTACTCATTCATCATCCCAAGTAGTAGCTCCAGCTGCATCTTGCTTATCATTATGAAGCATCCCAGATGGGATGCTTGTTCAGCAATCCACCCTGTACTGGAGTAGAGCGTATCCCTTAACTTCAAGCAAGAAATTTTGAATGTCTGAACAATGGAAGCTCATTTTCCATACTAGATCATAAACCAGAAGTCATTGAAATCGTTTTAGAACGAGTTGCTCGTGAAAAGAGTAAAGTGAAGATGCTAAAGGATGTGTGTATCCCAACTAAATTTGTTGTTGGAGGAAGAAATGAAAGACAAGAGGTCGGGCATGGTGGCACACTTGGGAGGCTGAGACAGGAGGATGGCAAGTTCAGAGCCAGCCTCAGCAATGGTGAGGCACTTAGCTACTCAGTGAGACCCGTCTCTAAATAAAATTTTAAAAAGCTGGGCTGGGGTTGTGGCTCAGCGACAGAGCGCTCGCCTCGCAAGTGCGCGGCCCGGGTTCGATCCTCACCACCACATAAACATAAATGCATTGCATTGTGTACAACTAAAGGAAATAAATAAACATCAAAAAAAAAAAAAAAAAAACTTTAAAAAAAATTTTAAAAAGGGCTGGGAATGTGGCCCAGTGGTCGAGTGCCCCTGAGTTCAATCCCTGGTACCAAAAAGAAAAAAGAAAAGAAATGAAAGATATGGTTTATTTTATGTCAGGCACAGATGGAGCTGCTGTGGAAGCTCTGGGAGGAGTCAAGCCAAATCTCAAGAGTCACTTGGGGCCAGGCACAGTGATGTATACCTGTAATCCCAGTGACTCAGGAGGCTGAAGCAGGAGGATTGCAATTTGCAGCTAGCCTAAGCAATTTAGTGAGACTCTGTCTCAAAAAATAAAAGGGGCTGGGTATGTGGCTCAGGGTAAAAAACCTAGTTTCAAAAAGAAGGTCACTGTGTTGGCCAGTCGCCTCATGTGCCTTCATAGGGTTAAGTTTGTCAAGAAACAGCCCTGAGGGAGCACAAAGGTTGACAGTTTACACCATAAAAGAATTGAAGGAAAGTCCTGGATTAGAAGCCAGGTAGATAATACGGTTCAGTGCATGTGTGCACAAATGAAATTGTAATGGACGACATTTCACTATACTAGATTCATCATTTTCCATGCCTGCAAAAGCTACAGTTGTAATTTTGCTATTTGCTAAGCTTTTTCTGTACTCAAGTTCTTATAGTCTGCTGTTTGGCATTCCTCTAGTATTACCAAAGGCCTACTCAGATTTCCATAATCAAAAACAAGTGTTTAGCTCTACTACAGTAATCATTTCCCTCCAGCTCTCACCGTTGGAAATATTCAATGTTCTTTAAGGGACTGAAAATAAATGAAACTCATGTGGCCAAGAATGAGACCAGCCCTGCTTCTCACTAGAGCATCAGTTCTTGAGAAGAGGTTGGAGGTCCCCTTGAATGTGAAGAAAGCTGTGGATTCTTTTTCCACAAAAATTGCCCATATGCGGGGGCTGGGGTTGTGGCTCAGTGGCAGAGCGCTCGCCTCACACGTGCGCTGCCTGGGTTTGAGCCTCAGCACCACGTAAACATAAATGCATTGCATTGTGTACAACTAAAGTAAATAAATAAATATTTTTTAAAAAATTGCCTGTATATGTGAACATTGAACTCTACTGACTATAGATTCCCTGCATTTTATACTCCTAGGATAAGAAATTTATAAATTATAATGGTGTTAATGAAAAGACTCTTGATGTTTTGTTTTGTTTGGTACTGGGGATTGAACTCAGCGGCACTGTACCACTGAGCTACACCCCCGTTCTTTTTTTTTTTGTACCGGTGATTGAACTCAGGGGCACTCAACCAATGGGCCACATCCCCAGCCCTATTTTGTGTTTTATTAGGGGCAGGGTCTCATTGAGTTGCTAAGTGCCTCGCCATTGCTGAGTCTGGCTTTGAACTCACGATCCTCCTGCCTCAGCCTCCCAAGTGCTGAGATTACAGGCGTGCGCCACCACACCCAGCCCATTCTTTTTATTTATTTATTTATTTTTAAAGTTTTAAGACAGGATCTTGCTAAGTTGGTGAGACTGGCCTCAAATTTGTGATCTTCCTGCCTTGGCCTCCCAAGTTGCTGGGATTGCAAAGGCATGTACCACCATGCCCAGCTCTTGATGGTTTTAAAGACTTTCACGTGTATGCTGCTTTTGTAGACATTTACAAATTTATGACCCAAAACGATGTGGAACGCCCATTTGGGTTTGTCTTTGTAAGAATCCTACAGAGGGTTGTTTTTGTTGTTGTAGTCGTATTTCTCTTACTTTTTTTTTTTGTTTTGTTTTTGTTTTTGTACCAGGGATTGAACCCAGTGGTGCTTAACCACTGAGCCACATCCCTGACCCTTTTAAAAATTCTTTAAATTTTGAGGCAGGGTCTTACTAGGTTGCTTACAGCCTTGTTTAGTTGTTGAGGTTGTCTTCAAACCTGTGATCCTGCTGCCTCTGCCTCCTGAGCCGTTGGGATTATAGGCATGTGCCACCACTCCCAGCCTACAGAGGGATTTTACAATCTCATCAGGTTACCTGTGTGTGAACAATGTTGTGAACCCGTCCAGAATTGCTGGGTGTCCATTGCTGTGTGTCCCCCACTTTTTCAGTTTGTGCACTTTCTGAGGGATGAGAATAGGCAAATTGCATTGTCTTCAAATGAAGAAATGTCTTTGTTCTGGGACTCTTCCCGAAGCTGCTGCTGTTTCATAAAACTGTCTCCAGGATTTGGTGTTTCTGGAGCCTTTGCTGCAGAAGGTAACACTGTGGGCCCCTAGCCAGCCTGATCATATATTTGGTGGTGTTGGATGTGCGCAGACTTAGAAACTCTTAAGATTTATGGCTGTGGTCCCTTACATGGCTTAGCGCCTGATTTTAGCTGTGGAACATTTGTTCAGCCGTGCACTTGAACCTGCACGCTGAGGAAGACAGCTTGTGGGACAGTACCATTCTTAAGCATAACATACTTATGCTTAGAAATATGGACAGCAGGTGGTGTGTGGAGATGCCGCTCTGCTCTTCCTCCCCATGTCCCTGTCTGGTAAAAGGAATAGGAAATTTAATACCATAAACTGGAATAATTAATTCATACTTCTATAATTGGGTGGAGTTGAGTCAGAGGGTGGATAAGAATTTTTATTACTTCTAAGGATGGTGCCTATTGCAAACTTCACCCCCCCATCTCTAAAGATTAACTCTGTATGCCCTAATGGATATTTTCCCACATTCATTTTCTGTTGATGTTGGCTTTAATTAATCCCATTTCACTACTCTGAATTGCAGTCTTATTGTACAGGCATGACTTCTGTAAGCAGAAATGAGATTGAGTATGTGAAAGAATTTTGTTTTATAAAAGGTGGTGCTATCCATGTGTTGGTTGTTTTCATTTTAATCTTCATAAAAAATTACTTGACTCTGAAGTGCTTTCAGTTATTTAAAAAAACTGCTAAGGTTGGGCGCAGTGGTGCACACCTGTAATCCCAGCAGCTGTGGAGGCTGAGGCAGAAGGATCGTGAGTTCAAAGCCAGCCTCTGCAAAAGTGAGGCACCAAGCAACTAACTCAGTGAGACCCTGTCTCTAAATAAAAATACGAAATAGGGCTGGGGATGTGGCTCAGTGGTCGAGTGCCCGTGAGCTCAATCCCTGGTTTCCCACCACCCTCCCCCAAAAAACCTGCTAAGAAATAAAGTTGTGTGTGTGCGACTCTTCATTTATAACCCCCCCCTTCTTTTTTCTTTTTTTTTGTGTGTGTGGTGCTGGGGATTGAACCCAGGGCCTTGTGCATGCGAGGCAAGCACTCTACCAACTGAACTTGTTTCCCTTTTGATACTAGGAAACCATTGAAACTGACAGATTAGCTTTCTGGAAATAACACCACCTTCACATTCATCTGTTTCAAGGTAATAACTCACATATCTTTGTAATCCCCAAAAGGCAGTTTTGAATTAACAGTGTTGGAGCAGGTTCTCTGTAGGACCCCTTTGAGTTGCACCACATACTGCCTTGTAGCTTGCCTATCCTTGGTGTCATCTCACAAGAACATATCTGGGCCTGTTTTGCTCTAGTAACTAATGAATTTCCTATGTATGTGTGAGAACTGTTTACCCTGTTCACTCTAAGGCAGTGCTTATCTTTGTTACTCTGAAATTTTCAGGACTTTAGCAAAACAACTGCTGATGAATGGGCTTACCTGTAAAGTTCAGAACTATATTTTGACATCTTTTTTCTTTCTTTCTTTCTCTCCCCCCCCCCCCCCGCCCCCCGTTACTTTCTGCATGCCTATTCTGAAATGGTGATTCCAGAGATCGACTACTCTGATTTCTGTTCAGCCTTAATGTTATCTGGAACTGTAGTGCTGGTGCCTCTTATCCTTCACAATGTGCTGTCTCCCCAGGCTATAAGCTTGAGTCCACTGCTTCTGCTCACTCCATTTTAGTGAATGTTTGAGTAATTTTTGTGTCCTGGTGCTGAATTTGTAAGTTGCCATGTATTCCTTAAGTCCTCAAAAAACCATCTTATTAAAATTGGGGAAGTTGTGTCATCTCCACTCTCTGATAGGGAAGGTGATAATCTGGAGAGCTGAGTCACTTGGGCAGGTTTGCAAGGTCACAGAGTTAGTTAGTAGCAGCACCTGGCTCCAGAGCCCATGAATTCCGAACTCCTATTCTGCAAGTTGTGGGAGGAGGGAATCCACCTGTGTAACTTTTCTGTCAGGAAACTCATGGTTTAGAGGGTGCATAATAGGCAAGAGGCAACCTGAGAAATACTCTCTGAAACGTACAGACAGTCTGAAGAGGAAAAGAAACTTTTTTCAGCTGAGTGTAGGAAAGGAGGTTGGTAACCTATAGGCTGGACCTTCATTGTTCACCAGGGTGGGAGGTCAGAAGAGAGCTGCATAACTATCTGGGCAGATCTCCTTTTCAGCTAGTCAGGAAAAGCATTGCCACCCTGCTGAGGAGTTTATGAAGATATTCACATAGGTGTAATTTAACCTCATCTTGAAGTTTCCACTTCAAGCACCAGGTGGCCTTGATGTCTTTCATTTCCATGGTTTGGTTTGGTTTTGCTTTGTTTTGCTCCAGTTGAAGCTGTGAGTAGAGAGGGGGTTTGGGGAAGTCTATAAACTGCGAGCATGTGAGTCCTTAATCCAGGTTCCCAGGCTTGTTAAAATTGAAGTGTGAGCTAGATGATTCTTGGGATTTTAGGGAGCCTCTGACTCTTGAAGGGTTGTATTAAGTTCTAGATTGTGGGTGCTTTTTCCCCATTTAGGGACTCTTACTCAAAAAGAATTTCCTGCCAGGCACATGCCTGTAATCCCAGCTATTTGGGAGGCTAAGGAAGGAGGATCGCAAGTTCCAGACCAGCCTGACCAATTTAGTGAGACCCTGTCTCAAAAAAAGAAAAGAAAGTATTGGAGATGTGGCTCAGTGGTAGAGCGGTTGTCTAGCATGCACAAGGGCCTGAGTTTGATTTCCCCCATCACTACAAAAAAAAAAAAAAAAAAAAAAAGGCAAAAACCTGAATCTTGATGTGGGAGATGAGCACACCCTCTTTCCCATGTAGAAGTTTGGAAATGGGAGTCCCAGCAGGGTCCCAGGCTTGAGAAAAGTTCAAGACCCTGGGAGGGTAAGAACACTGAATTTGTCTTCATCAGTGGAATGGTTTTTCTTTTCAAAACTATTGTCCTGGAATTAATGCTAATTATCTAGATAAGGATCTTGTCCTCTAGTTTTGTTCTTCTGTTCTTGGAGAATGTTCCCCACCTCTCTTTGGAATTTGCTTTATATAACATCTTTCATTTCATACCTTTCCCCGCCTCCCATTTTGTGAGCAGAGCTTGGGAGCAAGACTGACCCATTTTGGTGCATTATCTTTATGTGTGGAGAATGTGAACAAAGGTTCAAGTGAGGACCCAAGATTGAGCTATGATTCTGGAAGTGCCAGTGTTGAGTCCAAGTGGAGTGAGTCAACTCAAGATGACTTAAAAGTATTACCTGATAGTTTAGGCAGGATGGCTCCTGAGCTTTCATAGCAGATTCTAAAATTTGACCTGTGTATTCCTTCCTGTCTTTTTTTTTTTTTTGTGGTACCGGGGATTGAACTCAGGGGCACTCGACCACTGGGTCACATCCCCAGCCCTTTTTTGTATTTTATTTAGAGACAGGGTCTCACTGAGTTGCTAAGTGCCTCGCCATTGCTGAGGCTGGCTTTGAACTCGCGATCCTCCTGCCTCAGCCTCCCAAAGTGCTGGGATTACAGGCGTGCGCCACCGCGCCCGGCCTGTCTTTTTTTTTTTTTAATTATAAATATTTAGTTGTACACAATGTGTTTTTTAAAATATTTATTTATTTATTTGCTTTAGTTGTACACAATGCGTTTTATTTTTACGTGGTGCTGAGGGTCGAACCCGGGCCGACCACGTGCTAGGCGAGCGCTCTGCTGCCGAGCCACAACCCCAGCCCAATGTGTTTATTTTTGTGGCGCTGAGGACCGAACCGGCCGCTCACGTGCTAAGCGAGTGCTCTACCGCTGAGCCACAATCCCAGCTCCCTTCCTGTCTTTTATCATGGGGTTTTTCTAGTGAGCACTTGTTCTTTGTCATTTAGCAATTTGTGCTGAGTGACAGGAACCATCCAGTATTGGATGTCAGCTATAGGCAAGGTGGATAAATCCTGCCTTCCTACAGAACTCATTTGCTAATGGACTGCAGGGCAGACTGTGCCACCTGCTTGATTTTACTCCATGATCATAGGTTTATGAAATGTAAATATTTTAGAGTTGCTAGTAAATCATGATATTCACTTTTATTAATTTTGGGTGTTTATTATCTTTTGACCCTTAGACCGGCCCTGTGACCAACTCCAACTTCATTCTGGAGTTGAGGAATCTCAGATAAAGCTATTTGTGTACGTGTGTGATGGTTGGGGTTGTCAAGATATGTTAACATAAACTGGACGTGGTGGTGTGCACCTGTAATCCTAACTAGTTGGGAGACTGAGGCAGGAGGCTCTAAAGTTTGAGACTAGCCTGGCAACTAAGAGAGACCCTATTTCAAAAATAGAAAGGACTGACGGTACAGCCCAGTAGTAGAGCGCTTGCCTAGCATGTGCAAGGTCCTGGGTTCAAGCCCTAGTATTTCACACACAAATCTACTACTTTAAACATAAAATATGTCAACTGTGTGCACATAATTGTGTGGTAGATGTTTGTAAAAATTGTTTTTTGGTACCTGGGATTGAGCTCAGAGTTTCCTAACCCCTGACACATCCCCAGCCCCTTTTTAATATTCTGTTTAGAGACAAGATCTTGCTAAGTTGCTGAGGCTGGCTTTGAACTTGGGATCCTCCTGCCTCAGTCTCCCAAGTCGCTGGGATTACAGGTGTGCTCTACCATGTCCAGCTGAAACTTTTTTAATCTTGCAAAATGGAAAGTATATCTGTTGAACAACTCCTATTTTCCTTCTCTAACTAAACTGTGTGTGACAATTACCTGTCTACTTTGTGTTTCTATGAGCTGACTATTCTAGATATGTCATATAAGTGAAATCAGACAGCGTTTGTTTTTTGTGACTGGCATTTCACTTATCATGTTTTCCAGATTGTTCAATATTGTAGTATGTGTCAGAATTTCATTCCTTTTAAAAATTGAACAATACTCCATTGTATGGATGTTCCACATTTCATCTCCTGCTGATGGTTACTTGAGTTTCTTCCACCTCTTGGCTGTTGTGAATAATGCTGCAATGAATATGGGTGTGAGAATAACCACTTGTCTTGTTATTCACACATACTGGTTTACTTTGTGAACGAACACAGGCTAAAAACTCAGAAAATTGCTGGTTCCCACAAACCTCCCTGGATACTGCTTACACACTGAAACTGATTTGGAGTTGGGAGATTTTTGGGGGGTAGCTGTGAAAAGTGGACCCAAGGCCAATGGAGATGGTTCAAGTTGTGGCGTTACAGTGTCTAGCCAGTTGTCTTTCAGAGCAGCCTAAAAGAAAAATCAGAGGCCTGTTAAAGATGGATTAGGCTCATCCCTTCTTTACTTGCTAGAGTCACAGAATCAAGGTAGCTTAATGTTGCTCTATGCATTGCCTCAAAATGTATCCAGAGAGCTTAATTTCTGAAATACTTTAAGCCAGGGGTCCCTTCTGACTCATCAGATATAGCAAAGGGAGAGTCAGACCTCTAGTGATGCCTGTAATGGCAAGCTCTGTCTTTGTTTTGTGACTTAAGCCTGGACAACTTGTATTACTTTCTACTTTTCTTCCATACAGTGATTCTTTGGATATTGAACATTAGTCCTGTCAGTAGGGTAGCTTGGAGATAGATTACCGTATTATATAATTTGCCAACCACCCCTCCCCCCCCAAAAATCTGGTGCATTCTTATATAGATGAGATGGTTTATTCATCAGTTCATGAGTACTTTGGTGGTTCTACTTTTTTGCTCTTATGAACGTTCACGTTTTTGTGTAGAAATGTGTTTTCCTTTCTCTTGAGTATATACTTAGAAGTTAGGGGATTTCTGGATCATACAGTACTTTTGTTTAGGTACCTTTTGAAGAACTGCCAAACTGTTTTCTCAGGTGGCTGCCTAATTTTACATTCCCACCAACAGAGTATGAGGTTCTAATTTCTTCACATTTTTATAGTACTTGTTATTTCTTTTTTTGATTACAGCACACATTCCTTTTAAACTCACCAGAGAGATACCAAGGATTAAAACGGGGGGGGGGGGGGGGGGGGGCTCAACTATACAGCTACATCTCCAGCCCTTTTTACTTTTCATTTTTCTTGCTAAGTTGTTCAGACTGACTGCTAGCTTGTAATCCTCCTACCTTAGTATCCTGAATAACTGAGATTACAGAGGACACATCATCCTGACTTCTGCTTCATCACTCTGAGCAGCAATTGAATGAAAAGTAGTTATGTTCAGATTCTTGGAGGCTATACTTTCTTCAAGTGAGTCTTGTTATGTGACCAGTCACAAGATGGTCCTTGGTGCAGACCTGAATGCATGGTATGGTCAAGATGCTGTTTGTTTGTTGACCATACTGGGGATTGAGCCCAGGGGTGCTCTACCACTGAACTTCACCACCAGCCCTTTTTATTTTTGAGATGGTGTCTTGCTAAGTTGTAGAGGTTGACCTTGAATTTGAGATCCTCCTTTTCTGACCTCTCAAGTACCTGGGATTATAGGTGTGGGGCCGGGTACCAGGGATTGAACTGGGGATGGGGGAGGGGGTGGCACTCAACCACTGAGCAACATCCCCAGCCCTATTTTTGTTGTTTTTGTTTTTAGAGACAGGGTCTCACTGAGTCACTTGGTGCCTTGCTGTTGCTGGGGCTGGCTTTGAATGTGATCCTCTTGCCTCAGACGCCTGAGCCACCAGGATTGCAGGTGTGTGCTACTGTGCCCAGTTTAAGGTTTTAAATTTAAAGTCTGTATCATCAGGCTTATTCCCTGTGTGCTTTTATTCAAATAGTATTTTAATTGATATTTTTAGTAGTTCAGTACTGAGATCTTAGGTCAAGGATTCCAATTCATATTTCTCTCGGTCATTTTACTCACAAGCACACATGCATACCTGAGGCTACCCATTTTGCTCATTGAGCTTGTGCTGAACAACTTCCAATTGACAGCTTCATCTGGAAGATGAAGACTTGATTCATCAGCGATCTTCTGCAGGTGGTACCTTACAGGTTTGGCCTGTGAAGCTACTCTTTTTTACCATGTAACCATCATTGGCGTTTTTTGTCTTGGGAAAGGAGTGGGATAATGTCGGATTTCATGATTAGTTGAATTACTTGTTTCTCTGATGTGTTTGGGAGCCTGGTAAAAATGGAATAAACTGCCTAAGAGGTAGGCAGATGAGTACCATTGTGACTATTAGTACTGAAACTGAGAACAGTTGCTCACTGGAATTGGGTAGTCATCTGGAGCAAGCTGCTTAGCTTCCAGGCCTGTTTTCCTATGCATAAAAATAGGGTAACAAGCACTCCACCTACTGTTCATGATTATGGAGGTCCTACATTTGGGACCAAGTTCTGCTTAGTACAGATGGGAGTCAAGCATAGCAGAGAGCATTGTACCCATCCACCCTGAAATACTCAGATTTCCTGGAGATGCTATGAGACTCAGTTGTAGGTGATTGATTAGTTTGCACTTTAAATTGAATGACTGATTTGTAACTCCCATTGTGAGATTTAGTATGACCAGCACGGTCATCTTTGCTTCCTTTGTATTCCTTTCCTGCCTTATTTCCTTGCCATCCTGAATTTTAGTTCACCAGCTTTTTATTATTTTCTCTTAGTCCATATACTTTTTTTGTGTGTGTGTGTGTGTGTGTGTGTGGTACCGGGGATTGAACTCAGGGGCACTCGACCACTGGGTCACATCCCCAGACCTTTTTTGTATTTTTTATTTAGAGACAGGGTCTCACTGAGTTGCTAAGTGCCTCGCCATTGCTGAGGCTGGCTTTGAACTCGCGATCCTCCTGCCTCAGCCTCCCAAAGTGCTGGGATTACAGGCGTGCGCCACCGCGCCCCGGCTTTAGTCCATATACTTCTAAACAATACATTGCTTTGTTTGTGCTTGAGCTTAATATCAATGGCAGTTCACCATTTTCAGACTTTGACCACTTCCTTGGTTAACTTATTAAGACCCATCTTCCCAGATGTGTAACACCTGTAAGACTTTAAATTGAGCCACAAATATACTACTTATAGTAACTTTTATTTAAAAAATTTATTTATTTGCTTTAGTTGTACATAATGCGTTTATTTTTACGTGGTGCTGAGGATCGAACCCAGGCTGCGCACGTGCTAGGCAAGCACTCTACCACTGAGCCACAATCCCAGCCTCTTATAGTCACTTTTGAAATGTTGTTTTTTGATTTCTTCTCTGGTGAGAAAATCAGGCGAATGATTAGAGCATTTGAAAAATATATTTCATGTATACAAAAATATAAAGTCAATATAAGCTTTATGATTTCCCACCTTTTTTCCTAGTTTTAGATGTACTTTTTTAAAAATATTTTTTGGAATTGTTGATGGACCTTTATTTTTATTCATTTCTTCATATGCGGTGCTGAGAATTGAACCTAGTGCCTCACACATGCTAAGCAGGTGCTCTACCATAAGGCCACAACCCCAGCCCTTAGATGTACTTTTAATTTATGCATTTAAAGTAGAAAGCACAGAGAGAGACGTTGTATTTTCCTCCTAGCAACAGTGGTGGACCGCGACCTTGAGCTTCCCATGTCACTCCCAGGCATCTGGCACTGCTCAGAGGAGGCCAGGACACAACTGGGTCCCAGGGTCAGCAGCCGGGGGACTAAATGTGACCCACTGCTCATCTCTGTTTCGCCCCCTGCAGCCACCACTCCAGAGCGAGGCGGTCCTGCCCCCCAGCCTCTGTCGTGAGAGGATGCTGCGGGAACCCGCGGGTTCTAATCTGGATTCAGGGCCCAGGATCCTACACCCAGTCCCCTACCTCTGCCCTGGGCTCGGGAGTCAGGAAGAGCGTGAGGTGAGCTTGTGTGCCCCTGCTGCGCAGGGGCTCCTGACTGTCAGTGTCCACTAGCAGCATCAGGAGGGTGATAGGATCCCGCTGGCTGCCAATTTCCCACCTTTAAAAAATAAATAAATATATATACATATAATTAGCCGGGCGCGGTGGCGCATGCCTGTAATCCCAGCACTTGGGAGGCTGAGGCCGGAGGATTGAGAGTTCAAAGCCAGCCTCAGCAGTGGTGGGGCACTTAGCAACTCAGTGAGACCCTATCTCTAATAAAATAAAAAAAAAAAAAAGTTAAAAAAAAAAAAAAAAGGAGTAAAGAAGTGTGATACCAAAGAAACACTGTCAGTCTGGCCTGAAAGAGAGAGCTGAGAGAAAAAACAGGAAACCTAACTCAGACTGAAGAGCCTTGGTTTCAGAGAGCAGAGAGACGTGGAGGCAGAAGCCAGTGTTGCATGCAGGCTTGAGCCACAGAGGAGTATCCTAGGCCTTGACATCTAATGAAGACTGTTGGGTTGGATTTGGAAATTGCTTGGGGATTGGTGACACTTGTATTCCTTTAATTCCACCATTATAAGTCATAAATATATATAACTATTTTTTAAAAATAAAATAAAATACAAAAAAGGGGGGGCTGGGGATGTGGTCAAGTACCCCTGGGTTCAATTCCTGGTATCCCCCAAAATATTTATTTATTTGCTTTAGTTGTACATAATGCATGTATTTGTACATGATGCGTGTATTTGTACATGGTGCTGAGGATGGAACCTGGGCCGCGCGAATGCTCTATCGCTGAGCCACAACCCCAGCCCCAATTTCCCACCTTTTTAATGTATCTTTGTCAGTTTCATTGAAATAGTCACAGAATTAAAAACTTGAGACTTAAGGAGTTAATGATTCAACTGTGTTGCAGTAGGTGTAACTCATTCATCTTCAGCGAAGTGTGAATGTGGCACCATTTATATTGTATTGGTGGACATTTGGATCGTTAGAGTTGTTCTTTTTCTTTCCCTTGGGCAGTATTGGGATTGAACCCAGGACCTTGCACTTGATAGGTAAGTGCCCTACCACTGAGCTGCATTCCCACCCCTTAGAGTTGTTCATATTAAAGGGTGAAAGAAACACCGTTATGAGCATTCTGCATGCATGCATACATGTGTGTGAAATGAGCAAGCTTCTCAGCAAATGCCCAGGAAAAGAATTACAAGGAGCCGGGCGCGGTGGCGCACGCCTGTAATCCCAGCACTTTGGGAGGCTGAGGCAGGAGGATCGCGAGTTCAAAGCCAGCCTCAGCAATGGCGAGGCACTTAGCAACTCAGTGAGGCCCTGTCTCTAAATAAAAATACAAAAAAGGTCTGGGGATGTGACCCAGTGGTCAAGTGCCCCTGAGTTCAATCCCTGGTACCACAAAAAAAAAAAAAAAAAAAAAAAAAAAGAATTACAAGGCCATCAGGGATAACTACAGTGTCAGATTATTTTCAAAAACAGTCACAGCAGTTTACCTTCCCACGTCCCTAAATGTTGAACCATATATTTCGCTATCATTAAATTAATGGACTTTTTTTTTTGTAGTCTTGATCAAATACAATGTTATTGTAACCTGAGTTATGAAGTAATGAAGCTGAGTGTCCTTCTTCCCTTTCTAACCCCACTCTGGTACTGGAAGGTTGAACCCAGGGGTGCTTTACCATTGAGGTATATTCCCAGGCCCCACACACATACCTTTTTTTTTTTTTTTTTTTTTTTTTTTTTTTTTTTTGAGACATGAGTCTCAACTAAGTTTCCCAGGCTGGCCTGGAACTTGCAATCTTCTTGCCTCAGCCTCCCAACTAGTTGGGAGTACAGGCATGTGCCAGTCTGGCTGAGCATTCCTTGTATTTATTCATTGTGTTTACAGTGTCTGTTCCAGTCTTTTGTTTATTTTCTTTTAGGTTGTATATCTTTTTGTAAGAATTGATTTGTAGTTTTGTAATAGGATCTGAGTACCAGATTATCATGGATATATATTTAGCAAATAACTTCCCCTAGTTTAAATGACCCCCCAGTAGTACATCTTTTGATGTACTGAAGATCTTAATTTTAATGTGCCTGAACTTATGAATCCTTGTTTTGTGGTTGAGGGGAAAAACATTACCCTGAAGTTAAATATATTCTCTCTTCTAAATGTTGTAAGGTTTTGCCTATCCAGTTTATTATGTCCTTGATCCATCCAAAAATGATTGGGGGTGGAAGATAGGGTGAGGAGTCATGTAGATTCTAAATTTCTTAGGGATTCTGTGATCTCAGATAACTGATTTCTTCTAGTATCCCCTTCCTCAACTGTAAAACTGAGATCCTACCATGTGCAAGGTTCTCCATGAGATTGGAATATAACATACAAACACGTTGAGCCTTGTGGCTCATAGGCATTCAGTTAATTGCTTTTTGGTCTGAATCCAGCAGTGTTCCCTAAGCATGTGGACACTCAGGGAAAGTTGGCACTTAACTGGGAAAATTGCTCCTAGCATATTGCCTGCCAACTATTACAGGCATTGTGGCTAGCCTGGGTTTGGCTGCTCAGCAAATTCCCTGGCATGGCAGTAGCAGCCTGGAAAACATATAGCTACATGCAGAGCCTTCCCAGTGCACACACTGGTGCTCAGTCCATCCTAGAGCTGAGTTCATTTGATTTGAAATGAAATACATTCTAGAAATGAAAGCATAAGAGCATGTTCTAACTGCTTGCTATGTCCCTAGTGCAGTCACAAGGCTGAGTCCAGACACTGCTTACTTATTAGCTTCTTACCATTGTGGGGAGCCTTAAGGCATTGAGTGGAGCAAAGCTTTCTGAGGTGGAAATGCTTTGGTGACCACAGTTGAAAACACAGTGTAAGTTTGTATGGGCAAACAAACAGACGGCTAGGGATCTGGTGGTTGTCTGGCATTTTGTGTTGCAGGGTGTCTTCTCTGGATGACTTGTGAAAGGAAAGGTTTAAAAATGGTCATGATCACAGAGGCTTTGAATTTGCCCTCTGGAGGTGACTAATGACCATGAAGCATAGGGTGGTCATTTCTTTGTGTGCTCTGAATTCTTTCAGTCCTACCCTTGATGGTAAAACATCAGAGTGAAGGCTTCCATTGTCCAAAGGATATTAACTCCAAGCATTGCCAGTGGAATCTGTTGTGGTGGATGTTTTTTGTTGGCATCTAAGTCAAGGGCCTTGTCCTATGTCTTTCACGGGACTGTTGAGCAGGGCACATAATAATTAGATGCCAAATGCTCATTGATCCCTCTCTTTACCCTGTAATGATTATACCTGAAAAACTAGAAACATCCCAACGTAAATAGCTGGGGAGTGGTTATATGCTCATGAGCTTTTCATGTAGTAAGTGGCTATATCATCACAGCTAAAGGTCACATGCTTTATTCCATCAAAAACAGAACACAAGACTGAGATGAATTTTGATTGCAAGTAATCCTGTGGGCTGGGTGTGGAGATAGAGGTTATGGTGCCAGAAAGCCTAATCCCTAGCACTTTTTGTGTGTCTGGGGGGGGGGGGGGCGGAGTTGTAACCTGGGGATCTAACCCAGGGGTGCATTACCACTGAGCTACATCCCCAACCCTTTTTATTTTGAGAAAGTCTTGCTAAGTGGCCTCGAATTTACGATCCTTCTGTCTCAGCTTCCCAAGTCTCTGGAATTACAGGCATGTGCTACCATGTCCAGCTCTTTCCTATCACTTTTGTATTTTATTGTAAATGACAGTTGTATGTTTTAGTTACTGGGTCTTAGTTCACAGACTAAGGCAGAACTGTTTAATGCTGCTTTTTTCCTCTGAACCTGAAGATGTCCTGCTATTGAAGCTAGTAGGGAGTTTTGAATCTGGTGCTTTGTTGCCTCGGAATTCTTGTCCCTTCCCCATGGCGTTCTTGTCCCTTCCCCATCGTTGCAGAGACAAATATCTTTACTAGTTTGAGATTTAATCAGCCTTTTAAAAATTGGACCAAGTTCCGGGCTGGGATTGTGGCTCAGTGGCAGAGCGCTTGCCTAGCATGTGCGTGATGGCCCAGGTTCGATCCTCAGCACCACATAAGAATAAAGGCATTGTGTACAACTAAAACAAATAAATATTTTTTTAAAAATTGGACCAAATTCCTCCAGGAAACATTAGTGTGAAAAGCATTCTAAATAGCAGCTTTGCTCTAGCAGCACAATTGAGTTCTCTCAAAAGATTAACTGTACATTAAACTATAGCTGGGTATCTATCAGCTTTCCCCTCCTCTGAGCTAGAAGTAGCTTCTCTTCTCCAGCAGGTGTAAATGCAGGGTTCAGGCATCCTACACCAATTCTTGGTTACTTGCAAGTCATAGAATCCTTTCTTTATCTTAGCTAGAGATTTCTTTTCAGAAAGCACTTCATAATTGTTACTTGTTTGGCAAACAGTGATCCAGTAGCCCTTTGTCTTGGAGGAACTCCCAGTCTACACAGGATAGATGGATCCTTCCAGGAAGAGACTAGTTTACATTATATATCCTTCCATGGCCAACTCTATATCCCTCCATGGCCGACTCTGTGATTGAACACCTATTGAGCAAACCATCAGGCACCATTTGTAAACCTGCTAATCTTTGGGAAGAACCTGAACGTGGGTCCTCTAAACCATTTTGGGGTGTTTTTTTTTTGGAAGGGGGTAATCTAAGCCTAATGATGTCTGTCACTGAGAGTCTCAGGAACAGTTTAGCATTGGACCTTGGGGTTCAGAACAGGCTGTTCTTGCCCTATGTACCTACAGGTCTCTCTGCCCTCCCCTGCAAAACAGTACCCTCAAGACCACCCTGTGGTGGTGGGGAGGGGGACTCTTAGTTGTGGTTTTGAATGAAGCTGCTGCTATAAAATGTTCTTTGTGTGAACACATTTACCTTTTTCTTGTGGTACTGGGGGTTGAACTCAAGTACTCTACCACTGAGCTACATCCTAAGCCTTTATTTTTTATTTTGAGACAAGGCTCACTCAGTTGACCTTGAACTTGTGATTTTACTATGTCAGCCTCTCAGTAGCTGGAATTACAGGTGTGTGTCACCATGCCCGGCCATGTGCGTCCCCCCCCCCCCCAAGACCTGCACATGGAATGGCTGGGTCATTAGAATAAGTGTATTTCAGCTTTATAAGAAATTATCAGACATTTCTAGAGTGTGTACAGCATTTTTCATTCATTCCTATCAGCAGTGGATGAGTTCTTCACTGGCACTTTTGTCAGGGATTTGATGGGGGAGGTTATGGAGAGGCAGTAGTATTTCAATGTGTTTTAATTTGCATTTTTTAATTAATTTTTTGTAGTTGTAGATGGACAGAATACCTTTATTTAATTAATTTATTTATTTTTATGTGGTGCTTAGGGTGGAACCCAGTGCCTCACACTTGGTGCTCAGCCCTGAGCTAAAACCCCAGCCCCCTTAATTTGCATTTCTTAATAAGTAATCATGGAGCATCTTTTCAGGTGTTGGTTGCCCCTACATAGCCCTTTGATTTGATTAAGTATCTTCGAGTCTTTAAAAAGCTTTTTTCTTGAGTTTGGGAGTTATTTATATATTCTGGGTGCATGTCCTTTGTAAGATAAATAATTTTGTTTTTTCTCTGTCTCTAACTATAATTGTATTTTCTGGTTTTGTGTGTATACATGTTGTCGCTGGCCTCTCCCCCCGCTCCTTTTTCCTTTGGTAGTACTGGAGATTGTACTCATATACTCACACCTGCTGGACAAACACTACTAAGCTATATACTCCCAAGACTAGTTATTTTATCTACAGATGATCCTTCCCCTACCTCACACATGGATTTTTAAAACAAGCTCCCAAAGTGAAAGATGAGAGCTACCACTTTGCAGGCTCTCTCTAGAGCAGCAGTTAAGTCATAATGTTTTTTGCTTATGAGCCTTAAAAGGCGTGAATGGGCAGAAGCAGGTGACCGCTTACTGTAAGGAAAGGTAGCACTGAAATTTTAAGTCCTGTTTCTCATACTAATGGTGATTTATTGAAACCTTGCTCTATGGAGGAGGAAGCAGAAACATGCCCCAGAGTTCACTTACATTGGAACTAAAAGAACTTTGGAAATGTGTCCCTGTTTTCATGTGCTTCTCAACATGTGTTCATATTTGAGAGTTATTTCTCAGCCTGAGGCTGAGAAATCATAAAACAAACTGCAAATTGTGTGAACCAACCAGCTCTTTAGCTGGAATTGGCAACTAAGTCTGGATCCTACCTCAGGCCCCTTCATCCCATCCCCCACCCTCTCCAGGGAACTCTCCAGTTGATTACTCTGCTGACTGGGCACCTCTATCACTGCAAAATAATTGGGTGACTTTATATGACAGTTGCAGAATTTCCCAGTAACCATAAGTCTGAATTATGGGCGAATTCTTTTAAAAATGTACACTGGGCCGGGTGTGGTGGCGCACACCTGTGATCCTGGCACTTGGGAGGCTGAGGCAGGAGGATCGTGAGTTCAAAGCCAGCCTCAGCAATGGCGATGCACTTAGCAACTCAGTGAGACCCTGTCTCTAATAAAATACAAAAAAGGGCTGGGGATGTGGCCCAGTGGTCGAGTGCCCCTGAAATCAATCCCTGGTACCAAAAAAAAGAAAAAAAAAAAGAAAAAAAAAAAAACCACTGGGAGGGGGGTGCTCTGTCCATTCATTGCTTAACAATCACCTTCTAACAGAGTGATAGGGCCTCTTGCCTGTGACAAGACATCAATCACAAATAAGCAGCACCTGACCAGAAGAGCCTCTCTTGCCCTATATGGAAGGCTCTGCCTCTGTCTATGAAGTAAGATGCCTTCCGCTTGGGCAGACAGATGTGATAGCTGAGTATCCACTTCTGCAAGTGTTTGTGATGCCACTATAACTGAGGATGGGCTGTATGTTAATAGAAGCAGGTTGTTGCTATATTGTTTAGGATATGACCTACAGGGATGGCATCAGAACGTGCCTACAGTTATCGAGTTCTGGAATCCTAGTATATATTTTTTTAAAATATTTATTTATTTACTTTAGTTGTACACAATGCAATGCATTTTATGTTTACATGGTGCTGAGGATCGAACCCGGGCCGCGTACGTGAGAGGCGAGCGCTCTGCCGCTGAGCCACAACCCTCGCCCTCCTAGTATATTTACCTGGGCTGTTTAGGAATTGTGTGACCGTTTTTCTTTCTTTAGGTCTTGGGTGGAGTTGGATTGATTATTTCACAAGGGATATGATTTTGCATTTTTCTGTACAGTTGATTTCATTGTTGGAAATAGATTGTTATAATTTTGGTTTAATCCACAGGTATTAGGGAAGCTGTGTGAAAATTCTTTTCATTTGTTTTTCAGGGTGGGATGGGAAGAAAAGGGATGTAACCACAGCTTTTTACATGAAGAATGTGAGGAAAGTGTGTTACAGTTGTTTTCTTGAAAGCCATCAGACTTAACCACAATCTTGTACAGATTTAGCCAAGGTCCAGGCAAAAAGAAGCCAAATATTCCAGCAGTGTGTACAGTGTTTCTGTTTGTGAACATGTACCCATGTTTGTGTCCTCTCCAGAGTTTATGAATAAGCCATTGCTTAATAATAAAGTCCAAGTTGATTTTGAGTAACTGGGTCAAACAGGACAAGCCAGAGGCACCTTTCTGGTGATTGTTTGCTGCTGGTGTTGGACAGCTCGTCATATTGTGACTTTTAGTGGTACTCCCAACTTAGGAACATGGCTGGTTATAACAGAGCTTCCATTAACTTCCATTTCACTTCACAGATGAGATTGCAGAAATGCCTGCCTTCCACTGGGAATGGGAACACACACACAGGCTTTAGCAGCAGCACTCCAGCCCTGCTGCTGTGTCCTTGTATGCTACTGTATATTTCACCTAACTTTCTGATTCTTCTATCATTTTTTATGGTGAGGGTTGGCCTCAGACAGAGGAAACAAGCCTCTCCTAGTTGGAGCCCATAACTGCATTCCTTTTGTGAATAAGTGTGGCATTCCCCACTGGACCTCAGCCCTGTATAAATGCAGGTCTCTGAAAGAGACCCATTAGCTATGCAAGTATAAAGTCTCTTGTACTTCCCCAGTAGACAAAAGTATTGGGAGTATGTCAGCCATTGATAAGTAAAAGACTTGAAAAATAATCAAAGCTGTCCGCCCGCCAACAATTTAAAAACCAAGTGAAGGCAATTTGGGGGTCCTCGGTTTTCCATATATTTTGTACAGTGTTTATTTGGGAAAGTGAGGAAGCAGTATATTCCATCTCCTGTTTTCTTAGCAACAGAAAGAGGAAAAGTCTGAATAATTTTAGGCCTGCTGAAGGAACAGCTTGGAAAGTGTTCAGTCTCTGTGGCCTGGTCAGTAGAATGTTTCAGATCTCCCAAGTCCTCCTGACATTTGAGGGTGCCATAAAGAGATTATACCTGCCCTGGCTGTCTTGGTGTGTCTTTTTTGTCAAGATGGTGAGAATATAGCTGAAGGTTGTTCCTATTTTATATTCTGTGATAACCTGTTTTTAGTAGGGGAAGTATCCTTTCTGTTTTTTTTTTTTTTTTTTTTTTTTGTGTGTGTGTGTGTGTGTGTGTAATTTATGTATACATCTCTTAGAAAATATGCTGACTGCTTTTCCCCTCCCAGTCCTTATAAAATTACAAGGTAGATGTTACAACCCCTTTGCCCTTGGGTTGAGGTTCCTGCAGAGATCTGGCTGGTTCTCCTAGGGTGAAGTTGGTTACCACTATCAGAGATTGATATATATTTCTCCTCTACACACACACACACACAAATGAGGAAGGAGGGGTTGTGGCTCCATGATAGAGTGCGTGCTGAGCATGCGTGAGGCACTGGATTCAATCCTGGCACCACGTAAAAATAAAACAAAGGTATTTTGTCCATCTACAACTAAAAATTTCTTTAAAAAATGAGGAAGAAGCAGCTGCAACTGGGGGTTATGTGCTTAGAAAAACAAACATGTTGATTGTTAGTGAAGTCTCTTGTCAACACACCTTTGTTAAATGGATTTTCAGAGGATTTAGAACAAGTTGGTTTGTTTTCTTTTATGACCCTGAATTTTCAAACTCAAAGCTCTGCTGTTGGGTGAAGGGGTGCTGTAGAAGCTCAGTGTGGTTGGAAGGTCAGGAGAATTTGTGTACTTGGGTGCCACCTCACACCTTGTGTTGGTCCTCTTGGCACCCTGCTTACTTCAGCAGCTGTGACATGGTCTTGTAGACATCTGGCCTCTAAACATTTATTGAGACCTTTCAACTGCTAGATACTTCCATGGTGTTGTCCAAATCCCATATGAACTTGGAAGAAGGGGAATAAACATGACCACAGTATCACAGTGTGGAAGGTGCAGTGATTGTCATTTCAAATTTTAATTCTTTGTTGCTGGTATATAGGAAAGTAATTGACTTTTATCTATTAACATGGTGTCTGCAACCCTGCTTCTTAGTTCCAGAAGTTGTGTGTGTGTGTATGTGTACCTCTATGTAGATGGTTATGCAAATAAATAAACACATAAATAGTTCTATTTCCTCCTTTCTGATCTGTATCCCTCATTTCCTTAATTGCATTTAGTTATGACTTTTCAATATGATTTCAATCCTTGTGTTTTCACAGAAGGAAAGCATCTAGTTTCTTAGTGTTGAGTAGGTCCTGTGATTGTAGTAAGACAAAATCTGGCTCCAGTAACAGTTGGGAAGGCTACCTACACCAGGCTCAGTGGTAGGCAGGTAAGGTGCCATGTAGAGGACAGGGTATTCCAAGCATAGGAAGCCTAGTGTATTCAAATGAGGACATTTCACAGCAAGCACCTGTGAGAGAGATGAGGAACCTGACTGTAGAATCCTTGGACTCCTTCCATCTGCTGGGTACCCTGAGGCACCAGGGATACAATCTTTGTAAATGTGTAGACATCAGACACACACACCTGGCACCTCCAGGCTGCAGTATGATGTGGCATAGCTTCCTTCAGCACACTGTTTTTTTGGGGGGCGGGGGGCAGTGGACAGGTTCTATCAAGGATCAGCTTTAGCCATATGGTTTGTTCCCTGGACTTCTGTCCCCCTTCACAGAATCTCTAATTGGTTGCAGACTAGGAAATTGTAAATGGCACATAGTATGATGGTGAGTGTTGAAACAGGAAAATGATTATATAACTGAGATGGATTTTTATCTCCTCCCTTTTTGGAGCCAGGGTATAATGATTCTTTGCTTTCTGAATGGCTTTTTGGGCATGGATCCTGGGACAGCCTGCCCACCTTTTACTATCCTTTACTTCCACAAAACTTCACCACAGAGGGCCCCAGATGCTCCACGGTGACTCTGCCTAGGAGGCAGATCTTGGAGGTAAGCCAGGCCCTACAGCCCCAGGCTCTGAGGGGATTTGCAATTCTGTTCGCTTTGGATTAGTCCTGGCACTCAGCCATCATTACAACATTCTTCCCTGGGAACCCAGCAGAAAAGTCCCAAAAATTGGCTCCATGAACCTTTGGAAACACAAGCCTGTCCTAGGTTGTTGACTGCCTGTGGTATTTTGAGAAGACTTATGCAAAAACAGTGGGAAAGTGGGGAAGAGATTAGCCCTGGATTTCTGGGCCAATTTTTTCAATGTCCCGTTCCCTGCCCCCCCCCCCCCCCCCCAACCGCTGTGGTAGTATAGCCAAATTTCAGTTATGTTCAGTGCTGGCAGCAAAAATCACATACATCATTCCTCTTCTTATCTCCTTGGAGAGGAAACCAATAGACCCAGGGCATCTGCCCCATATAAGGGCATATGCCACTTAGCTACAGAGGAAATCAGCCAGTCTCACTCCTTCATTGTGAACTACACATCCATATAAGTTACAGGTGCAGAAACGTAGGGAAGGAGGAACATTCCACTTTCGCATTTTTGTTGTTGTTTTACTTAATACAGATTGTGTGTGTGTGGGGGGGTGCTGGGATTGAACCCAGGCCCTTGTGCATGTGAGGCAAGCACTCTACCAACTGAGCTATATCCCCAGCCCCTTTATACAGAAATGTTTAACATCAGATTATAGGGAAATTGCTGCATTGTATTTGTGAAAACTCAGGACTCTTGATGTGTTCTGGCATGGGTCTTCCATTTTTCTATCGTACCAGTGGTTAAAAAGCATGTCTTGTAGTCGGGCATGGTGGTGCACGCCTGTAATCCCAGCACTTGGGAGGCTGAGACAGGAGGATGGCAAGTTCAAAGCCAGCCTCAGCAATGGCGAGATACTTAGCAACTCAGTGAGACCCTGTCTCTAAATAAAATGCAAAAAAGGGCTGCAGATGTGGCCCAGTGGTCGAGTGCCCCTGAGTTCAATCCCTGGTACCAAAAAAAAAAAAAAAAAAAAAAAAAAACCCATGTCTTGAATGTATAGAACCACATGTAAAAACAGGGAACTTCTGAAAATTCTGACACTTGGGCTCCTGCTGGGGACCCTTTTTTCTGGAATCTCTGTGGGATGGGGCCCAGACAGCAGTATTTTTTAAGGTGTCCCAGATGCTGCCAAGTATGTGGTTCTGTGCTGCACAATCTTTTAAGATGAAATACACACTAGTCAAGTTGCATACTCTCCTGAACTTGGATGGCTAGTTTTCTTTATGCCTGTTCCTCTGCTGTCTTATTGCAGAGTACCACCTTAGTCTGAGGATGGAGAGAATGGTAGTCTGGTTTATGAAGACCCACTTAACTAGACTGCACCTGGGTCCTATAAAATCTGGGAAGTGAAGTTCTTATTTAAGTACTGAAGCTATTTGTAAGTCATTTGAGATGGAAAATTAACTTGAATGAATGAGTGAATGGAATTGGGAGGCTTTGCTCAAAGGTAAAACTGGGTATGCCTTCATCAATGCTGATAGCAGCACTATTCCCAATAGTCAAAAGGTAGAAACGGGCAGGGGATGTGACTCAGCAGCAGTGCACTTGCCTTGCATGTGTGAGGCACTGGGCTCAATCCTGAGCTCCACATAAAAATAAATAAATGGCCAACTACAACTTAAAAATAAAAGGGCTTGGGTTGTGGCTCAGTAGTAGAGCACTCACCTAGCACATGCGCGGCCCAGGTTCAATCCTCAGCACCACGTAAAAATAAAAACACATTGTGTACAACTAAGTCAAATAAATAAACAAACATATATATATTTTTAAAAAGGTAGAAACAGCCCTGTATGTCCACATAACAGGTAGATGGGTAAGCAAAATTTGGTATACTTATCCAGTGGGATATCATTTGGCCTTGAAAAGGAAGGTTCTTTATTTTCATTTATTTGTCTATTTATTTCTGTTTTTGCAGTGCTGGGGTTCAAACCCAAGGCCTCACACAGGCTAGGCAAGCCCTCTACTTGCCAGCCTAGGAAGGAAATTCTTTGTGTGTGTGTGTGCGTGTGTGCGCGTGCGCGCGCGCGCTGGGGATTGAACCCAGGGCTTTGTGCATGTGAGGCAAGCACTCTATCTATTGAGCTATATCCCCAGCCTCCAGGAATGAAATTCCGATACCTGCTACAACACGGTTCAACCTTGAATTCTTTATACTAAGTGAAAGCAGCCAGACACAGATGGACAAAGACTGTGATTCCACCTGTAGGAGATAGCTGTGGTAATCAAATTTCCTAGAAAGAATAACTTCTTTTGGCTGTGTAACAGTGTAAACCTACAGGTTGCTATTGTTGTAACCTGTCTGAAGGGTGGTGTCAGGGTGATTGGCTCAAACTTGTCTCTGCAGAATAATCAATATCTAGGCAAAATACAAAAAGCATGTAAATCACCAAACTTGTAGTACAGGATTGATTTTATGAGCTGCATTGCATTTTTTAAGTTATACATGACAGTAGAATGTATTTTGATGTATCATACGTATGTAGAGTATAAATTTCCCATTTTTGTGGTTGTACATTGTATAGAGTATTCATATAAAAACGTAAGAAAGTTATGTCCAATTCATTCTACTGTCTTATTTCCATTCCCTTCCCTTCCCTTCATTCCCCTTTGTTTAACAATCCAGGGAACTTCTACCCCACCCCGCTTTATTCTGAGTTAGCATCCACATATTAGAGAGAATATTTGTCTTTTTTTTTTTTTTTTTGGTGGAGGTGGTGGTGCTGGGAATTGGACCCAGGGCCTTGTGCATGCAAGGCAGGCACTCTACCAACTGGGTTCTATCCTCAATCCCCTCCCCCCCTTTTTTGTTTGTTTTTATGAGATTGGCTTATTCCTCCAGTTCCATCCATGTACAAGCAGTGGTAGAGTGCTTGCCTAGCACATGTAAGGCAGTGGGTTCTATCCTTGTACCACATAAAAAAATAAATAAAATGAAGATAACCTGTCTGAGGGTTAGCATGATATTCTCCAGTACCATCCATTTACTGGCAAATGCCATAATTTCATTATTCTTTCTGGCCAAGTAATATTCCATTGTGTTTACGTACCACATTTTCTTTATCCATTCATCTATTCAAGGGCACGTAGGTTGGTTCCATAGCTTAGCAATTGTGAATTGAGGTGCTGCAAACATTGATATGGCCGTGTCACTGTAGTATGCTTATTTTTAAGTCCTTTATGTATGTACTTTTTTAAAAAAATATTTATTTATTTACTTTAGTTGTACACAGTGCAATGCATTTATGTTTATGTGGTGCTGAGGATCAAACCCGGGCCGCGCACGTGCGAGACGAGCGCTCTGCCTCTGAGCCACAACCCCAGCCCTATGTATGTACTTTTTGTGTGTGTGTATGTACCGAGGACTGGGAGAACTGGGTCCAACAGTGGTTCCATTCCAAGTTTTCTGAGGAATCTCCATACTGCTTTCCAGAGTGGTTGCACCAATTTGCAGTCCCACCAGCAATGTATGAGTGTACCTTTTCCCCCACATCCTCACCAACATTTATTGTTACTTGTATTGTTGGGAGGGGAGTACTGGGGATTGAACTCAAGGGCACTCACCCTATTTTGTATTTTATTTAGAGACAATGTCTGAGTTGCTTAGTGCCTCACTTTTGCTGAGGCTGGCTTTGAACTTGTGATCCTCCTGAGTGCACCACCACACCCAGTCTTGTATTCTTTTTCTTTTCTTTTTTATTGTAGATGGACACATACCTTTATTTTACTTATTTTTTTATGCAGTGCTGAGGCTAGAACCCACTACATGTGCTAGACAAGCACTCTACCACTGAGCCACAACCCCAGCCCTGGCCTTGTATTCTTGATAATTGCCATTCTGACTGGAGTGAGATGAAATCTCCGTGTAGTTTTAATTTGCATTTCCCTTATAGCTGCATTGTCTTATGTGTAACTTCCCAAAGGTAAATAAATTCAGTTCTTTTTCATTAGTTGTAAAGATTGTAGTGTAGCAATGGAAGCTGTGGTTTTAAGTAAGCCACAAACCCACAGTGTTCAAAATAGATACTTATCTTGGAAGACAGTTTTAGAGTAATTTGTGCACGAACAAGATATTCTAGAGAAGGAGGTTTGTTCCCTGGGTTTAATGCATAATATGGAGGAATTGAGAAGAGAACCTTAACTAATAAAAGTCACAAGGAATAGGAAGTTAAAATGTCCCATCCTGACTCTCCGTCCCTTTTCTTTTTTCATTGCATTTACCACAGACTAATATATCACATTTTTTTGTTGTTGTTTAATATTATTTATTTATTTGTTTTAGTTGTACACAATGCCTTTATTTTTACGTGGTGCTGAGAATCGAACCTGGGCTGTGCATGTGCTAGGTGAGTGCTCTACCGCTGAGCCACAACCCCAGCCCCTGTTGTTGTTTTTTTAAACACTTCTAAGAAGTAGGTGGATAGTTTTCTTTTTTAATACATTTTTTATTACTTTACATTGTTATTTTTTATGTGGTGCTGAGGATCGAACCCAGTGCCTCACCCATGCTAGGGAAGCGCTCTACCACTGAAGTACAACCCCAGCCCCAGGTAGGGTTTTTTTTTTTTTAAATATTTATTTATTTGCTTTAGTTGTACACGATGCAATGCATTTATGTTTACGTGGTGCTGAGGATCGAACCTGGGCCGCACACATGCTGGGCGAGCACTCTACTGCTGAGCCACAACCCCAGCCCCAGGTAGGTGTTTTTTATAACTTTATTTATTTTCTTATGAGGTGCTGAGAATCAAACACAGTGCCCCACACATGCTAGGCAAGCACTCTATCCATGAGTCGCAACCCCAGCTCTGTTGTTTTTATTTTTTTATTATACCTATGAACCATGAAAGCAGGTCAGATACCAAGAGCCTACAGTTGGTCAGATACCAAGAGCCTACAGTTTTGTGAGATATGTAGGATGTTGAATGGATGAATCAAATATCCAAAGTTTTCACCTAAGCCAGGAATATCTCAAGTGACAGACTAGCCGGGAGGGCAGTCATACTAATGTAAATGCCAATTGCTTGGCCCACCTCTATTAGGAGTTGGTTCATAGCCTATGCATTATCTTTTTTTTTTTGGGTACCGGGGATTGAACTCAGGGGCACTCGACCACTGGGCCACATCCCCAGCCCTTTTTTTTATTTTATTAGAGACAGGGTCTCATTGCGTTGCTAAGTGCCTTGCCATTGCTGAGGCTGGCTTTGAACTCGCGATCCTCCTGCCTCAGCCTCCCAAGTGCTGGGATTACAGGCGTGCGCCACCATGCCCGGCTCATAGCCTATGCATTATCTTTTCAGCTGCTTCTGAAAGGAGGCAGAGTGTTGGGGCATCAAAAGTCTGAAGCAGACCCTATAGATCCATGTTAGTGAACAGGAGATGATAAGCAGTAGTGGAATCACAGAAGCAAAGTTAGTGGAAGGAGCAAGCTGAACCCTTAAAATAACTCCTTAATTTGGGGCTTTGCAGGGTCTGAAGTGCCATCAAGCCTGCTTCTTTCCTTTTGGGTCTTGCTGGAATAAAAAATACTGTCTGCCTCTGTAATTCAATAGGAACCCAACCTCTACTTTCATCATCATCACTCCCCCTCACTCCCCTTACTTGGGATTGAACTCAGAAGCACTGCACTACTGAGCTACAGTTCCAGCCCTTTTTCTTTTTTTATTTTGAGACAGGGTCTCACTAAGTTGTCCAGGCTGGCCTTGAATCCTCCTGCCTCTGTCTCTCAAGTAGCTGGGATTACAGTTGTGTACCACACTTTTAAGACTCATTCTTTTGGTTGATATAAAATCTCTAATAGCCTATATCTCTACCGTTACTCAGTAGAGAGAGTGAACCCAACTCACAAAAGAAGTTGTATCTATTGTGTGAGGTGGGGAGGGTCTTACCGTTTTATAAATATGTGTCAGTATGAGAATGTAATAAACCAGAAACATGAAAACTGGACTTTTGAGAGGGAAAGAGAGAGGGTATGTGTTTTGTGAGCTCCATACCTCTGGGACAGAGCTCTAGCAGAGTTTGATGGAAGGTAGAGGGGGAGGTTAGGGCAGAGCAGGGCAGTTGTTTTCTTTGTGTTGGTGTTCTGTACCTTAAAATGAATGAGTGAAACTCCTTTTTTCCCAATCCTGAAATACATGTTTGGACAGTATTCTGGGTGTACTTGCTCCCATTTATTATCAGAGGGGTTTGAGTTTGTATTGGATGTGATGATTTTTTTTTCTTTAGCATGAGTGGTGCATTTCTTTACTTTAACGTGTATGCATTTTGATACCATTTCTGTGGCAACCAGTGAACTCCAAGAAAACAAATTTTATTTTTGTAACATGGTTAAACAGGATTAGTGAAGACACATAGAAAATTCCATTATTAAGTTACTTTTGTGTTTTGAAGAGAATTTAACTAGTCTAATACTAAATTTTTAACATTGACTCCAGTTGTGTACTCTTCTAATAATTCACATATGCCTCAATTTAGTCTTGGTTTTTAAGGGGAGAAGCTTTGATAAGGGACTTTGTGTGTGTGTGGGGGGGGTTACCGGGGGATTGAACTCAGGGGCACTCGACCACTGGGTCACATCCCCAGCCCTTTTTTGTATTTTATTTAGAGACAGGGTCTCACTGAGTTGCTAATTGCCTCACCATTGCAGAGGCTGGCTTTGAACTCGTGATCCTCCTGCCTCAGCCTCCTAAAGTGCTGGGATTACAGACATGTGCCACCGCACCTGGCTGATGGGGGACTTTTAATGCCAATAAAGGACCCTTTGTAAAGTTTTTAGGGATTTCAGTCTCAGTTTCAAAAATGTACACACCTACTAAGAGTGGTGGTGCATGTTTGTAATCCCAGTGATGTATGAGACAGGGGCAAAAGGATTGCAAATTTAAGGCCAGCCTTGGTGACTTAGAACCTATCTCAAATTTTTAAAATGGGGGGGGGGGTGGGAGGAGGTGTTGAGGATATAGCTCGGTGGTAAAGTACCCTGTGTTCAATCACCAATTTTTCAAAAAAGAAAAGAAAATGCATATGTATACACATACATCAATCATTGGGGGTTCATGTGTTCACTGTATAACCACCCTCTGCCCCCAGATGTACAGGTCTGATTGTTTTTTTTCTGTCCTATCTTGAAACCAAACCAAAGGCCTCTTTGGCCTTTACAATTTAGGGAGTCCTGTCACTTCAGTTTCTCTCTTTTTCTTTTCCTTTTTTCTCCTTTTCTTTTTTTTTTGGTACTGGGTATTGAACCAAAGGGACACTCTGCCACTGAGCTATATCCCCAGCCATTTTCATTTTTTATATTGAGACAGCGTCTCATGAAATTGCCTTGGTTGCCCTTGAATTTGAGATCCTCCTGCCTCAGCCTCATAAGCAGCTGGGATTATGGGATTATAGGAAAGCTCCCCCACTCCCAGCTTCAGTTCAGCTTCTTAAATTATCTTTGAGTCCAACCCCATCCTCCTCCTTTTTTAGTCTTAAGTTTGTTTTGCTTCTACAGGAGCCCCTGTGCCCAACTTGTTCTCCATTCTCTCATCAGTGTTCCCAAAGTGTGTGATGCCTGAGCCCTAAAGTAAAGTAACTTTTTAGTCAGTACAGGGACTGCCATTCTCATGGGAGCAGGAGCTTCTCCCTTCAGTTTTCTCTCACCTTCCTTTGACTTCAAGGATGTGGATGCTAATCTGTTCCCTTTGTGCAGATCAAGTGCACCTCAGAACCTTGTGCCAGCAGTCTGGGCTATTTTTGTTGTTATTGTTTCACTAACTTTCTCTTCATAGCACCTGGTGCAGATTTTGCATTAGTGACCTTTTTTCTTTTAATGTTTGAAAAAATTTAGATTTATAAAAAACTAGATCTGCCAGTTTATTCATCACTGCATAAGGTCACACCCCCCTGCCCCCATTTCTTTAAAAGGAAATTGCAGAGAGCTAGGGTTGTGGCTTAGTTGTAGAGTGCTTGCCTAGAGTGTGTGAGGCATTGGGTTTGATTATCAGCACCACATATGAACGAACGAATGAATAAATAAATACTAAAAAAAATTTTTTTAAAGTAAACTGCATATGTGATATTTTAGCTCTGTGTACTTCAGCAGACATCTCAAGAACAGGGTATTTTGGAGCTCCAGTGGTATGGTTGGTTAGTGCATGGTACTTATAAGAATAGGGCATTTTCTTGAAAGCAAGAACTTGACCAGGTATTAATACATCTGTGTTCATAGCAGGACCATTCACAGTATCCAGAAGCAACCCAGATATCCCAGGATGGGATGAATGGGTAGGTAAAATGTGATATATGCATATATGTAGACAGTAAGCTGTAAAAAGGAATGGAATACTGGCATATGCTATAAGGTGGATGAACCTGGAAAATATGCTGAATGAAATAAGCTAGTCATAAGAGGATAAATACTGGGGCTGGGGTTGTGGCTCAGCGGTAGAGCGCTCGCCTAGCACGTGCTTGGCCTGGGTTCGATCCTCAGCACACGTAAACATAAATGCATTGCATTGTGTACAACTAAAGCAAATAAATAAATATTTAAAAAAAATAAAAGAGGATAAATACTGTGGGGGTTTCTACTCAAGTGAGATCCCTAGAGTAATCAAATCCATCATGACAGAAGGGAAAATGGTACTTGCCAGGGGCAGAGAGAGGGGAGAATGGGGGGATTAGTGCTTAATGGGTACACTTTCCCTTTTGAGGAATTCAAAGAGTTCCAGAGATTTATGGTGATAGTGGCTGTACAATAACATGAATGTACTTAAAATTTTCATCTGTGTTTTTTTTTTAAAGAAAAGAGGGGCTGGGGTTGTGGCTCAGCGCTAGAGTGCTCGCCTAGCACACGCGCCGCCCGGGTTCGATCCTTAGTACCACGTACAAATAAACGCATCATGTACAACTAAAACAAATAAATAAATATTTTTAAAAAGAAAGAATAAGGGCATTTTCCTCTAAAACCATAGTAAGGGGACAAAGGGTGTAGCTCAATGGTTAGTACACTTACTTAGCAGGCTCAAGGCCCAATACCACAGTAAACATTGTTACATACAGGAAAGTCAGCAATTTTTGCATCTGATATTGAGATTTCCTGTGTTGTCCCAAAATGTGTCTCCTCTGTTAACACATTGTGATATGTTAGTATTTTTACAGAAATATATTTGGGTTTGTAAAAAGCAAGTTGAGGGCTGGGGATATAGCTCAGTTGGTAGAGTGCTTGCCTTGCATGCACAAGGCCCTGGGTTTGATCTCCAGCACCACAAAAGTTAAAAAAGCAAGTTGATAAGAAGCATGGGTGATGGAGGTTGGTTGGTGAAGAGGGTCTGACTGGAGTTAACCTAGCCCTGAATAGATAGTGATCTGGGTCCCTGTGGCTCTGGAGCTGACTTCCTAAAATACCTACCCTTGAACCCTTCTAGTTAGATCTTTATAGTATGGTCATTAACAAACCTCTTTGTATGTGTCAGTCAGTCTGTCTGTCAGTCATGTAATCTTGCTAAATTACCCAGGCTGGCATTGAACTTGGAATATTTTTGCCTCAGCCTTGCTAATACCTGGGATTACAGGCATGTGCCACTGCATGCAACTCTTCATGTGTCTCTTGAGCATTATAATATGGTTAATGATGTTGAGGAACTGGATTTAAGTGTGTTTGGGATACTTTGAGCCTCCAAATCTACCTTTTCAATTGCAATTTGAAATAAATATATTTGATTCAGATTTTAAATAATTTAGCACCCAAATTGAGATGTGCTGTTAAGTGTGAAGTATACACACTTGGACTTCAGAGATTTAGTATGGAACAAAATGTTAAGTAGCTCAGTTTTTTACAGTGATTACATGTTGACATATTTAGATGTATTCGGTTCAGGGAAACATGCTGTTAACTTTATCTGCCTCTCTTAATGTGGCTACTAGAGAATTTTAAATTACATGAGTCACCTAGATTTCTATTGGATACACACAGGTATGGAATATCACTTCCTCTGTAGTCCCACAACTAATGTCCTCCACCCAGTCAATCCTCTAACTTTCCTTTTTGTGCTGGCATCTCTTTTTCTTCTGTTCTAACTAGGCTTCAGGCCTTGGCATAGCTCTGATGGCTTTTACATGTAAGGCTAGTGGAAGGGAAGAGTGTATCTATTACCTATTGAGGGCCAGCAGGACTGATTGTTATTAGTGCATATGTGGGAGAAGGCTCCTCTCTTTCTCTCTTTGCCTTTTGGCCCCAAGTTCTTAAATCGCCGGGCAGAGACATGGGACATTGGTAGGAGGGCATTCGTACCCTCCCTGGATGAGGCCTAAGCAGAGTTAGAGATTGAGGAATTCAGTGGTGTGTGATTCTTTCTCTTTCCCTACACATGCATTGTAAATTAGAGGAGGCTGTATTCTGAATAAGTTGATTGTTTCCTTATTTTTTCCTTGTTTCTGATTGAAAACTATATTCATGTCATTTCAGGAGTTGGAAAACACAAATGTATCAAGTAGAAAATAAAAATAAGCTGAAGACATATAATGTCTTTCTTTTCTACCCTAGGATGTTTGTATACTTATATTTTCCTTTATTCATTCATTCGTACCCTAGACAAATAGTGTAATGAACACTGTTTCCACATTCTTAAATATTTTTTGATGTTTTAATATAAGGGCAATGAGGAGTTATAGGAAATGTTTCAGGTTCAGTGGGAGTTTGATAGTCCTTGCCCTGGCTTTTGGTTTCTCCCAAACTGAAGAAAGGTCTCTATCAGTAAGTGGCTGTTAACTCCTAATTGAACAAAGGGATCCTGCAGGGAAGCACACTTGAATTGTATGAAGAGTTTGTGAGGTGCTAGCCCAAGGCTACCCCGGAGGCTCCCTTAGACACTGTGTACCAGTAGCTGGTTATGCTACTGGTTGATGCTTACCTGCAGGAGGAAGAGGATGTTGAGTGAACCTTACTAAGAAATGAGACACACCTTGTGTTATCTTTTCCCTTCTACCACCTACATCCTCCTTGTTAATGTCAGAATTGGGGTACTTCACTTTGAGTTATTTACTTTGTGGAAGATAATGTGAAAGTAATGCCAAACAGCAGTATGAAAGTGATAATAGCTCCCCGCCAAGTTCTTTGCTTCCTTAATTGTTCTAATTTAAAATGGTGTGGGATTTTTTAAAAAAATTTATTTATTTGCTTTAGTTGTACACAATGCAAAATGCAATGCATTTATGTTTACGTGGTGCTGAAGATCGAATCCAGGCCACGCACATGCTAGGCGAGCGCTCTACCACTGAGCCACAACCTCAGCCCTGGTGTGGGATTTTGTCCACATTCAGTGCCTTCCATCCTGAAAGTTCCTGAGATCCAAAAGTTATCAGTTATTGTGATCCAAGCATCCCTCTCAGGCTGACTTGGTTAGGTGGTCTAGGCAGTAGACATGGGTATTGGCTGAGGGTGTCCTGGCAGTGCATGGAGGTGGTTGTCTGGGCAGCTTAGACACTGTCAGCTCTCACTGACTCACCATCTTTGGGCCTTGGGTCAGTTTTCAGTTCCTACACTGTAAACTGAGGACTTAGGGTCTTTCCAGCTCTGGCATTAATTTTGTGTCACTTTCTGTGTTTCCTTTCTTTTGAGAGTAGTGGTGCTTTCCTTTTCTCCTTGTAGTAGGAATTGAGTACCTCATCAGAGGAGAGATAAGGTGAGATAAAAAGTTGTCTTTCCTGGAATGATTTAAGAGTATACCTGGAGGGGCTGGGGTTGTGGCTCAGCAGTAGAGCATGTGTTCGGCCCTGGTTCAATCCTCAGCACCACATAAGAATAAATGCTGGGCTGGGATTGTGGCTCAGTGGTAGAGCCATGCCTGGCATGTGCGCGGCTCCGGGTTCGATCCTCAGCACCATGTAAAAGTGAACGCTTTGTGTACAACTAAAGCAAATAAATAAATATTAAAAAAAAAAAAAAGAATAAACGCATTGTGTACAACTAAAGCAAATAAGTAAATATTTTTTTATAAAAGAGTATACCTGGATATTGATCAGTGTAATCATCTTTTTTCCAGATCTTTTTTTGTTTGTTTGTTTGTTTGTTTGTTTTTGTGTGGTGCTGAGGATTGAACCCAGGGCCTCACATGTGTGAGGCAAGCACTCTGCCACTGAGCAACAACCCCAGCCCTTCCAGATCTTCCTTTTAAAGTTCACCTTCACAATGAAGGGTCCAGTGTAGTAATATTGAAGAAAGGGTCATCCCCAGTAACATCAGCTCTTCATCAAGGTAACCAGACTCGGTATTTCAACCATAAGTTGAGTAAATGTGTTTCCTTGTCTTGTTTCCAAGTATGTCTCCCTGTCTCCTTTTGGCCATCAAAGACCTGGTTTGGCTTTATTTTCTGGCTGTGGCTTAAGTGTTGCTCCAGAATCCCTGGAAGCACTTAATGCTGCCTTTGTTCCCTGAGTCCCTTTTGTTCCAGTGAGCATAGGCTGAGCCCAGGGATACCTGCAGTTGTGCAGTCTCAGCCATTGTTCTGTCACTTTGAGAGGAGGCATCCTGCGATGAAATTGTTGAAAGTTGGTTGGAGTTTCACTTTTCCCGCTCCATTGGATCTGCTTATGAATTCACGTTGTTTCCACTTATACATGACCAACCAATGTGCCAACCTGATGTGTTGTGGAGTATTTTGGCCACAGGCAGTGTGATCATCAGCCATGTGAATTATTTGTTGTCTGCATCTTTTTTTATCTCCTTCTTCTTAGCTTTCCAAATTCCCAGTTTAATTTTGACCACATGCATGGAGATTGGCATTAACGTGATTTTCATTAGCAAAATTTCCTGGTATTTGTTGTGCTGGAAATGCTATATAGTTATCTTTAAATATGGTGAAGCTTGTTGACATTGTTTTTATCCTTTTGTGGGAAATGAAAGGTTTAAGAAGACCATTGTGATGTCATCCTCAGAAGCTTTCTGGTCAATACCAAGGACGGCCCAAGACTGTGTTATCAGCCCAGTTTGACTGACTTATGTTTCTCCCTTGTAGATCTTTTTCCCTTTTCAATTCTTTGTGTCCTGCAAGAAGTGAACATTACCTCCCACTCTTGGCTGCTTTGAAAATTCCTTCTATTCTCCAGTGTCTCCTGTATTTTCTTTCTACTGAAACCCTCTAATTAGAGGGAAGTGTACTCAGCCTACTCTCTAGCTATCCCACAGCTAGCTTCTTTCTCCTTCTTTTCCTCTCTCCCTCTTTCTCTTTCTCCTTTCCCTTTCTCATTCTCTTTCTCTCTTTGTTTGTTTGTTTTTGCAATGCTGGGGTTCAAACACAGGGCCTTGCATATGGTAGGCAAGCACAGTACTGCTGAGCTACAACAGTCCAAAAGACAGGATTTTTCTACACAAATTGACAGTCCTGTTCCCTTGTGATTCATATTATGGTGTAGATTGAGCTTTGGGCCTCATATCCTGCACCAGCTCTATTGAAATAATGAATAACCAAAAAAGTATGAAGTGAAGACAGGTAAAGAAGATGAAGTAAGCCGGGCGCCGTGGCGCACGCCTGCAGTCCCAGCACTTGGGAGGCTGAGGCAGGAGGATCACGAGTTCAAAGCCAGCCTCAGCAATGGTGAGGCACTTAGCAACGCAATGAGACCCTGTCTCTAATAAAATACAAAAAAGGGCTGGGGATGTGGTCGAGTGCCCCTGAGTTCAATCCCTGGTACCAAAAAAAAAAAAAAAAAAAAAAAGATGATGATGATGATGAAGTAATAGCTTTATAGAGGCAACCAGAGAACGTGTTGTTCTTGACCTGTGAAAGGCCCAACCTGAAACACACTCACGACACAGCCTGAGTTGGTTGGGGGATTCCCAGTTTGAATTAATGATATCCTGTTTCTCTCATGTTTCAGCCTCTCATTTGGATTTTCTCCAGGTCACAGTTGCTTTTCAAAATAGTGATTGAAATTCAACTCATCAGGTAGACAGGGGGCTTTTGAAACAGCAGAAAGCAAAGAGGTAGAACTGTTTTTACATAGGTATAGTCATTCACAAACCTGCTACTATATCCCACTTCATTCTGTGGTCTGATGTGCTCACCCACATGTTTATTGTTACCTAATTTCATCTGAAAATTTGCTGTTCTAATGTAACATTTTTTCACATACACTTCCCTCTTCTTCACAGTGTCCGTAAACCTATGGATTGGGATCCACAAGCTATCATCCTGGGGCCAATCAGAGTTCTGTTGGCACACAGCTAACCTTATCTGTCTAATTGTCTATGGTTGGTTTCATGTTGTGGTGACAGCAAATTGGGTTATTTTAACCTATATCCTGCACAGCTGACTATGCTTATTCCCTGGCACTTGATAAGAAAAGTTAGCCTAGCTTGTCCCTGCTAGAGTATGTTTTAGCCCAACAATCTTGATCTTGTCTATAGCAATGTTTGGTGTGATTTTTATATTGCATGTTGCTCACAGAAACATTTTAAACTCATGAATCCATTTACCCAGATTTAGCAATCAATACCATGATGTAACCCATATGTAACAATGGAACCTTTTATTGTACCTGAACTTCTTATGCTTTCAGCTGCTGGCAACTTTCACAGAGAAGAGGGAAAAGTGCGGCAATTTTTTTTTTTTGGTACTGGGGATTGATTTCAGGGGCACTCAACCACTGGGCCACATCCCCAGCCCTTTTTTGTATTTTATTAGAGACAGGGTCTCACTGAGTTGCTAAGTGCCTCGCCATTGCTGAGGCTGGCTTTGAACTCGTGATCCTCCTGCCTCAGCCTTCCAAGTGCTGGGATTACAGGCGTGCCCCCGGCTCAAGTGCAGCATTGTTAGTGCTCCTAATGTAACTGGCCTGCTGCTTGCTCTCTAAAGGAGAGAGACTGCAATTCTGATTGGCAGGGTTGTGTCCAGCCCAGGTCTGGCTCCTGGTCCTCCTGGCTGTAAGATCCTTGTTGGCCTGTGTCCCCTTCAGTAGGGGACAGGGTTTGAGAGTGTTCTACATTCCCTTAGCAGGAAGGCTGGCTTATCTCTGCTTTTGGCTCGTTTGGGTCAAGGCAAGCTGCAGAGTCTGAGGTAATGGGGCCCCACTTGGCAGGTCCAAGAAACAGGGGTCAGGGTGTGTACAAGCTGCGTGAAGGAGGATTAAGTCTTTTAAGAGCTGCCTCGGCACACGGCCACTGGCCCAGCTCCAGGCAGTGCAGTCTGGCTGATGACATGAGCACTGTTCTCACCAGCTGCCTGAGCCAGTCAGATGGAAAAGTAATCCTGTTTGTGCTTCCCCACTGACACAGATTGCACAATTATATAGTGCCGTCACCATGAATGTGAAGTAGCCACTGTGCTAAGAACAGGAGGGGAACAGGCCTTCTTATACTCGATGTTGTGTAAGCAGCATTTCAGCAAAGATGTTTCTAGGGTAGGATAAGATACTCCACAGATTGATTAATACTGAGATTTGCCAGGTTTTTACACAAGTTAGGATTCCCCCAACCCCCTTCTCTTTGTCCCTGGGTAGAATCTTTCATTTCCCCCAAATGATTATTTAGACAAGAGCCTTGGAGCAGTGGGGAGGTAACCACCTCTGTCTGAAAGTTAAATTTTTTTCATGAACTTGTATTTTCAGTATGGGCTGAGTCCACAGCACAAAACAAGTTCAAGCTATATCTCCTCAGATTTCTTCTGCTTGAGAAGCATAAATGAGAACTTCATCTTCATTCTCTTGGTCCTGTGTCCCATGGCTTCAGTGGAGAACTGTGCTTCAGTTTCACCTGTGATGTGGACGGAGTCTCATTATAGATGGCCAGATGCCATGAGAATTGTTTCAGCTCTGATTTGTTTATGGGGTGAAATTCTTTAGAAATTTTGCTTTCTAAAGAAAAGGGACTGGAATTTTGATTAGCTGGACTGTATTCAGCCCAACCCAAGCCTGGCTCCTGGCTCCAGAAATCTGACTTGAGCCCCAGCTCATGAGCTTCCTGGCGTTCAGATACCTACCTTTTCAGTGAGGTTAGACCCACTAATCAGTGGGACCTCCCCCACCCTTTGTGGTTGTTGTTCCTGTGCTTGGGTTTTTTAGACAGCTGTGGAGCAGAGCACACTTGTATATGTGCTGCTCCAAGTGACCTTCAGACAACCAGGCCATCACCCACACCACTTATGTTACCATGGATATGATGATGATGAAGATGATTCCATTGTGTGTTCTACAGTGTTGCTGCTAGAATTAAGGTGATGCAAGTCAAGTGTTCAGTACAGAGCATTAGCCTGGGAAGTGGCAGGTACCTCCTGGCAAGCTTTCCTCAGCCTTAATATAGATGCGTGTGATGATGGCTTGCATAAAGCTCTGCTGAAAGTATAGTTGCCGTTATTTCATGGAAAGATCCATAACGCTTTCAGTTAGCTAACATTTCTCCTTCAAATTGCTCCTGCCTTCCCTGTCATCTTGCTGCCTATGTACTGACACTTCAGGAAAAAGGAGAGTCTGAATAGACAGGATGCGGGGGGTGGTGGCACGTCAAGACCAGAACTTTAGGTAGAGATACAGGTACAAAGTATAGCTGGTCACAACCCTCTTGGTTTAATCAGCTGTGGATGGAACTGGAAACTGAATCTTCAGAAATCAGTTATATGTGATCTCTCTTCCTCTCTGGCTTGCCAGCCCTCTAAGTCCCAGAACACCTCTATTTCTCTCTTCTTGCCCTGCTGTTCCCCAGAACACCCATCTAACGTTCCTAAAAGCCTGATCAAAGGACAGGAGCCTTTGGTGGTAGTTATGACAGGGTAGGCAGTGAGACCCATTTGACTGAGGAAGCCATTGGAGAGGGTTCACTGCCACTTACTTTAAAAGTAGGAACTCTGTCCTTGCAGAAAATATTTAAACTTTTAAAACTTGTTTTGGATTTATTTGAAATAAAGATTTCTATGTCAACAGATCTCTAATTTGTTTAGACTATTAGCTAGATTATAAACAAGGTTAAGACTATCAAAGGAAATCAAATAGCTTCTGCAGAAAGCTGAAAAACATCATTACAGTGGTGCTGTGTTAAATACTATTTGTAAATATTCTGAAATCACATAAATGAAGGCTGAGAAGATAGTAGCAAAGAATATCCTTGAAAAGGAGACATGTTTAATCGGAGGTGTATAAGTTGGGGAAATATTTTAATTTTCATTATCTCAGAGGTTCCCAAACTTGATTGATAGCATCCTTAAGTGTCTCAATTTTTTTCACAATGCTTCCATGACAAAGGAAGCACTCAGCAATTTTATTAGGTACGAACAACTGAATACGTACTAATGTCCCAGCAACTGAACTGTGTAGCTGTTGAAAAAATGAAACATGTAAATTGAAGAGCTAAATATTCTTATGTTATCCTTCCATAAACCATAACTAACTCCTGATGAGAGATGAGCACTTATTGTGCACTGTACAACACAATTTAATCATCCTCAGAACCAGCTTAGACACCACTGCCTGCATTTTCTTTCACATTGAAATTTATGTGGTATTTCTATATTTTATAGGAACTTCTTTTTTTTAATATTTTTATTTGCTTTAGTTGTACACAATGCGTTTTATTCAATGTGTTTTATTTGTACGTGGTGCTGAGGATCGAACCTGGGTCGCCCACGTGCTAGGTGAGCGCTCTACCGCTGAGCCACAATCCCAGCCCCAAGGAACTTCTTCTTTTTTAAAATATTTATTTATTTGCTTTAAATGTACACAATGCAATGCATTTATGTTTACGTGGTGCTGAGGATTGAACCCGGTCCGTGCACATGCTAGGCGAGCGCTCTACCACTGAGCCACAACCCCAGCCCCTTATAGCAACTTCTAAACACCAATCTTTGCAAGTTATAGGATTGTCAAAAGGATATAGTACAATCTAATGTTGGAAGTTGTGATTGCATTGTGCCAATCCTGCAGTGCCTCTTGGGGTTTATCATGTTATGCTGGGGCATCTTGGCACTGTCTACCCTTTCTTCACCTTTTTCTTCTTATTCTTTTAAACTGGGAACATGCTTTGAAAGATTTCTTTGGGGCATAAACCCAGAAATAGGACGTCCAGTTGGATCATGCAGCATGCAGCCTCTTTTAGGTTGGAAACAATAAGATGGAATTCTCTTACTGCCACTTGACCTTCATCTAGCTCCTAATAATAAATAGCAGTTCTTGTCTCTTGGCCACAGGTCAGAATGAAAGTGGGAAGGGAGCAGCTTTTTTTGTTGTTGTTTTAAATTCTTTAGATGGAAAAGTTTGGTTGAAAACATTGTCTGACTGTCAAAAGAATCCTGCCTGACCTCTGTCCAGCTCTTCACATGTGCCGGTGTCCCTCTTGCACAGACTGGTGCCCATCTACTGCATTGCGTAGATGGGGAGTCCTATCCCTGCTTCCCTCACTCATCACAGGAGCACATGTTCTGTCCCTCCAGGTCAGCAAAAGTCCCTTTTCCCCTGTCCATGACTAAAGCAGTCCTACTTCATGATATTCTCTCAAGTATTACTTAATCACTCAGGAGAATATCATGTTGACGTCTAAGTCCCCAGGCCTGCCACTTAGCTTAGAATGGGACACTTTGGCTGAGGGACTTGAATCTGGCCATCAACCACATTGTCCACATAAGAGTTGTTTTCCTTTCCTAGAGCATTGAGATTGAGCTGGAAGCCCCAGAGTGACAACTGGGTATAGTTGCTGTAGGGCACGCCTGCTGTTTGCTAGGAAGGCAAGAGTGAAGTCAAGATGGGCCTACTCTCAAGGCTGTACCTCTAGAGCTGACAGGAAACTACTAGATGGAGATCAGGGAAACCCCTGACTCTGGGTCAGGCTTGTTGCCTGCCTGTGTGTGTGCTCCAGGCTGGACTTGCAAATGAAAGACCTGAAGGTGACAGGAACATTGGCTGTGTTGTTTGGTGCATAGATGCTAGGGACCTTGGGCATTCATTGTGAGGTAGAGGACCACTTCACCTTGGGAAGAATTTATCCCAGGAGGCTGACCTAATCACCTTTGAGCCTTAGAAAAGTTGTCTGACTCTGTGTAGAACTTTTCACTGGGCCTCTTCCTTGGTCTGTAACAGACTAGAAGTTCTGGTTAACTTTCCTCCAGTTCCTTGTCATAGCCCTAGGAGTGATTCTTGAAGTTTCCAAGTATTTTACTATCCTGTGGTTATGTACAGGAAGGCTGAGCCACAAAATGGAAGCTATCTGGGCTTAGGAACATTGTGATGAGTCAGATTATGGCTTCTTAAAGTGTGGGTACTACCCAGACCTGTTATAGAATGGGTACAGAGCAGTAGTACCCGGTATCTCATGGTGATCCCCTGATTCAGTTGTCATTACTTGATGGTCTCTCTTGGAGGGTGGGGCACATCACCCATCACTGGTTGTCCAGAGCCCCCTAAAAGAAACTTTTTGAGGTATTTGGGGCTCCCAGGTCTGTCCTAACCTGTTGATCATGTCATATTTTCACTTTTCATCCAACAGCTTTCAGTTTTTTCCCTTGTGGGATTGACCTCAGTCATCGTGAGTGTGTGAATCCTGTGCCTAATTTTTATGTTAGTTAAGAATGATTGCCAACCTGTCCAAACCATCTCTTAGACCCTCTGGAGTTGTGTTCAGCTTACTCATTGGCACTTCCTTGGCTCAAAGGCAGTTTAAACTGTACACAAGGGGCTGGGGTTGTGGCTCAGCAGCAGAACACTCGCCTTGCATGTGCGCGGCCCGGGTTCGATCCTCAGCACCACGTAAACATAAGTGCATTGTGTACAACTAAAGTAAATAAATAAATATTTTAAAAAAAAAACTGTACACAAATCAGATGCCAGGTTCTAGGCCACCTTCCTTGCTCAGACCTGGTTTTTATACATCCTGAGTTAGTTACTTCTTATCTGTTAATAAGTGGGGATGAGGACAGAGATGAGGACAGTCAAGAGTTGTAAGGATTTAAATGTTACTGTGTATCAAATGTGAGCTGCCTGGCCAGGAATGGTAATTTTGACTTTTGTAGTATAAAGCCACCAGGATGAGGTAATGCTTAAGAATCAAGCTTGGAGCCAGGCACGGTGGCGCACACCTGTAATCCCAGCACTTTGGGAGGCTGAGGCAGGAGGATCGCGAGTTCAAAGCCAGCCTCAGCAATGGCGAGGCACTTAGCAACTCAGTGAGACCCGGTCTCTAATAAAATACAAAAGGGGGGGGGGGCTGGGGATGTGACCCAGTGGTCGAGTGCCCCTGAGTTCAATCCCTGGTACCAAAAAAAAAAAAAAAAAAAAAAAGAATCAAGCTTGGCTGGTCATGCCTGTAATCCCAGTGGCTCAGAAGGCTGAGGCAGGAGGATTGTGAGTTCAAAGCTAGCCTCAGCAAAAGCAAGGCGCTAAGCAACTCAGTGAGACCCTGTCTTTAAATAAAATACAAAATAGAGCTAGGGATGTGGCTCAGTGGTCGAGTGCCCCTGAGTTCAATCCCTGGTACCTGCACCACCCCTCCCCCCAATAAAAAATAAAAAAAGGCTTTCTGCAGAAAAATCTCTTATCTATCTTGTATACAGAAAATTCAGCTTCCTTAGCCTGTGCCTGAAGTAAAATTGAAGAAAGGTAGTCACAGATCCAGAACACATGAGTCCTTTGTTTCTTGGCTTTGCTGTGAGCCCCTTTGGAAAGCATAGCCCAGCCTAGAAGCTTCAAAAATCAGTTAACTTGGCATTCAGCTTACCTCAGGGACATTACTTGGCGATTTCCAAAATGTCATTACTTAATGGAAAATTTATGGGACTCCTTCCTCTTGGTGGAATGAGTGTGGTTGTGCCCCCTGGTGACTTGTATCCTTATTGCCTGTCTTCTCCTTTGCCCTGGGACTGGAACTTCTTCCAGGTTGGGGATTCCCCCCCACCCCACATACACTCTCTCTCACTGCAGCTCACCTGGCATGTGCTGAGTGTACTGCATCAGCTGTGTTTTTCCTGGGCTGCTTTCTAGGAGAAATCTGATCATGGCAACCAACTAGACATCATGCTTTAGCCTTACTCCCTGCACCCTCCCTTCCTCATTCCAGGCTTGGCTTGCACATTAAAGCTTCCCCTTCTGACAGGACCATGTCGAACTCATCACATGTCTCTTTGGACATGTTGGTCCTGCTTCATGTGAGTCCTTTCATGTCAGACACCAGGCATCCTTAAATCCTAGTGACACATCTCCTCTAGTGCTGCTCCCCTGAGAATGAGATCCTGCCCTTCTGGAATATCCTTTCTGCAAGGCTCCACACAGCTGGGTGCAGCCTTCCTCTAACTGCTCCTTGGGCTGCCTGGCCCACCTGCTACACCTCTCTAGTCAGCAGTGATGTGTTTGAAAAAATACACACACACACACACACACACAGTCATGCTCCTGTGTGATTTGGCCCAGATCCTAGGTCTCATCCCTTTGTACTCTTTCTCCTTTGAGCACGCACTTTCTCACAGTTCATATCCTGCCCACAGTTTTTGAGTGCTCCCTCTCCCTGGATCTGAGATTGACTGCTTCCTTTCTTTAATTGGGGTGTGTTCACTTAGGCCTGCAGGACTTGCGCTGTCTTTTCCAGGCTTCCAGCTTGGCTTGAGCTGCCATCAGTTTTTCCCAGGCAGCTCTCATGCACCTCCTTCCCCCAGCAGCCTGACAGTTACTTCTGCCTTGATTCATATTGCAGGCACTTCTAGATCTGCATGGCAGTTGCTTCAGGCCAGACTTGTCACCAGAAGCAACCCTGATGAGATGAGGGAATACCTGGTGTCCCCAGCACCTGAGGCAGGCCCACCCAGTTAGATATCTGCCTTTAGAAACCACTGGAGAGGATTAGTCAAACGTGTGCTTGGCATGCTTAAGGACCTGAGTTCAATCCACAGCATCAAAAAGGAAAGGAAGGAAGGAAGTAACCACCTTAGGGTATGATGCTTGCTGAGTGCTTATTAGATTATTGCGATGTTTCACAAGGCCTACCTTCAAAGGAAGTTGCTTTAGGGAAATGCCCCATCTTGTCCCTGAACTCATAGCTCACTGCACTCTTTACTCAGAGGACATTTTCCATAGGCTGCTGCCTAACTGGTCTTCTCATCCAGTGTCCATCACTCTCATGCAAGATGCCAGTCTGTTTTCAGCTCTTGGTGTCTCTCCCCTGTCTCTAGCACTCTTTGTGGGAGAGGTGCTGGGACAAGACTTCACAACTACAAAAGACCTCCCTACTGTCCTACCTGTAAGTGGTCAGACCTCACCAAATGATCGTTTAACAGTGAATATAAAGAACACCCCCCCCCCATACACACACATAAAGGGATACTACACCCATGCCCTTTCTTCCTCTCCTCAGATGTCTTCATTGCAAGTGCCAAGGGGGTTTCTCTCCTAGGTGTTATCCTTCTCCTGTAGGTTAAAGAAGTAATGTGTTTGTTTGTTTGTTTGTTTGTTTGTTTGTTTTAGATGATTCACATCCCCACTCTGCCTTTTTGGGGGGTTGGAGTATCATTGAGGATCAAACCCAGGGCCTCATACTTGCTAGACAAGTGCTCTACCACTGAGCTACAACCCCAGCACCAGCATTTTAAAATCTTTTACAGTGTGAAAAGGAGAGGGAAGAACATCATTCCTCTTAAAACAAAAATTCAGTTCTCACACTAATGTGTTCATCACTACCAGTCATTTGTGAATTTGTGAGTTGCATTCATACCCTGCCCCCTTCAGAGTCTTCTGAGAGTTAGCCCTAGGCTGCTCCCATTCTATCCCTCTCTGTGCAGCCTCTCAGAGATGTGCTTTCTGCATACATTCGTAGCCAGTTGACAGCTGAACTTGCTGTCATCCAGAGTACTGTGAAAGGAAGAAGCTATTTCTCCGAAGGTGTTCATTTTCCCAACTACTTGTGAGCTCTTAGAACTATTCTTCCGCCAGGACCTTGGTGTAGCATGGGGTCAAGGTGGGGGTGCTCAGTGGCCAGAACCTATGTGCATGGCTTCTAGCCTGCCTTCCACAGGCTAGGAGGTCCCCTCTTCTCATCTAACAATAGACTACAGGGTTGCTTTATGTAGTGAGTTCTCCCTTGGTGGAAAACTTTTAAAATATGTGAATTTGTCAGAACTGTGTCTACAAAAGGGTTCTGGGAGCCTTGGTTTAAATTACACTTGAATTGTATTATAAAGTATTTGATCAACCCCTGGAGGGCCTAGGCATAAAACTGCTTCTTGACAAAGTTCATTCCAGAATTACCAGAATGAAAGCCATAACAGCCAGCTAGTTTTACCTGCCTTTTCTTGTCCCTCTTCCTGCCTGTGGCCCTAAAACCTCCACTCCTTTCTGAAAGCCTCAACTGATTTCCTGAATCAGAAAGTTTTCTTACCTCTGAACTCCCAGGTTCATTCCTAGATATGCGTGTTACATGCAGGCAGCCCCAGCTTACTATTTTTCTTACTGCTGAGACTGAGTTTAAAGCTGGTCATACCTCTTTCTTGCCAGTAGAAAAGTGCCATACAATAAGACACAAAAAGAATGCAAATGGCTGGTCCACATTTGAGCAGGTGTTTCTTCTCATTAATAGTCAGCATGGGAACTCCTTGGCACTGTGAGTACAGGGTGGATTGCTATGTTTCTGAAGGGCAGTTTGCAATAAAAATTTATATATCCCTAACCAGTCATTGTATGTACATCTTCGAGTTTGTGACACTGGAATATATGGACAGTTGCATAAAGTTGCCTTTGCAGGGATTCTTGCAGCGTGGTTTGCAGAGTTGGTGTGATCTTCAGCAGTTGTTGTTCAGGGAAGGAAACAGGTGGCACTAAATGAGGTTTTCATATGGGCACTAACAGCCAAGCAAGGTTTTGTCATGAGAGGTGTTCTTTCTGGTTGATAAAATGGTAAGTGGAAAATGGATCCCCTTACCCCCATTGGGGAATGGAATCCAGGGGCTCTTTTACGCCAAACTATATTGCAGTCATTTTTGTTTTGAGACACGGTCTTGTTAAGTTGCTGAGGCTTGTCTCAAACTTGGAACCTTTTTACCTTCACCTCCCAAGTTGCTGGAGATTTTTGTTTGTTTAATTCTAATCAGCAGTAACCTTTTGTGGGATTCTTTTCCCCATCAGCAAACATACATAATTTAAGTTACCAAGAAAATGTTCTTAGTAAGTGTGAGACTGTGTTCGGAGCATTCAACAGTGGATTGTGTGGGTCATCCAAGGGTGGGTGGGCAAACAGGCCTGCTCTTCCCTGCCTGGCCTTGGTTCACCAAATGGAATTACTGACTTTGGGTGCTTTGTGAACATCAAATATAAATAAGAATTTGAATGTAAATGCCAAATCAGAGGCCTTTCAAATCTTCCTCCAGCATCCCCTGAATGCTTGCAGATGGAAACAAGGACATACATATATGATTTGTGGAACAGCTTTATTGTACCACCTCCCCCGTAAACTCTGTAGTGTCCAGTGCCACTTCACCCCCACCCCACCCCACCCCCCAGGCTTCTGGTTGGCTCTCACCTCTATGCCCTGCCTCTCACTGTTCATAGGTTCTCTCTTTTTCATCCCTGCTATATGGCAAATCTTGGAGGAGAACAGGCATTGTAGCCCTTTTAGTTGGGGCATGGAATTGAGACCTGGCCAGTCACCGTCAGAGGAAACTCAGTCCTTAGAGGCCCCAGACAGGGGCACATGTCATTTCGTGTGGTACCCTTCTGCTGCCTGGTCTCTGATAGGACTTTTCTCTTCCCTTGTAGAGTGCCTGGTGAAGAATGTGATGGGATCACTAGCATGTCTGCGGAGAGTGGCCCTGGGACAAGATTAAGAAATCTGCCAGTAATGGGGGATGGACTAGAAACCTCCCAAATGTCTACAACGCAGGCCCAGGCCCAACCCCAGCAAGCCAACGCAGCCAGCACCAATCCCCCACCTCCAGAGACCTCAAATCCCAACAAGCCCAAGAGGCAGACCAACCAACTGCAATATCTGCTCAGAGTGGTGCTCAAGACACTATGGAAACACCAGTTTGCATGGCCTTTCCAACAGCCTGTGGATGCGGTCAAGCTAAACCTCCCTGTAAGTAATTTGGGCAGGAGTCAAGGTTGCTACCCTTCTGTATGTCTCCGGGTAAGGGCACATTCCAAGGAAAGGGACAGATGGGTTTTGGGACAAGGTGAAAGCTCTGAATAGCAGCAAATGTGGGACCTTAGAGTTTGTGGTTTAAGCAGTCCTAATGAATTAAAATGGGGAAGGAGAAGCCAAGCTTGTGGTGGCACATGCTTGTAATCCCAGCTACTTGGGAGGTGGAGGCAGGAGGATCACAAGTTCAAAGCCAATATGGGCAACTTAGCAAGACCCTATCTTAAAATAAAAAGGGCTGGGACTGTAGCTCAGAGGTAGAATGTTCCTGGGTTCGGTCCCCAATAACAAAAGAAAAAGAAGAGAAAATAAATGGGGAAAAGAGAAAGAACAAAGTAACTGGCTTATATAGTAACTGGTTTCTTAGCTACTGGGACCCTTGAGAGAGTTGGGAAGAGTTGGGTAAAGATGGTTGAAACAAGTGGGAAAAGACTGCTCACAAGTTTCAGTCCAGTTCCATGGTGAGCTGAAATCCGAGCACACGGTGGTCCTTGTCTCCTTCCCCTTTCAGCTGTGGTTTGTTTGTCCAGTAGAGGTAAACACGGTCAGACTCTGCTGGAGAACTGGCTTCATGCAGCAGCAGGAGCTAGCATCATTGTCACTGTCACCTAATGAAGGCTGGGGGAAAACCTGAGATTATCTCCCAGGGAGCAAGTACATGGAGGTGACCCCAGGGGAGGGGAACAGGCCAAATCCCTTGGGAAGCAGTTTTGCCCATCTCCCTGCTGTGGCTGCAGTGTCTCTGCCAACTGAGCTGTATCTCCACCCACCCTGGAGAGTTTTCTTTCAATTTGTCCACATCCACAGCTCTGTAAACATAACTTGTCTTATGACCGAACCTCAGGGAACCTTGAAATAAGTGTTTTAATTTTTTCTTACCTTCAGACCATCAAGGACTTATTTCTAAAATTGCCCTCTGTTATATGCTAAGTCTTATATAACCTGGTGAGTGAATTATGTGGCAGTAACCACTGACCTGAGTTTATGAGTGCTGGAACTGCTTATGTGGAGAAGCAGCCTTAGCCTCCACCAGGCATCTAGATTCTAGAAGGAAGGGTACCCCAGGTTGATCTTCCTGGCTTGGAAATTTTATGGCTGTGGCAACTATCCAGTGCTATCTGTCCACCAAATATATATCCTAAACACTTGGGGAAAGAGGAGGTTGGAGAGGAGGGGGCACTGCAGGTTTGGGTAATAAACTGGCTCAGGAAAGGGGTAAAGGCAAGGGGGGGACCATGTCTTGACCAAGACAAGAAACAGGCACCTGGCTGGGGTTGCTTGCTCCATCAGTATGACTGAGCTATGCAGGGTCCACAGTTGAGGGTGACATTCTAAAGCAAATGCAAAGAACCCCACTGCAGAAGGGAGCCCAGGGTATAACCCAGGGCCTCTAAGGATTTCATGGGGAGAAGAGGACAGGGTTGGGTAGTAGGAGGCCTACACAAAGGTGAGAGACTCCAGTAGACAACAGTCCCCTCCAATTTCTGCATCCGAGAGTACAGGGAAATCAGACATTAGATTCAAATCTGACTACTGTTGGCTTTTTAGAAGGGCATTGGTGACCTTAGGAAGATGTGACACAGAAATAGAAACCAGATTTGTTATGGTGTGATTGAGAAGGTGAGAATATAAAGCATCTGTTTCAAGAAACTTGGCTTTGAAGGGGAAGTGTGTCAGAACCAGAATAATGGAAGGATCAGGTTGTTTAGGAGACTGCATGAGTGGGAAACAAAGGCCTGGGTGCTGAGAGATCAAAGACCAAGGAAAGGGGAGCTTTTAAGGAACCTGAGATCTCTTGAGAAGGCAGCATCTCAGGTAAAGTTGAGGGAACATCATTGGCCAGTGGGACAGTCAGGTTGGGGGTATGGTTGATGAGACCAAGGGGTCAGTTTGTGTGAAATGGAGACTGAGTCCCAAGGGTGGCCATCATCTCACTGCTTCTGGTAGACCACCTGTCTAGCCACCTGAGCAGTCTGACATGGAGTGAAGAAGCTGATTGGTGGTGACACTGATCCTTGTGTCTCAGATTGGAGAGTGAGGAGCCAAGAGGAGGGAGGTTCTTAGGTGAAAGTGGTCTCTGAACCCTTGGGTGGGCTGATTCAGAGAAACCGACCAGTTGGCAGCAGCATCACACTAAGCTGTTTTCCAGAAGCTGAAAAGAAAAGCTCCTTCTTTATCAAGCAAGAGCTGTTAATAGAACCACTCCCCCTTTTCTTTTTTTTCAATGTTTTTCCTGATCTTCACCTGCATTTTGGTCTTTTGTCATATCCTAAACACACCACCTCTGCCTCTATCCCAGCTCCTTCCTAGTCTACCCTCTACAATTATTCTCTTTGCCTTTGAGCCACTTGACATAATGTGGCCATGCAAACACTGAATACTATCTTAGAGACTTGTGTGTGTGGGGGGGGGGGGGGGTGGTACTGGGGATTGAACTCGGGGGCACGCAACCACTGGGCCACATTCCCAGCCCTTTTTGTATTTTATTTAGAGACAGGGTCTCACTGAGTTGCTAAGTGCCTTGCCATTGCTGAGGCTAGCTTTGAAACTCATTCAGGTGTGTGCCACCGCGCCTGGCCAGAGACCTTTGATCAAGAATAAAATCTAGATTTCCATTGGGTCTGGGGTATTTGGGTGTGGTTCTCTTGGGAAAGATGTCTAGAGCATAGTGTATATAGTGTAGTGAGTTCCTTTCTTGGTCTCGTCCTTGGTGCCTGTTGTGTGAATATGAAGGTGATGACTCATTCCTTTGTTGGTTTCAGAGCAACTTAAAGCCCCACTGCCACCACCAATTTGGGGAAGGATCTGATACTCACTGATAGTAGTTTTACTCTCCTCTGCAACAACCTTTCTAACCCTAGCTGCCCCACTAGACTTGGTTCTGATATTCTACCAGGACATAGCTTAATTACGGGAATCCTCATCCTGACTTGGGGAGATGGCCTCAAAGAATGTAGTTCTCAATGAGTCTGGCCAAGAGGCCAGAGCTAGACCAACACTTAAGAGTTTACTGTTTCTGTGAGCCTCCTGCTTGGTCCTTTGTGGTCCTTCCACTTGGAAATCTGGCACTGCTTGATTTATCTTCAGTTTTCTTGTATGTTTTTGAAAATAAGCTCTTGGTTTTAGAATAGTTTAGATGTAGAGAAAAGCTGTGAGAATAGTACACAGTTTGATTTCAAAGACCTTAGAATGAACACATCTGCTCTCTGGGGCCCCTTCTCTTTTGTACTTTAAGACTAAGATCCTAGCTGGGCGCGGTGGCGCATGCCTGTAATCCCAGCACTTGGGAGGCTGAGGCAGGAGGATCACGAGTTCAAAGTCAGCCTCAGCAATGGTGAGGCACTTAGCAACTCAGTGAGACCCTGTCTCTAATAAAACACAAAAAAGGGCTGGGGATGTGGCCTAGTGGTCGACCGCCCCCTGAGTTCAATCCCCAGTACCCCCACCCCCCTAAAAAAAAGACTTAAGATCCTAGGGTTGAGGATTGTGTCTGTTGGATTCTTTCCTTGAAAATACCTCATGGTGGTTCATTGTATGTACAAATTTGGATACTAATGAATCTTTAGTGGTGTACTGCGTGCTAGTGAAAAAATATTGAAGTCCAGGGAACTTGACTGAAGGTTGAGGTTTATGCTTCATAGTTCTTCATGAGCAGTTGTAGGGGAGGGACTCCAACAGTGGTGCCAGGGGGATTTGCATTTTTATGGATGATTAAAATATCAAATGGTGAGGACAAAAGAGGCCCTGGTGTGATTGCTTTACTGGGTAAAAACTGCTTTTTAAAGGCTGTGTGTACTTTCACCGTTATTTATTAATAACGGAAGAAAAATATTTAACATTGAGAAGAATAGGGAAAAAAAAAACATTTTGGTAAAGAACCTGTTTCAGGATGGGGCAGTTGACAGCTTGCATATTTTCCTTCCAAATTGCCACCCATCATTTAGGAATTCTTCCCTGACTCACATTTTTGGGTTCCCCTGGAGGTCATTCACTGACACCATGGAAAGGCTTTGGTATGTTCTCTGACTGTCTTTGCTTCACCTGTGGAGTAGCCTGGAGTGAGACCCACAGGCCACCTGGCTGTCCCAGCATGGCTGCTGAGATGACACTGGCCTTTGCTCTTTCCACTCCCCAGGATTACTATAAGATCATTAAAACACCTATGGATATGGGAACAATAAAGAAACGCTTGGAAAACAACTATTACTGGAATGCTCAGGAATGTATCCAGGACTTCAACACAATGTTTACAAATTGTTACATCTACAACAAGGTGAGATGTGGGGGTGGGTGCCCAGCTATTCTGAGTGAAGGAAATGGGAGGCTTGTCAGGAGCCTTAGGGTAGGAATGCTGGGAGCTGGGCTTGGAGTCTTGACAGCAGGAGACAGTTGGAAGTGGAAGCGACAGACCTATGGTTTTACCTGGGACTGGGTGTGTTTCATTTGAGGGGAGGAGGGTACTGGCCACTTAAGCTGTCCTTGTGAGCCTGAAGCATGTGCTTCTGGTACCCTTGGGATTTTGGTTCCTCTGCATGTCTGGTAGAGAGGTTTGAGAAAGACAGTCCGCTGGGATGGTGTAAATTGTCAGGAAAAGCCTATTCAAATGTAGTCATGCAGAGGTGTATACAGATAGAAACCTCAACGTGTGAGAGGGTACATTGGGACTGACCACAGAGCCTACCAGTTCTGTGGGTCACAGTCTCCTGGAACTGTGGACATGACCATTGATAAATCTTGGCCATAGAATTGAGTGTCCCCCTGATCTTACATGTAGACCCAAGGGTCACTTCCTAACCCCCTAGTCAAACCTTTCGGCTCGGCTGTGCCATGAAGCCAGATCATTTGTTTACAGTTCAGACCACAGATGTGATTAAAACCAACCCTTTCATAGAACGACTCTGGAGGGAGACACTATACAGAACTCAGCTTTTGACCTCTGCTGGTGTAGTGGGTAAAATTGCCCAGAAGAGATGGGTAGGTGAGTTTCTTGAAGTTTACCATGTTTTGTAAAGTCTTAGCTCTCCCCACTTAGGTGGCAGTGACATGTACAGACCAGGCCCGTGGTTTAGAGCTGAGTGGGAAGAGCATGTCTGGACAAGGTGATAGAGGGGACCCATGAAGCAGTGTGAGATGGGCCTTGTCCATACCCCACTAAGCTGCCTTGGGGGTACATTGGGGAGCACTCTTGGAGCCCTGTAAAGTATTCATGGCAAGAAATCCTGTGTAATTCAAGTATTTCTAGTGAAATAATATGAGTTGTGTCCAAGGAGACCCTAAATCAAGGAGAGCCCCTGTTAGGGATTGACTGAACTTGGTAGATGCTTAAGACACTAGGATGGTTTCTCAGGCCAGAACTTAAACTCTGAGAGAGGGAGTTGCAGTAGACAAGTGCAGGCTCAGCACCCCTCTAGGGACACCTGGTAGTGTAATAACTGTTGTGGCCCCCTGGGGTCCAGATCAGAGAAGGAGCCTGAATACGATGTTTTATGCTTTGGGGTAAGGGTTGGCCCTAGGTGGCCCATCTGTAGAGGCGGGAAGGGGAGGGCTTCCAGCACTACCAATGTGTCTCCTCATCCAGCCTGGAGATGACATCGTCTTAATGGCAGAAGCTCTGGAGAAGCTCTTCTTGCAAAAAATCAATGAACTGCCCACAGAAGAAACTGAGATCATGATAGTCCAGGCAAAAGGAAGAGGACGTGGGAGGAAGGAAGCAGGTAAAGTACTGAAATAGCAAACAAATTGGTTTTGTTTCTCCCTGGTCTTTGTTCCTTTTCCAGGTTTAATAGACAGACTGAGGGTTGTGGGGAAGTAGATGGTGACAACACTAAAGTGATGCTATTTGGACCCTGTAGAGTTAATTTCAGTATTAGAGCTGCTCCACAGGATCCCTCAACCTTGTGACCTCCCCCAAGTAGCCATTGTTGGGCCCTGCCTTGTAGAAGATGGTTGATTTACTTAGATCAAAAAGACAGCACAGCTTTTTCAAGCATTAGACATTGTTTGAACTCCCACCTTGCTAGTGCTATAGGTGGTTTTTACCTTTCCATTTTATTTTTATTTAATCTGTCCAAAAGTAGTTTTAGCCAGTGTCTCTGTCCTAAAGCCTTGAGGTTTGTTATCTGAATTACCTCAGTGCACTTGTGTCACAGCCATGCCTGTCTTTGATGCTTAGTCATCTAAAGTCAGTTATTGCCCTCCTTGTGTATCTCTGCATGTCCTATCATGCCTTCCCCCATACACACCCCAACTGGATTCCAGAGGCTAGTTGCCCACTCAAAAGAAATCTTTTTGTCTAAGAAAATATCTTAACTGCTTCCTGCATCTTGTCCTTTGTGGCTCTGTGCTGCTGAAGAACAATGTTTTTGAGGCAGTTCTGGATATGCTTCTTGTGCTTTTCTTAAGGAGGAACCTTTAGCCTGGCCTCCCATCCTGTTCTGAAGTGGCACAGTGGTCAGCTGAATCCTCTGCAGTACCTGGAGTAACCAAGGAAAACCAGTCTTGCTAAACACATTTTGGCTGACCCTATTTCTTACATGAGGAGCCTATTTTTTGCTCTCTGGGGCCAGGGGTTTGGTCCCCTCATGTGGCAGACATGGTGATAATTTCTGTGTTCCAATTTAGGGAGAAGGCCAAATGTAGTGTCTGAAGAAGGATAATTGGGAAACTCGGCAGAGCCACAGAGTCTCCCCCTTGCTCTTCACAGGGAGCCTCGAAAGCCTGGAGATGAAGGCTGCTTTTACAGAGCATTTGGCATCTATATTCCTTTGCATGGCAGCCAGTGTGCATGCAAAGGATGTGGCAATCCGGGTCATACTCCCAGGTTCAGATTTCATGGTCCACTTGCTCATGATAGAGCTCTGGTCATAACCCCTTGTTTTTGGAACTGGTTGGGCATGCCGTGTGACTAGTTTGCCCACTCATCCACACAGCTGTAGGGATGCAGCTTGAGGTAGTCACAAAAGGCAGCAGCTGTTCACTGAACCCAGTGATGCCAAGAGATGGGGTCGTGCCAGTTTTCAGAAACCTTGGTGAAGGTGGTTGCTGCTGGTATCTGCCAGGAACACCTAAAGGCAGAACTTTAGGGAATTAGGACAGTTTTGGCTGGATGCTCTAAGGAACATTTTTCTGATTGTTCATTTACAATCTTCATGCTAACATTCAGCATGAGTTTCCTGCTCCTTCATCCCATCTTTTTTTTTTTTTTTAATATTTATTTATTTACTTTAGTAGTACACAATGCAGTACATTTACGTTTACGTGGTGCTGAGGATCGAACCCGGGCCACGCACGTGCGAGGCGAGCGCTCTGCCGCTGAGCCACAACCCCAGCCCCCTTCATCCCATCTTTGAAGTGACATTTGTGCCCAAATGGGGAGTTATGGTCAGGATGCCCCAGATATTGTGAGCAGTGTGCCCTTGCTCTCTAGGCCTGGGGCAGGTGGATGGGTTTAGTACAGTGGCATCGGGGAGGTGGCAGACATTGTCTCTGGGACAAATGCATCATGTTTATGTGTACTGGTATCCTGGCAAAGTCAGCCAGTGTGTTTAGTACAGCTTCTAACTTCCTGTCCTTTTTATGATTGGTAGGGACAGCAAAACCCGGCGTCTCCACGGTACCAAACACAACTCAAGCATCAACTCCTCCGCAGACCCAGACCCCTCAGCAGAACCCCCACCTGTGCAGGCCACACCTCACCCCTTCCCTGCTGTTACCCCAGACCTCATCGTTCCAACCCCTGTTATGACAGTGGTCCCTCCCCAGCCACTGCAGACACCCCCGCCAGTGCCACCTCAGCCACCACCCCCACCTGCTCCAGCCCCACAGCCTGTGCAGAACCATCCACCCATCATCGCAGCCACCCCACAGCCCGTGAAGGTGAGCATCTAGAGTACTGGCCAGTTGCTGCCACTAAGGAATGGGGTTTTACAGGAGACAGGTAGCCCTGTCCATTCTAATGTTTTGTGCAGAACCTGTCTTAGACACTGATGAGTGATTCTGGGGGGCATCTCACTATGTTTAAATTGCATCCCAGAAGCAAAAACCCTGCTGACTCAAAACATCCCCCAGTGGATACCTGCCCCCTTTCCTCTGTCTCTAATTTAGACTGTGCATGTTTGCAAGTGTCATCTGAATAGTTGTGCCTAGTGTGGGAAAGGTCTCTGACATTATGTAGGAAATGGCTTTAGTAGGCTTCTTTGGCCTCTGAATCCTACACTCGGTTTTGTGCTTTCTCCTATCACTGTCTGTTCTATCCTAGCTACAAAGCAGAATGATGGGACAGGGTCTCTCTGTCTTCAATCTTTTGCCATTCCAGTTACCTTTGAGTCCCAAATCACTGTGTCAAAACCCTGTACAGGGCCTGGTTTAGGGGAGATCCTGAGGGGTGGCTTTACTGGCTGCCACATTTGACCAAGCCTTTTACACCTGTCCTCCTGGCAGACAAAGAAGGGGGTGAAGAGGAAAGCAGATACCACCACTCCTACCACCATTGACCCCATTCATGAGCCACCCTCACTGGCCCCAGAACCCAAGACCGCCAAGCTGGGCCCCCGGCGGGAGAGCAGCCGGCCTGTGAAGCCTCCAAAGAAGGATGTGCCAGACTCGCAGCAGCACCCAGTGCCAGAAAAGAGCAGCAAGGTCTCAGAGCAGCTCAAGTGCTGCAGTGGCATACTCAAGGAGATGTTCGCCAAGAAGCATGCTGCCTACGCCTGGCCTTTCTACAAGCCTGTGGATGTGGAGGCTCTGGGCCTGCATGACTACTGTGACATCATCAAGCACCCTATGGACATGAGTACAATCAAGGTGAACTCTCACTCCTTGGGGTTGGAGGGGCAAGGGAGCCAAGATGGGGCAGAGGCTTCCTTCCAGGTTTCCTCCTAGACCAGAACTTGGCCTTCAGCTTCCATAAACTATGTAGCTGTGTACGTTCCCAACTGCCCATAGAAACCTGGTGCCACCTGCTGGGAGTTGGGGGACATGCACTGAGACAATGTGCTTGGCTGTTTTGGTTGCAAGCAGTGGTGCTGCCCTATTCCTCTTATCAGGAGAACTAAGATGTATCCTCCATTGCCCTGGCAGATGTTCCAGAAGAGCTCCGGAATTGGTGATTTTGCCAGGCTCTGTGTGATAGAGAGGACCTTGCTGTCTTCTCTGTGGGAGACAAAGTATATGCAGAAATCAGAATTGGACCAGCCCTCCTTTCATCATCCCTTCTTCAATTCTGGCCTAAGTTTTGCCTCCTGGGATTCTGTCTCTTGCCTTTTAGCCAGTCACAGTGACAACCCAGGTGAACTTGGTTTGTTAATTCTCTGCCCTGAGACTTGCTTTTGAGTGTCTCCTTGGGCATCTGATGTTGAGAACTGGAGTGGTAGCTTCTCCCTTCCACCATTACCACCACCACCACCACCACCACCACCACCACCACCCCACCACCACCACCACAAACTCCCACCTGGGCCTAATTTAAACTGAGTTCCACTAAAAAGCCAACTTGCTCCTTAAGCAGCTTTTGCTCCTACCACATTCAGTGGCCACCTCCCCATTGAAACACAGGCAGGCAAGGCTAAATGGAACCTGTCTTGTTTTTCTAGTCTAAACTAGAGTCCCGAGAGTACCGAGATGCTCAGGAATTTGGTGCTGATGTCCGATTGATGTTTTCCAACTGCTACAAGTACAACCCTCCTGACCATGAGGTGGTAGCCATGGCCCGAAAACTACAGGTGAGGCTTTGGGGAGAGTAGGTCAAACCTCTTAGGAATATCAGCAGATTTTATTTCTATTACTTTGGGAAAATGCCACATAGTTTTGGAAGTGTTAATTCAACTTAGTCTAGTGCATGCATTTAAGTTGGGGTTACTGAAGCAGGGTGGCTGGTTTTTTGGGGTTGCTCCATTGAAAGCCCCTCTTTACTCTCTGCCTACGTTCTCGTGTCCTTTGTCACAATAGCATATGTGCTGTTCATGGCCCAAACTCTTCTCCAAAACAGACTTGTCTCAAGTCAACAGGGGACACTCTTGCTGGGTAAACACTTTGCCACACTTGTGAGCCAAAGTAACTGCTCACCTCTGGGTGTTTCTTTACCACAGCCTTGAAAGGCTTTGTTTTGTCTTTTGACTATAGGGTGCCTCTTTTTTGATGTTCCACATGACCACAGTTCTTTAAAGGGAGGAGTACGTGGGCACTGTCCTTCAAGTCAAGAGCCCTGAATGGTGTACACAATAAAATTCACACATGGGGGAGATTACAACATAAACGTGTAAACTGATTCTGCTTTTCTTTAAAGAAAGAAAAATTAGATACCTACAAATATATACCTGGTTATCTTTGGGTAATAAGAATTTTGGAGATACAGAGCTGAGGATGTGGTTCAGTGGTAGGGTGTCAGCCTAGCACATACAGGGCCCCGGGGCGCGCGCGCGCGCACACACACACACACACACACACACCCCAAAAAAATTATCATTATTTTGAGAATAAAGTCGTTATTTAATGCTTTTATAACCTGCTTTTTTAAAATTCTTAGAAAGTAGACATGTAAGATCATAAAAATTCCCTACCTTTTTTTCCCAAGGCCATGGGCTGCTTCTGCTTTCAGGTTCCTAGCAGGCTTAGGGCTGAGCCACCTGCTGTCACAAGATGCAGGTTTGTTTGTTGTGGGTCTCAGAGCTTTCTCCTGCTTGGTTTATACAACCATCTGCCTAGTTTTTCTGCAAAGCTTTTGGTGACTTGTGAGTTTGTGCTACACAGAGGTCACCTGAGTCCCACCTGCCAACCTGTCTTCCAGTTCTGCACACTGTCCCAGACTTGCACCATAATGTCTTCCTTCTTCTCCATTGTTATGCACCCTAGTCCTGGTTCTGTCATTCAGCCTGTGTCTGGTCAGGGGCTGCCTTTTGTTTAGAGGATATGTTCTCAAATTCTGGTACAAGAAATAAAACACTTCCCTATAGGGCTTGCTCTTACTAGTGTGGACCTGACCTAGTTATTCAAATGCATGCTCAGGTTCAAAGATTTTTATTTCTAGGGCTTGTTTCTTGGTTTTATTTTTCCTGGCTTTGACGGGGTGGAGGGTTGTGCTCCCTTTTCAGTTTGGTGCTGCCCATCTTGATAAAGACAACTGCCCCTTGGTGCCCCCTAGTGTTTACATGTCTCATTCTTGAAAGAGTTCAGGCTTTCTAATTTTACTGCAATTCTTATACAGGAACACCTGGTGGCAGTGATGGCTACAGAATTGTGCCTTAGATGCTTCCCTCCTTCACTCCCTATTTCTTGAGAAGACTGGTAGCTTTTGCCCATGTTTGATAGTTGTGCCCCTTATTTACCCCCACGGATACAGCAGAACCTAAACAAGTTCTCTGCCAGCCCTGGAGAGTGCTGTTTTGAGCCACTTTGTTAGGGAAAGGAAAGAAAAAGAAAGCACCCTCTAATATGTTCTAGCTCTCTTTACTTAATTTCTATGTTTTTTCCTATCCTCAACTCAAACTCTTCACAATTTCTGCTTTTCCAAAAAAAGTTTTTGTGGTTTTAAGATTTTTCTTTTTGGCGGGACATGGTGATACACATGCCTGTAATACAGTGGCTGGGTGTGGGGAGGCTAAGGCAGGAGGATTGTGAATTCAAAGCCAGCCTCAGCAATGGCGAGGTGCTAAGCAACTCAGTGAGACCCTGTCTCTAAATAAAATGCAAAAAAGGTCTGGGGATGTGGCTCAGTGGTTAAGAGCCCCTGGGTTCATTCCCCAGTAGCCCAAAAAAAGATTTTTTTATTTGTATCTTTGTCCTTCTGGGAGGGGATGAGCCTGCTTAGACATGCAGTTTTTAACTTATAGTACAGCCACTGAGCTGTCTGCTTCTGAAAATAGTGCCATCTCTTCCTGCCAGAAGACAGGAAGTTCTTCCATATCAGCATGGGTTTGGGGTTTTTGGGGGGCTTGGGAGGTACCAGGGATTGAATTTAGGGGCACCTGACCACTGAGCCACATCTCCAGCCCTATTTTGTATTTTTTTAGAAACAGGGTCTCACTGAGTTGCTTAGCACCTCACTTTTGCTGAGGCTGGCTTTGAACTCATGATCCTGTCTCAGCCTCCCGAGCCACTGGGATTACAGGCATGTTTTTGATGGCTAGAACTTTCATTGGGGTGGGGGGAGGGTATGACAGACATGGACAAAGCCCATGCCCTTGCTTGCCGTTTAACAGGTATTGGGACCTGGTTAGTTACGTTTCTTGATTAGGTTGTGCCAAAGGAGTGAGATTTATCTAAAAAATTAAATGGAAAAGAATCTTTCATTTTTCTCTTCCAGCCACTTAATTCTGAGGCTCGAGAAAATCTGTATCCGCCAGTCTGGCAGCCACGGTCATGAAGATGGCCAGTGGCCTCTAGGCTTAAGAATTTCCTCTGGAGCCTAAAGGAGGCTTGAGCTGAAGGCCAACTATACGTCTAGTAGATCCAGGGCTGCTGCTGGCCATGCCTTCTACTCTCTGCTCTGTTATGAAGAGTAATTTAGAAAGTTTGATAGTGATTGCAACCCATGTGGCTATCCCCAGAGTTTTATTTGTGGGGCAGGGTTGGGGGGGGGGCATGCATCACAAATTCAAGGTGATGCAGTTTTTTTTCCCCCACAGTGAGAAAAAGTAAACTGAAAAGTACACTGGGCTGCCTGAAGTGGATCCCAGAAGCAGGAATAAGGTTTTGAGATAGGTGTACATATATGTCTTAATATCTTTTTAAAAATTTTTTTATTTTTTAGTTGTAGGTAGACACAATGCCTTTATTTTATTTCTTTTACATGGTGCTGAGGATCAAACCCAGTGCCTCACTCAGGCTAGGTGAGTGCTCTGCCTCTGAGCCATAATCTCAGCCCCGTGTCTTTATATCTTACACACAGCTGCATTCCTAGCTCCTGGTACCTAGCGAGCCTCCCATTTCCTATGTCCTATAGCTCCAACTCTTGGCTCCAGGTTTGGTTCATCTGGGAGTCTTGGAGTACTGTTGTCTCCTAGCACCTGAGCATGTGTATTTCATTAAAGGGAGGAGTGTGCTTCCCCTGTGGATCAGATGCAGCCTATGGTATGTGACCCTAGGTCAGGATTTCTAGCAAGAAGAGATACTTGGCCTTGAAATTAGTGGGGCATGCTGAGGCTGGGAAGCACATATGACTCATACCCACAGAGGAAGGGGTTAGGAGTAATGGGTTGCCAGGTGGAGACCTGGGCTTACCTTGAAATGCTGTCTACCCAACAGCAGAAGGCCTAGGGCCTATTTTTCCTAGTCAGTGCTTTCGTGCACTGTTCTCATTGTCTGTGTCCTCCCTTGCGAGATGCTTCCTGTGGGTTGCATCTTGAATTGGGTTTTTCCGGTCCATTTACTGACCCTACAACAGTTCCCTGCCTGCATTTTTGCCCCCCCCCCCCACCACCACCTTTTTTTTCTTTGGTGCTGTCCTTCCTGGTCTCTGCAGCAGTGTTTTTCTTCTAGCACTAGGTCTGGTTTTCACCTCTTATCCTCATGTCACACAGACCATTTTCAGTTACTCACAGCTCATTGCAACCCCTTGCTGTCTTCCTCTTAGCACTTAGAGCAGTTTACAACTATTTGTTTGCTCATCTTTTCTCTTTCCCACTAGATTGATTTCCTTGAGGGTGGGGAGCTTACGTGGCAGGCATTTGGTAGCTATGTGTCTGTTGCAGGTTTTCCTTCCACATCTCTGGGCCAGTCAGCATATGGAAACACTCCCAGCCACCACCACCACCACCACCCCATGCAGGCTGGAGCGGGGTTCTTGTATCCCACAGTCACAGGAGAAGGATGGAGTCACAGTTGGACACAACCAGGACAATCCCAGCCCTGCCTGATGTTAGTTTTGTATCCCAACTTGCTTCCTGTCTTGTACTCCTTGTTGTTTGGTCTTGGCTTTGGATAAGACAGAGCCAAGAATACTCCGGGAGTAGGAGGCCTCAAAGTGAGCGACTCCCACCTCCATCCCCATTGTCCAAAAAAAAAAAGAAAGAAAACAATCATGGCTGGGCGAAGTGGCGCATGCCTGTAATCCCGGTACTTGGGAGGCTGAGGCACTTAGCAACCCAGTGAGACCCTGTCTCTAATAAAATACAAAAAAAAGGGCTGGGGATGTGGCTCAGTGGTCGAGTGCCCCTGAGTTCAATCCATGATACAAAAACAAAGCAATCACAGTCTAGGGTGGAGGAACAGAGATGTCCTTGTGGCAAGGGTAATGCTATCTCAAAGCCAGCCCAGAGAGACTGCATATACAGACAAGTGACCTGAAGCAACTTGCACTGTAGGCCTTTGGACCTGAGGAGAGTTGGTTACCTCCTTTTGTGATGTCCTGATATCCTGATATGTCTCAGGAACACTATCCTTCCCTCTGCTTCTTGCTTAGAGGCCTGACTCTTCTAGGATCTTGTGGCCCTACCTGCCTTTTGTGGGACCTGAGCCTACCCAATCTAAGATGCTGTGGTGGGTTGGAGTGGGGGTAGCAACTCTCCTGTCACGTGACCAGGTGCTATGGAGCTTAAGGGTCTTGCATGCTGCCCCATTAGGGGCCTTCTCTGGTGTGAAATTCCTTCTTCCTGCCTGGTCTCTTCTTCTCAACAGGCTGTAGTCATCTCTTGTGTGTCTTTGTCCTTGTACTTAGGCCTGCTCGGAACTTATTCTGAATAAATTAGAAAATTATTGTTCTTGTAGTACTTCATCAGCCAAACCACTGATCACCACAGAATCCCAGGCAGGGCCCTACTGGAAAAAGGAAGCTGTACACTGGGTAGTCAGAAGAGGAGGGAGGCAGCATGCCTGCTATAGAATACATCCTCTCCTCTAGCTGCCTAGAAGAGGAAACCTCAGAGTGTGTTTCTTGATCCTTCAAGAGGGAGTCCTAGGGCAGGCTTTATCAAGTGTGCACTGAGTTGGAACAGCAGTCTCAGTGCTTGGCGCCCCACACACTGCTCTCTGAGGCATGAACACACACTTTAGGGAAGGTACCTTTTGTTGTGTGTATTGCTACATCGATCCATTTGTTCTTTGCTTAAAGCATGTCTCAGAGTCCTTTTGGGAGGTCTGGGAGTGGCTTGCTGGTAGAATGCTTGCCTAGTGTGTGTGAAGCCTGGGTTCCATCCCCAGCACCATAAACAACAAAAAATCCTACCAGGAAGCCTGTTCCTTTGACTTTTGTCCAAAGGAATCACTGGATTGATTGATGGTGGAGTAATCAGAGTACAGGGGGGAACCTGCCAGTTGGTTTGCATGTCCTTACCCTTGGAACCCCAGATGAGGCTCCTGTTCTCTGAGCTCTAAAACCTCGCATGGTTCCATATGACTTTTGAATCTTGGAGTCAGGAGGTCTTAGGGTCTCTTGCAATGTATTCCTATGCCTAGTCATCTCCAAGGCCTCTGCTCAGGTCACTTGCACCTTGTAAGGTGACTGAGCCTTTCTTCAGCACACTCATACCTCTGTCTTATGTACTCTGGAGCTGTCTCAGCCAGGAACTTGGCCCTACTAATGTGAAGAGTGGGGATATAGACTCAAGCATGTGGCCTTGCACTCTGCCAGGTACACTCCCACCTTGTGGCCTTTTCATATACTCTTCCCTCTGCCTGGAAGGTTCTCTGTAATGGCAGTCCTACTTCCTGTGGAATCAAAGGCTAGCAGAGCCTCCTATTCTGGAAATCATAGACCTGGCAGCAGCCTCGGGGCACTATTTCTTAGGTTTTTGCCCTGAGACCAGCATTTTTCAAGCACCCTCAGACAAATGTTCTCAGTGAACTGGACCTGGGTCATTATGTACCCTATGCAGTGAATACCAAGCCATGTTAGGACCTCCTGGCTCTCCAAAGTGAGATTTGAGAAAGGAGTGTTGGAACGACTTGTCAGAGGACCTGAGCCAGCTCCTCACCACCCATGTTAGTGGCAGAGAGGAGTCCTCATCCTTGCATCCCTCTTTTACCTCTTGCTTACTTCCCCATTGAATTGACCCCAGCAGCCAGTAAGATCAAGGTGACCCTTGTGGGCATGGTTTCCCTCCCCAGGATGTGTTTGAAATGCGCTTTGCCAAGATGCCAGACGAGCCTGAGGAGCCAGTGGTGGCTGTGTCCTCCCCAGCAGTGCCACCCCCCACCAAGGTGGTGGCCCCACCCTCATCCAGTGACAGCAGCAGTGATAGCTCCTCGGACAGTGACAGTTCCACTGATGACTCTGAGGAAGAGCGAGCCCAGCGGCTGGCTGAGCTCCAGGAGCAGGTGAGGATACCAGCCTTCAGAGTCCATGGATCTAGAGGTTTCTAAGAGGTGTCCGAGACTGTCCATTCCTACTCGTTCCTTCATGGCCCTTTCATATCTGCTAGGTCAAATACATGTTGATCACACACAGGTATATACTGTGTATGGGGGCAGGGGGGATGGTCATTTTCTGGGCAAAGATGAGACTTCTGTATCCTACCCATGTTGGGAAAGAGGAGGCCAAGCCAGGATATTCATTTCTCCTGGGGCTGTCTGCTTGCCCCCTCCTCCAAGCTAGTCTTTGGGTCCTTAGTGCCTGATGTATCTGTACACTCTTGCCCAACCTCTTAGGAAGCCTCCTTGTTAGCATCCCGGGACCAGGATGGCCAAGGGCTTGGCATCTGCCATCTTGGGCAACTCCTCCCCTAAGGAGGACACTGGCAAACTTTGGCGTTCAGGGAATGTGGGTGAGCATGGGGACTTTGAAATCTGGTTATTGAGTCAGGTCACTTGACTAAGGGCCAGCCCTACCTCTGCTTCCCACTGTGACATACCCTGATTCTTGGGCTTTGTGGTCTCCTATATGGTACAAGGTTGGTGCCCGGGGTGTGGGTTATAAAAAGGAGATCTTAGCCCTGGGTATAAATCTTGCTTGTCTGCTCTACAGCTCAAAGCCGTGCACGAACAACTTGCAGCCCTCTCGCAGCCCCAGCAGAACAAACCAAAGAAAAAGGAGAAAGACAAGAAGGAAAAGAAAAAGGAAAAGCACAAAAAGAAAGAGGAAGTAGAGGAGAATAAGAAAAGCAAAGCCAAGGAACTTCCTCCCAAAAAGACAAAGAAAAACAACAGCAGCAACAGCAGTGCAAGGTCTGTGCTTCCCAAGTCTACTCCTGGTGGGGACCCTCTATCCAACACACCCATGGTGAGGTGAGCCAGGCCCGCAGCCACTCACTTGCAGCAGCATTTAGTTGTTCTCTCTTCCCTTTTCTCTGGGATGAGCCTTTGGAGCTCCCTGTGTTTGGCAAGAGAGGATAGTATGGTGTAGACACCAACGATGCACCCACAGTAGAGTCCCAGCTTGTGCATCCCTTGGTCAGTTTGTTGTCAGTCTCCCAGGGAATGTGTTTCCCAAGCCTGTTTCTTGTGAAGACCAGCTGGGTGGAGTGTGGGAAGCCCCCTGCCCCATACACATGGAGGAATGAGTACCCGGCTTCCTCAGGGGACCTATTCTTGACGGTGTCTGCATCGTCCCTTCATAGCAAGAAGGAGCCAGCACCCATGAAGAGCAAGCCCCCTCCCACATATGAGTCAGAGGAAGAGGACAAATGCAAACCCATGTCATATGAGGAGAAGCGGCAGCTCAGTCTGGATATCAACAAGCTTCCGGGTGAGAAGCTGGGCCGTGTGGTGCATATCATTCAGTCACGGGAGCCTTCACTGAAGAACTCCAATCCCGATGAGATTGAGATAGACTTTGAGACTCTGAAGCCGTCCACACTGCGCGAGTTGGAGCGCTACGTCACCTCCTGTTTGCGGAAGAAAAGGAAACCTCAAGGTGCACTTGGGCCCTCTGGATACGGGTCTTTCCCATGGACACCCTCAGTTAACTTTCCCTTTCTGGCTCTCCCTTCTCCCTCTGTACCCTTCTGTTCCTATTATAAAATCCATGTCCTCAACACAGAAACCCCTGGAAGGTTATGGTATTTATGCTTCACCTGTCAGAGCCTTCTAGATCCTCTGGCTGATGGCTGTCTGCAGCCCACCTGCACCTCTGTTTTGAACTTTGCTCTTAGCAGCAGCTGCTTCCATCCTCAACTGCCTATCACTAGGTCCCCCAAAAGTTACCTCCTACCTGTGGAACCAGGGTAGAGCAAGGCCAGGAGGAAAGACAAGCCTGTCCTGTCCCAGGGATCTATGTACTGACATTACATCAGAACTGAGCCAAGCTCTGTCCTTCTCTAGCAGAGATATGGGCCCCTCTCCAGGCATCTTTTTCAAGTTGTATACACCTCACCTTGGCACATAAGTTTTCTCTTGGGATCTGTGTCAGAGCATTTTTGCACACAGCCATTATATTCCCAGCCCAGGCTGACTCCTCTTCAAGTGCTCTGTATTATAACATCCACCAGGGCCTCAATCTGCATACTAGATGAGAGCTCTAGGAGACCACTGGGGTTCTTCCCTTGTCTTGCTTTGTTTCTGGGCATCATGTCCCTTATAGTCCTTTTCACCCTCTGCCAGAAAGGTAACTTAGGGAAGCCCCCAAACCAGCAGTACTTCAAGATTACTCTCTGACTTACCCCTGATTTCCTGAGAAACTCTCTAAAGGATTTTCTAAGAAATTGGTAGGGCCTTGAAATTTCAGCACAGGCCAGTGTACAATATGTTACTAGCAGGAAATGTGGGACCGCTCAGGCCCGTGGGGCACAGGCTTCCTACTTGTCCTTCCTCTGGCATTTGGGATATGCCATAGCTAACAGCGGCCTCCTGAGTTGGGGTCTTACCTGACACAGTTCCTGTTGCTTGATTTGCAGCTGAGAAAGTTGATGTGATTGCTGGCTCCTCCAAGATGAAGGGCTTCTCGTCCTCTGAGTCAGAGAGCACCAGTGAGTCCAGCTCCTCTGACAGCGAAGACTCCGAAACAGGTTAGGTGACTCCTTTGTAAAGCATCTTGTCGTACCCCCTCCCACCAGTGCCCAGAGGCAATAGTCTGGAGAACTTGTCTGTCCATCTCCCTTGTTAACTTTCTCCCTGAGGGGCGGTGGGTAGTCCTGTGCTACAGTGGTCCATTCTCTGTGTGACCCTCACCCCCCCCACTCCTGAGGCCTGAGCTAGGAAGGACTAGTAGTCAAAGGCATTGACATTGCAGAACTCAGGTGGGGAACAAGCAGGGAACTGGGCCTTCAGAACTGTGGGTATTAGGGCCCCAGGTGGTGCTATCAACTTTGGTGTGGCCCTGCCTAGCCTTTTGCCCCAGGGAAGATTGCATCCCTACATCTTGCCCACATCACTGTTGCATGCTGTGCCACATTGCAGAGAAGGTGCTTGGCCAGGCTGGTGAGAACTGAGCCACCCGCAGCTGGCAGACTGCATTACCAGTCTGCTCTTGATCCTGTTGTCATCTGGGCACTTAATCCTCTCCAGAGTGTGCTTACCACTATGTAGACTGCTCCTTGTTCTGCTCTCACTCTGCATGTATCTGGACACCTTTGTCCTGTACTTTTAACAGTTCCTTGTATTCTATGGACCTGCACTGGTGCCCCATCAGAGCCCCCACCTTCTGTGTAGCAGCTTTAGAGCTGGAGGGCAAGGGCAGGCAGGTGGCAATGCTGGGAGCTAGATTAGGTAGGAAGGAAGCTGCTTTCCCTAGGTGTGCATTTCTCATTATTCTCAGGGGTACAGGTGCTCAGACTGGCCTCAAGGAGAGGTAGAGAAGGAGCCATGGAAGCTGGGAGGCCTGGTGCATATATCATACAAGTGAGCTTGCCCCTGGAAAGGTCACATTCCATCAGCTGAGTAGACCAGCAGCAGAACACCCGGGACCCAACTGTGGGGTCTCAGGTGTGCTCTGCCAAGTGGAATGGGGTATGCAGATCCGTCGGGAAACATGTATTTGGGTCAAAAGGTTCCTGGCATGTTCTTCCACAGGCCTATCCCAATTAGAATTTTTTTTTAATATTTATTTGTTTTAGTTGTACACAATGCATTTTATTTTTACGTGGTGCTGAGGATCAAACCTGGGCCACGCACATGCTAGGCAAGCGCTCTACCACTGAGCCACAACCCCAGACAAGTTACAATCTTATTCTAACTGGAAATAAATGCTAACCCCCACAAATTGAATGCATGGAAATAATGGCCTTATATTTCCAAAGAAGGCGAAGGCTTCTGTGAAGCAGTTGGGAAGATCCATGTTGCTCCAAGGTGTGTGTACATGGAGTCAAGTAGACTGAGCCCACCTCTGCCTAGGAGATCTGGAGTTGGGGGAAAGAGGCACTTCCAGATCTTGGGATGGGCTGCAACTTCTCCAGGACTCCGGTAGTCTAGTCTACCTCATTTTTGATGGGCCCAAATGAGATGCAACCTGCTAAGCCACATTTATTCTACATTTCTTCAGCGCTGGCTGCAGATATTGCCTGTGGCAGGTTGCTGGCCTCTCCTGTTGCCATCCTTGATGATCTTCTTCTTCTTTTTCTTCTTTTTTTTTTTTTCCCTAACCAACACACCAACCTTTTTTTTTTTCTTTTTCTTTTTATTACTACTATTATTTTTCCCCACTCCCTACTTTTTTGTTCTATCAGCCAGCAGGGGGTGCTGTACACCTGGGATGCCAATGAGGTATGTGGAGTGGGGGAGGTGCTGTCAGGGGGCATCCTGCCCTTGCCAGGGTGAATGGGGTGAATAGCTGTATTCTTGGGCCCAATTAGCATTCCTGGTAGACACTGACTTTTCACTTTCAGTGCCAGCCGAGCCTGTGGTTTGCCTTTCCTCTGGGTTTTTGCACATCTTGCTTTCTCTACCGTACTGCTCCTTCCAGGGGTTTTTCAGGTTTTTATTCTAAAGATCCCAGTAACCAAAAGAAAACCCCTAAGGCTGAAACTGGCAGGGGACCTAATCACTAAAACAACTTGGATGGATCCTGTGGGGGAACTGCTTTGGCCTTATGCTATACTTTAGGGTGCTGTGATCATCATGTCCTAATTGCAAGTCTCTGACTGCAGGCTTTGTTTCAGGTCCCCTCCAGCTTTCTTCTCCATGTTTGCTTTAGGCAGAAACCCTCCTGGGCTCCCACAAGTGCCCTTTCCCTCTCCTATCACTGGTGACCCCACAACACAATTTTCAGCAGCTCTCTGTTGCTGCCTTCTTTTTCTTTTTTCTTTTCTTTTTTTTTTTTTTTTTTTTTTTTTTTAACTTCCCCCTTTAAAGAAAGTGGAAAGATTGTGCAACAAGTAATTTGAGAGTCCTGGGAACAGCCGTCCTGGCAGGATAGAGGGTGAGATTTACGGTGGTAGAACTGCTGGCTTGCATGCTCTCTCAGGCTCCCTTCATCCAGCTCTAACCACTCCCTTAGCTGCCTCAAGAGGGGATATCCCCTCTTCCCAAATGTTTTCCCCACCTTAGGTGTTGCCTGGCTCCATTTTATCTGCTAAGTGCTGGCAAGCAGGGTTGGTGATGGAGCAGTAGCTTTTCCTTTGCCTTCTGTATGCACTGGCAAGTTCTGTCATGAGCTGACTGGGCTCTTCTGCTCAAGAGGGGCCTACTATAAGTGGTTTGTTCAGCAGATCCCAAAGTGGGAGCACACACGTGGCAATGGTGTGCCACCCCATGCCACAGAGGACATTGTACTCTTTCTGGTGGTGGGATAGGGGTGCCCAGTAGGCAACTCCTCCAACAGCTGCTTTACTGGGTCCCAAAGAAGCAGGGAAGCCCCAATTTCTAAGATAAGATACAGGCAGCTCTGCCTTGGGGGAGTGGAAAGGGTACCAGGGTGCTGAAGATAGTTCCCCTTGGTCTTTTGGGACTTGTTTTGCCCTCCTTGTTCTTATGTTTCGATCTGGATTGGAATTGAAATTCCTGAAAGGGCCTATTTGTGTCACTTGTATTAATGGTCCATTCTGCTGACTTGGTCCAGGACATGAATCACCAAAAGAAACTGAAGAGTGATGCTAAATCATTCTGAAAGGGGGTGATAAATGGAGCCCTCTTTTGGCAGCCATCCATGCAAAAATGCTGCAGGTTGATCAGGGCAGGGGTTCTGAACCTCTGGGGCCAGGTTGTAGTTTAGGGAGGCTGAGCCCAGATGAGAGTGTGGAGGCTGCTTTCCCTGCTGTGTTCTAACCACTGTGTATTCCCTTGTTCCCTGCCCAGCAGCAGGCAGTACCAATGGGCCAGTCCCACCACTTCCTCTGAACTGAGCTATTAACTTGCATTGTGTGGTTTTCAGTGATCTTCTATCTAGCTCTAGGATAGAACTACAGGTTCAGTATTGGCTTATGCAGAGTTAAGACCCAGATGTCACCCTTCCTCCACCTCTAGGGCACCTAAAGACCTGGGCTGGTCAGGCTGAAGGCAGACATTGTAGGTTCTCTCCTCACTGCCATCCCCAGTGGGCTGCACCCTTTGCTTTCACCAGCACTGGGATCAGGTCTCCCTGGCATATGAGGCATGGGATATCCTAGGACTTTCCTCCAGATCTCACTTATCACGTTGCTGACGTCTGACACTTCTCAAATGCCATGCACAGGTCTTGGTAGGCAGTGGTGGCCACACAGTTTGCATCCCTTTCAGGAGCACCCCCTCACACCCTCAGCTGTCTGTGCTGAGATAGGGGTTCCGGGACATATGGGGAGATTTTCTCTGATTTTTGTCCTGGTCTTCTGGTTACAGCAGAATGCAGCATAGCTATTTTAGTCTCCTGATTTCCTTTTCCCAGGATTGGAGCATGTGGGCGTTTCTTACTAGCTCCAGGGTAAAAAGGAATGTTGGATGTTTTGGAAGGATTTGAGCTGGGAAGTGCAGAGAGAGGCCATGGGACACTCTTAACCACACAACCAGTCTAGGCTTCTTGGCCCCCAGCGTCTTTGAGGGACTCATTCCAATCATATCTCCAGGCTATGGCTTGCCTGCTCCCAGAGTATGACATTTGCCCTTGGAAAGGAGTGAAGTCCCTGTGGGGATTGGGGGTCTGCATAGCCATGTGCCAATCCTACACACACACACACACACACACACACACACACACACACACACGTACGTTTAAACTGGAGGGGTTTGGGGCTTCACTGGGTTGAGGGCGATCCTTATGGAATGTTGCCTACAGTGAGAGGCCATGGTGGGCGGGTTTTTCCCAGGCATGTGCTGAGGACCAGGGAGCAATATGTTGTTGCATCCAGGACTCCAGCAGAGGTGTGTGGTTCTGCTGCTGCAGCAAGGGTGGTCTTGCCTGGTGCTCCTCCCTGATCTGGAAACCATGTTGAATGCCTGGAAAAGGAAGGAAAGGACAAGACTTTCCTCCTTGGTCCCTCCTCACCCCCACCCCCTTCCTTAGTAGTGTCATGGACTCCTCTTTATAATTCTTTTTTGTTTTGCTTTGGGGATCTGGAGGAATACAGAAATGAGGCTCTGCTCTTTGCCTCCCTCATCTGGAGGTCCTGCACTCCACACCCCTGTCTGGTGGTGGTTCTCTGGCCACACCAAAGAAGAAGACTTGTTAGCAGATGACTGATGACCTTAACATACTGGCTAGTGGGACAGGGAGAGGTGCCTCTGGCATTGAAAGGGAGCAACTTCAGTAATGGTGAAAGAAATATAGCAGGCAGTCAGGCAGGGCACATATGGAACTTGTTAGTGGAAGCAGTTGAACAGGCTCAGGGCAGTTTTGGAGAGGTCTGAACATGCTGGATCCATGGCCCTTCTAAAAGAAAGGTGGGGTCTGTTCCTGCCTTAGGCAGGGTTCCTGGTCTCCAGCACCATTCTCTCATGCCCTGTCAGCCACTGGGGCACAGAAGACTGGCTCAGTCTGCAGTTCTTCTGTTCTTGTGACTTGAATGGTACATTCCACACCATTTCTCTCACACTGGTTTCTCTCTCCCTCTATGTAGGTCCTGCCTAATCATTGGACACGGACTCTTAATAAAACGGTCTTCAGTTCCAGATTCCTTCCCAGCAAGCTATAGCTTAAGTCCATTTTCTTCTGTGAAAGGGACAGGACTCCATCAAGTTATGGAATTCCTCAGAGCCCTGGGCCTGTCCCCTGGGGTGGATTAGTCATGTCCAGCAGCACACGCCTAATCCCGCCTTTGGGAAGGCTGCCTGCCTGGCCAGCCGCCCAGGCCTCCCTGTGCAAAGACTGCCTGGCTATCGTGCTCAGCCTCCCTGGTCATCTGGGGTCCTCTGGGTGGGTAGCATCTCCTGGAGGTTGATGACAATCCCCCCACATACGTGTACATGTGGTGCTGCTTCATGTGCAAAGCCTGATCACAGTATATTTTCCTCTCTTCATTCCCTCTTTTTCTGAGACTCCAGACCCTAAGTGTTTCCCTCTCAGGCCTTCAAGTTCCTTTAGTCCAGGAAAGATTTAATTTAGCATAAGAAAGGATACTCTGACCTCCCCAACTTTCCCATACAAGGAGTGGGGGCTTTAGAGGCAAGGCCAGCAAGGCCCTGGAAGACTCAGTGGGGCCATCCTAGTTGGCTTGATCAGGGAGCTGTCACCAGCCACAGCTGACTCAAGCCTCCTGAAGTCCTCCTTCCATCCCCATTGTTTCTATTTCTAGAAGTTTGTGTTGCCTGGTGGGCATTTTCCCAACTTCTTTGGCCTCTTCTCCTCAAGAGGAAAGAAATCTCCAGAGCTTTTGGTGAGGGTCACTCAGGCCCATCAGCCATAGCCCCTTGTGGGCCACCTGCTGCCCATCTTTGAAGGGCATTACCAGTCTTCAGTCCCCTAGAATGGTGACAGGCACTGGGGCTGGGGCATTGGAGGGTGGCCACATCATCCAAGCCCTTCCAGGGGCACCAAATAGTCTTTTTAGCTCTAAAAATAAATATCAGCCCTTTTTTGGTCATGAATCCAGCATCTCACTAAAAAAACTGCCTAACATGAAACGTTCCCTGAGAAATTGCATCTGCATTCTAGAGGGCTCTTTTTTCCCCTTCTTTTTTAAAAGTGTAGTTTATGTGTACTTCTTAGAGGTCTGCCATCTCCTGGAACCTTGGAGTCTGCCTTCTGGAGCTGGAAGCAGGTTGAGGAGGTGCCATTTATTGTCAGGCTATGGGTGCCTGCCTGGAAAAGTCTGGCATCCCTCCTCAGCTCCTCGTGTCCTTGTGCTGCTCACTGCCCTGGACCTGCTATGGCCAGAGGGTCTAGCCCCAACCTCTCCCAAATTTCCCAGGGCCCTGCAGTGATACTTCTGAGTTCCTAAGCTACTCCCAGTCCTTTCCAGGCATCCGGCTTCCAGTCAGCTCCATTTGCCAAACAGACTATTTTGAGCTGCCCTTTGGCCTGCGCCTTATGTGTTCCCAGTGAACTTGGCTTGGCTAGGATGGGGCGCTTTGTGCCCATAGATTCCCACAGGACACTTAGGAAGCTGCTGGCATTATCTTTCTGGGAAGATTCTGCTGTCTTGGACCAAATGGCAGCCTAGATTCCCACAGTGTCTCAGCCACATGCTACCCCTTTTCTTCCCCCTATAAGGTGTATACAGGTTGTAGTCAGCTCTCCTGCAGGGCCCTCACACCTTTGCTGTCCAGGGATCCCATCTTTCTTGCCTATGGGGCTTCCATCTGGCAGAGCACATCCAGAGCCCATTGAGCTTGAGAACTCTTTAGACTTAAACTGTCACCTGTGCTGGGTGCCTGGGGAACACAGCAGAGAGGACAGTACCCACACACTCTTCCTTGTTGGCAGCTTCCTGTCCCAGGCAATAGAAAGATTCAGCCAAGGACTAGCTGGGGTCCTGTTGGGAAGCTAGCAAGGGCATCTCTTCTCTACCCCACCCCATCCCACCCCACCCCACCCTGCCCTGCTCCCTCCTTTTTGTCTCCTTGTCTGAAGTGGGACTGGGTGGGGGGTGGGGTGGGAGAAATCAGTGTTTTAATCAGATTTTACAAAACGTTTTATTCCTTTGTACAATTACTATCCTATGTAAAGATGAAATTTGTGTTGAGTTGAAGATTGTCATGGAATAAAGATCACACAGTACTTGAGGCCATCTCCATGTAACCCTTTCCAGAGAGTTTTGTGTGGGGGTGTCTGGGGCTGATGTGTTGTAAAGCTGTGCACTTCCTGTCTTGTCTTCTTACTGGTAACTCCCAACACAAGACCCAGGCTATGGGAGCCAAATGGGGCTGCCCCAAAACACACTCCAGCTCTCCTTGGCGGCCCCCACCACTGGCTCCTTTAGTCTCATCTGGGTCCAGCAGTCTGCCTTGTGCCTTCCACCTTATCCACTTGGGAGACGAACCCTGGAACATACTCCTGTGAGCTTTCCGAGGCAGCCAAGACACTCCTTGGAATCCCCAGGAGCCCACTGTACTTGGTCGCATGCCTGCTCATGTGGACCTCTGCTCAACTGCTCCTCCTTTCTTTAAGGTGAAAAGGAATGCTTTGTTCAAGGTTGCTAGACAACAGGCCATCATGGCCCCACCCAGCCACCTTTCCACCACTGGACGGTGTCTGGACATATTTCTGAGGCTTCTCTAGGTCAGACTTCACATGGTGACCTCACTTCTTTCCCTAACTTCCCTTTTCTGTGCCAAGTTTCCTCAGAAGTGTGCCCAGCATTTGAGCAGCCACTCTGGCCCACCACCACCTTGCACTGGGACAGGTGTTAGAAGAGCCCATCCCGGAGAGGCCAGGACTGTTCCTCCTATTCCCTTGGCTCAGTGGCCTCTGCTGCTAAGACATCAGAGCTCTGCAGACCTCACCTCACCTATGGTCCAGAGGCATCTGGCCTCTTCAGCTAGTGTTCCTCCAGCCTCACAGCAAACAGATACCTTGTTGCCTTGACCCAAACTGTAGGTCTACCCAAACTGTCCCCTTTTGTATATCTCATCTATAAGAAACATACCTCTAGATTTTTACTCTAACCTAGAATCCTGAGCCCTATATCCTGGTGTTCGGGTTTGGGACCTCATCTTTGGTTCCCATGTCCTAGATGTCCTCACTTGCTGCCTTCACCATTTGTATGAGGACATGTGTCTATAGCTGCTGAGGTGTGTGTCCATGTCTTGTCTTTTGCATGGAGTGGTGAGCTTTTATAGGGCATGAGGTCTTCTCTCATCCCTTTGGTGGCACACTGCACCTCAAGGTCATGCATCTCACAAGCTTAGCACAGCCCTCAGGAAACAACTCTGAGCAGAGAGGTAGCCTTGATTTGGACAAAGCATGCATCCTCTGAAACCAGCAGTAATATTTGGCATCCTGGCAAGGACTTCAGGGGAAGCCAGGCAAAAGTACAAGGTATGAGATTCTTGCCTCCATTACAAGAATCTGAAAGATTCTACCTATATTACTTGCCAGCCTGGGAACACAGGCTGGGTTGTTTCCTTCTCTGGAACTGGCACACCATCTGTTGAGGAGGCATTCAGCTGGCAAACATTCTTTAGCATGAACCTCTGGGGAAGGAGCAGAGGTGAGTGCACAGGCCATAAAGGATGCCTCAAGGAGGCAGGCACACCCAGACATGTCTACATGATATCAGCACCAGGCCAATAGCCCTGGAAACGTTAGGGTACATGGCTGCCTTCTCAACGACATGTTGGCTGTGCCCCAGAGAATGGACTTCTCTGAGGTCTGTCTCCCCTGAGGGAAGAGGAAGCAGGCTGGTATCCGTCTCCTTTGATAGCCATGACAATAAGCATCTGCCCTATTTGTACCTTTTCCTTCTGTGGGGGCTAATTTGCTTCCTTCTCTCTCCAGAGGTGCTCACTGGGGGGCCCTCTCCACATTCCCACTGATGGTACTTTCCTCACCCATCCTTTGGCTCTGTGACCAGGCTGTGACAGCACTGGTCTCTCAACCCCAGCCATCGCTTCCCCTGAGACAATGGGAAAGTGGGTGGGTCTCAGAAGGCAATGCAGCTAGAGACCCCAGATTGCTACATTTTAGCTGTATAAGGCTGAACAAGTCTCCTTAACTTCTCAGCTCATTTTTCTCAGCTGCTCAATGAATTGGATCATTTTCAACATCACAGATTATACCAAAACAGGCAGTTGGGGTCCAGAGCACGTGAACACGCAAAATGACACACAAATAGGGGGAGGCCTTGGGCAAGATCTCTTTAGCTCAGTTTCCAGTGTGGGCAGCAGATCAGCCTTTAATGGCACTGGTGGTCAAGCTTGGCAGGCGAGTCTTTTTTCAGGCATAGCCCCCATGGATAGGTGACACTCATCTTTCCCTTCTCCATAATGGCCATTCTGGACCAAGCCTAGATGCCCTCAAAAAAGCCCTGCACTCTTTTTTCTCTTCTGCATTCAAAACCAGTGTATGATCTCCCTCAGAGCCTCACTACCTTCTTTTTTCTCTGCAGAGATGGCTCCGAAGTCAAAAAAGAAGGGGCACCCCGGGAGGGACCAGAAGAAGGTACGTGGCTCAGGGTCATCATCTACCTTAGGTGAGAGCTGGCCACCGGCCACTCAGTTTTCAACCCCAGGAGCACCCTGGGGCTCACTGGGCCTGTTCTGCCTGCCTGATATCAGCCTGTATATATTTCTGCCTGCAGCACCATCACCACCACCATCAGCAGATGCAGCCAGCCCCAGCTCCTGTGCCCCAGCAGCCACCTCCTCCTCCCCAGCAGCCCCCACCGCCTCCTCCTCCTCCGCAGCAGCAGCAGCAGCAACAGCAGCAGCAGCAGCAACAGCCACCCCGCCCCCACCACCCGCACCCTCCATGCCACAGCAGGCAGCCCCAGTGATGAAGTCATCACCCCCGCCCTTCATCGCGGCCCCCGTGCCAGTTCTGGAGCCGCAGCTCCCAGGCAGCGTCTTCGACCCCATCGGCCACTTCACACAACCCATCCTGCACCTACCGCAGCCTGAGCTGCCCCCTCACCTTCCCCAACCACCTGAGCACAGCACTCCGCCCCATCTCAACCAGCACGCCGTGGTCTCTCCTCCAGGTGAGCGGTGGCTACTGCCCCCTTCCCACCTGGGTTCTACCCTGCCATAACTGGGTACTTCCGACAACTTATTAGCTTCAGTTGCCCAAGTCAGCAGCTTCTTGGGACCATCTTTGAAATAGAAGTGGCATGAAATTAGCATTTTCATTCAGAAGGTACGGATTCATTTTTATGGGGCCAGGCATTGTGTTAGGTGAAAAATGATGGGATCCTTCTGCAGTTCCCATTTGGGGGATGTAGGAACACATCCTGATAAAAGTTAAGTCCTGTGGAGCGAGCCTGGATAGCATGTACTGGGTGATATAGGACAGGACCACCACCCTCCTGATGAACTGGTGAAGGTCTGTGAGTAGGTGACCAAGGCATGTACTGAGTTCTAAGGAAGCTGTGTGAGAAGTGAGCCAGTGGAAGGGCTTCAGGGACAGCACAGCTATAGAGGGTGGGAAGAGAGTGCTAGCTGATAATAGGCCAAAAGGAGGTCACAAGAGTCCAGATGGGGTCAGCATAGAGCAGAAAGGCCAGCCTTGGTCACAGGGCTCTTGTACCTCACTGCCACATTGTTGTGTTCTTCCAGCTTTGCACAACGCACTGCCCCAGCAGCCATCGCGGCCCAGCAACCGAGCTGCCGCCCTCCCCCCCAAGCCCACCCGGCCCCCTGCCGTGTCACCTGCCCTGACCCAGCCACCCCTGCTCCCACAGCCCCCTATGGCCCAGCCCCCCCAAGTTTTGCTGGAGGATGAAGAGCCATCTGCCCCACCCCTCACCTCCATGCAGATGCAGCTGTATCTGCAGCAACTGCAGAAGGTGCAGCCCCCCACTCCGCTACTCCCTTCTGTGAAGGTGCAATCCCAGCCCCCTCCACCCCTGCCACCCCCACCCCATCCGTCTGTGCAACAGCAGCTCCAGCAGCAGCCGCCACCACCCCCACCACCCCAGCCCCAGCCGCCATCCCAGCAGCAGCACCAGCCCCCACCACGACCAGTGCACTTGCAGCCCATGCAGTTCTCTGCCCACATCCAGCAACCTCCACCACCCCCAGGCCAGCAGCCACCCCACCCACCCCCAGGCCAGCAGCCACCCCCACCCCAGCCCGCCAAACCTCAGCAAGTCATCCAGCATCACCCTTCACCCCGGCACCACAAGTCGGACCCCTACTCAACTGGTAAGTGGCCCTGCCCTTGGGCTCTAGGGAGGCTGGTATTGGGTCTGTAGTTTTATTCTTTTTTCTTTTCTTTTAAATATTTATTTAGTTGTAGATGAACACACAGTATCTTTGTTTGTTTTTTATGTGGTGCCGAGGATTGAACCCAGTGCCTCACATATGCGAGGCAAGTGCTTTACCACTGAGCTACAGCCCCAGCCCCTGAGTTTTATTCTTGGGGGGGGAAAATTAACAAAGAGTTAGCTTATGTTTCAGACTACAGTGAGCTCAGAACTGAGCTCCAAAGGCTTGGGGCAGTTGAAGAGAAGGGCTGTACCCAGGGAACATTGGTGCTTCCTACAGTGTTTTTATCAGATGTCTGTCTCACTTGCAAACTGAGATTGCCCATAGTAAGGCTTCCTTTCTTCCTTCTCTTAGAAGACACAGTCAAGGGCTGGGGATATAGCTCAGTTGGTACAGTGCTTGCCTCGAATGCACAAGGCCCTGCGTTCAATCCCCAGCACCACAAAAAAAAAAAAAAAAAAAAAAAAAATGAACACACAGCACACAGTCAAGAACATGGCAATGCACCCTTAACTCCTGCAAGGTGGGGAATCCAGGAGCCCCAGGGAGGCACCTAATCCACCTTGGAGTTCAGAATAGGCTTCCTGGAGGAGGTGACAGTGGTACAAGCAATAGCTGATGCTTGGATGAAAATGAGATTCAGGCGGTGCCAGGAGCAGGTCTGGGCTGTGAGCGCTGTTTGGGAACAGGGGGCCTTTGCTCTCAGCACTGTGAGGCCCACCTGGTAACCAAAATATTCTGGCCAGAAAATGTTCCAGCTGATGTCTTGTGATGTGATAACATTAAGGATCAGGGCAGTGGTCCTGGACTGATGGCGTAGGTTGTGCTGTATGCCCACAAATTGAGTAGCAGAGCAAAGCAGGGCTGTGGCTGCTCCTAAACCCAGCAAAAGCTGCCAGGTGCCAAATGGATTGCCCTTATCTTATGCTGAGAGCAGCTGTCTGTCCTCCCTGGGAAAAACTGGTGTTGGACTTCATCACTGTGCAGCTGTGGCTGTTCTCAGCCCAGAGGAGGCCAAGATTCCCTGTGGGAGGAAGGTGATAGGTGACAGAGAACTGGCATTTGGGGCAGCTTAGGCCAACAGCCTAGGATATCTGGACACCTCTATGAGTCCTAAGCCCCCACTCAAGCTCCTACTGCCTACGGAGTGGTGAGGTTTGGAACTTAGCTGGGGGCTTTGAGCCCAAAACTAAGTTGTCAGGAGTTCCACAGAGGCTCATCAGGCATCCCTGGGCACCTGGTCAGCTTTCCAGTGCCATCCCTCTACAACCACCAGCAGGTGGGTGGTTCCTTACAGCATCAACCCAAGGGCCTGGCCTTAGATGGGAGCCTGTCACATTCTTATGGCCTGTGGATCACTAGCACCAGGCTAAAACCTGGGCCAGCAGAAGAAGGGGTCCTGACCCACTGCAATGGGAAGAAGTGTCAAGGCTAGTAAAAACCAACCCCATAGGGTTGTGAGGCTTTATGGACAGGGCAAACCTTGCCACAGTATAGGCTTCAAGCAACTTTTATTAGTGTCTTTTGGAGGAAGGGGCAAGTCCTATCTTTAGAGAGTAACATAAGGGTATGACACACCTAGGGCATTATGATCTACTCCAGACCTACCAAGATAGGGACCTTCAATTGGGAGTCCCTTGGAGGACCCAAGAGTACCTTTGCTGATAGACAGTGGCTTGGAAGCAGGACCTGGAAGAGGTCAACATATAGGACCAAATTAGATTGCTCAGTATGAAGCATGAAGCAGAACCCAGAGTGCATTGGAAAGGCAGCACTTATTTTTGTGGACAGTGTGGCTTGTCCTGAACTGTAGCTAGTTAGCCAAACTGCATCAGGTGGCAAGGCCCCCTTCAGACAAGGATTTGGGCAGGAGGGTGTCTGGGTTGCATTGGGTTGGGTGGGACTTGGCTCCTTCAGTTGCCCAGTCCTAAGGTGCTGGCTCACTATGACCTGGGTTTCAGTTTCCTCACTGATAGCTGAGGAGATTGAAGTACTCCATGGTCCATTTCCCAGTGGCTAGCAGCAGGGCTGTATAGGATTCCTCTGACCTACAACTCTTAGGGTCTCTCCTAGCCACATGGTGGGCTAGCTTGAAGCCCCAGGACCTGTTCTACCTGCTCTGTCCAGGTAGAGTCTTGTCCCTGACTTACCCGTTTTGCAGACAAGCTGAGTTAGGGTATAGGACTTTAGGAAGGATCCTAAAGATCCCCACCCTCACCCCCAGGGACTAGGCCTCAGGTCCTCAGCAACCACCCAGGTGGGCTAGGCTGCTCAAGGGCAGAGTGGGGAAGGTAGCCAGGTTCATCCTTGTGAGTTGACATCCCTTGTGTTTAGCCCAAGCCACACTTTAGAATTGTCTAAAACTACTTTTTAAAAGTACTAGTAGCCAGGTGCGGTGGCGCATGCCTGTAATCCCAGCACTTTGGGAGGCTGAGGCAGGAGGATCGCGAGTTCAAAGCCAGCCTCAGCAATGGCGAGGCACTTAGCAACTCAGTGAGACCCTGTCTCTAAATAAAATACAAAAAAGGTCTGGGGATGTGACCCAGTGGTTGAGTGCCCCTGAGTTCAATCCCTGGTACCACAAAAAAAAAAGTACTAGTGCCTGGCCCGGTGTGGTGGCACACACCTGTAATCCCAGCACTTGGGAGGCTGAGGCAGGAGGATCAAGAGTTCAAAGCCAGCCTCAACAATGGCGAGGCACTTAGCAACTCAGTGAGACCCTGTCTCCAATAAAATACAAAATAGGGCTGGGGATGTGGCCCAGTGGTCAAGTGCCCTGAGTTCAATCCTCGGTACCAAAAAAAAAAAAAAAAAAAAAGTACTAGTGCCTGAACCCTACCTGTTCAAAGCTTGCTGCATAATTCTGGTGTGCAGAAGGATCAGTGTACTAGGACTAGTGCCTGGGACTCCAGAAAGCCCTTTGAGCGCTCAGCTCAGGGACATGGCTGAGAGGGCCCCATATGCTGAGGGACAAGGAGCACTCAGCCCTTTGTGGGAGGGGAGTCAAATCCTTACCAGGCCCAGTAGATTCTTTGGATACTCTTTCAAGCCTGGTCAGGCCTCATGCTGGTTCTACATCCAAGCTCTCCCTTTCCCTGTTAGTTTACTCATGGCCCAGGGCTGGTGGCCTCTATACTAGCCCCCTGACATACTCCTTGTGCCCTCTCCTAGGTCACCTCCGTGAAGCCCCCTCCCCGCTTATGATACATTCCCCCCAGATGCCACAGTTCCAGAGCCTGACCCACCAGTCTCCACCCCAGCAAAATGTCCAGCCTAAGAAGCAGGTAAAGGCCAAGCTGGGTCACAGCCCTCAGGGGCAGGCATGGACCACAGCCAGGGGTGCCTGCCTGCCTCACCGACCATTGTGCTTCTGCTCTTTCAGGATTTGCATAAGGCCTCAGTGGTCCAGCCCCAGCCCCTGGTGGTGGTAAAAGAGGAGAAAATGCACTCACCCATCATTCGCAGTGAGCCTTTCAGTCCCTCACTGCGGCCGGAGCCCCCCAAACACCCGGAGAGCATCAAGGCCCCAGTCCACCTTCCCCAGCGTGAGTGGCCTCCTTACCCACAGCTGGAGCTCAGGGCCCCAGCCCTGTGCCAGACATGAGCTTACTGTGGGGCTATGAATCATGCCCCACTGGGATAAGGTGGGCCCAGGCCCACAGGCTATTTGTATTCTAGGGCCTGAGTTGAAGCCTGTGGATGTTGGGAGACCTGTGATCCGACCCCCTGAACAGAATGCAGCCCCTCCAGGGGCACCTGACAAGGACAAACAGAAACAGGAGCCTAAGACGCCAGTGGCACCCAAAAAGGTAGGAATAGTAGGCCTGTAGTTGTCCTGAGGTCCTCACACCAGGGAGGCACCTTGGAGGGCACGAGCTCTCTACTCAAACATAGTAGGCTCTTCACTCCCCTTGGTTTCTCTGCCTTGCAGGACCTGAAAATCAAGAACATGGGCTCCTGGGCAAGCCTGGTACAGAAGCATCCAACTACCCCATCCTCTACAGCCAAGTCATCAAGTGACAGTTTCGAACAGTTTCGCCGTGCTGCTCGGGAGAAGGAAGAACGTGAGAAGGCCCTGAAGGCACAGGCTGAGCATGCAGAGAAGGAGAAAGAGCGACTGAGGCAGGAGCGCATGAGGTGGGCTGTGGTCCGGGCAGGGCACCGGGGCTCTCAGGGCCACACCAAGGCCCCAGGCTGACCCAGGGCCCTGCTCTGCCCAGGAGCCGAGAGGACGAAGATGCACTGGAGCAGGCACGACGAGCCCATGAGGAGGCACGGCGGCGCCAGGAGCAGCAGCAGCAGCAGCAGCAGCAGCAGCGGCAGGAACAGCAGCAGCAGCAGCAGCAGCAGCAGCAGCAGCAGGCTGCCGCCGTGGCTGCCGCTGCAGCTCCCCAGGCCCAAAGCTCCCAGCCCCAGTCCATGCTGGACCAGCAGAGGGAATTGGCCAGGAAGCGGGAGCAAGAGCGAAGGCGCCGGGAGGCCGTGAGTTTGGGACCCTAGTGGGTACTCTTAGGCAGAAATCTACCTGGAGAAACTGGCAGAGGAAGCCTAGGAGAGGGAGGGACACCAGGCTAGCCTCTGGACTCAGAGGTGGCTCAGCTGGTACATCAAAGGCCCAAGTGCTCTGAGAATGGGCACTGAGGGAAGAATCCTGGGGAAGGTCTGAGGGGGCCGAACACAGACAACATGGGTGGTGGGTATAGAGAAAGTCTTAGAGTCACAGTAGGAGCGGGTCACCTGAACTCATTTCCATCCTCCTTCCTCTTCCTCTCCAGATGGCAGCTACGATTGACATGAATTTCCAGAGTGATCTATTGTCAATATTTGAAGAAAATCTTTTCTGAGAGCACCTAGGTGACTTCTGACTTTGATTTTCTGGCAAAACATTGACTCTCCATAGTGTTAGGGACGGCAGTGGAGGCGGTAGCAGGGGCTGGGGTGTCTCCAGGCCTGGCCCTACTGCATGCTATGCCCAGGGCAGGCCTGACGGGCAGCTGAAGATTGCAGAGCCCATCTGCCTTACAGCCAGCCAGAGGGACGTCCCGCCGCCCCTCACAGGACGTCAGCTCAGAGCACGCCTCAATACAAGCAAGAGCAAGTGCCGGCCGGACTCAAGGCCTGTGTCCCCGTGTGTGGGGCAGAAGCCCTTCTCTCCGCCAAATGTCTACACAGTATACACAGGACATTGTCGCTGCCGCCACCGTGACTGATTTTCTGTCCCTGAGAACATGACGTTTGTGACGTCCTGCCCGATGGGAGTCCTTCCCCACACCCTAGCCATCGCCGCTTGCTCCTAAGAGGCCAGGACAGGTCCAAGTGGGCTGCAGCGGACGAGGGCAGTGGCCCACATCCCCTTGCTGGCACTGACTTTGCCTTGAACAGACCCCTCCCTCCCCTCCCCCCACAAGCCTTTAATTGAGAGCCGCTCTCTATAAGTGTTCGCTTGTGCAAAAGGGAATAGTGCCGTGGAGGTGTGTGTGTGTGTCCATGGCAATTCTGATTGAGGTGACCGTCCCCATGAATGTGGGCGGGCCTTGCCCGGGGAGTGAGGCCACCAACCAAAGTCAGTTCCTTCCCACCTGTGTTTCTGTTTTGTTTTTGTTTTTGTTTTTTTCTATATATATATATATTTTTGTTGTTGAATTCTATTTTATTTTTAATTCTCTCTTCTCCAGACACAATGGCACTGCTTATCTCCGAAATGGTGTGATCGTCTCATTGAGCGGCGGCTCCCACCGCACTGTGGGTAGTGTGTGACCGTGGCTGTACTGTATAGTGAACATAGTTGACATATCTTTGTTTGAAGTTTGTTGGTGACTCCACCAAACCAGTGTAAAAAAACAAAACTCAAAAAAATCCACAAAAAAAAAAAAAAGAAAAAAGAAAAAAAAAAACCTGCCTATATTTTACTCGGTTTCAAACTCTATTAGTCTATTTTTAATTATAAACCAGAAAGCTGCGATCCCCCTCTCCCTGCCATTTGTTGGCTTTTCTTTCTTTGTTTTTAATGTCAAGTCTATGTTTTGTTTTGGGGGTTTTTTGTTTTGTTTTGTTTTTGTTTTTGTTTTTTAACCAAGAAAGGAAGGGACTGAGGATTAGGTGGGCTCCAGGAACTAGGGGTAAAGGGGCACAGACTGAGGCAGAGGCTTTCCCTGCCCAGCACCCAGTCCCAACCAGTTGGCTGCTCCCTCCCATAATTTTTTTTTTTTTTTTTAAATAATTGGAGCCCTTGGCGAGGTTATGAGTGCCATGAGAACCCACTACACCACGATGCTGGTGCCTCAGTGTTGGCCAAACTCTGGAGTCACTGACTGGTTTGACTTTCATACGGTGAATATGCATTTGGTCTGTACTGATCATGGAATAAACACATCTCTCTTTTTTAATGCTGGTGTCTCCCTGACATTTCTTTGTGAACCAACTGTTGCCTAGGCTAGGCCCAGGTTCCTCTATGCTCTCAGGACCCCAGGCCACCTCTGCACAAGAACTACCGACAATGACAACATAGCCCCTTTCGCGTGGCCTGTTCCTGCTTTTCCTGGGCACGAGCCACTTAGATTCACAACAGCCACCCCAAGCTGAAGGTGTGACAGGGAGCCCAGATTACCCATCATCCTTCCTGTGGACCCTGGCCTAGGTGGGTGACATGCACCAATAGAACTCTGGCCAAACTCCAGACCATACTTTTTGTATTTGCTGTCCTCCATCCTTGTCCCCCACTTACCAAAGGATTTGGGCCACTTATCCCACCTTGTTTGCCTCTACCTAACTCCTCCTTTCATTTAAGCTCAGGGTTAACCAGATGTTCTTAGGTAAGTGTACATTCCCCCCAAATAGGATCCTTGTTCACCCAGACACACACACACACACACACACACACACACACACACACACACATTTCCATCCCAGAAAGCCCACAAGTGGCCTCCCTGCCAGTGGGCTTACCTGTACGCACATACCCCAGCCACAAGGCATGGGTGGCACCCAAGAACAGCCCCAAGGTTGTAAGGTTCAAGTATATAATTTATTTGTATGCAGAGACAAACTGAAACATTTCTAGCACTGTTTATTAACCCACATTACCCCTTTTCAACCATGAAGGTCCTTCCTTGTGTTTAGGATCTGCCAAACCTCCTGGGAGGGTGTAGTTAAGGCATCCAGTCAGTGGCCCCCCACTTCCTCAATGTCCCTGCCCACCCCAGGCACTTCATATTCCTGTGCCTGTTTGAACTGTGCCAGTTCAAATTTGGCATATTTTGGTTTTTGGGGGTTTCTTCCATCTCATCTCACACTCTTCATTTTTGTTCTTTGTTTTGTTCAGAAACTTCCCAGACTGAGTCAATGGTTGAGTTGGATGGTTTTTGTCTGCACCTTCCTGCTAAAGGTTTTTAACTCTGCCATGGCCTTCTCCACACCCCTCTGATGTTTCTCTAACTGGGTTGTAATTAGAACTGGGATTTATTTAATTTCTCTGGCCATTTCCAAATCCCTCCCACAGTACTAGAAATCTTAGTCCTATACAAGAGTTAAGAGGTGTGTACAAGCCCCATTGTACTGTATGCACGGATCGCTTGGCCAATAATCATGTCAGTGAATCTGAGACTTGTATTAAAACACTTTAGACATTTGTAGAAGGGAATTCGTAGACTTTTCACTTATATACTAAAGGTTCTTTTTTTTTGTGCAGTTCTCATTGCAAAAATAAACATTTGTACTGAATATAAAATTACCCTTCTATGACTACTGCTGTCTTTTTTTTTTTTTTTTTTTTTTTTTTTTTTAACTATGGAATGCTTGGGGAATTTGTGAGTCATCTTTGTGCAGGGGCCATGCTAATTTTCTCTAATCATTCCACTTTTAGTGTATGTGCTACTGAAGTGAGCACTACTGTCTTTTTTGAGGGCAGAGTTGGGAGGAAGGGTAAAGTTGGTGTCAGGGTCAAAGAAGAAATTTCCCAGACACCTACTAGAGCAGCCATACAGCCAGATTAGAGAACTCAGAAAAGATCCTGGGACCATGAAGTTGTCAGAGGTCTGATTTGATGAAATATAAAAGAAACCAGCTTTGATACAGGCTAATCACAAGAAAGGTAGGTGTTTAAGTCTAGAGAGAACAAAAACTAGTGCAATGGCTGGGCACAGTGACACAAGCCTGTGATTTCAGCTACTTGGGAGGCTGAGGCAGGAGGATAACAAGTTCTAAACCAACTTGAGCAACTTCTCAAGATCCTGTCTCAGTAAAAGGGGCTGCACATGTAGCTTTGTGGCAGAGCGCCCCTGGGTTCAGTGCCCAGTACCACCAAAACCAAAAAATATAGGCAATGTGTAATCAGAGTCATTTCTTTCTGAGATGCATTGTTTAATGAGGCAGAACATGAACAGCCATTCTTGAAGTAGCAACCCATTCCATGGGCTTAATTATGGTCCCAGGAAGTACAGTCTGTTTGATAATACAAAACTATATAGGGCTGGAGGTAAAGCTCAGTTGGTAGAGTGCTTGCCTCGCATGTACCAGGCCCTGGGTTCAGTCCCCAAAACCACAAAAATAAACAACTGGAAAGAGAGGTGGAGGGTGAAGATGGAGTGTTTTAAATTAGATGAAACCAAGGAAGTAAAAATGGAAAGGGCTTGTTCACTGGTGGTAATGTAAGTAAATGAATAATGCTTCAAATTGGTAAATCAAGAAATAGCCACAGGGGCTGGGGTTGTGGCTCAGAGGTAGAGCGCTTGCCTAGCATGCATGAGGCACTGGGTTCGATCCTCAGCACCACATAAAAATAAAGATTTTGTGTCCGCCTACAACTAAAAAATATTTAAAAAAAAAAAAAAAAAAAAAAAAGCCACAGAAACACATTACAGGTTACCACCAGAAGAAAGCTGAAAGCTTTCCAGTAGCTATGGGGTTGGAGCCACAGATTAATGCTTTCCTGAGTAAATCTTCGTGGGTTGCTGTTCAGCCAGAGGTATGACTTAAGGCAAATGTCTTCGTCCTGCAACTTGAGATTCATGATCCATAATGGAAGAGCGTCATAATAATATCTATACTTTAATAACGTTGCTATAAGGGTTAAATGAGTGTCCGTCCCTAAAATCTTGGAGTAGGGGTTGCGAAAGGGGGAAGAAGGAGGCTCCTTGTAGGGACTTGGCTCTATGACCCGGGGCTCCATCATGCCTGGCCCTGCTTCTTCTGGCCGCCAAGGCCCCTATCGGCCCGGTCCTCCTTCAGCTTCCAAGCTGGCTCCATCCTCTAGGAGTCAAGGTCTCCCCTCCAAGGTCTCCACCGACGGAGCCCAGACCCCAACATTTGCTAAAGATCTCTCAGGTCAGGACTTGTCGCTTGGACATTAATGGCCGCCACTGTCCAATCACAGCCATGTAGGGGCGGGCTGGCGGGCCCGCTGGACCAACAGGAGAACTGCACGGGGCAGAGGCCTCAGGACCCGCCGTTGGAACCAGGACTGGGTGAAGATGCTGCTGGGTCCCTCGGAGTCAGGCCGAGGGGAAGGCCACGCGCTGCAAGGCGGGAGCCACTCGTTTGGGATGGTAGCCAAGGCTACGGAGACCTCCTCGGGTTGCTTCGATTAACCGCCACAGCATTGCCTGTCCTTCCGCTTCCGGGCCTTCCGATCTGCCACATTAGGTTCCGGCCCCGCCTCTCCATCTCATTGGCCGAGCTACAGGCCAACCCCAGTTCATTGGCCAAGCCTCCAACCTTCTCTGCCCAATGTTAGGCCCCACCTCCTTCATGCTCCCCCCCCCACTCTCCTCTACCTGCATATGCCACGCCCCTTCACTCGAGGCCCCGCCCATTTCGCCCAGAGTCTGCGTTTGTCTGGGTTCCGAATTTCCCTCTTACCTTTAGACCCACCCACCTGCTGCAGGTGCCCTTCTAAGTCCAGTCCCTACCATAAGCTCCACCCAGACCTTCCTAGGCCCCGCCCACGGTTCCTTTTTCCCCCAAGGCCCCTCCCCGTCCACCCAAGCCGGGTCCTCTAGGGCTCTGTCCCAGCACCCTACCTAGACTTGTTCCTTGTCTATGTCACACCCAGGTGTTTACCTGGCACTTTAGGTGAGTCTTGTGCGGTGGCAGTTTCTGTCTGAGCTGCCCAACTATTCCCTCAGCGAGTCCCGAAGCGCCGACGGCACGGAGGGTCCTCAGACCAAAGGCGGTGGGCTCCCGGGGCCAGATCCCGCCTCGCCACTGCTGCCAGAGCCCCTGGCCCACGCTCCCGACCGCAGCACTGTCGTCATCCCGGGGCGCGGTGACATGCCGGAGCTGGTGGTGACTGCTCTGCTGGCGCCGTCGCGCCTCACGCTGAAGCTGCTGCGTGCCTTCATGTGGAGTTTAGTGTACTGGGCAGCTTTGGTGGCCGGGGCAATCTACGGCTGCATCGCGCTCACGCACGTGCTGTGCCGGCCCAGACGTGGCTGTTGTGGGCGCCCCAGGCGAGCGGCTCCTGCTTGCCTGAAGGACCCCACACTGGGCAAGCATGACTTCCTGAACCTCAGAGTGAGTGCTTGTGGTTGCTGTTGGGGCTGTGGGATCTCAAGGGTTTGGGATGGGATAAGCAAAGAGGAAATGATTGAATCTAAATCCGGTTCAGTACAGAGTCCTGGGGATTCAAGTCTAGGAAAAAAAGGAATCCTAGGCCTTACATCTTGCCCTCCCTTAGAGCTCTGGTCTGCGCCTGCACTATGTCTCCGCTGGCCATGGCAACGGGCCCCTCATGCTGTTTCTGCATGGCTTTCCTGAGAACTGGTATGTCTGGGGCACATGGAACTGTGGAGAGGTGGAGCTCCCACCACTAGGGCACCCAAGAGGTAGAGATGAGGGCTGAGCAGTCCTGGGGTTACAGAGCAGCATTATAGGGCCAAGACAGTGCCAAGAGGGCAGGGAGACCACACCAGGATGCCTGGGATCTGTAGACCCTGAGGGGATGGGACAAAGGAGCTTTGAGATTGAAGCTGGCCTCTGCATCTGCCTGGATTTCCCCCATCCTTTCTTCTGGGAAGTCCAGAACAGGAAGGTGGGGTCACCAGTCTCTGTTGTGCGTAGGATGGAAGTGCCTCCTGGGGGCCCTGACTCAACTTCCCCCCCACACTCCCTCCTGCTGAGCAGGTTCTCCTGGCGCCACCAGCTCAGGGAGTTCCAGAGCCACTTCCACGTAGTGGCTGTGGACCTGCGTGGCTACGGCCCCTCTGATGCGCCAAGGGATGTGAACTGCTACACCATCGACCTGCTGATGGCTGACATCCAGGACGTTATCCTGGGCCTGGGTGAGGACTCAACCCCATCCAGGACAAGGCTTCCCCATCCTGTACATATCTCCTCATTCTTACTCCTTGTTGGGACTCATGTTGCCCACCCTGCCTCACTCCTACCTGGCATCTTACACCAACTCCTCTGTCCTCCAGGTTACTCCAAGTGCATCCTTGTGAGCCATGACTGGGGTGCTCTCCTTGCCTGGAATTTCTCCATCTACTTCCCATCCCTGGTAGAGCGGATGGTTGTGGTCAGCGCTGCCCCCATGTCAGTGTACCAAGGTGTGTCATGAATCCTGGGATGTGCCAGTGTACAGGGATTTGCACTTCTCCATTCACCTGTCAGCATGCCAAGGGCTAGGGGTGTAGCAGTGAACCTGGATCCCTTCCCTGTGGCACTCCTTAATCTAAAATCAATGACAGCACAGTTAAGAGTGACCCACATCTTTTAAGTACTTACAAATACAAGTTGAGGGGTTATAGCTTAGTGGTAAGATGCTTATCTAGCATGCTTGAGGCCTAAGTTCAATCTCCAGCACTGAAAAAAAAAAATATTGCCTAGGACCAGAAGTGTTTCGGATTTCAAAATTTTTATATTTTACAATTTGTGCATACACATAATGAGATATCTTACAGATGGGACTGAAGTCTAAACATGAAATAATTCATAATTCAGCCAAGTATGGTGGTGCACACCTGTAATCCCAGCAGCTGGGGAGGCTGAGACAGGAGAATCACAAGTTCAAAGCCAGCCTCAGCAACTTAATGAGGCCCTAAGCAGCTCAGCAAGACTCTGTCTCTAAATAAATACAAAAAGGGCTGGGGATGTGGCTCAGTGGTTAAGCCCTTCTGGGTTTAATCCCCAGTACCGTGTGGCTGGGATTGGGGGAGTGAAGAATGAATTCATTGCTTTGTATATACCTTACATTCAGACAGAAGGTAATTTGTAGAATAGTTTTAATAATTTTGTGTGTAAAAAAACTATTTTAGCCGGGCGCGGTGGCGCACGCCTGTAATCCCAGCACTTTGGGAGGCTGAGGCAGGAGGATCGCGAGTTCAAAGCCAGCCTCAGCAATGGCGAGGCACTTAGCAACTCAGTGAGACCCTGTCTCTAAAATAAAATACAAAAATGGTCTGGGGATGTGACCCAGTGGTCAAGTGCCCCTGAGTTCAATCCCCGGTACCACAAAAAAAAAAAAAAAAAAAAAAAAAAAAAAACTATTTTAGTGGGCTGGGGTTATAGCTCAGTTGGTAGAGCACTTGCTTATCATGTGTGAGGCACTGGGTTCGATCTTCAGCACCACATAAAAATAAAATAAAGGTATTGTATACATCTACTATAAAAATATTTTTTTAAAAAATGTTTGTAGACATGAACCATCAGAGGTCCAGCGTGAAATTTTGCATTTGTGGCATCATGTTAGTATTCAAAAAGTTAAGAATTTTGGAACATTTCAGATTTTCAGATAAGCATTGTTCAATCTGTAACAATTGCCTCTGACAGGGAGCCTGTATACAGTAACCTACTCAGGGCTCCTGAGCTTATAAAAATGTGTTCGAACTGGAAGAGACTGAGGCAAGAGAGGTTGAATGGCTTCCTTTTGGTGGTAAAGACATAGACAACTAAGCAACCACTACTATAATAGCATGGGATGGCCATCTCTGTCCACCCAATGGCTTATCACATCACCTGATTTGGGGCATTTTGGGGGTGAGTTTGGTGTTGGGATTGTACACAGGGCCTCAAGCATGTGAAGCTTGTGCTCTATCTACAACCCCCGCCTCATCCATTTCACCTGATTTTATTTATTATTATTATTATTATTTTTGTGTGTGTGGTACTGGGGGTTGAAACCAGGGCCTCATGCATGCTAGACAAGCAAGCACTCTACCACTGAACTATCCATCCAGCCCTCACTCGATTTTAATTCCCAGCATCGTAGTCAAAACTGCTCATCCCCCACCACCACCATTGTTGTTTCTTATACGTTTCCAACTCTAGACTGAAAGCTCCTTGAGGGCAGGGAGTTTTTCTGTCCTATTCACTTTTGGGTTTACAAGGTCTAGAACCAGACCTGGCACATAAATGCCAGGGAATGCATCCAGGCCTAGACAGCAGAAGCGTATGGTGGTTGTGGGAGCTTTGAAGAGCTACAGAGGGAGGCGCTGTGAATACAGTGACTACCTGGCAAGGAACAAAGCTGGTACCTGGGCCAGGAAGGGGACAAGTGTCTTCGTAGAGAGGCAGGCAGTGGTGACATTTTTGAGGACTGTATGCCGGACCTGGGTGTTGGGGACACAAGAATGCTGAGCCATTCCAATGCCCAAGCCTCACATTCTCTTCCCTTCATTCCCTTCCCAGACTACTCATTACGCCACATTCGCCAGTTCTTCCGATCAAACTACATGTTCCTGTTCCAGCTTCCTTGGCTGCCAGAGAAGTTGCTGTCCATGTCTGACTTCCAGGTGCAGTGGGGTGAAGACCTAGAGGTATGGGGTAACAGGTTGGGATTAGGAAGGCTGGACACTGAAGCCAGAGCCCTGTTCTGTGCCTAGATCCTGAAGACTACCCTCACCCACCACAGGACAGGCATCCCACACTTGACCCCCAGTGAACTTGAGGCCTTCCTTTATAACTTCTCTCAGCCCGGAGGCCTCACAGGGCCCATCAACTACTACCGAAACCTCTTCAGGTAAGTAAGGCTGGACCCAGGGCAGAAGCTCAGAACAGTTCCAGGGGCAGGGAGTAGGGGTAGCCATCCTTCTGCCTATCTGTCTGTCTTGGCTATAGGAACTTCCCTCTGGAACCCCAGGAGCTGGCTACACCCACGCTGCTGCTGTGGGGGAGAAGGACCCCTACATGGATCTGGGGCTGGTGGGAGCCATTAGTAGACGCTTTGTGCCGGGCCGACTGGAGGCCCACATCCTGCCAGATGCGGGGCACTGGATCCCACAGAGCAACCCCCAGGAGATGCACCAGTACATGTGGGCCTTCTTGCAAGACCTGCTGGACCAGTGACCCTTGCTCGCCAGCCTGCCCAGGTACACAGGCACACAGATGCTCAGGAATACATCATCTGTGTGTGCCTGGGAGTCTGTACAGTGTACATACACGGTGAACTCTGGATCAGCCATGGGTGTAAGTCTTCAGGATGGCACACAAATGCATCTGTGGATTCCCTGAGGCACACCAATCCAGGCGTGGGTATGTGCATGTGTTGCAAGCACTTGGACCCTGGGAACCAGGTTCAACTCTCCTTCATGGAGCTAGGTGCTAGAATTTAGTGCCTTGACCCTCCTTACCAAAGCTGCCCCCCATAGCTGTGTAGACTATAAACTGACATTTCTGTCTCTGGCTTCTACCTCCAGTCTGGATCTCAAGTCTTCTCCAATATTGTGTCCAATATGGTAGTACTATGGGCTGTGGTTGTGGCTCAGTGGTAAAGTACTTGCCGTACACGGGTGAGGTACTGGGTTTGATCATCAGCACCACATAAAAACATATAAATAAAGATATTGTGTCCATCTACAACTGAAAAATTAAAAAAATATATGGTAGTGCTAGCCACAGGTGGCTACTTCAACATAAATGTGAATTAATTAAAATGAAATACAATTTAAAATGCAGTGCCTCAGTCACAGTAGCTATATTTCAAGTGCTCAATTGTTACTTTAGTGCAGAAAGTTCTATTAGTGTCAATGAGAATGTTCCTAGCTTAAGAATGGTGGGGGGGCCTCCTTGCTTAGCTCCTGACCACCTTACAAAGGTAAGACACTCATAGGAAGGCAGGTGAGTATGCAGATTCCTCCCCAGCTGGGCTCAAGGGAGCTTCCATAATCCCCTTCCCCATTATAACCAAGTTCAAGTCAAGTCAAATTCTCTCACCCAGCCTATGCCAGCCCGTCTCAGATCTCTGGGCTCTGTTAGCATACATGAGATTCTGGACTCAGATAGGAAGAGACCAGCTCCCTGAATGGCCATCTGGGATCTGAGGGCTTCCCCTTTGCCTCCTAGAATCTTCTGTTCCAGATTAACTGAAGTTTCTGCTGACTCTGGAGGCTTCTGGCTCCAGCCTCCAAATGAGGGGGTTATAAGTGGAGGGTGGAGCTCCAGCATCAACTTCCATCTCCCTGACTTTGAATTTAGTGTCTTGGGGATAGTGTCATCACCTGCAGCATGAGGACTCAGGGGACCTGAGAAATACATGCTAGTTTTGGGATGAGTCTGCTTAACCAAAGCCCAACTTGCCAAGCCATCCCCTTCTGCCGTCCCCAAAGAGACATACTTTCATTCAACTTAGATGCCAGGCATTGTTCTAAGTCCTAGGTATCCAGTGTGCACCGTGAGCCCATCTTGCAGCTAAACCTTGCAAAAATTTGATCCAGCTCACAGAAGCCTCCCATGCACAAGTGGTTTAACATTTCTGTGAGACCAGGAATGAAGTTTGGGATAGGAAGATGTGGGATTCTAAGACATAGCCCATGTCCTGGAATTCAGAGGGAGGAAAGATGGCTATTCAAGTGAGTGACAGAGCTCAGGTAAGACTTCCCTGAGGAACCAGAGACTGGACCCCCGTGTGTGTGGGGGGGGGGGGGGGGGTAGAGGGTGCACTTTTCCCAGGAGTAGGAAACCATCAATAGGCAGGGAGTGAGCTCTGCCTATTGGAGTAACAATGTAGAGGCCAGTAGCTGCTAACCAGACCGCCAGGGGCTGTGAGGAGTTTGAATTCGATTCTCAAGGGAAGCCAGAGCCGGTTTTCATCAGGGGAAGGACATGGCTTGCATTTTGAAGAGCTCCCTGTGGCGGCTGGACAGTCCCATAGTTCCCTGCAAGAATGCGAGTGGAGAGACAGGCAATGGACCTTCAGCACAGTGCAGTCGCTCAACCTCAACTGAGCAGGCCTCCCCTGCAGGGGGCAATGTCTACCTCCTTGGGGTCCAGGAGGAGGGGCCCCTGGGACTTGGGGCCCAGGAACTTCGGAGCCTAGGGTAGAGGTTTAGGGTAAGGAGGCCTGCGGGCATAATGAAGACGGCGTCCAAGGGGTGGTGGGTCTGGCGATGGTTACCAGGGTGATGAGGAAGGGTTGATGGTTGACCGGAACGGGTAGTGGTTGTCTGGGTGATTGGAGGGGCCCAGGCAAAAGTTGACGGGAGGTCTGGGACAGTTGCCGGGGCGACCCGGGTCCGCTGACGGTTGCCAGGGTAACTAGAAGGCGCTGTCTTCCGCCTCTGGTTTGCGGGCGGGGAGGGAGGCGAGGTCTTCTAGAGGAAGCGATCGCACTGATTGGGCAAAGTTCCGGCCAGTGAGCCATTACAAACTCGTGGCTCGGTGGATGCCCGCCTCCCCAAGCCCGAGCCAATCGAGGTGCGTCCTTTCTCGGGCCGGGGGCTGGACGTGCGCAGCCCTTTGGGCGGGAGTAGAGACCCCGAGAGCTCGAGCTGGGGCTCCCCGGGGACTTGGACTCACGCTCTCCCTCTTCTAAATCCTGCCTCTAGACCACTTTCTGCCATTCACTCACCCGTCCATCCACTCTCTCACTCACTCACCTGTTGGTGCCTCCAGCTCTACATCGCTAGCCTCCCATCGGAGGAGACTGCCGCACACAGCCAGCCGGGTGTGTTCAGGCACCCTTGGAATGTGGAACTGGTGGGCAGTGACCGGGAGAGAGGGAGGGAGGGAGGGAGAGAAGTCAGCCTGGAGGAGGCGATCTTGGAGCTGAACCTTGAGAAAAAAAAAAAAAAAAAAAAAAGAAAGAAAGAAAAAGAAAAGAAAAAAAAATGTGTTCCGACCTACGGAAGGCTCCCACGCACGGGTAGTTTATCATTTCGGTGAGACTGGAAGGAAAAGTTTGGGATAGGAAGACGTGGGATTGTAAGGACTTCCAGTGCCAGCAAGGGAAGATCTTGAACAAACCTGCCAGTCTGGAATATTACTTGGGGGCTGGAGAGGGGGCTGGACCAGAGGGGAAAGACAGAGTGGGGGACCTGGAGGGAGGATTGGTATATTTCAAGCAGTAGAGAATGAAACTCCAGTCTAGGTACTGGGGGGGAAGCAAATATGCAGGGAAGGCACAAAGGCAGGTTTGGGTCATTGTTCAAGGGATCTGGACTCTTGGGACAGAGATATAGAATCATCTATGGGCTAAAGACACAGCTGGCTAGCATGCATCAGTGTTTGATAGGGGAGGGAGACACTGAAGCTGGGAGAGTGACTAATGTCTCCCCCAAACAACGGAGATTGAGACTTGAGACTGAGCCCTGGGGTCCCCAACATCTAAGGGACAGGCATAAGAGAGAGGCCACAGAAGTAGAAGGCAAACTGTGCCTGTATGGTGCCCCAGCAATGGAGGAGGGGAGTGTGGCAAGGAGCGGCAACATAGTTCAGGGCTTCAAAAGCTGCTGAGAAATCAGCTGTGAGGATTGAACCAGGCAAACTGACCCCTGATGATCTAGGAGAGCTAAATTTTCCCCAAAATCACAAGGGACTAAAGCTGGGGGTGAAAAGCATGGACAGGATTTTTGGTCAAGGAATACAGGCAGCTGAAATGACCCTGCAAGGAGGAATCCAAAAGGGCCAATGTCCCTTTCTCACTATTTTTTTTTTTTTTTTTTTGCCCCAACTTCATCTTCTCTCAGTGCCTCTTACTGTCCAAACTCATCCAGAGCTAGAGGACAAAAACATCTTCAGAGAGCATAGAGTGAAGCTGGGTGCAGTGGCGCAGGCCTGTAATCCCAGCAGCTTGGGAGGCTGAGGGAGGAGGAGCTCAGGTTCAAAGCCAGCCTCAGCAAAAGTGAGGTGTTGAGCTGGGGTTGTGGCTTAAGTGGTAAAGCACTCACCTAGCACATGTGAGGCACTGGGTTCGATCCTCAGCACCACATAAAAATAAAATAAGGACATTTTGTCCACCTAAAACTAAAAAATAAATTTTAAAAAAGTGAGTTGCTAAGCAACTCAGTGAGACCCTGTCTCTAAATAAAATACAAAATAGGGCTGGGGATGTGGCTCAGTGGTTGAGTGCCCCTGAGTTCAATCCCCTGTACAAAAGAAAAAAAAAAAAAAAAAAAAAAGCATAGAGTGGAGTGGAGAAGGAAAGAATGGGGTTAGGGGTGCTGTGAATCAGGGAGAGGAGTTGGGGCTGAGCAGATGTTTGATGAACATTAACTGTGGGCTTTTTTTTTTTTTTTAATCATAAAGGAGACCTCAGCCTATGGCTAAGGGAGGAGGTAATGAAAGCCGTTCTCTGAAGTAGAAAGAAGGAAAAGACTAGGGGGCCAGGGAGACAAGGACAGTTAAGAGATATCAGGTGTCATGATTCAGATTTTTTTTTTTTTTTTTTTTTTTTTTTTTTTTTTTTTTTTTTTTTGTACCGGGGATTGAACTCAGGGGTACCTGACCACTGGGCCACATCCCCAGCCCTTTTTTGTATTTTATTAGAGACAGGGTCTCGCTGAGTTGCTAAGTGCCTCGCCATTGCTGAGGCTGGCTTTGAACTCTCGATTCTCCTGCCTCAGCCTCCCAAGTGCTGGGATTACAGGCATGCGCCCCTGCACCCGGGTCATGGTTCAGGATTGAGCAGAAGGAAATGGGGTTCAGGGTAAGGGCATGGGCATGGAAGGTCAGTTATGGTCTGAAGCACAGGGCCTGAGGAGACTGGATGGATGATAGAGCATTTGGCCCAATGAAGTCTCCTTGGATAGGGAAATCTCCACCCCCAGAAGAGGTGGGAGTGACCTCCCCTCTTCTCCCTTCCAAAGCCGCAGAACCAGTAGGTGCTCAATTGAATTGAATTCCCTTCTCTCCCCTTTTATTTTCTTCCCCCATCAACTCTCACATCTCCTCCCTAGCAAAGCCCCTCCAGCCCCCAGCTCTTCCTCTGACTTAGCCTCTACTCTAATGAGAGCTGGACACAACTATGTCCAGACAGAGAGGTCTAGGGATGGGGTAGAAGTCTGGCTTTGGGCATATTCAGGTCCCAGCTCCTAATTCATTGATTCAGCTGACAGTAATTAGGGCTAGGAGTGCACCTCAATGGTAGAGTGTTTGCCTGACATGGATTTGAACCCAGCACTGCCAAAAAAAAAAAAAAAAAAAAAAAGCCGGGCATGATGGCAGACATCTGTAATCCCAGCACTTGGGAGGCTGAGGCAGGAGGATCGCGAGTTCAAAGCCAGCCTCAGCAATGGCGAGGCACTTAGCAACTCAGTGAGACCCTGTCTCTAATAAAATACAAAAAAGGGCTAGGGATGTGGCCCAGTGGTCAAGTGCCCCTGAGTTCAATCCCTGGTACCAAAAAAAAAAAAGGCAATTATTTCCCCCTGTGCATCAAGCTCTGTATTAGACATCTAGCATGGAGCAAGACAGATGCCTACAGAGCTCACAATTTGATGGGAAAGCCAGACAGGATCACATGGAGGGGTTGACTCCCTGGGAGACAGGAAGTCAAAGTTTTCAGAGTGATTATAAACGAATCAGATCAGCTTCCCCTGCTAAAATCCTCCAGTGCCTTCCACTTGGGGTAGATTCCCAGACCTTTTGGGCCCTTAGGATTCAGCTCACCAATTTCCCTGACTTCCCACCTGTTGCTCACTCTTCACCTTCTCCTCTTCACTACTCCTCTCCTCCATTGTCTTCTTCCTCCTGTAGGATTTTGCACTTGCTGTTCCCTCTGCCTGGAACACCCTTCCCTGGCTCTTTGTCTTGCCAGCTCCTCTTCTCTTAGCTATAATATTCCATCCTTAGTGAGGCTTGTCCTGACTCCCCACACTAAATCCACTCCCTCCCTCCTGTCACACTTAACCATCTCATCTTGATAATTCCTATTTCTTTGCATTCTTGTTTCTTGTCCCTCTCCCATCAGAGGAACAGGCTCTGTCTTGGGTCACCTCAATCTAACATAGGGCCTAGCACTAAGTAGGAACTCAATAAAATGTTTACCATGCCTGTAATCCCAGCTACTTGGGAGGTTGAGGCAGGAGGATTGCAAGTTTGAGGTCAGACCGTGCACCTTAGTGAGACTCTGTCTCAAAATAAAAATTATAAGGGGCTGGAGATATAGCTCAGTGGTAGATTGATTTCCTAGAATGTGCAAAGCTCCAGGTTCAATCCTAGTCTTGCTAATAATAATAACAAAGAAAATGTCCAATGACTAAATGAAGGTGAGAAGAACTGGAGAGTCAGAATGAGCCGACAGGTGAAAATGGCCATTGGGGAATAAGAACGGTGTTTGAACGGTTGTAAGAAGAGCCTGTGCACAGTGGGGAGAGGCTGAGAGGCAGGATGGTGAAGCTGACCAGGTATAGAAAGGCTGTGCTGCTCTGAGCACAGGGGAGCATCAGAGAGTCCCAGGAAGACAGTGTCCAGTGGACCTGGTTGGGTTCCACAGCCTTTGGGGTTCAGCCTCCTAGCCTCACCCCTGCTGGATCCCGCTGGGTTCCCATGACCCACTGCCTGGGCGTGAGGATCTGACCACAGCTTCCGCACGGGGCAGCGGGGGTGGGGGGCTGCAGTCCCAGGAGGAGAGGCCCAGGGCACGTTCTCAGGTTCCTGGTCAGCATGCCGGCGTCTGTGTCTTGGCCTGGCCCCAGGTTGTGCATCCCTAGGGACTGAGCTCATTGAAAAGAAATGTAGTCCCTAGCCAAGGCAGCCAGCAGAGGCAGGGACAGGACAGGGGCTCAAGCCCATCCCCGCATCAGGAGCTGAGCAGCAGAGGCTTGCACAGCCGTGGGAACAGTTGCCGTGACTGTCCTGTCCCCTACAGATCTGGACACCTTGGGCCAGTCCTGATACTGTGTGACTGGAAGGCAGCAGCATGAACCTGGAGCCAAGTGGGACCCCACCTTCTGCTGAGTGGTGCTTTTCAGATGTGCCTTTCTTCTTCTTCTTCTTCTTCTTTTTTTTTTTTCTTTGTGGGTACCAGGGATTGAACTCAGGGACACTTGACCACTGGGCCACATCCCCAGCCCTTTTTGTGTGTTTTTTATTAGAGACAGGGTCTCACTGAGTTGCTAATGCCTCGCCATTGCTGAGGCTGGCTCTGTACTCGCGATCCTCCTGCCTCAGCCTCCCAAGTGCTGGGATTACAGGCGTGCGCCACCGCGCCCCTCTCCTTTCTTCCTTTAGTGCCCACTCCCCTGAGCTATCTTCAGGCCCGTATTTTCACCATTATTGTTCCATCTCCCACAGACCCGGGGCTGCTGCGTGAGCAGGGTCACAGACTCTGGTCTTCTTGTCTAGTGAAATGTGTGTTCAAGTTCCTTGGTTGCTTCTTGTGACAGGGAGCTCAGAGCCTCCACAAGCATCCATTCTGAGAGACAGTTCTTTCTCAGATGGGTCAGGGGAGAAGCTGGCATTCCCTGGGGATTTTCGCTTTGCCCCCTCCAGCCACAGAGCCTTCTCTGAATCCCATGACCCCCAGAAAGGTACTGAAAAGAGTGGTTTGAACCCCCTGCAGCAGCTCTTCTGGCAACTTCCTGAGTTACCAAAGTCTAGCCTGTACCTGACGCCAGAGGATGCTGTGACCCTCACCCCCCCATTTGGCCCTCCTGGGGACCACAGTTTCCCAGGTGGGCAACAGCGCAGGATGCAGACACCTGAGCCCCTTGTAAACAAGACTGAGTCAAGAGAAGATATGTGCTGGGAGAGCTCAGGGGAGCAGAGAGGCTCTGCCTGGGGGTAGAAGGGGGTTCCTGGAGTGGGACCCTTGAGGAAGAAATAGGAGGGGGGCTGGGATTGTGGCTCAGCAGCAGAGCGCTCGCCTTGCACGTGCGCGGCCCGGGTTCGATCCTCAGCACCACGTAAACATGAATGCATTGCATTGTGTACAACTAAAGTAAATAAATAAATATTTAAAAAAAAAAAAAAAAGAAATAGGAGGTCACCAGGTATAGGAATGAGGGAAGGGAAGGCATGTTGGGAAGAGGGCCTAGTGTGGACAAAGGGGTGGTAAGTATGGAAAATAACAGAGCATTCCCTACAAGTAGAAAAATACTCTTTTTTTTTTTTTTTTTGCGGGGGGTGGGTACTGGGGATCTAACCCAGGGCACTCTACCACTATACTGAGCTACATTTCCATTCCCCCCCTTTTTTTTATGGTGCTGGGGATCAAAAGGAGGACCTTGTGCATGCAAGGCAAGCACTCTACCAACTGATCTATGTCCCCAGCCCTTTCTATCCTTTTTTTTTTTTTTTTAAATATTTATTTATTTCCTTTAGTTGTACACAATGGAATGCATTTACGTTTACATGGTGCTGAGGATCGAACCCGGGCCGTGCACATGCTAGGCGAGCGCTCTACCGCTGAGCCACAACCCCAGCCCTCTATCCTTTTTTGTTTTTATTTTGATGCAAGGTCTCACTAAGTTGCTTGGGGCCTAAGTTGCTGAGGCTGACTTTGAATTTGTGATCCTCTTGCCTGAGCCTCCAGAGTTGAGTCACTGGCATTATAGGCATGTACCATCATGCCTATCTTGTCTTTTCTTTCTTTCTTTCTTTTTCTTTTCTTTTCTTTTTTTTTTTTTTTTTTTTGAGACTCTTGTAAAGACTGACCTTGAACTTGAACTTGTGATCCTCCTGTCTCAACCTCCTGGGAAATTGGGAGTACAGGCATGTGCCACCTTGCCCAGCTGAAAAGTACATTTTTGAAGAGAACACATTTGCTGTCAGTTCCTGCTTGGGGTGGAAGTCAAAGGGTTCTTTGGTCCCAGGCAGGGGGAAGAACTGCACAAAAGCCATGGAAGTAGAGGCATGCCAATCGATGGGAGGATGGAGTGGTTATGAGGGGGCTGAAGAGGGGGCAGGCCCAGCCAGTGGAGCCTGAGCCTGAAAGCCAGGCTGGGGGACTTGAATTTCTTCCTGGGATGATGGGCACAGGGAGGGACTTGAGCTGGGCCTGCCCCATGGGCTAGTTGACTCAGCACACTTGCTGTGAGTCAGTGTGTGCCCCTTCTTGCGCAACTCTTTTTTGTCTTTTTCTCTGCCCAAACTCTTACCCTCCCCCACTGCTTCCCCATTCCACCTCTGCAATCCATGTGACCTAGAGTCACTCAAGCCCAAGTTCAAACCTGAACTCTTGGGCTGGGGTACAGTTCAGTTGTAGAGCACTGGCCTAGCATGCGCTAGGCCCTGGGTTCCATCCCCAGAATTGAAAACAAAAGCCACCAACAAACACCCACCTCAGCTATTCTACTAAGCCTCTAGCAAATCAAATCACTACTCTTCTGTCAATTATGCAGCTGTGCCCATAAGATGGGCAGGGATCACCCCTCCCAGATGAGGGTTCACCTGTAAAATGGGAGTGACAGGACATCCTCAGCTCCTGACTGTGGGGCTGTGCTACCTACCAGTCTAGGCAGGACTGGAGATGGAGGGTCAGTTCTGATGCCAGTCTCTGGCTAGTCATTCAACTTCACCTTTACCTCCTCATGCTGCTTCTCTGTTTTTAATGTCCCTCTCTGCCTCCTTCCCCTTTTCCTCCTCTACTCTTTAAAAATCATCCAAAGGAAGCCAGCTGCTAGTAGTGGGCACCTGTAGTACCAGCACTTGAGAAGCTGAGACAGGAGGATCACTTGAGTCCAGTAGTTTGAGACCAACCATGGCAACATAGTGAACCCCCGTCTAACAAAAGAAAAAAGGAAAAGAAAAATCATCTCTGGGGGTTGTGCTCCAGTGGTAAAACTCTTGCCTCACAAATGAGAGAGGCCCTGGGGTCTAGGTTCTATCCCCAGCACCACACGCACGCACGCATGCACGCACAAAGGAACAAAGTACTGATCCATCTACAACATGGGTAAACCTCAAAAACACGATGCTCAGAAAAAGAAGCCAGACATAGAATGTCCCATTTCATATGATTCCATTTATATGAAATGTCCAGAACAAGCAAATCTGTAAACACACAAAGCAAATTAGTGGTTGTCGGAGGCTGGAGGGAAAGGAAAATGGTGAGTGACTGCCAATGGGAATGGGGTTACTTTTGGGGTAATGGAAGACAGGGGTGATGGTTGCCTAACACTGTGAATGCACTAAATGTCACTCAATTATACACTTTAAAGTGGTTAATGGTGATGCTGGCATGGTGGTGCACATCCGTAATCCCAGCTATTCGGTAGGCTGAGACAGAAGGATCGTAAGTTTGAAGCCAGCCTGGGCAACTTAGCCAGACCTATCTCAAAAAAATATATATATATAAAAAAGAATGGGAGCTCAGTGGTAAAGTTCACCTGAGTTCAATCCCCAGTACCAGGAAAAAAAAAAATCAGGGCTGAGTGTAGCTCAGTGGTTCTGTGCTTGCCTAGCATGTGCCAGGCAATCCTTGGATTCTATACACAGTACTACAAGCAAAGCAAAACAAAGAAAATCATCAATAAATGCCAAAGACGGTGGGCAAAAGTTTAATGGGCATCAGGATATCCACACAGTCTGAGTATCTCCTGATAGGATAATTGTTCATTATAAAGGAGGACGGGAGCTGTGCTACTCTACTCCAGTTACTTTGGAGGCTGAGGTAGGAGGATCAAAAGTTTGAGGTCAGCTTGGGCAACTTGATGAGACCCTGTCTCAAAATAAAAAGGGTTGGAGATGTAGCCCAGTGGTAGTGCACTTGCCTAACATGTGCAAAGTCCTGGGTTCAATCCTTAGCACCATCAAAAAAAAAAAAAAAAAAAAGTATGGGATGGGAGTAAAATGGCACCTTCACAGTAGGAAAACTTGGCCAACTTTGCCCAAGTGATCAAGGTGAACATCACCAGTGCTGGGAACTAATGTCAGGTGTACTTCTGTGGTTTCTGCCAAAGATGCATAACCTGAATTTTTAGGAGGAACCAGGAGGTCACTCAGCTGAGGGACATCCTTTGAAACAAATGACCTCACTTTTCCAAAAAATGTCAAAGTTAGGAAAGACAAAGCAAGGCAGAAGAGTTCATTCAGAGTGAAGGAGACCAAGAGACATGATGATGAGATCCACTCGTGACCTGGGATTAGATCCTGAATCAACAAGGAAAGATAGGTCAAGGATATTGTTGGGGCAACCAGCAAACTTTGAATCTGGACTGCAGGCGAAAAACTGGAGTAGTTTACAAAGAAGAATGCCCTCGTCATTAGGAAACACACAGTGAAATACTCGGGGGCAAAGGAACTTCAGGCCTGCAGCTTGCTCTCTAAGAGTTCAACCAAAGAACGCCCGTGTGTGTGTGTGTGTGTGTGTGTGTGTGTGTGTGTGTGTGTGTGTGTGTAAGACAAGTGTGGTAAAACGTGGTTGGTTGACAAATCTGGACAAAGGGCTCATGGAAGTTTGTGCTATTCTACAACTTTCTGTTTAAAATGATTTAATAATAAATAAATACATGATTTCAAAAGAAGTTGAAAAAGATGGCCAAAGTTTTCTGGGGCACCCATGTGACTATATCCCACCTAGATAACCCTCCTATGCTCAACCCCAGCATTCGGTTGCTTTGGGGGTGACCCCTAGGCTCTTTAGAATCAGTGCCTCAACCCCACTTCTGTCCCCAATCAACCCATTCCTCTGTTTAGCAGTCTTATGACCAAGCCAGAGACCAGGGGCTCTGTCTGCCCTCTCTCTCCTCCTCCTGACCCCTGGTCTGCCCACTCTTCCTCCTCTGGGTGCAGCCTAGTCCCTCTGCTGGGTTGTTTGCCCTCCAGCTCCTCCTTTAGGGTTAAACCTCTAGATTCTCCTCTGGGAAACCCTCCCCAGGAGAGCAAGGTGCAGCTTCAGGCCCTAGAACAGAACAGGACATGAGCTAGAGCCTTATCCACACTAGTTGAGTATGCAGTTGAACAAGTAACCCTCCCACAGATAGCTCTCACCAAACCCTCTGTGTGCCCTACCAGATTCTGTGGCTCCTTCTGGACCATCTCTGATATATCTTAGTGCTGGGGATGCCTGTATCTGTCTGCCTTTATTTCTTTTCTCTAACAATTCAAAAATATACTCAAAATAACATTTTTACAACAGCCAAAATCTTTAGCCAAAAAACCAGATCTGCAGTCCCATAAGTTTAACAAAATGGCCCACATTTAGTTATCTCAATTACTGAAGAAAATGTGGTGGCTCCTAAAACAAGGCAGATTAGCAACTGGGAGGGTTTTCCCTTCTGGAATTCAAAGCTTTGCCCTTGATTATTATTTTTTATTTCATCTTTTCCAAAACAGACAATTGTTCCAATTTGAAAGACAGCTTATATAGATTTTTTTTTGCATTAAATATTGGTGATGCATGCTAAGATTTAAGAACTCCCAATAACAGAATCAGAAAATGGCCCACAATTAAACAAAAACTGGTTCTAGCAGGGTGCAGTGGTGCATGCCTGTAATCCCAGCAATTTGGGAGGCTGAGACAGGTGGATTGCAAGTTCAAGGACAGCCTCAGCAATTTAGTAAGACCCAAGGCAATTTAGGGAGATCCTGTCGCAAAATAAAATATAAAAAGGGCTGGGGGTATAGCTCAGTGGTACTGTGCCCCTAAAAGTTTTACTATACAGCAAATGCTGGTATTCAACATCAACAGTGATTTTAAATTATATATTTCAATAACATGATTTTTTTTTACAAACACAGTGCCTCATCAAATAGATGGTAAATACACTGCAATTACAATTAGGGTTGGGAGACAAAGTTTCAGAAAGAATTGGTATTCACTTAAGATATCATTTCGCCAGGCAAGGTGGTGCAGACCTGTAATCCCAGTGGCTCTGGGAGACTGAGACAGGAGGATTAAAGCCAGCCTCAGCAATGCCGAGGTGCTAAGCAACTCAGTGAGACCCTGTCTCTAATAAAATACAAAATAGGGCTGGGGATGTGGCTCAGTGGTCAAGTGCCTGAATTCACACAAAAAAAAAAAAAAAAAAAAAAGGATAACATTGCAAGATAAGTTTCAGGCATAATCAAGACTAGGAATGAGTCTGTTGGTTGGTTCCCACTGTCTGGCTCCCCTCCGCTCATACTTGGGACTCTACCAGGACTGGGCTTGCACTCTCTTAGGGTCCCCATTCTTATCACAGAGACGGAGGAGGCTGGAGGAAGACTGATTTTGAGAAAAACAGTTGGTCACACTGAGCAAAACAGGCTGAGTGGCAAAGCTGTGAGGTGGGCAGGGCCTATAAGGGATGGGCAAGTGGGGGCTGGGTGGACTTTGGAAATCCACACATGGTAGTGAAGAGGAAGGTGGCGCTTTCTGGGTGGGCTGATGGTAAGAAGGGGTGCACACACGGGTGCATGAGACTCCCAGTGCGAGTCCCCAGGCCTTATACTCTGCAAATGCTTTCCCAGGCTCTCAGCCCGGCTGGGCCTGAGTTTCAGGTTTTTGAGGGCTTCGTTCTTTCGTGTTCCCTTGAAGTTTTGCATAGGTCTGCATTTGTGCCGTGGTGGCTGCGTGTCCATGAACTTCTCAGGACCTCAGTTTGGGGGGCTTCTGGGGAATCTGTGGGTGTCCTCAGCTCCGGGTGTGTCCTCGGCTCTGGTTGTGCAGCGGAAGATGCGGGTAGAGGTGTTCACGAACTGCGTGTGCCTGTCACTGCAGGTTCGCCGCCGCGCATCTCTCCACGTGGCCGGCTTAAGTTTTCTAGGGTCCCTAGGTCCCAGGCTCTGCGGCGGGAGGTTGGACAGGGACCCCGGGAGGCCGGGCGGGGGGCGGGGGCGCGCAGGGACAGCCCCGGGGCGGGGCGAGCCGCCGAAGGTTGGGGGCGGGGCGGCCGGCCGCCTCACTTCGGCGAAGTTGGCGGCGCGGAGGCTGGCCCGGGACGCGCCCGGAGCCCAGTGAGGGAGGGAGGGAGGAGGGAGGGTCGCGGCCGGCCGCCATGGGGCCGGGGGCCCGGGGCCGCCGCCGCCGCCGCCGCCTGATGTCCCTGCCACCGCCACCGTCTGCTGTGCGCGCGCTGCCCCTGCTGCTGCTGCTAGCGGGGCCGGGGGCTGCAGGTGAGGGGCTCCGGACCTGGCGGGCGGGACAGGAACGCGGGGGAGGGGGAGTGCGAGAACTCCCCAAGTCTGGGGCTGGGGGATCCTGGGAGTCAGAGACCAAAGCCGGGGTAGGGGTGCAGGAGCTGCATTACGTGCCAGCCCTGGGGGGTGGCGGGGTACGGGGACTCAGAATGAGGGGCAGGGTGCCAGAGGAAAAGAGACCCTTGAGCAATTGAGGCTGGAGATGAAGGGACCCAGGAATTTGAGACAGAGCTGGAGGTGAGGGAATCAGGGACTCAAGATGGGGGGGGGTACCAAGAATCCGGTGTTCGCCTCATCCCATCCCTGCTTGCAGTCCTGGTAGGGTTACCACTGGGGCCGAAGTACCTCCAGGCTGAGGACCCCCCCTCTCACAAAAGCCCCCGCCCTGGACACCCCGGGCGGGCCTAGCCGGGCCCGGCCGGGCGGGGGGCGGGGAGGGGGCGCGAAGTTCTCGGAGCTCTGAACTCGGAGAAAACTTCCCAGGCCGGAGCGCTGCAAAACCCGGAGCCGGAGCGGGAGCTGGAGCCACAGCAGCGCCCGCGCCCCCTCCCTCCCTCGCCTGCGGCCCCACTCCCTGTTCTGGGAGCCGTGATCCTGCAGACCCCGGACCCGCCTCTGAGCGGGGAGGGGAAGGGGAGAGGGCCCACGTGCTCCCCTCGGGCTTAAGCTCCCCCTCCTGCAGCCCGAGCCCCTCCCCAGCCGGACTGGGCCCCCCGCCCCTCCTCCTCTTCTCTCTCCCCTCCCCCGCTCGGGACAATGGCTGCGCCGTCTAGACACCCCCTCCCCCCGGCCGGCCTCGCGCTTTCTTTGCCAGACAAAGCGGGACAGGCAACGGGGCCTGAACGGGGGTTGCTGGGGCGCCCCCCACCCCCTCTCCAGGAGGCCTGGTCGGCGGGGGAGGAGCTGGGAGGATGGCCCTGCCAGGGGTCTCAGGACGCCAGTGTGGGGGTCGGTGCTGGGCTGGTTGGGGGTTTCAGGAGGGTATGGCCTCACTGGCCCATCCCAGGGCCCAACTGGGTAGGAGCAGCCGCCCTGCAGGACCAGCACACTCATGGTCTGTCACATACTTTCAGGCACACACAGCTCTGGGTCTCACACTTATGGAGATGCAAACGTGCATGCACACACATGTAGACGTGCACACTTGGCACACACAAGATACACTCAGATGCACAGTTCCCACATGGACATGCCTGGACACACAATCAAATATGATCACACATGCCTGGCACACATGCTGCCTGCACACACTCGGATACCCACAGATACAGATTGAAGAACATGCCTACACCCTGCACACATGCAGACAGACAAGCACATCCAGCCGCCACATAGACACACCCGTGTACAGTTGTATACCCAGATAACACAATTCACATACATGCATGAAAGACACAGCTTGTCTACATAAAGCACACACATCAATCTGTACCCAACTGCATGGGTGTGTAGTTCACACAGAGATACACCTGTACTTCTATGCAGATTCAAATTTAGCTGCATGAGGACATAATAGATGCTCAAGTCCCCAACACAGATTGACACACAAGTTCACACCCACACATGTGTGGCTCACATGGCACACAGCACAGCAGGGTAGAGGTTTTGGGAGGAAATGGCTCATGTCACACAGCCACCAGTGTAGTTCACAAATACCCACTATCCCCTGTCTGGGTGACAATGCCCTGAATTTGTCATGTTGGCCATTCTTTTTTTTTTTTTTTTTTGGGGGGGGCGGGGGTGTGTGGGAGTACTGGGGATTGAACTCAGGGGCATTTGACCACTGAGCCACATCCCCAGCTCTATTTTGTATTAGAGACAGGGTCTCACTGAGTTGCTTAGTGCCTCACCATTGCTGAGGCTGGTTTTGAACTCGCGATCCTCCTGCCTCAGCCTCCTGAGCCGCTGGGATTACAAGCGTGCTCCACTGTGCCTGGCTCCATTCTCATTCTTAACTTACTCTGTTACTCTCTCTCCCTATCTCTGTCTTTGTCCTCTGTCTTCTCTCTGTGTCTTCCTACTTCTAGTTTCTTCGTTTATGTCCCCCTGTTTCTGTTTTTCTCCAAATCCCTCACTCTTTCCATCTGTCTTTGACACACACACACATATACAGTGGCTTCACACCTGCTTGTACACACTTAATTCTTCACTAGCTCTGTCCCAGCCACACCCCTGTCCCATCTGAAAGGACAGTTAGACTATGCCACACCCAAGAGGGACACAGCCCTCAGGGATGGGAACACCGGACAGGGCAACACTTGTCTTATGCCAGCTGCCCCTCCCTAAAACACACACCCTACCCCTGTGACACCCATAGTTGGCTCTCCTTGTAGTCTTCACTTACTCCTGATACATGCCTTGGCCCCTCTTCTAAGAGCTAACACAGAGACCTGCTAGCTGGAATAGGTGCCCACCATCAGGCGAAGGGAGATCCATAGACCCAAGATTCCCTGCCCCTTCATTATCCTTAGACCTGGACATGAAGTCACATACTCTCTTAACCTTCAGCACCCTCACTTCCTGACTCTGCACTCCTCTTTCTGCACATCTTAGTTCTGGCAGCTTCCTGAGCCCCCACATCTGGCACAAGCCAGTCCCTCCTTCTTCCCGCCCCTGCCTTGTGGTTCCCAGGGCTAGAGCTGGCAGGGACAGCTGCAGCCCTAACAGCTGGGGCCAGGGCGGGGGCCGTGGGAACTGTAGGTAGGGGGCCTCCCTGCACCCACAGAGACACCCCCGGCCCAGTGCAGCTGTTGCCTGGCAGAGGAAGGGAGCGGGTCTGTCACTCGGATTGGGGTTCTTGGGCGCCCAGCTGACCCCCCACCTTCCTTTGCCCCCCGCAGCCCCCCCTTGCCTGGACGGAAGCCCGTGTGCAAATGGAGGTCGTTGCACCCAGCTGCCCTCCCGGGAGGCTGCCTGCCTGTGAGTGCCTGGCACAGCGCCATCAGTGGGCCTTGCGTGGGAAGGGAGTCTTCTTCCTCTGCCTCTGTGTTCACGGCGGGTTCTTGTACCACTTCCTACATGTGTGTGGCTTGGGCAACCTCTTGTGTTTCCCTATTGGAAACTGAGCAGGGTTAAAAGCAGGGGCTCTGGAGCCTGCCTGGGCTGGATTCAAATCCCACATCACGTTGCTTACTGGTTGGGAATTAAGCCCTTTAAGTCTCAGTGTCCTGGTCTGGAAAATGGGCCCAGTAACCCCGACTTCATGGAGTTCTAGGCCTCTTGAGGTCACATCTAAAGGCTCTTAATGAAGGCGGCTATTAATTAACAAACTTTCAGGATCCAAATTGCAGGGACTCAGTAGTGGCGAGGACATCATTCCTACTCTCCCACATCTCAAACTTTAGTAGTCGGAGGCACAGGAGGCCTATAATGCAGTTGTGCTCTGCCACCTTTCTTGCTGTGTGACTTTGGTCTAGACACTTCCCTTCTCTGAACCTCACTGCATCTGTGAAATAGGAATCCTCCTCCTTGGCTTGTGACTGTGAAGAAGCCCAAGTATTTAGTTCTTCCCTAGTACAAGGAAAGGCAGGGGGTTGGAGGAGCAGAGTTGGGGCTGAGAAAGAGCTGAGTAGAGTCAGAGCTGGGTTTGAATACTGGGACACCTTGAGCAAATACTTGGAGCTTTCTCAGCCTCTGTTTTTGCATCTGAAAAATGGGGCAATAATAGCTCTTCCTTTATGGATTGACTGTGAAGATTGAGTCCCTTTATAGGATATGCTCAGAGTACACCAAATAATAAATAAATACTCATAAATAATAATGATGGGAAATAATGCTCAAGGTTATGGGGAAAGGCTTGGCTCCTTTTATGTTATAACAGGTAATAGCAGTTCACCCAGTAGCCATTAATGGATTCATTAAGGTATTTATTTATTCAACAGAATGTGTGCCAGGCACTGGGTCGGGCTCAAGCTGTGTGGGTCTAGGACGGTTTTAGACCCAGAAGAGCCCCTTTGAAGTTTCATCCTACTTACTTTAGCTAGAACCCCACTTAGGTTTACCTCTTTGGGGATGCTAAAACCGGCTGGTGGGGTTACTGGAGTTGGGGGTCTGCGATGGGGAAAGTGTGATCTTACTGGAACCACTCACTTGGGAGCTTAAGCCCCGGGGCTCGGACGCCTGCGCATTGGAACTCCTTGCCTGGAATACGGCCGACAGGTGAATGCGCCTGAGGCTGCCCCGCCCCTCGACAGGTGAATCACCGGCACACTTGGCCTCCCGGAGCCCGGATCGCCCGCAGTGGAGCGGGCTCAGTCTCCAGAGCAAGGCTGTAGGGGAGCCATTTCCTATACCCCCCAACTCCCCAGCAATCTCCAGGGTCTCAAATATTCCTGTCCTTTTAGGGGTACCTCAAACTCTCCCTCCCCCTATAGATCCCCCGAGCTACCTCCCCAAAGCAGGATCCAAGTTCTCGTCCTTATCGCCTAATCCTCGCCTCCCCCGCTTTCCCAGCGGGCCGGTCCCCCCCCACGCCCGCGCTCCCCCCTCGATCTCCCCCAAAGCTCAGGCCGTGGGGCGGGGCGCGGGCTGGGGCTGGAACCGGCCCGACCGGTCGGCGGGGGCGCGGGGCGTAGAGCGTGGGAACCCGCCCGGGGCGTAGGGAGGGGGCCGCGCGGGCCGCGCCCTGCCTGGCGGTGGGACCCGCGGTCCAAGGCGCCCGGCAAGCGCGCCCCCTCCCGGCGCGCGGTCGTGTTCGCCGTGGTGGCCCTGCGGGCTCTTGGGGAGGGGGCTGAGGGCTGTACCCTCCGCTCTTAGCGCCACCCGCGCCCTTGCCGGCTGTGCCCCGACTTGTTTCGCTGGGGGCCGGGGTGGGGGGACATTGTGGTGACGCTAAGAACTGAGTCACCTGCTTGAGTTCGGTCCCAGGCGTCTGGGACAAGCCCGTGGGAGGGAACCAGCGCAAGTAGCAGGAGAGGGATGGGGCGGGGATAGGGAGAGAGAGGGGCGGAATGGGCCGGGACCCTGCCTAGACAGCCTGGACCCTCTGGCTTGCCAAGCCCCTCCCTCAGAATCCTTTCTCTGACAGTCTCCTGGAAGTTTCCAATCTCAAGATCCCCTCTCCCTTTCTCATTTCCCTTACATTCAAGGCTGCCTTTGTGGGCTTGGGGAGGGGTCTGCAGACTGAAGGGTCTTCCCCCAACATGAGGGTAGAGGTCCTTATCACAAAGCCCAACCTCCCCTGCATGGGAGGAAGTTTGCATGAACCCTGAAGAAAGGAGTTGAGGATTTGTGGGAGTCCATCCGCCTGTCCCTGTGAGAGAGAGTTGCCCATATCCGCGGGGGAGGCTGCGGTTTGGTGTTTGTGTGTGCCAGGCCAATATGTCCAGTTGGCTGTCCTTCTGTATGTGTATCTGGTTTCTCTGTCTGCCTGGGTATGCCTTGATAGTTGTCTCTCAGAATCTGAGACCCTTCATTTGCTGTTCCCTCTGCCTGAAATGCCCTTCCCCACACAATCCCTTGGACTGTTTTCACCTTCTTTAGTCTGTGAAAATAGAATACCCATTTTCTCTTTCCCATCATTCCATCTACTTAGCCTGTGTAAGAGTTTCCTGTGGCTGTTGTAACAAATTACCACAAACAGGGTGGCTTGAAACAACAGTCTCTGGAAATTCCGGAGGCCAGAAGTCTGATATTAAGGTGTTGGCAGGGCCACACTCCCTCCAGAGGTTCCAGGGGAGAAACCTTCACTGCTTCTTTCAGCCTCTAATGGCCCCAGGCGTTCCTTGACATGTGGCTGCCTCACCCTTTTGGTTTTCTGCCTTTGTCTGCACATGACCTTCTCTCTCCCTCCCAAATCTCTAGTCTTTCTCTTATAAGGACACTTGTTATTGGATTTAACCCCCCCTCCCCATAATCCAGGATGATCTCATCTTGACATCCTTCATGTAATTACTTCTGAAAAGACTCTTTTTCTAAACAAGATCAGAGTCACAGGTTCCGGGACATGGACGTGTCTTTTTGGGGGCCACCACTCAACTCACCACAACTCTCATTGCCTTCATGGCTCACCCTACTCGCCGCCAGCATGTAGTACAGTAGTATATCAGTTTGTTACTTGTCTGTGTACTCTTTGCCTGATCTGGCTGTTGAGTATGAAGAGAGGAAGAACCACTTTTATTGTGTTTGCTTCTGTGTTTATGACTTAGCAAATAGTAGGTACTCAGTAAATATCCATTGCAGGAGTGAATGAGTGTGGTCACGTGCAGCGGTGAATGCCTGTAATCCCAGCAACTCAGGAGGCTGAGGCAGGGGGATCACAAGTTCAAGGCCAGCTTCAGCAACTTAATGAGACCCTGTCTCAAAGTAGAAAATTTTAAAAAGGCTAGGAATATAGCTTAGTGGTAGAGTGCCCCTGGGTTCAATTTCTAGTACTAAAAAAGAAAGGAAGAAAGACAGGAGTGAATATGAGTGTGTGGAGTGTGCTTGCTGGTATGTTTTGCCTGTCCTAAAGGTATCTTTGTCTCTGGGTCCACCTTGCCCAGTAGTGCCCCCAACACACTGTCTCTGCCACAGGTGCCCACCAGGCTGGGTGGGTGAGCGATGCCAGCTGGAAGACCCCTGCCACTCAGGTCCCTGTGCTGGTCGTGGTGTCTGCCAGAGCTCGGTGGTGGCAGGCACTGCCCGGTTCTCCTGCCGATGCCCCCGTGGCTTCCGAGGTGAGGGGGGCATTCTGGAGTGGAACCCAAGGCAAGCAAGGGTGTGATCAGTCCCAAGCTCACCCTCTCCCGGTTCTTCCAGGCCCAGACTGCTCCCTGCCGGACCCCTGTCTCAGCAGCCCCTGTGCCCATGGTGCCCGCTGCTCGGTGGGGTCTGATGGACGCTTCATCTGCTCTTGCCCACCTGGCTACCAGGGCCGCAGCTGCCGAAGTGACATCGATGAGTGCCGGGTGGGTGGGCCTTGCCGCCATGGTGGCACCTGCCTTAACACTCCCGGCTCCTTCCACTGCCAGTGCCCAGGTGGCTACACAGGGCCGCTGTGTGAAAACCCCACAGTGCCCTGTGCTCCTTCACCATGCCGTAATGGGGGCACCTGTAGGCAGAATGGCGATCTCACCTATGACTGTGCCTGCCTTCCTGGTGAGTGAGCAGTACTCGGGGGCAGCATCGGTGGGGACAGCAGGCCAGCCTCAGTGACCATCCTTGCCCTCTCCTCCGGTCCTAGGGTTTGAGGGCCAGAACTGTGAAGTGAATGTGGATGACTGTCCAGGACACCGCTGTCTAAATGGGGGGACATGTGTGGATGGTGTCAACACCTACAACTGCCAGTGCCCTCCTGAGTGGACAGGTGGGCACCAGGACTGAGGGAGCTGGGTGGCAGACCTTGGGTTGGCACATACCAGGTGGTCAGACTGGGGCATCTGTGTGCCGCAGGCCAATTCTGCACAGAAGATGTGGACGAGTGCCAGCTGCAGCCCAATGCCTGCCACAACGGGGGCACCTGCTTCAACACCTTGGGTGGCCACAGCTGTGTGTGTGTCAACGGCTGGACAGGAGAGAGCTGCAGTCAGAACATCGATGACTGTGCCACAGCCGTCTGTTTCCATGGGGCCACCTGCCATGACCGTGTGGCTTCCTTCTACTGTGCCTGCCCCATGGGCAAGACTGGTAAGTGGTCATTTGCTCTGTAGGCAGCAGAGAACCACTGAAGGCTCTGAGTGGGGTGAAGACAGACTGTGATTTGAGTGTTAGAAAGATCATGCTGGGGGGCTGGGGATATAGCTCATGGGTAGAGTGCTTGCTTTGCATGCACAAGGGCCTGGGTTCAATCCCCAGCATCACCCCCCCCCCAAAAAAAAAAAAAAAATCATGCTGGGGCCAGGCATAGTGGCGCATGCATGTGATCCCAACTACTTGGCTGAGGCAGGATAATTGCAAATTGGAGCTAGTCCAGCCTGGGCAACTTTCTGATACCTATCTCAAAATAAAAAATAAAAAGATCTGGGATGTTACGCAGTGGTAAAGAATGCCTGGTTTCAATATCCAGTATGAGAAAAGAAAGAAAACAATAAGAAAGATTAATCTGGGCGGGGAGTGTAGCTCAGTGGCAGAGTGTATACTTAGCATGTGCCAGGCCCTGGGTTCCATCCCTGGCACCAAGGAAGGAGGGAGGCAGAAGGGAGGGAGGACATGCTGGAGGATGGATTTGGGGTGATGGGTGAGCCTGGGAGAGGCCTGGAAGGAGGCTGGCACACTAAGGCAGAAACCATTGGAATAGGGAGGTGTGGTGTTTGGGAGGAAGACTTGGAAATGGAGGGAGAGTATACCTGGCAGAGAGTATGCAGAAGCAAGGCTTGAGGGTAGGACCGTTTTCTAATCAGAAGAGTCTGTAGATTTTTTTTTTTCCTGGTACCAGGGATTGAACTCAGAGGCACTCGACCACTGGGCCACATCCCCAGCCCTTTTTTGTATTTTATTAGAGACAGGGTATCACTGAGTTGCTAAATGCCTCACCATTGCTGGGGCCAGCTTTGAACTCACGATCCTCCTGCCTCAGCCTCCCAAGTGCTGGGATCACAGGTGTGCGCCACCACGCCCGGCGAGTCTGTAGATTTTTAAACAATGTTTGTAACTTTTTTCAAATAGCCTGAGGAGAAAAGATTAAGACATAAACTATAGTCAAATCTTGGTGGTATGTACATGAATGATCAACTTTTCTTATGTTTGAAATTTTTCACAATAAATAGATTTTTTGAAAAAGCTACTTAAGGAGCTGGGGTTGTAGCTCAGTGGTAGAGTCCTTGCCTCGCCTGTGGAAGGCACTGGGTTTGATCCTCAGCACCACATAAAAATAAAATAAAGGTATTGTGTCCATCTACAACTAAAATATATATATATTAAAAAAAGGTACTTGATACTCTGCAGGTTAATAAGAACAAAAACAAGGGTTTGGGTTGCTCAGTGGTAGAGCTCATGCCTAGCATGTCTAAAGCCCTGGGTTCAATCCCCAGCACCAACTCCTTCTGTATCATACAATGGGAAAGGTGTGGGACCTTAAGGCAGAGCTGGAGAATCAGTCTTTGACCTCTGTCTACCCTTTTTAGGCCTTTTGTGTCATCTGGATGATGCCTGTGTTAGCAACCCATGTCACGAGGATGCTATCTGTGACACAAACCCCCGTGAACGGCCGGGCCATCTGCACCTGTCCACCCGGCTTCACTGGTGGGGCCTGCGATCAGGATGTGGATGAATGCTCCATTGGTGAGGGGGCACCTTTGGAGAATGAGATGAGAATGAGGGGAGTTGCAGGGTCCCAACGTCCCAACTGATCACGCCCACACTGTTTGTGCCCCATCCCGCAGGTGCAAACCCGTGTGAACATCTAGGTCGGTGTGTGAACACGCAGGGATCCTTCTTGTGCCAGTGTGGTCGTGGTTACACCGGGCCTCGCTGTGAGACCGACGTCAATGAGTGTCTGTCAGGGCCCTGCCGCAATCAGGCCACCTGCCTGGACCGAATTGGCCAGTTCACCTGCATCTGTATGGCAGGTGTGTGGTGGGCATGGCTGGGGATTGAGTGGATTCCATCCCATGGAACTAGGGTTAGCTTAGTGATAGCACCAAGTGCTCAGTGTGGGTGAGGCTCTGGGTTTGATTCCCAGAATCACTCAAGAAAAAGGTGAGATCCTTAGAGACGAAACTTGGCATGACGTGGGGGCAGGGCCAGAGCAGAGTTTTGCTTGAAACTAGGGGAGGACATGGGTCCAGTGGAGTCAGTAGCCCCTCTGATGGACTGGGAGTGGAGTCCAGGCATTAGGACCACATTGGAGTGTGGGTGGGTGGAGATGGTAGTGGTGGTGGTGGATGACAGGAGGGTAGGTCTAGCGGCTGCTGGGGTCACATGTATCCTGCAGACAGTCTTGCACTAAGGAGGATTGGGATTTGAAGCTGTGTACAAGGCTGCTGTGGGCCCTGCAATTGGGCAGGACATGACTTTAGGATTAGGTTGAAAGGGGGTGTTTTAAAGGCAAGGCATAAACCTTGGTCTGATTGGCACCACAGCTGGGTGAGGGTCCAGCCCGTGGTTGAAAACTGAATCAGGTTGAGCAGGAGATGGAGCCAAGACACAGGGGATCTGTTCGTGTAGGAAGTGGGGGACCTCTCTCCCTGTGCCCCCTTCAGACCAGAGGGTAGTTCCCACTGCCCTAATCGCCTTTCCCCACCCCCAGGCTTCACAGGAACCTACTGTGAGGTGGACATCGATGAATGTCAGAGCAGCCCATGTGTCAACGGTGGTGTTTGCAAAGACAGAGTCAATGGCTTCAGCTGTGCCTGCCCTTCAGGTGAGAATCCTGGGACAGGAAGCTAAGAAAGACTGGTCTGTGCAGGGGCAAAGGATCCAGGGTGGGGACCCCAAAGGTCATGTTAGCAGGTAATCTGCAAGAGGAACCACGTGTTTTGAAAACATTGAAATGTGAGGCACTGTGGGGCAAACCTGGAATTCCAGCTAATCAGGAGGCTGAGGCAGGAGGGTCACAAATCCAACGTCAGCCTGGGCAACTTAAAGAGTCCCTGTCTCCAAATAAGAAATAAAAAAGTGTTGGGTAACTCAGTGACAGAGCCCGTCTTCCAGCCCCAGTACCACTAAATAAAGAAAGGAAACAAAGTAAATTAAAGCTAAATAAGAAATAAATAAAGTAAATTAAAAATAAATATAGCCGGCACAGTGGCACATGCCTGTAATCCCAGCAGTTGGGAGGCTGAGGCAGGAGGATTCTGAGTTCAAAGCCAGTCTCAGCAATGGCAAGGCACTTAGCAACTCAGTGAGACCCTGTCTCTAAATAAAATACAAAAAAAAAAAAAAAAAAAAAAAGGGCTGGGGATGTGGCCCAGTGGTCGAGTGCCCCTGAGTTCAATCCCTGGTACCAAAAAATAATAAATAAACAAATAAATAAATGGCTGGAGATATAACTCAGTGGTAAAGTACCTCTAGGTTTCATCCCCAGTATCAAAAACATTTTAAATTTATTTAAAACTAAATAAATGGGCTGGGGTTGTGGCTCAGTGGTAGAGCACTTGCCCTCGCTTGTGTGAGGCACTGGGTTCGATCCTCAGCACCACACAAATAAAGTTTTTTTTTTTTTTAAAGAACCTCAAATTAATAAAAAACAAAAGTAATAATACTAAGTGAATGGGAAATGGTGTTTCCCACACAAACAAGGCAGGGAGGTGAGGGGGGAGGGGTGATGCTCTTCTTGTCTGGGCCTCCTTTCACCCCACTCCTCACCCCAGGCTTCAGCGGGTCCACGTGCCAGCTGGACGTGGATGAATGTGCAAGCACGCCCTGCAGGAATGGTGCCAAGTGCGTGGACCAGCCTGATGGCTATGAATGTCGCTGTGCAGAAGGTGAGGGGGGGGTGTCAATGACAATCTGGCAAGAATCTGGAGGCGGAGCTAGTCGGGGAGAGGGCGCCAATAACAGAGTTGGACTCTGGGGAGCTTGGGGCGGGCTTTTGGCAAGCACAAGGCAGGGCCAATGACAGAGCCTGTGGGGTGGAGCTAATGATGGACGCAGACTGAGATAAGGCTAGGGGTGGGGCCAAAGGGTCTAGCCTGTAATGAGCTCAATCCCCTCTACCTTCCTATGACACCTAGCCTCTACCCCCCATCTCCAGTCAAGGGAGAAGCTGATAGGATAAAGACTAGAGGTTGGGGACACAGGCCATGGGAGGGTCTTGGAGGTTGGACCTGGGTAGAGGGAAGGCAAGCTGTAGGCGTGGCCTGAGTTGAACCCGCTTCCCGATGGTTTGGTGGGTAGGGCTTGAGATGGAGTGAGGCCAGGATTGGGCAGAGGCCATAACTGTGGGCAGGCCCTTGGCAAGTGGGCGGAGCCTGACCCTCTGGCCCTGCAGGTTTCGAGGGCACACTGTGCGAGCACAACGTGGATGACTGTTCTCCAGACCCATGCCACCATGGACGCTGCGTGGATGGCATTGCCAGTTTCTCATGTGCCTGTGCCCCAGGGTACACAGGCACGCGCTGCGAGAGTCAGGTGGATGAATGCCGCAGCCAACCTTGCCGCCATGGGGGCAAATGCCTAGACCTGGTGGACAAATATCTTTGTCGCTGTCCTCCTGGCACCACAGGTAGGGCTGGGGGCTGGACTGGGTAGGAACAGTACACCTGGAGGGGCACATAGAGTTTGGGAACGGTGCATGACAGTGGGGGCTCCTCCTTGTCACGTTCCCCTCCCCCAGGTGTGAATTGTGAAGTCAACATAGATGATTGTGCCAGCAACCCCTGCACCTTTGGGGTCTGCCGTGATGGCATCAACCGCTATGATTGTGTCTGCCAACCTGGCTTCACAGGTGAGCAAGTGGCTGCCATAGAGAGGGTGTCATTATAGGGTGTGGGTGAAGTCTCCAGTCTCTGTTAGTTGGATCGCCCCCCCCCCCCCCATCTTTGCACACATGTCCGATGAGGTTGTCCTCACTCTGCCCTGAGACTGTGCCCTTTCTCATTGGCTTGGGGTTGTTCCCATATTGACTCATGATTATTCTGGAGCAAAGATGAAGCTGTCTTAGACTCAGGGACAAGATTGTGTCTGTATGGTGACAAGGTAATCCTTGGTAGAAATGAAAGTGGCTTCATGTCAGTTTGGGGACCGGAGTGATCTGGTGCAAGGCAGCTCTGGGTTGAGGAGATGGCTGACCTAATTTGCATAGGAGCTGATATAGTATGAGAATGAGGTTGCCTTTGCACAGGGGTATGGCTTTGCTAAATGGGACAAGGTGTCCTCTGGTTGGCTCCACCGTCCCTGTCCAGGGATGAGGTTGCCTGCATGTTTCCCAGGTCCCCTTTGCAACGTGGAGATCAATGAGTGTGCATCCAACCCATGCGGCGAGGGAGGCTCTTGCGTGGATGGGGAAAATGGCTTCAGCTGCCTCTGTCCACCTGGCTCCTTGCCTCCGCTCTGCCTCCCTCCAAGCCACCCCTGTGCCCATGAGCCCTGCAGTCACGGCATCTGCCATGATGCACCTGGCGGGTAAGACCCCTGCCCAACTCATGACCCTTCTGCTGTGTCTCTGGCCACTTGCCACCCTGACTGCCTCCCCTGCCAGGTTCCGCTGTGTGTGTGAGCCTGGCTGGAGTGGCCCCCGTTGCAGCCAGAGTCTGGCTCGAGATGCCTGTGAGTCTCAGCCCTGCGGGGCTGGTGGTACCTGCGTCAGCGATGGAATGGGCTTCCACTGTACCTGTCCCCCAGGAGTCCAGGGTGTGTGTCCCCACTTTGTCTCCCCAGGCTCTCTGACACCCTTGTCTTCATTTCCTTTCTGCTCCATTCTCATCTGCATTTGCCTCTACTACTTCTTTCTCCCTCTGAGGTGCTCCCTAGGGGGTTGGAGATCAGGTGGGGATCCCAGGGAGGAGGAAGATGGGAACAGGGAGTCCCTCGAGACTATCCCATTCTGCCTGCCCTCCCCCACAGGCCGTCAGTGTGAGCTGCTGTCCCCCTGTACCCCAAACCCTTGTGAACATGGGGGCCTCTGTGAGTCTGCTCCAGGTCAGCTGACTGTCTGCTCCTGCCCTCCAGGCTGGCAAGGTATACCACTGCTTCCTCCTCCTCCTCTCTTTTATCTCCTTTGCGCCTTACCCCATACTGGGTTATGCTGGGGGCCAGAGGTGGCTTCACCCCAACTCTGTCTTTTAGGGGAGCTTCCTTCTGGCAAAGAACAGAGCTGAATGTAGATACTCACAGCCCATATGGGTCAGCTCTGGAGAAGAAGCCATAAGGGGCTGGGGCTGCTACAACCCAGCTGTTTTGGGGACAGCTTCCTGGAGGGCAGACCATTTGTACCCACTGAGATACACAGGAGGAAGTTCTGGAATGGCATGTGCAAAATACCTTTACCTATCTCGACCTACAGGTTCTTCCTGTGCCCCAGGTACCCTCAGACCCTGCCTTGTACCCTCTAACCATAGGTGTTACTTTGCTCCCCATTCCCAGGCTCACGATGCCAGCAGGACGTGGACGAGTGTGCTGGCCCCTCACCCTGTGGCGCACATGGTTCCTGCACCAACCTGGCAGGAAGTTTTAGCTGTACCTGTCACGGGGGTTATACTGGCCCTTCCTGCGATCAGGACATCAATGATTGTGACCCCAGTGAGTGCAGGGGAGCTCTTGGAGAGTGTTGCCCTGGAGACATTCATTAAGCCTAAACTGTGGTGCTGTGCTCCCATTTGGTGTTCACAGCTCTGTACTTTCCTCATTTTACTTCCATGGAAACTGAGGCCCAAGGAGAGTAAGTGACTTGCCCAAGATCATACAGCAAGTAAGGGTATGAGCTGGGCTTGGAGCACAGGTCTGCCTGACCCTGAAGCCTGTGTACTACCTCTGGCAGCAAGCATTAGGATTATGTGTAGATTATGAAATAAATAATCAGCCCTCAGAGTGGGCTGGGGGTGTAGCTCAGAGTAAACCTCTTGCCTAACATGCCTGAGGCTGTGGGTTTGATCCCCAGCTCTGCCAAAAAGAAAAAAAAGAAAGGAAACTCAGAGAGTTCTGAGTGCTGTCATAAACAAATAACCAACTTGTGTATGCAATTTTAAATTTCTAATAGCCACATTAAAAAAAAAGTAAAAAGAAGGCAGAGGGTGGGGCTGGGATTGTGGCTCAGCGGTAGAGCGCTCGCCTAGCACGTGCGCGGCCCAGGTTCGATCCTCAGCACCACGTACAAATAAACGCATTGTGTACAACTAAAGCAAATAAATAAATATTAAAAAATAAAATAAAAGAAGGCAGAGGGTGGAGCCCAGTGGTAGAATGCTTACCCAGCATCCATGAGGCCCCATGTTCAATTTCCAGCACCATGAAAAACAAAGAAAAAGAAATGGACAGTAATACATTTAATGCTGTATTTTATTTAAACCAGTATATAAAATATTATAATTTGAACATGTAATCAATATTAAAATTATTAAGATTTTTTTTTTTTTTTTTTTTTTTTTTTTTTTTTTTTTTGTGGTACCGGGGATTGAACTCAGGGGCACTCGTCCACTGGGTCACATCCCCCAGCCCTTTTTTGTATTTTATTTAGAGACAGGGTCTCACTGAGTTGCTAAGTGCCTCGCCACTGCTGAGGCTGGCTTTGAACTCGCGATCCTCCTGCCTCAGCCTCCCAAAGTGCTGGGATTACAGGCGTGAGCCACCGCGCCCGGCTAAGATATTTTATTCTTTTGTACTAAGTTTTCAAAGCTTGAAATTCAATATGTATTTTATACTTACAGCATATCTCCATTTTTTTTAATATTTATTTTTTAGTTGTAGTTGGACACAATACCTTTATTTAATTCATTTATTTATACCTTGTACTGAGAATCAAACCCAGGGCTGCGCACCTGCTAGGCAAACACTCTACCGCTGAGCCCCAACCCCAGCCCCAACCCCCTTTTTTTTTCAGCATATCTCCATTTGTATTGGTAACGATGTCAAGGGCTTAGTAACCACGAGTGGCTATGTTGTCCAAGACAGGCCTGTGCTGAGGCAGGAATGCTAAAGCAGGCACAACTAGCAGTACAACTGTCCCTCAGTATCCATAAGAGATGGCCCCAGGACCCCCATGGATACCAAAACCCATGGGTGCTTGTGCCCCTTCTATACAATGGCTTAGTATTTGTAAAGAACCCATGCATAGCCTCTTAGATACTTTAAATCATCCTTACATAAGTTAAAATGTCTAATACAATGTAAAGGGCATGTAGATGCTTGTTATACTCTATTGTTTAGGAAATGATGACAAGAAAAAAATGTCTGTACATGTTCTGTACATATGCAATTTCTCTTTTTCTATATTTTCCATCCACTGGTGGAATCCGCCAGTGCTGAACCCAAGGTTATGGACGGTGGACTCTATTTGCTTGGCAGCTCAAAGGGGCTTTTTGGTTCTCCCAAAGCCCTCCCCTTCCACATGGGCAAGGTTTCCAGATGAGACAGGAGATAAAAGCCACAAAAGGGGACAGAATTTTATCCCTCTGACCCAATGTGGTTCCTCTCAATTGAACCTGGTTTCCTCCAGGGTTCCCCTCTATGACCCTGTATGGGAGGCAAGGCCAGGTCGGGCCAGGCAATGGGGGCGAGGTGGGTTAAACAGACCTCTTCTCTTCTGACTACAGACCCGTGCCTTAATGGTGGCTCCTGTCAGGACAGTGTGGGCTCCTTTTCCTGCTCTTGCCTTCCTGGCTTCGCTGGCCCACGCTGTGCCCACGATGTGGATGAGTGTCTGAGCAGCCCCTGTGGCCCTGGCACCTGCACTGACCACGTGGCCTCCTTCACCTGCACCTGCCCACCAGGCTATGGAGGCTTCTATTGCGAGAAGGACCTGCCCAACTGCAGCCCCAGGTGGGTGGGGCCTCGACTTGAAACCCAGGGGCTATGGCGTCAGAAGAGGCCTGAGATGGAGGGGAGGACTAGAGAGGAGGTCCTTGGCTTGGCACCCGACTGAGGACTCTGATGACTGAAGGGGCAGGGCGAGGCTTGCGTTTGGAGGTCCTCTTAGAGACTCCGCTCCTTGAAGGGGCGGGGCCAGGGCGGAGCCTGCAGGTGGTTCCCAGTTTAGCGCCGAATCTTGGTAAATTGAGGCTAAGGGATGAGGTGGGATCTCTGTTGGTGCTGCAGCTTCTTGTGTGTGTGGGATAAGCGTCAGATATTGGGGAAACTCCAGTTCTAGGAGGGAGGGTGAGAGGGAGCGGAGCTTGATGCTCTTCCTCCCACTCCCCAGCTCCTGCTTCAATGGAGGGACCTGTGTGGACGGTGTGAACTCATTCAGCTGCCTGTGCCGCCCCGGCTACATGGGTGCCCACTGCCAATATGAGGCCGACCCTTGCCTCTCCCGGCCGTGTCTGCACGGGGGAGTCTGCAGCGCCACCCACCCTGGCTTCCACTGTGCCTGCCGGGAGGGCTTCACAGGCAGCCAGTGCCAGGTGGGCGGGGCCACAGGTCCTGGGGGGAGGAGTCTGGAGATGGGGTCTGGGAGAAGGGCCTGCCCCTCCTTCTGGGAGTGAAGCCCAGTACTGATTTAGAGGGCCTCATTTCTAGACCCTGGTAGACTGGTGCAGCCACGAGCCCTGTCAGAACGGGGCTCGCTGTGTTCAGAATGGTGCCTATTGCCTTTGTCCCCCTGGATGGAGTGGACGACTCTGTGACATCCGAAGCCTGCCCTGCAGAGAGGCTGCATCCCAGATTGGTAAGGGGGAGACCATGGCCTGGTTGGCGTGTGCGTTGAGGGGAGGGTGTGTATGAACCTACCTCCTGCTGGTGTGAGCCAAATGAGTGTCACCTAGCCTGTGGGTGTGATGCAGTCTGTGACCGAATGTGTGTGGGTGTGTGATTGTGTGACAGTGACCGGGATGGTATGTGTGTCTGTCACCATGAGACAGCTGGGATAGTATGTGTGACTGAGCCAGTATGAGCATTAAAGTCGTATATGTCAGTGATTGAGACATGCCAGCTGAGAGGATGTGTGACAACCCTATGGAATGTGGGCGAGATCCTGGGGACTGATGCCAGCAGGGATGTTGGGTGGTGTGTACGATGTACACAGAAAGAGGAGGAATGTGTAGCTGCCTCTGTGCCTGATGCCACTCTCCTCTTCCCAGGGGTGCGGTTGGAGCAGCTGTGTCAGGCAGGTGGGCAGTGCGTGGACCAGGACAGCTCCCATTACTGCGTGTGCCCAGAGGGACGCACGGGCAGCTACTGTGAGCATGAAGTGGACCCCTGCTCGGCCCAGCCCTGCCAGCATGGAGGCACCTGCCGTGGCTACGTGGGAGGCTACATGTGTGAGGTAAGGGTGTGGCCCAGGGAGAGGGAAGGGAAGCCAGTCATGTCTGGGCACGTCTGGGTGTGCGTGGGCACATATTTCTATGTGTCTATGACCTGGTATGGGTATGTCTCTCTCTAGGCATGTCTGGGTTTTTGCTTTTGTGACTGGGTATATCTTTGTGGGTGTCACTGTAGGTAGATCTGGGGGCGTTTGGGTTTGCTTCTGACTTTGTTTCCTGGGCATATCTGTGTGTGTCTGTGTGCATGGCGTCTCCTTGTGAATGAATGAATGAATGAATGAAGCAGAGTGTGTGTCTGGTTGCGGTGGCTTAAGGGCATCTGGGTGTCTTTCCTGTGTGTTTGCACGTGTTGTCCCTCTGCACTGTGTTTCCTTGTATCTGCATGTGTATATCCTGCACACTGGGCATGTCTCTTGTGTTGGGTGCCTTGGGTGTCCTTTTGTGCTGGGATTCTCTGTGTCTTCACAGGTATGTCTAGGCATGTCTGTGGTTCTCAGACTGAAAGGATCCCTCTCTTGCCCTAACACAGTGTCCAGCTGGCTATTCTGGTGACAACTGTGAGGACGATGTGGATGAATGTGCCTCCCAGCCATGTCAGCATGGGGGCTCCTGCATTGACCTTGTGGACCGATATCTCTGCTCCTGTCCCCCTGGGACACTGGGTATGCCAGGGCCAGGGTTGGAGGACAGGATAGGATAGGAGGCCAAGTCTCAATTCCACACTGATCCAGCTTGCCTCTTGTCCCCAGGTGTGCTCTGTGAGATTAATGAGGATGACTGTGGCCCTGGCCCACCCCTCGACTCAGGTCCTCGGTGCCTAAACAATGGCACATGTGTAGATTTGGTGGGTGGCTTCCGCTGCAACTGCCCCCCAGGATACACTGGCCTGCACTGTGAGGACATTAATGAGTGTCGTCCAGGTGCCTGCCATGCAGCACACACCCGGGACTGCCTGCAAGACCCAGGTGGGCACTTCCGCTGCCTTTGCCATGCTGGCTTCACAGGTAAGCATGAGAGGTAGGGCCGGCCTGGGACCTTTATTCGTTATTCCTCCATTGTGGTTGATTCAGGTGCCCCTGTTTTTCAGGTCCCCGCTGTCAGACTGTCCTGTCTCCCTGTGAGTCTCAGCCATGTCAGCATGGAGGCCAGTGTCGTCCCAGCCCAGGGTCTGGGGGTGGGCTGACCTTCACCTGCCACTGTGTCCAGGTAGGTCTGTGTAAGTGGCATGGGTGGTGACTCCTGGGGGAGGATAAGGGGTGTGGCCTCAGGAAAGGGTGTGGCTTTAGGGGGGAAATGGATGGAAATGCTGAAATTACCTGGAAGTTGGGAGTGTAGGGTCTCGAGGTTGGGGTTTGAAGGTGTGGCCTCCGAAAGAAGGCGTGGCTTGTATGTGAAGTGGTGCTCAGAGCAACCCGGGGAGTTTGGGCAGGACTTGGAGAGGTTGGGGTCTCAACCTCTTCCGTCTTGACCCTTCACTCTTCCTTTTCTTGACTCTCTTTCCTCTTCCCTACCCTTCCATTTCTCATTTTTCTTTCCTTCCCTCCTCCTCCCGCACTTTTTTTCTCTTCTCCGCATCCCACCTTCAGCCATTCTGGGGTCCGCGTTGTGAACAAGTGGCACGCTCCTGCCGGGAACTGCAGTGCCCTGTAGGTGTCCCATGCCAGCAGACAGCTCGCGGGCCTCGCTGCGCTTGTCCCCCAGGGCTGTCGGGATCCTCCTGTCGGGGCTCCAGAGGGTCTCCTCAGGGGGCTGCCAATGCCACCTGCGCAGCTCTACCCTGTCTCCACGGGGGCTCCTGTCGCGCTGCGCCGCTTGCTCCCTTCTTCCGCTGCCTGTGTGTTCCGGGCTGGGCTGGCCCGCGCTGTGAGACCCCCGCCGCCGCGCCGGAGATCTCGGAGGAGCCGCGTTGCCCGCGAGCCGCCTGCCAGGCCAAGCGCGGGGACAAGCGCTGTGACCGCGAGTGCAACAGCCCAGGCTGCGGCTGGGATGGTGGCGACTGCTCGTTGAGCGTCGGAGACCCCTGGCGACAGTGCGAGGCGCTGCAGTGCTGGCGTCTCTTTAACAACAGCCGCTGTGACCCTGCTTGCAGCTCACCGGCCTGCCTCTATGACAACTTTGATTGCCACACTGGTGGCCGGGAGCGAACCTGCAAGTGAGTCCATCTATCCATCCGTTGGTTCGTGGGCTCCACCTTCGTCCCATTAGCCATCTCTTTGCCCCATTCTGTCTGCTAATGTGCCATATCTGACCATCCATAGGACCTGTCTTTCGCCTATTTGCCTCACTCTGCCCATCAGTTCATTCTTGGACGCTCTATTGGGCTGTCTCTTCAGTTTCTGGGTCCGTTTTTCTGTGCATGCTATCTGCACATCCATGTGTGATCTCTTGTCTGAGGGTCCATTCATCCAGTTGCCCTAGCTCCATCAGTGTGATCCATTAGCTGTCCATTTCTTTTCATCCATGTGCCCTCCTGTCTGCTTTTCTCTTGCCTATACACTCCACCTGTCCATCCTCATTCCCTGTTTATCTGGCTTTCTCTCTATGAATTCTTTTAGTTCCTCTTGTGCCCAACTATCTCCCCTCCATCATTCTGTTTCAACCACCCTGGCCTCTGCCATTCCTCAGATACCAAGGGCTTGGTCCACCTTAGGGCCTCTGCACTGGGTGTTTCCACTGCCTGAACTGCTCTTCCCCTGAGAAAGCCACGTGGCTCTTGACCACCTCGTTTAAAGCCTTTGCTCAAATGGTGTCACCTTCTCTATGACCTCCTCCCTGGTTACCCCCAGAATGTCCCTTGCTTTATTTTTCTCCTTAGCATTTAAATCCATCTAGCACTCTGTGTGTTTATATTTGTTTACATCTATTTATTTGTTATTGATATGTAATTGGAATGCTATATTTTCTGCTCATTCATCTTATTTACTATGTCTCCATTTGCTAGAGTGCCAGCTCCTCCTTGGCAAAGATTTTGGGCTGGGTCATATCCTGGATGTCTGTAGCAGCACCCAGATATGGCAGGTGGTCAGTGAATAGTTACTGATATATTAATACAGGTTGGGCATCACTAATCAAAAAAATCTGAAAACCAAAATGCTCCAAAATTGGAAGGTTATTGAGCACAGACATTATACCACAGTGGAAAATTCCACACCTGATCTCATGTGACAGGTTGCAGTCAAACTCACACACAGGTTGGGGATGTGTCTTAGCAGTAGAGTGCTTGCCTAGCATGTATGAGGTTCTGGGTTCAATTCCCAGCACCACAAACAAAACCTCAAGTACACCAAAAGTATTGTTTAAGTTATTTTCAGGCTATGTGTATGAAGTACATGTGAAAAATAAATGAATTTTGTTTGGGCTTGGGCTCCATCCCCAAAATATCATATGTGTATGTATATGTACACGTTATATATCATGTATATCAATGTGAGATACATATATATACATATGTGTATGTGTATATATATATGACAGATCACATTTATATGTGCCAATATATATGTAAATAATCCAAAATCCCCCGAAATGTGAATTCTGAAACACTTTTGGTCCAAGCATTTCAGATGAGGAATACTCAACCTGTGCTTATCCAACCAGTGGCCTCACACGTGCCAGTACGTTTCAGTCCCCTGTGCAAGCACTCTCTAGAGCCTGTTGCTCTATGCTGTGTGTGCATTTGGGGGGTTGGAGGTCCCCTAACCCCTGTTCCTCTCTGCTCCTAGCCCAGTGTATGAGAAGTACTGCGCTGACCACTTTGCCGATGGCCGCTGTGACCAGGGCTGCAACACTGAGGAATGTGGCTGGGATGGGCTGGACTGTGCTAGCGAGGTGCCAGCGCTGCTGGCCCGCGGCGTGCTGGTCCTCACGGTGCTGCTGCCTCCAGAAGAGCTGTTGCGCTCCAGCGCGGACTTCCTGCAGCGGCTTAGCGCCATCTTGCGCACTTCTCTGCGCTTCCGCCTGGACGCGCGAGGCCAGGCCATGGTGTTCCCTTACCACCGACCAAGTCCTGGTTCAGAATTACGGACCAGGCGGGAGCTGGCTCCTGAGGTGATCGGGTGAGTGACTCCACCAGGAGGAGCTCTGGGTTCAATTCCTAGCACCACAAACAAAACCTGAGGCACAAAAATGTTGTTTAAATTACTTTGAGGCTATGTGTATAAAGTACATAATGAAACATAAATGAATTTTGTGTTTCGTCTTAGGCTCCATCCCTTAAATTATATTTGCATATGTGTATGCAAATGTATACATGCAAATATTCCAAAGTCCCCCCTAAATCCTCTCCCCTATCTGAATTCTGAAACAGGCTCAGAGCCTGGCAGGGGAGGGGCACTGGTGATCCGGATCTTTTTTTTTTTTGGTACCGGGGATTGAACTCAGGAGCACCCGACCACTGAGCCACATCCCCAGCCCTTTTTTGTATTTTATTAGAGACAGGGTCTCACTGAGTTGCCAAGTGCCTCGCCATTGTGGAGGCTGGCTTTGAACTCGCGATCCTCCTGCTTCAGCCTCCCAAGTGCTAGGATTATAGGCGTGCGCCACCACGCCCCGCGTGATCCGGATCTTGTATGTTCTCTTCCCTCAGCATCTGAGAGTCTTCCTTAGCAGTGTTACTCCCACAGGCTTTTTTTTTTTTTTTTTTTTTTTTCTTTCTTTCTTTTTTTAAACTTTATTTTATTTTTTAGGTACTGAGGATTGAATCAAGAGCGTTGCATGCCAGGCAAGCACTCCACCCTGAGCTACATCCCCAACCCTTTTTGTTTTATTTTGAGACAGGGTCTGGCTAAGTTGTTCAGGCTGGCCATGAACTTGTGATCCTTCTTCCTCAGCCTCCTGTGTAGCTGGGATGACAGGTGTGCACTGCCATGCCTGGCTCCCACAGGCTTTTCAACCTCTGCTCCATTGGCATTTGCGGCCAGATCATTCTTTGCTGTGGGGGTCTGTTCTGTGCATTCTAGGATGCTTAGAAGCATCCCCGGCTTTTACCCTTTAGATGATACTAACACTGCCTCCTAGCTGTGACAATGAAAAAACACCTCCAGATATGAGCAGGTGTCACTTAAGAGGAGGTCGCTGGGGCTGGGGTTGTGGCTCAGCGGTAGAGCGCTCGCCTAGCACGTGCGTGACCTGGGCTCGATCCTCAACACCACGTAAAAATAAAGGCATTGTGTACAACTGAAGCAAATAATTAAAAATTAAAAAAAAAAAAAAAAAAAAAAAAAGAGGAGGTTGCAGACTTGCATCTTGGGTCTAGTGCTGCTTACTTCTGGAGATACAGGTGGTTTAGCAGAGTGTTTAAGGGCATGTGTAGGCGCTTTCTCTCTCTCTCTCTTTCTTTGTTTTTAAAGAAATGAGAAACGTAGAAAAATGTAGAACTATCCTGTTGGTGACCTGGTAGAGGGACAGAAAGGGACATGGTGTTTGCTGAGTATGGTGAAGGAGCTTGAGAAGGATGGGTCCCAGACACAGAAAAGAGAGCTGGACCTTAGAGATATTGGGTAGGGGAAGGCTCTGATTGGACGCAGCTGGAAGCGGAGGGGATGGAGGAGGGGGCTGATGTGCCCTTCCTCTGCTGAAGTGACTGAGTGATTAAGGACATGTGGTGAAAAACAGGGGCTACTCTGGGACTTGTAGTGTCTGAGGGGTCTGGAGGTGTGGCTGGGAGACCCCCCAGGAGGCAGCTGGGGGCTGAAGATAGAAATAAGAAAGACAGTAGGACGTTGATAATCATTGAAACTGGGAAGAGATCAGCGAAGTGGGGAAAGAAGGAAACAGGTGTGAACCTGGGGACACAGACCTATGGATTGGGTGAGAGAAACTAGCTTAGAAAAGAGAGGGAGAAGGGCTGGAGCTGGAGCTCAGTGGTGGAGCACTTGCCTAGCATACCCCTGGCTCAATCCCCAGTATTGCAAATGAAGAGCAGAATCTATGCTCAGATATCCTCCACTAGGGTGGGTGAGGATATTACCGAGATATTGACATAAAAACATTGTCTATTGGACTCTTGGCTCTGAGAACACTGGTGGACACAACAAGACCTGTTTTGGGGGTGCAGTGGGGTTGGAAGGCAGGTGGGTGGTGGAGACATGGCAGGGAGAGATGGCTCTTCTGAGGCTGGTGTGGGGAAGGAGGACGGGGCTTGGTGCCTGAGATGCATTAGGCAACCGCTGAACCCTTGGATCCCTCGGCTCTGGCCCCGCAGCTCTGTAGTGATGCTGGAGATTGACAATCGGCTCTGCCTGCAGTCGCCTGAGAATGACCACTGCTTCCCTGATGCCCAGAGCGCAGCTGACTACCTGGGGGCCTTGTCAGCTGTGGAGCGTCTGGACTTCCCGTACCCACTGCGGGATGTGCGAGGTGAGGCTGGGCAGGGAGAGTGATGAGGCCCTGGTGGGTGGCTGCAGCCCACTGCATGGTGGCATTGGCATCTCCTGATTCTTTCTTGCAGGGGAGCCGATGGAGCTTCCTGAGCCAAGTGTGCCACTGCTGCCCCTGCTGGTTGCGGGCGCTGTCTTCCTGCTGGTCATTCTTGTCCTGGGTGTCATGGTAGCCAGGCGCAAGCGCGAGCACAGCACCCTCTGGTTCCCCGAGGGCTTTGCACTACACAAGGATGTAGCAGCTGGCCACAAGGGCCGGCGTGAACCTGTGGGTCAAGATGCACTGGGCATGAAGTAAGGACCCTGTTTTCTCCTTGCCTCTGCTTGTGGGGACCCTGGACTCCACTTTGGTCTGACTCTGACCTCTGACCCCATCTTCACCTTACTTTAGACTCTGTCTGGTACTCCAGTGTTCAGTCTCTTGACCCCAGATTCCTGACCTCTGATTTTATTTCCTACATCATCATTTCCTGATTCATATCCTATCTGGACAACACCCTAAACCCGTTTTTCAGATTTCCCCCTGATTCATCCTGATGTGACTGCTGACTCTATGACCTTGTCTGCCTCCCAGCCCCTCCCTGACCTCCCATCCTTATTCGCTATGATTCCCACAACCAACCCTTGCTCCAGCCTACCCTTACCTTTGACCTCACCTCTGACCCCCTTTTCACCCAACTCATGTTCATTCCTCATGATTTTTAATTCCAGTCTTAACTTTGGACCTCACCTCCAACTTGACCTCTCTCTCAAGACCTCAGACCCCATTCTGAATGTAACATTTCCCTGTGACTCCATGACTCCTGACCCTTCACCACAATCTTTTCAATCCTGCTACCTACCGTACTCAATAGGAGGGTAACTCCAGCTGCATGACCTCTGACATCATCTTCTATAACCCCTGTGGCATGCCTGTGACCCTCATCTCTCCCATAACCTATTGCTCTGACCCCTGACCCCACTCCTGTCTCTTCTCTGATTCCACCTTACGACTCTGGCTGCCAGCCAGCATAGTCCCTGACTATACTCCTTGCAACCTTTTTTTTTTTTTTTTTTTGGTACCGGGGATTGAACTCAGGGGCACTCGACCACTGGGCCACATCCCCAGCCCTTTTTTTTTTGTATTTTATTTAGAGACAGGGTCTCACTGAGTTGCTAAGTGCCTCGCCATGGCTGAGGCTGGCTTTGAACTCGCGATCCTCCTGCCTCAGCCTCCCAAGTACTGGGATTACAGGCGTGCGCCACCGTGCCCGGCTTACTCCTTGCAACCTTGACTTTCTCTCCCTCCCTCCCTTCCTCCCTCATTGAAATCTGTATCTTGGCCCTCCCCCTGCACCCAATCTCAACTCCAGACCCCTGACCTTGCTTCTATGACATCTGCTCTGACCATATTCAAATCTTCCTCCCAGGCCGAATGCCTCCAGTGTTCTTTCTTAGGTTTTCTTTCCATTGGTCCTACAGGAACATGGCCAAGAGTGAGAGTCTGATGGGGGAGGTGGCCACAGACTGGATGGACACAGAGTGCCCAGAGGCCAAGCGACTGAAGGTGCTGCCCCTTTCCTCTCCCCCTGCCCCTGGGGTCTGGGATGGGGACCCAATCATTAGTGGTAGAGCACAGGGGAGTCTCTGCTCTCCCTCCCTCCTCAGCTCCAGAGAATAGCCATAGTTCTGTGACCTCATTTTCTCCTTGGTGTGGCTCTGTGCTCTGGGAGGAAGGAGAGATTGGTCATGGGGCCCACAGGGTTCTCCAGGTGGAAGGAAGCACTCCTCCACCCTGCCCTTCCTCAACCAGGTTCCTGCTCCCAGGCCAGCCTGGGGTCATCCCAAAGAGATGCCCTGACCCAGGTAGCAAGTCTGCTTTCTCTCTGTTGGTTCTAACCTTGTCCAGAGTCCCCAACATAAATGTATATCCAGCTGGCCCTAAGCATTATTTCATGTCCTGGAGCATCTCATGTGCTCTCTATTAGTCAGCTCAGACTGTGTCCTAGTCCATTTTCTATTCAGTCCAAAGCAGGATAATGTATATTTAAAAAAAGAGGTTTATTTGGCTCACAGTTTTGGAGGCTGAAAGTTGAAGATTTGGGCCACTCCATGGGATTGGTCTCTGATGAGAATCTCATGGTAGATGGCAATACTGTATCAGGAGTTCATGTGGGAAAGATCAGATGGTGAGACAGGAAGCCAGAGAGAAATTCAAGGGCAAGACTCACTCTTTTATAACTCAGTTCCCATTCAAAGGAACTGACTGGGTCCCTTGAGAACTACATTAATCCCTTTCAAGGGCAGTCCTCCCAGTACTAATCATCTCCCCTGAGGCTCCACCTCTTAAAGGTTCTACCACCACTAAATAGCACTGCATTGAGGACCAAGCTTCTAGCACATGAACCTTTGGATAACCTTAAATCATATCCAAACCATAGCAACCTGCCATAACATTATATCATAGACTGGGTGGTTCCAATAACAGAAATGTACTTTCTCAGAGTTTTGGAGGCTATCAGGGTTGGTTCCTGGTGAGGGGTCTCTTTCTGGCTTGTGGACAGTCACTTGTTTTCACCACCCATTCACTCCTTTCCCAGATAAATACCAATTTTGTAGGCTTAATGGTGGTCCTCCACCCCTGTGTTTCTTTTACCAGGGGTTTGTAGTTTCCAGAGTATAAGTTTTGAGCTTCTCTTTTTAATTTTTTTTTTTTTCCACTGGGGATTGAACTCAGGGGCACTCGACCACTGGGCCACATCCCCAGCCCTTTTTTGTATTTTATTAGAGACAGGGTCTCACTGAGTTGCTAAGTGCCTTGCCATTGCTGAGGCTGGCTTTGAACTTGCGATCCTCCTGCCTCAGCCTCCCAAGTGCTGGGATGACAGGCGTGCGCCACCGCACCCAACTTAAATTTAATTCTGAATATTTAGTTCTTGTTGCTATTGTCAGTGTGATTGCTCTCTTAATTTAATTTTCATTGTGTTTGAGTCTGGGTGCTGGCAGGTACTGTGCTCTATGCCTCTTTGTGTATGTAATACCCATTTTGGGTTCCCAGCCTTTCCCTTCTTCCAACCTGGATTGAAATTGCATTTCTTCCTCTCATTAGCTCCCTGAGCTCCAGGGCATTTATTTTTTTCCAGGGCCGTGTGTACATCTCCATCAGTGAAATATGTGGGAATGCCAGCCCCATTCCTGGTAGTGTTTCTCCCCACCTCCAAAGGGTGAGGTCTGAGAACCTGGTCCCTGTTCCTCCAGGTAGAAGAGCCTGGTATGGGGGCTGAGGAGCCTGTGGATTGTCGCCAGTGGACCCAACACCACCTGGTTGCCGCTGACATCCGTGTGGCACCAGCCATGGCACTGACACCACCGCAGGGAGATGCAGATGCTGATGGCATGGATGTCAACGTGCGTGGCCCAGGTCAGCCACCTCCCAGAGGAGGCCTTTCATCTGTCCTACATTGGAGAGGTTACATCTGGGTCTGTTATCTGGGGAATGTCTGGGCTTTCTGTGTGTGTGTGTGTGTGTGTGTGTGAATTGAGATTCTTGGTTGCACATAATAAAAGCCCAACTCAAACTAACTTAAGTAGATGAAGGCATTTACTGCCATGTAACTGGAAGTAGTGGGCACATTTGGATTCTGGACTCAGTATCCCACTCTCCATGCCTTAGCTCCTGCCTTACAAAACCTTCCTTAAGTGCTCCAGCAAAAGTCTCAGAATGCCTTCTGATTGGAAGGACTATGGTCACATGCTCATCTTTGAACCAATAAGTGTGGTCAGGGGGCTGGAATATGCAGATTGACTAGTCCTGGTCCATTTGCTTGTCCTTGAGCCAGGGAAGGAGATTGACCTCTAGTCAGGGGTTGAGACTGGATGCAAATGACTTCTTAAGGAAAACCAGGGAAAAAGCTCATGTAGGGTGTAGCAGGTCCTGTTGTCCAGATCCTCTTGGATCAATCTTTGCCACATTTCAGAGTATTCCTTTTCCAGCTTTATTTTGTTTTTACTCCAAATAGCTTGTACCTGTTGCTCTCTTGAAGTCCCCCATGCTACTGGGGCCAGAGTGTCTGGGATTTTTTTGTCCTTGAGGGTGGCTCTTAGTTGGTGGATGCAGGAGTATGGAAGGCTCATTTATCTTGAACTGGATTACAACTCTGGGGTACAGTTAACTTTAGAGTCCCCTATGGGATCAGACTGGAAACCCTGCTAGGATTTGCCTGAGCTTGTGCTTGCTGGACCTCCTCTGTCCCCTGTCCTGTATCCCTGACTTGCTAGGAGCCCTTCTGTGATCAATCACGTGCCCATGAGTCCTCTTCCTGGGGGTGGGTGTGCAAATGACAGGATTTGCCACTTTCTTGTCCTCCTATGTGTCCCGCTTACTCCTAATACAGTGCCATTGGTATTATCCCCTGGAAAGGCCTTGTGCCTTTGTGACATGCTCTGGTCCCCACAGATGGTTTCACCCCGCTCATGCTGGCCTCCTTCTGCGGGGGGGCCCTGGAGCCAATGCCGACCGAGGAGGATGAGGCTGATGACACATCAGCCAGCATCATCTCAGACCTGATCTGCCAGGGGGCGCAGCTCGGGGCTCGGACTGACCGTACAGGCGAGACGGCTCTACACCTGGCTGCCCGCTATGCCCGGGCAGACGCGGCCAAGCGGCTACTGGATGCTGGGGCAGACACTAATGCCCAGGACCACTCGGGTCGCACCCCTTTGCACACGGCGGTCACTGCCGACGCCCAGGGTGTATTCCAGGTGAGACAGGTCCACCTCTTTGGACATCAGAGCTGGGGTGGGCATCAGACGCATATGTGTTTGAGCCTTGGTTCTTTCTTTCAGAGCTTGTTTTTCTCATTTGGAAAATGGGAGCTGGGTGCCATGGCTCATGCCTATTATCTCAGCTACTCAGGAGGCTGAGGCAGGAGGATCACAAGTTCGAGATAGCTTAACCAGACCCTATCTCCAAAAGGAAAATGGGACTAGGGCTGTAGCTTAGTGGTAACATGCTTGGCCCACATGAGAGAGGCCCTGGCTCCTAACCCGAGCAACACAGAAAAACAACAAGAACAAAAAAAAAGGTGCAGCTAGGTGGGGATCTACCTGAGTACAGTGTCTGGCAAGGGCAGATGGTGTCTGAATTAAGATCTTTCCACTTCAGGATGTTATAGTTGTGTATCTATACAACTGTTCTATTTAATTAGTTACATGAAATAGTCAGCACTTTTTGTTTTCCCTTTGCAGGGCTGGGGATCCAACCTAGAGCCTTGCCCATGCTAGGAAATCACTCATCACTGAGCTACATCCCAGCCCAATACAATTATTAAATAGGCTTTGTGAATGAGGCACAGTGTCATACGCCTGTAATCCCAATGACTTGGAGGCTGAGGCAGGAGGATCACAAGTTCAAGGCTGGCCTCAGCAATTCAGTGAGACCCTATCTCAAAATAAAAAAGGCTGGGGATGTAGTTCTTTGGTAGAGCACCCATGGGTTCAATCCCCAGTACTTGGGGAAAAGAAAATAGGCTTTTTTTTAGATAATATTACCTAATTGTAGGCTAATGTGTAACGTGTTCTGAGTACTTTAAGGTGCTCAGAGGTGGGCTAGGCTAAACCCTGATGTGTGATAGTGTAGGTGTATTACATTTGTTTTCAATTTAGGGTATTTTCAATTTCCAATAGATTTATCAGGCTATAACTCCACTGTAAATCAAGGAGCATCTGTAGCTTGATTCTGGAAGAGTGGAGGTTGAGGACCTCTGCTGGGGGCCGCAGGGCTTAGGGGTGCTCCTGAGCCTTCCATTCCTGCTATGGCTTCCCTGCGGCATCTTCTCTTTTCTTCTTCTTTTTTTTTTTTTTAAATATTTATTTATTTGCTTTAGTTGTACACAATGCGTTTATTATTATTATTATTTTTTTTTTTACGTGGTGCTGAGGATCGAACCCGGGCTGCGCACGTGCTAGGCCAGCGCTCTACCGCTGAGCCACAACCCCAGCCCTCAGCATCTTCTCTTTTCTAGATTCTCATCCGGAACCGCTCCACAGACCTGGATGCCCGCATGGCGGATGGCTCCACTGCACTGATCCTGGCGGCCCGCCTGGCCGTGGAGGGCATGGTGGAAGAACTCATTGCCAGCCACGCCGATGTCAATGCTGTGGATGAGCTAGGTAGGCTGGCAGGCTGGCTGCAGAAGCGATGGGTGCGGCTGGGAGGATGTCCCCTGGGCCCTGACTGTTGATGTGAGTTCGCAGCCATGTCACTAAAGCTCATGCACACATAACCTGGCTCTCACAAGAACTTAACACACTTTTGCAAGTTTCTTAGGGCTTCTCAGGGGTTTAAAAAATGGTGTGTTTCTCCAGGACTCTTCCAGCTGCTTTGTTAGAAGAACTCACTTTACTTCCACCTGCTGGACAGTTGTAATAAAGTTGCACACTGAACAAATTTATAATAATGGCGGCTCCCCAGAGCCTGCTTGCTGGCTCAGAGCCCAACCTGTGCTGATTCATGGAGATCTCTCTGAAGGGCCAGAGGGCTTCACACAGCTGGAGATACCTTCAGACACTCAAATATATCCTTTAGAGTAGGTGTTCTCAACCTCAGCATCATGCAGTTTGGAATGGGATAGTTGTTGGTTGTGGGGGGCCTGCCCTGTGCACTGCACGGTGTTGAGCAGCATCCCTGGCCTTGACCCCCTAGCTTCCAATTGCTATTGGACTCTCCATGTGTGACAACCAAATGTTCCCAGGGAGAAAATTGTGCTTGGTGGAGAACCACAACTCTAGAGCAGTACCGGGCAATAGCACTTTCTGTGGTGGTGGAAAGAAATGTTCTTGCCGGGCGCGGTGGCGCACGCCTGTAATCCCAGCACTTTGGGAGGCTGAGGCAGGAGGATTGTGAGTTCAAAGCCAGCCTCAGCAATGGCGAGGCACTTAGCAACTCAGTGAGACCCTGTCTCTAAATAAATTACAAAAAAGGGCTGGGGATGTGGCCCAGTGGTCGAGTGCCCCTGAGTTCAATCCCTGGTACCAAAAAAAAAAAAAAAAGAAATGTTCTTTGTGGGCACTGTCCAATATGGCAGCCACTGGCCATGTGTGGTGACTATTGATCACTTGAAATGTAGCTGGGACGAGTGAAGAATTAAATGTTCTTTTAATTAATTTAACTTTTTAAAATATATATATATTTTTTAGTTGTAGATGGACACAATACCTTCACTTATTTATCTTTATGTGGTGCTGAGGATTGAACCCAGGGCCTCACACATGCTAGGCAAGCACTCTACCCCTGCCCAGTTTTTAAAATTTTTTTTTAATTTAATATATGATTTTTTGTTTTATTTGCTTTAAAACACATACACACATATATGTACATACAAACATAGTTTTTTTTTGAGTCATAATTCACATACTGTATAATTACCCATCTAAAGATCTAAAGTATGAACTTTGGGCTGGGGACCTATCTCAGTGGTAGAGGGATTGCCCAACATGTGGGAGGCCTTGGGCTCTATCCCCAGCACTGAAAAAAAAAAAAAAAAAAAAAAAAAAAAAAAAGTATGATATTCAAAGGCTTTTTTTTTTATCTTTTTTTTTTTTTTACTCTACTGGAGATTGTAAAAATCATTGTATTTTTGCATAATCACAGAGTTGTGCAACTATTGCCAAAATCAATTTTTGGAATATTTTCATCACCTGTAAAAGAAACTCTCACCCCTAAGCAACATTTGCCAATCCCTCCTGTCTCCAGCTCTGAGCAGCCATTATGCACTTTCTCTGTGGATTGTCCTGTTTTGGACCTCTCATATCAATGGAATCGTATGCCATGTGGCCTTTTGTGTCTGGCTTCATACACTCAGCCTCGTTTTTGAGCTTCATCTACTTGGTAGCATGTGACAATGCTTCTTTTTTCTTTTCTTTTTATTTAATTAATTTGTGGTACTAGAATTGAGCCTAAGACCTCATATATGCCTGGCAAGCACTCTGCCACTGAGCCACATCCCCAGCCCTTGTTTTTATGGCTGAATAATATTCCACAGTATGGCTGGACCACTTATCCATTTATCCACTGATGGGCATTTGGGTTGTTTGTACTTTTTGGCCATTATGAATCATGCTTCTGTGAACATTCAAGTACAAGTTTTTGTGTAGAGTATGTTTTCCTTTCTCTTGGGTACATCCCTAGGAGTGGAATTTTTAGGTCATATGGTAAGAGACTGTTTTTTCACAGCAATTGCTCCATTGTGCAATTCCACCAGTGGCATATGCGGGTCCTGATATCTCCACGCCTTTGACAATGCAATCCTCCTGCTTCAGCCTCCTGAGTAACTGGGACTCCAGGCATGTGCCACCTTGTCTAGCTTTTTCTGTCTTTCTGATTATAGCCTCCTAGTGAGGATAAAGTGGATAGCCCTCTGGTGGCTAATGATGTTGAGCATCTTTTCATGTGCTCATTAGCCATTTGTATATCTTCTTTGGAGAAATGTTTATGGAGAGCCTTTGCCTGCCTCTCCCCTTTTTTTAGTGAGATCTTATTTTTTTTCAGTGCTGGGGATTGAACATCATGCACGTTAGATAAGCCCTCAACCACTGAGCTACACTCTGAGCTCTAGGGTTGTCTTTTTGTGTGGTACGGGGGATTGTGTGGTGCCCAGGGGCACTCTACTACTGAGCCACACCCTCAGCCCTTTTTTATTTTTCATTTTGAAACAAGGTCTCACTAAAATGCTGAGACTAACTTAGAACTTTTTTCTTTCTTTCTTGTTTTTGGTACCAGGGATTGAACTCAGGGGCACTCGACCACTGGGCCACATCCCCAGCCCTTTTTTGTATTTTATTTAGAGACAGGGTCTCACTGAGTTGCTAAGTGCCTTGCTATTGCTGAGGCTGGCTTTGAACTCGTGATCCTCCTGCCTCAGCCTCCCAAGTGCTGGGATTACAGGCGTGCGCCACCGCGCCCGGCTTTCTTTTTTTTTTTTTTTTTTTTTGGTACCGGAGATTGAACTCAGGGGCACTTGACCACTGGGCCACATCCCCAGCCCTTTTTTGTATTTTATTAGAAGCAGGGTCTCACTGAGTTACTAAGTGCCTCGCCATTGCTGAGGCTGGCTTTGAACTCGCGATCCTCCTGCCTCAGCCTCCCAAAGTGCTGGGATTACAGGCGTGTGCCACCGCGCCCGGCTATCTTTTTATTTTCTTGATGTTGTTCTTGATGGTGTCCTTGGAAGCACAACAATAGATAAATTGTATATATACTTGTTGCTTGTGTGTTTGGCGTTAAGTCTAAGAATCCTTTGCTTAATTCAAGGCCGTGAAAATCTACTCCCTTGTTTTCTTCTAGAGGTTTTATAGTGTGAGCTCTTATATTTAGATCTCTGGTTTGTTTTGAGTTAGCTTTGTGTATGGTGTGAGGTAGAGGTCAAACTTCATTTTTTTGCATAGCTAGATCCAGTTGTTTCAGCACCATTAGTTGAAAAGACAGTTCTTCTCATTAAATGGTCTTAGCACCTACTTTATTGAATTTTCATTAGTTTGAATGTGAAGGTCCACATGTGACTGGTGGTGACTGCATTGGACAGCACAGCTCTAGGTTCAACAGAGTTAGGTCCACACGGCACCTCTTTACATATGAAGAGCCATGTGGGTGTGTGCACACAGTGTGCCCCTTAGTCACATGCAGCTCTCTCTACACACATGAACCCAAACACAGGTACCAAAGCACTTGCAGCAGCCTCTCATCCTCCTGCCCCCTGCCAGGCCATCTTCTAGATACCTCCTGCCCACTTATGATGGGGGACCTGGGACATGAGTCCTACCCTGACCCTGATCTCTTTTCCCCCTCCAGGGAAATCAGCCTTACACTGGGCTGCAGCCGTGAACAATGTGGAGGCCACCTTGGCTCTGCTAAAAAATGGAGCCAACAAGGACATGCAGGACAGTAAGGTGAGCCCAGGTCCTCAGCCCACCTGGGGTGGGGTAGGGCAGCAGCATAGCCCCCAACAGGTGGCAGAGAGGAGAGTGGGATAAAGCTGGTGGGGGCATTCACCCTGCCTGCAGCCAGTTTTCAGGGGTAGGATCTGGGGCCCAGAGGCTTCAACAGTGGTACCTACTTTATCACTCTTCTTGAGGATTCAGTGAGCTAGCGTGTTTGCAAAGTGCTTTGTGGAACCTCAATGAAAAGTAACTGTTAGGATCTTTGTTTAAAAATTCTTGTAAGGTGGTTTTATATAATCTCATTTTATAAATGAGAAAGATGGGTTTGGAGGGGTGGTGGATTCTACGCTTATTTAAAATTTTAATATTTTATTCATTATGTTTTTTTTTAACCTTTAAAAAAATTACATTAAAATATAATTTATTTTGATTACTGAGGTTTTTGGTGCTCCTCTAAGTTCTGTGCCTAAGGTGACTATCTCACCTGAGTTACCTGCTGGGTGAATGTGGTTCAAAGGAAACAACTTGCCCAGGTTCCCTCCGCATAGCTGGGATTCCAGTCCAGGTGGGACAAGCTCCAGTGTACAAACTCTTAGTTCTTAGGCTGCCCCAGAGCCCAGAGACCTTGCTGGTGTTGACCAGAGTGACCTTGACCTTGACATCTCTGGGTTCTGCCCCCTCCCCCATCCCAGGAGGAGACCCCGCTGTTCCTGGCTGCCCGGGAGGGCAGCTTCGAGGCTGCCAAGCTACTGCTGGACCACTTTGCCAACCGGGAGATCACAGACCACCTGGATAGGCTGCCACGAGATGTGGCCCAGGAGCGGCTGCACCAGGACATCGTGCGGTTGCTGGACCAGCCCAGTGGGCCGCGCAGCCCCCCTGGTCCCCATGGCTTGGGGCCCCTGCTCTGCCCTCCTGGGGCCTTTCTTCCAGGCCTCAAGGCAGCACAATCTGGAGCCAAGAAGAGCAGGAGGCCTCCCGGGAAGGCGGGGCTGGGGCCGCAAGGGGCCCGGGGCAGGGGCAAGAAGCTGACGCTGGCCTGCCCGGGTCCCCTGGCCGAGAGCTCCGTCACGCTGTCGCCGGTGGACTCCTTGGACTCCCCGCGGCCCTTCGGTGGGCCCCCTGCTTCCCCTGGAGGCTTCCCCCTTGAGGGTCCCTACGCGACCGCCACAGCCACCGCAGTGTCCTTGGCGCAGCTTGGTGGCGCAGGCCGGGCAGGTCCCCTCGGGCGCCAGCCTCCTGGAGGCTGCGTGCTCAGCCTGGGTCTGCTGAACCCTGTGGCTGTCCCCCTCGACTGGGCCCGACTGCCTCCACCTGCTCCCCCTGGGCCCTCATTCCTGCTGCCCCTTGCACCAGGACCCCAAATGCTCAATCCTGGGACCCCCGTCTCTCCCCAGGAGCGTCCCCCGCCCTACCTGGCAGCCCCAGGACATGGCGAGGAATACCCGGCAGCGGGAGCCCACAGCAGTCCCCCAAAGGCTCGCTTCCTGCGTGTCCCCAGTGAACACCCTTACCTGACCCCATCCCCAGAGTCCCCGGAGCACTGGGCCAGCCCTTCTCCCCCCTCCCTCTCGGACTGGTCCGATTCTACACCCAGCCCTGCCACTGCCACGGGGACCACTGCCACAGCTGCTGGGGCGCTGCCTGCCCAGCCACATCCCTTGTCTGTCCCCGGCTCCCTTGCTCAGGCTCAGACCCAGCTGGGGCCCCAGCCAGAAGTCACCCCTAAGAGGCAGGTGCTGGCCTGAAACACTCCCCAGTTCCTGGATTTTGGGGAGCTGGGGGGTGTCCCCTCCTGATTCCTCCCCCCTTTAGTTTTATTCATTCTCTTCTTTTTCTCCACCAACCCTCCTGCAGTCCTGCCTTGCCCTGTGACCAAGATGGGTCATTGGCCCAGGGCCTCAGTCTTCCTTTATTTATAATGGGTGGGGGCTGACCTCCTACCCGCTCAGTCTTGCAACAAGTCTGGGACCTCCTCTTGCCCCTTCTCTCTGCTCCTCCAGTTTCCTCTTCCCTCCTCATTTTCTCACACTCTGACACGAGTGAATTATAAGTTTTTCCTTTTTTTTTTTTTTTTTTTTTTTTTTACATTTTGTATAGAAACAAATTCATTTAAACAAACTTATTATTATTATTATTTTTTACAAAGTATATATATGGAGACACTCCCTCCCCCCTGCGAATCCCCCAGTGCCCCTGTGGGGCTGAGTCTGTGGGCCCATTCGGCCAAGCTGGATTCTGTGTACCGAGTACACAGGCATGACTGGGATCCCGTGTACTGAGTACACGACCCTGGTATGTACCAAGTAGGCACCCTTGGGCGCACCCTCTGGGGCCAGGGGTCAGGGGAGACTTGGGAGCCTCCTCCCCACCCCTCCTCCCTCACTTCACTGCATTCCAGATGAGACTTGTCCTGTAGCCTTGCTGGGGAAGGGCCCTTCTGGCCTGAGCCCCCCTCCAGGCCTCCCACCCTCCCAGAGTTTGGGCCATATCCCTTTGGGACCTGGGGGGAGCTGGTAGAAAATGGGGGCCAGGGGAGATGCGTGCATTCTACTCTGTCTCCCCATAAATATGGGACTGCACGCAGGAGAGAGGAGCTACTTGGGTGGCACCTCCTCCTGGTACTCCCCTGGCCCAGGCTCATGGCAAAATAGAAGTATTTTTAGGCTATTTTTGTAATATGGCTTGTGTAGCTGAATTCAGGCCCTGCATTGTACAGCCCCATTTCCCCCACCGCCTAATAAAGGAATAGTTAACTCTCAGTGTCATTGGTCTGTGTCTAGGTGAGGTGGGGCGTGGTGGTGGCTGGGCTCTCGTCTTCTCAGGGATAACCTGAGCTCCCAACTTGGGCTAAACCTATTTGGCTTCCTTGGCTGCTCATGCTGTCTGTCTCTTTTGGCAGGTGACTGCACGGATTGGATCAGGGTGGTTACCTGACTTAAGTTGAGCCAGATTTCCTTGTTCAAGAACTTTCTATAATGGAGATGCTAAGTAAACTGTCTGTAAGTGGGACTTAACAAGGTCACAGGCAGATTAAGAAATACTTCCTAATACTTGGTTGCCAATTTGAGGCAGTGGGTATTCTACCCTCCTGACCCCATGGTGCTGGGGATGGCACCTAGGGTCTCAGGCACACTAGGCAAGTGCTCTACCACTGAACAACATCCCCTGCCTTGGTGCCATGGTTTCTGAGGAGCAGCCGGTAGGCACCATGATGAAGGTAATGTGCGGGGAGAATCAACTGAGAGCTCAGTTGGCTCCCTAAGGCTGGAGGCAGTATCTCAGATCCAGACACAATACTGATTTCACTTAATTGAGCCTTCATTCATTCCATTGAAATCAGCAGGTACGCATTAATTGCTATGTAAGTGCCGGATGCTCTCTATGACTGTCACCTTGACTTCATGCTGTGGAGTTCTGAAGATATCCCTGTGTACATGTAATAAATACTCATTTTTACATATGATAGCTTGAGTGAGTTTCTTTTGTTTTCTTCTTTCTCCCCCCCACTTCCCTCTCTCTCTCTTTCTTCTTTTCCTCTCCCTTCCCCCTCTCTGAGCTACATCACCACGCCCCCCCTTTTTTTTTTTGTGTGGTACCAGGGATTAAACTCAGGGGCACTCATCCACTGGGTCACATCCCCAGCCCTTTGTTTGTATTTTATTTAGAGACAGGGTCTCACTGAGTTGCTAAGTGCCTCGCCATTGCTGAGGCTGGCTTTGAACTTGCGATCCTCCTGCCTCAGCCTCCCAAAGTGCTGGGATTACAGGCGTGCGCCAACCCGCCCGGCTCACCATCCCCCCCCTTTTTTTAATATTTATTTATTTACTTTAGTTGTACACAATGCAATGCATTTTATGTCTTACGTAGTGCTGAGGATCGAACCCGGGCCGCGCATGTGCGAGGCAAGCGCTCTGCCGCTGAGCCACAACCCCAGCCCTCACCATCCCTTTTTATCTTTGCTTCGACACAGGATTATAGGTGTGCACCAACTGTGCCCAGCTTGAGTGGGTTTCTGTTTCTTGCAACAAACTCCAAGACAAGTTGTGTTTAAGGCTCCCTAGGAAAGTGCTGTAGTTTGGATCTGAACACGTGCTAGGCGAGTGCTCTACTGCTGAGCCACAACCCCAGCCCTAACGTAGGGTTTCTTATTTTTTTCTTTTTGTTTTTGTAGGGTTTCTTCTTCTTCTTCTTTTAAAATAATATTTAGTTATTTTGCTTTAGTTGTACACAATGTATTTATTTTTACGTAGTGCTAAGGATCGAACCTGGGCTGCGCACGTGCTAGACCAGTGCTCTACTGTTTAAGGCTTAGTCCCCAGTCCATGGTACTATTGGGAGGTGGTGAAACCTTCAAGAGTGGGCCTAGTGGAGGGAAAGTGGGATCATGGGTGTGCCCTGGAGGAGGATATTGGGACCCTGGCCTCTCCTTTATTTCTTTTTTTTTTTTGTACTAAGGATCAGACCCAGGGGTACTTAACCACTGGGCCACATCCCCAGCCCCCCCCCCCCAACTTTTTTTTTGGTACCAGGGATTGAACTCAGGGGCACTCGACCACTGGGCCACATCCCCAGCCCTTTTTTGTATTTTATTAGAGACAGGGTCTCACTGAGTTGCTAATGCCTCGCCATTGCTGAGGCTGGTTTTGAATTTGTGATCCTCCTGTCTCAGCCTCCCAAGTGCTGGGACTACCACTGTGCCCAGCTTGCTAATTCCTTTTTAAAATAATTTTAAAAATTTATTTTGTTTTAATTAGTTATACATGGCAGTAGAATGCATTTATGCACTTTGATATACACAGATATAATTTCTCATTTTTCTGAGTGTACATGTTGCAGAAGCATATTGGTCATGTAGTCATGTGTATACATACAGTAATAATGTCTTATTCCACTATCTTTCCCATACCCACATCCCCTCCCTACCCTCACATCACTTCCCTCTACCTAATCTGAGGTAACGCTATTCTTCCCTAATGCTCCCCCCCGCCCCCCTCCGCCCATCTTATTGTGAATTAGCATCTGTATATTAGACAAAACATTCGGCCTTTGGTTTGGTGGGACTCGCTTATTTCGCTTAGCATGATATTTTCCAACTCCAACCATTTACTGGCAAATGCCATAATTTCACTCTTCTTTAAAGCTGAGTAATATTCCATTGAGTATATATACCACATTTTCTTTATCCATTCATCTATTGAGGGACACCTAGATTGGTTCCATTGTCTAGCTATTGTGAGTTGAGCTGCTGTAAACATTGATGTGGCTGCATCACTATAGCATGCCGATTTTAAGTCCTTTGGGTATAAACCAAGGAGTGGGACAGCTGGGTCAAATGGTGATTCCATTCCCAGTTTTCTGAGGAATCTCCATACTGCTTTCCATAGTGGTAGCACCAATTTGCAGTCCCACCACTATGCTAATTTCTGTTACTGGGGGTGGGATACTTTTAGAGATGATCAGGTTTGTGAGATGAATTCTGTGGAAGCAACAAATTAACATCCACTCCACTTTCCTCTTCCTTTGGCTAAGACTTTGGAGATGCAACAGTCTTTTCTATTTTTTGTCTCAAGTTTATTTTATGTTCTGTTTATCTAACTGCTACATATTTATTGGGCTCCTTCTGTAACAAGTCCTGGGCAAGTTGTTGAAAATAAAATGATGAATTACCCAGGGCCCCGTCTCTACTCTGATGGTTTTGACGCTAGTCGGGGGGCGCTATAGGAGATGCCCATTATGTTCCCTTGGAGCTTACCATTCTAGTTCATGCTGGCCGTGTCTGGCTGTAAACACTTGAGATTTCCACCTGGCGACTTTCTTTTGTGTGATGTAAGAATAAGCCTCGACAAATGAGGGAAGGGTGGGAGTTGGTGGATACATACCTCAGCTTCCTCACCCCTCTTTCTGGGGGAAATTCTGAGGTAGGATCCACAATTTTTTAAAATATTTGTTTATTTACTTTAGTTGTACACAATGCAATTACATTTATGTTTACGTGGTGCTGAGGATCGAACTCGGGCCGCGCACGTGCGAGGCGGGCGCTCTGCCGCTGAGCCACAACCCCAGCCCCAGGATCCACAATTTTTCTAAGGCTGCCCATTGGGATTGAGCTCCACTTACCCAGGGCAGCACCTGCTCTTCCTCATTCTGGAGCTCTCTGGAATGATCTCTCTATTCAGAATTTCGGACACTTGACTCCTTGGCTGGAGAGAAGCCCATCTTAGCTGTGTGTGTGTGAGTAGGTACCTGGGAGTGAGCGATAGCTAAAATACCTATTGGAGCTTAAGAAAGTCTGGGGGGCTGGGATTGTGGCTCAGCGGTAGAGCTCTCGCCTAGCACATGGGAGGCCCTGGGTTCAATCCTCAGCACCACATAAAAAAATAAATAAATGAAGTAAAGGTATTGTTTCCAACTACAACTAAAAAATAATAAAAATAAAAAAAGAAAGTCTGGGGATCCTTCTTTTTGAAGGCCATAGAAATGAGGAGAAAGTCACTCTCCCTGTCTATTTCTCCACTGTATCTTTCAACCCTGGCTTTATGAAACAGGGCCTTGGAGAAGAGTGCCCCACAGAGGGGGCCCACCTTTTGTACTAGGTAGAGATGACTTAGTTGTTAGCACCTGTGAGATGCACCTTGACCCCACACCTGGGGCTCCCAGGAATGGTTCCAGAGGGGTGCCAGGGAGCGGGCTGGAAGCCTGCCTGCCATCATGGTCAGGGAAAATGAGCTAGTGGGATTCAAGGTTTCAGTGCCTGTGACTTCATCAGTACCCCCACAGTTGGAAGGTTTGGGGACTTTGGATTTGATGTCCCAATCGGATTTTTTTTTTTTTTTTTTTTTTTTTTTTTTTGGTCCTGGGGATTGAACTCAGGGGCTCTCAACCACTGGGCCACATCCCCAGCCCTTTTTTGTATTTTATTAGAGACAGGGTCCCACTGAGTTGCTAAGTGCCTCGCCATTGCTGAGGCTGGCTTTGAACTCGCGATCCTCCTGCCTCAGTCTCCCAAGTGCTGGGATTACAGGCGTGCACCACCGCGCCTGGCGGCTTTTTTTTTTTTTTTTTTTTTAATTTGTTCTAATTAGTTATACATGACAGCAGAGTGCATTTCAATTCATTGCACACAAATGGAGCACAACTTTTCATTTCACTGATTGTACACGATGTAGAGTCACACCAAATGTGCAGTCATACGTGTACCTAGGGTGATGATGTCCGTCTCTTTCCACCATCTTTCCTGCCCCCATTACTTCCCCTCCCGCCTCTCCCCTTTGCCCAAATTTCCTCCATTCTTCCCACGCGCCCCACCCCGTTATGGATCAGCATCCATTTATCAGAGAGAACATTCGGCCTTTGGATTTTGGGGACTGGCTTACTTCACTTAGCATGATTTACCCGCAACTGCCATAATTTTATTCTCTTTTAATGCTGAGTAACATTCAATTAGAAACTCCAGTTGGCTTTTTCACTGCGAGGACAACGACGGAGCAGCTGAGTGGCTGCCATTTGCCCTCCAGATCTTCCCTCCACCTTCTCCACTCTGTTCTGTGCCCCAGAGGAGGATGGTGGTGGTGGTGATGGGGCACAGCAAGCAACTCCCTTGCTCTCTGACGCCCACTTGGCATTGGCCAATGGGAGGCACAGGTGGGAGATTAGAGGACAAGAGGTATTTATTTATCTTGACATGGAGTCTTGTTATGTTGCCCGGGCTAGCCTCAAACTCCTCAGATCAAGGGATCTTGCTGCTTAGACTCTGAGTAGCTGGCACTACAGGTAGACACCACAGCACCTGGTTTATGAAATGTATTTATGAAATATATTAATTTCTCTAGCTCCCTGCAGGGGAAATAAATACATTTATTGATCTTCATTCAGCTACCTTCTCTGCATTGGAGTCATTTCCCCTCTTCTTGGCTCTTCTCAAAGTATGGCTATTCCCTGACCGTGTCTCGTTAATATAGCATATTCTCTTTTATTTTTTCATTTTTTTTTTTTTTTGGTACCAGGGATTGAACTCAGGGGCACTCGACCACTGGGCCACATACCCAGCCCTTTTTTTTGTATTTTATTAGAGACAGGGTCTCACTGAGTTGCTAAGTGCCTTGCCATTGCTGAGGCTGGCTTTGAACTCGCGATCCACCTGTCTCAGCCTCCCAAGTACTGGGATTACAGGCGTGTGCCACCGTGCCTGGCTTTTTTCATCTATTTTTATCTATCAATCTTCATCATCATCAAACATATATTTCTATATAATCATCATCAGCAGCATCAAAAATTATCTTCTGTCTTTGTTTCTTTCTACTTTTCTATCTTTTTTGTTTCTCATTTTTAATTTTTTTTTCAGCATGGAGACCAGAATTCAGTAGTGCTCTACCACTGAGCTACATCCATAGCCCTTTTTGTTTTTTTTTTTTTTTTTTTTTTTTTTTTTTTTGGTCCTGGGGATTGAACTCAGGGGCTCTCAACCACTGGGCCACATCCCCAGCCCTTTTTTGTATTTTATTAGAGACAGGGTCCCACTGAGTTGCTAAGTGCCTCGCCATTGCTGAGGCTGGCTTTGAACTCGCGATCCTCCTGCCTCAGTCTCCCAAGTGCTGGGATTACAGGCGTGCACCACCGCGCCTGGCGGCTTTTTTTTTTTTTTTTTTTTAATTTGTTCTAATTAGTTATACATGACAGCAGAGTGCATTTCAATTCATTGCACACAAATGGAGCACAACTTTTCATTTCACTGATTGTACACGATGTAGAGTCACACCAAATGTGCAGTCATACGTGTACCTAGGGTGATGATGTCCGTCTCTTTCCACCATCTTTCCTGCCCCCATTACTTCCCCTCCCGCCTCTCCCCTTTGCCCAAATTTCCTCCATTCTTCCCACGCGCCCCACCCCGTTATGGATCAGCATCCATTTATCAGAGAGAACATTCGGCCTTTGGATTTTGGGGACTGGCTTACTTCACTTAGCATGATTTACCCGCAACTGCCATAATTTTATTCTCTTTTTAATGCTGAGTAACATTCAATTAGAAACTCCAGTTGGCTTTTTCACTGCGAGGACAACGACGGAGCAGCTGAGTGGCTGCCATTTGCCCTCCAGATCTTCCCTCCACCTTCTCCACTCTGTTTTGCCCCAGAGGAGGATGGTGGTGGTGGTGATGGGGCACAGCAAGCAACTCCCTTGCTCTCTGACGCCCACTTGGCATTGGCCAATGGGAGGCACAGGTGGGAGATTAGAGGACAAGAGGTATTTATTTATCTTGACATGGAGTCTTGTTATGTTGCCCGGGCTAGCCTCAAACTCCTCAGATCAAGGGATCTTGCTGCTTAGACTCTGAGTAGCTGGCACTACAGGTAGACACCACAGCACCTGGTTTATGAAATGTATTTATGAAATATATTAATTTCTCTAGCTCCCTGCAGGGGAAATAAATACATTTATTGATCTTCATTCAGCTACCTTCTCTGCATTGGAGTCATTTCCCCTCTTCTTGGCTCTTCTCAAAGTATGGCTATTCCCTGACCGTGTCTCGTTAATATAGCATATTCTCTTTTATTTTTTCATTTTTTTTTTTTTTTTTTTGGTACCAGGGATTGAACTCAGGGGCACACTCGACCACTGGGCCACATACCCAGCCCTTTTTTTTGTATTTTATTAGAGACAGGGTCTCACTGAGTTGCTAAGTGCCTTGCCATTGCTGAGGCTGGCTTTGAACTCGCGATCCTCCTGTCTCAGCCTCCCAAGTACTGGGATTACAGGCGTGTGCCACCGTGCCTGGCTTTTTTTCATCTATTTTTATCTATCAATCTTCATCATCATCAAACATATATTTCTATATAATCATCATCAGCAGCATCAAAAATTATCTTCTGTCTTTGTTTCTTTCTACTTTTCTATCTTTTTTGTTTCTCATTTTTAATTTTTTTTTCAGCATGGAGACCAGAATTCAGTAGTGCTCTACCACTGAGCTACATCCATAGCCAGGGGCACTCGACCCACTGGGCCACATCCCCAGCCCTTTTTTTTTTTTATTAGAGAGACAGGGTTCACTGAGTAGCTAGACATTGCTGAGGCTGGCTTTGAACTCGCGATCCTCCTGCCTAAATGCTGGGATTACAGGCAGCACCACCACGCCCAGCTCCTGTTTTTTACTTTGAGACCTCAAATTTCCAGGTGGGCCTCAAACTTACATTCTCCTGCCTCAGCCTCTGAGTAGCTGGGATTATAGGTGTGTGCCACTGTGCCCGGCTTCTATCTCTGTCTGTCTGTCTGTCTATCTATCCATCCATCCATTTATCTATCATCTTTTTATTTATCTATTGATTTATAGTTTGCCAATGATTTTATAATCTATCATTTATCATTTATCATTTGTCATCTATCTTTTTCTATCTATTCATTCATTCATTTTTCCATACTATTTTATTGGTGCATTATAGTTGTACATAATGATGGAATTTGTTGATCCATATTCATACAGGCACACAATATAACAATATAATTTGGCCAGCATCACTTGATTCTTTTCAATTACAAATTTGATCGGCTGGGTTAAAAAAGGAGGTGATTTCATAATTACTTTTCAAAATCAAGAAGCTCAGTCCCTGCAGCTTTAAACCAGATGCCTGCTCTCATTATCACTGCAAAGCAAGCTGTACATAGGTTTGCTAGAAGTTCTACCCTGAAGGAAACAATTCTCCTAAAATTCAATGCTGCACAATATGAAATAATGCCACTGGTCTAAACCTTACACTTCAGAGTCAGGTGGGAAACTCGGAACTGAAATAACTACATTCTACCTGTCACTCTGAGCCTAGAAATGCATCCACAGGAGGTGTGTTGATGACTATGTCATTGTCATCGCAAATCATGCTGCTTCCCAGCATCTGTCATGCCAGAAAAATCTCAAGAACGGAGAAAAAAGGAACAAAGGAGATGTGTTCAGGCAAGCTGGTGTGGAGAAAGCATCTCTCTCTTTCTCTCTCGGTCTCATTTTGTTAAAAGGTGGAAAGATTTTATTTTTGAGATAAAGATGAAGCAATCATCTGAAACGAGCCTCCTCGTTTAATTTTTTTAAAAAATATTTATTTATTTACTTTAGTTGTACACAATGCAATGCATTTATGTTTACGTGGTGCTGAGGATCGAACCCGGGCCGCGCGCACGTGCGAGGCGAGCGCTCTGCCGCTGAGCCACAACCCCAGCCCCTCTAAACCTTCTTGCATGGCCTTACACCTGAGCTTTTGGGGGACATCTCACATGAAAACCATCTCACATGAAAACACACAGTCATTCCTTAATATAGAAATCCAATTCCAATCTCCTACACTTGACATGGAGACGTTAGCTTTAAACAGGGCTTCTCCCTTGGGAAGGGGAAGGTTGGGGAAGGCGGAGCTGGAGCATGATGATTGACTGTCACGAAGCCATATGTAAATATAGAAGATCAATGTAGTGGCCAGCTCGCAGCTGTCCACATCATTTTCATATTAAAAATTAGTGCATTTGGGCTGGGGATATAGCTCAGTTGGTAGAGTGCTTGTCTCACATGCACAAGGCCATGGGTTCAATCCCCGGCACCAAAAAAAAAAAAAAAAAAAAAAAAAAAAAAAATCAGTGTGTATTCAGACAGGTCAGTTGTATCTGCTAGACTGTGGGTAACATTAAGACCACCCTCTATGCTCTTTGGCACACTCTCTAGCTCCACAGATAAGTGCTCTGAGCAAGATACCCCAAGCAGTGAATATACTCCTTTCCAACAAAGACCAGGCTGTTTTTTTTTCAAGATGGCATATATTTTTGTTGTTTGTTTTGATTTAGGGATTCTGTTTTGTTTTGTTTCATTTCGACTTTTAGAGCTAAGGTACTAAGGTGGGAGCAATTTGAAGAACTCAAATTGGACTCAGTTTTCTCATTCATTCATTTTCCTGTTCAACTTTATGAGGTAAAATTAACATCTAAATGGGATCAATTTTAAGTGTAAAATTTGTCAGGTCTTGATAAATGCATGTGGCCCTATAACTACTATCAGGATCAAGTTTTCTTGTGTCTTTCTGGATTCAATATCCTCCCAAATCCCTGGCTCTGGTTATCATGGGTGTACTCTCTGTCCCTATTGTTTTGTCCAGAATTTCCAGTAAATGGAATCTTGTAGCAGATAGCCTTTTAAGTCTGGCTTTTGAGATTCTTCTGTGTTGTTACATGCAGCAGTTACTATACCATGCATACTCCTTTTTATTGCAGAAGATGGCATGTGTAATGTGTTGTACGAATATACCACAATTTCCTTACCCATTTGTCAGCTGGAGGATATTTCAGTAACTTCCTGTTTTGGATATTATAAATAAAGTTGCTATAAACATTCATGTTGGGGCTGGGGTTGTGGCTCAGCGGTAGAGCGCTCGCCTAGCACGTGCGCAGCCCGGGTTCGACCCTCAGCACCACCTAAAAATAAAGGCATTGTGTACAACTAAAACAAATAAATGAATATATATTAAAAAAAAAAAAAAAGAAATGGTCAAACTTGTTTCCCAAGTGACAGGTCATGCTACATTCCCACGGGCAATTACAATGTATGAGAATTACAGCAGCTCCACATCTTTATTAACACTTGGGATAGCGATTATTCTAAACTTTCACTATTCTAGTGATATATATTTTATTTATTTAAAAAAGTTTTTTTTTAGTTGTAGTAGTTGTAGATGGACATGATATCTTTTTATTTATTTATTTATTTAAAACTAATTTTTAGTTATATATGGACACATTATCTTTATTTTGTTTATTTATTTTTATGTGGTGCTGAGGATCGAACCCAGTGCTTCACATGTGTGAGGCAGGCATTCTGTCACTGAGCCACAACCCCAGCCCTATTCTAGTGATATATATTTAAAAAAATAAATATTTATTTATTTATTTTTCAGTACTGGGGACCAAATCAGAGGCTTTGCAGGTGCGAGGTAAGTGTCATGTAACTGAGCTAAACTCACAGCCCCTATATTGGTGATATTCTATATTCTATGTTGTATGTTTCAGTAGTTTCTCCATTTTGTTGCTGAGTAGTATTCCATGACTTTTGTTTAACCATTGGGGGACATCTGGGTTGTTTCCAATTCTTAGTGGTTGTGAATGGAACTGTTAAAATGTTTTTATGTGTGGTACTGAGGATTGAATCTAGCGCCTTGCACATGCTAGCCAAGTGTTCTACCACTGAGCTACATCCACAGCCCTTTTTATTTTTCAGTTTGAGACAGGCTCTCGTGAAGTTGCTTAGGGCCTTGCTAAGTTGCTGAGGCTGGCCTTGAACTTGTGATCCTCCTGCTTCAGTCTCCTCAGTTGCTGGGATTCCAGGCATCCACCACCACACCAGGAATAGAATACTTGGTTTTAAATTACCTTTAATGTTTTCTTCTATAAAAAGGGATGCTCTATCACTGAGCTACATCCCAGTGCCTTTTTAAATTTTAAATTTTGAAAGTGGGTCTCACAAAGTTGCCCTAGCCGGCCTTGAATTTGCAATCTTCTTGCCTTAGCTTCCCAAGTAACTGGGATTACAGCGTGCACCACTACACCCAGCTCTGCTTACCTTTTAATTATAATTTCTGTCTTTAAATCATATCTATCTTCCTGCATTTTACCATATGCAATTAAAAGTAGTCACACAACTCCTTCAATATTATCTTAGATATTTTTTCCACATGATATCCTAGTTCTTTGCACTTAAAATTTGCCTTCCACAAAACCCTTGGTTTTGTATATAATGTAGCCAAGTACTTTGTCAATTTATAATAATGTACTTTACTCCAGTTTCCTGTAATATATACCTCATTTCCTTCTGAGACCTCATCTCAGGTACATCTTTCTACCAATATCATGATCATGACGACTTAAGTAATCTCTAAGAAAATTCAGACCCGCCCTGCATTTCTTTCTTTCTCCTTTTTTTGGGGTGGGGAGGAGGGTACCCAGGCTTGAACTCAGAAGCACTCCACCACTGAGCCATATTCCCCAGCCCTATTTTGTATTTTATTCAGAAACAGGGTCTCACTGAGTAGCTTAGCGCCTCACCTTTGCTGGAGATTTTTTTCTTTTTTTCTTTCTGGAAGCTGGGAGGTCCAAGAAGCCTTAACTGGCCAGGGTCTTGTGGTTTCACCACCCCATGGCAGAAGGTGGAAGGGCAGGAAGGGGGTTGAGACTACTCCAAGGGTCACTTATTTACGTCCTTGATGTTGACATTAATCTACTCAAAAGATTAGAACTCTCCTGACCTTATCATGTCTTGAAGTTCCCACCTCTCACACTTGTTGCTTTGAGAATGAAGATTCCACCACCTGGCGCTGGGTGCTAGAGCGCTTGCCAATATACACAAGGCTTTGGGGTCCATCCCAGCACTGGAGAAGAACAAAACAAAACAAAACAAAACAACAAAATACAAACGCGTGAATCTTTGGGAGCAATATGAGAGTCGGTCCTGTTTTCCAGGTGGGAGATCTGGGTCTCAGGAAGGGCATCTGTTAATGAAAACCTAGACCCTCGCGAATCAGGCCAAGCCAGTCCTTATTTCAAAACCCCCGCAGCTGCGCGCCAGGGTCCTCTTCAGCGCCACCCTCACCTCTTTGTTGCGCAGAGTGTACACCACAGGGTTTGAGCAGCGGCGTCACCACCGTGTAGAACACAGCCACCAGGCGGTCCTGGGCGGGGTTCGCCCCAGAGTCTGGCCGCAGGTAGATGATGGAGGCGCAGCCAAAATGCACAACGACCACGGTGAGGTGCGCGGCGCAGGTGGAGAAGGCTTTGCGCCGGCCGGCGGCGGAGCGGATCCTCAGGATGGCCGCCACGATGAAGGCGTAGGACAGCAGGATGAGGAGGAAGGAGACCAGCACCACCAGCACGCTCAGGAAGAAGATGCCCAGCGCTTTTTGCGCGCTGTCTGCGCAGCTGAGCTGCAGCACCGGGGCGATGTCGCAGAAGAAGTGCTCCACGCGGTCTCCGCGACAGAAGGGCGAGGAGAAGATCATGCAGGTCTCGATTATGGCCACCAACAGTCCAGAGCAGAAAAATCAATGCTCCCAGGCAGAGGCAAACGGTGGGTCTCATGATCACCGAGTAGCGCAGGGGATGACAGATGGCCACGAACCGGTCGTAACCCATCAGGGTCAGGAGGAAGCAGTTGTTGCATCCAAGGACCAGGAAGAAGAACATCTGAGCCCGACAGCCAGAGATGGAGATGGCCTGGCTCTCCATCAGCAGGTGGGCCAGCATGTTTGGGGATGGTGACCAGCGTGTAACAGGTCTCAGAGAGGGACAGCACCGCTAGGAAGCGGTACATGGGTGTGTGGAGTGTGCGATCCACGTGGATGATGGTGATGATGGTGACGTTGCCACTGAGGGTGACCAGGTAGGTGAGGAGGAACAACGTGAAGAGTGTGGTCCTCAGGTGTGGAAGGTTGGAGAATCCCACCAGCACAAACTCTGTCACTAGCTGTGTCCCATTTGCCCCCTGCTTCTCAGGAGCCTGGGAAGAGAGGACAGAGTAAATGCAATAGAGCAGTAAGCAGTGGAGTCTGCTTGGCATCAGGTCCAGTGGGGTAGTAGAGTCATCCCTGCCTTATAAACAGGACAGACACCCAGAAATGGTAAGTCATTGGTTTTCCTGGTATCACCCAGCTGACAAGTGTCTCCTAATGGGTAAAAAATCATAGGAAGAAATAAGGAAAAGATATTTGGGATGTGGTGGGAGGAAGGCAGTAAAAACATTGTTATCTTAGTTTAAAGACCCTAGAAATGGTCCTATATAAGGATTCTAGAGTAAGAGTAAATAGTTGCTGGGCACAGTGGTGCATGCCTGTAATTCCAGTGACTCAGGAGGCTGAGACAGGAGGATCTCAAGTTCCAGGCCAGCCTCAGCAGCTTAGCAAGGCCCTGTAGGGGAAAAGAAAGGTAGATAAAAGCTGGGCATGGTGTCGCACGCCTGTAATCCCAGCACTTGGGAGGCTGAGGCAGGAGGATTGCGAGTTCAAAGCCAGCCTCAGCAATGGCGAGGCATTTAGCAACTCAGTGAGACCCTGTCTCTAATAAAATACCAAAAGGGCTGGTGATGTGGCCCAGTGGTCGAGTGCCCCTGGTACCACACACACACACACACACACACACAAAAAAAAAAAAAAAAAAAAAAAAAAAAAAAAAAAAGAAAGAAAGAAAGGTAGATAGATCATGTGGGAGATGTCCAACAAACCACAAAAGAGAAGTAGAAGGGAGACAGGCAGTGGTAACAAGGAAACAGCCTCTCGGAATCTAATGTGATCTGTGACCCTGAGAAGGCTGAGGAACACACAGCTCGCTGTTAGCCCAACCGAGGGGCGAGGGGGCTGGGATGTTCATGCCCCAACTCCCCTTAGTCATTGGTTGAATGTTTCTCCCAGCTGGTGTTGATTTCCCAGGAGGTGATTGTGTTAAGTGAAATAAGCCAGGCACAGAAAGACAAATACGACAAATACGACCTGATTTCACTCATATGTGGAGCTAAAACTATTGAATTCATACAAGCTAAGACGAAAGCTGGGTATGGTGATGCACGGCTGTTATCCCAGTGACTTGAGAGGCTGAGGCTGGAGGATTGCAAGTTCAAGGACAGCTCAGCAATTTACCAACCCTGTAGCAAAACAAAACAAAACAAAACAAAACAAAATGCTGGGCATATAGTTCAGAGGTAGATCACCCCTGGGATCAATTTCCAGTAGGGGTGGGGTGGGGGTGGGGGACTGAGAGGGCACAGAGGCTAGAATGGTGGTTGCCAGAGATGGAGGAGAGTTTTGGGGAGTTGTTGTTCAATAGGTACAAATTTCATTAGGAGGAACAATTTGAGGAGATCTATTGTATAACGTGGTGGCCACAGTGGTCTTGCAAACCCTTGAGACTGAATTGTGTGTTCTCATCACAAAAATGATAGCCATGTAAGGTATGCATATGTTAATTAGCAGAATTTGGCCATTCCACATTGCATATCTATTTCAAAACATCATGATGTACACAATAAATATATGCATTTTTACTTGTCAATTGAAATAAATATATGGTTTTTAAAAAAGAGTAAACCGGCTTAGGAGCACAGTTCTGTCTCTACCTCCTTTGAGACAGGGAAGGTGTGGAGACAGAAGGGCTGGATATTTGTGCCATCTAGTGGCATTGGGAGTGATCTGCAAACCCAGTGACCCTTGTAGGCAAAGAAAAAACTTAAATGACTATGCACCTTAAAGTATTCATCAGCAGCAGTAGGACGATGGATATTTAAATTATGACTTCATTTTTGAAAAGTTTAGCTAACATTTTCACTTTGGAAACATAAGTTTTAAATTTTAGTTCTGATGAACTAAAGTGAGTAAGATAATTGAAGATGTTAAGGAGCCTATAGATATTCTGGTTATGAAGAAAAGACAGTGAGGACCGTGGAAGGACTTAACAGGAGAAAAGGAAGTAAAGGAGGAATGCCCATTTTTCCTGAAGAGAGCACAACCAGGAAGCAGGAAGCAGGCAGCCATATGCATCTAGCTCTGGTGGGCAACTGTTTTCAGCCAGGGCTGGAGGGTAAATATTCTGGCTTTGTAGGCTGCCCAATCTTTGTTTCAGCTCAGTCATTCTAGTGTACATGCAGCTATATTATGTTATGGAAATGAGTTTCAATAAAGCTTTATTTTTATGAAAAGTCAGGGAGCTGAATTTGACAGTCATATTGTAGTTTGCTAAGCCCCGATCTAGCACAAGGATAACAGGAACATTAACTTTAGGAGGAACTCCAGTCAGATTCTCTGAGGAATTCATGTAATGAAAAACCCCAAAGCCTGACTTTTTAAAAAAAAATTTTGAGGGCTGGAGTTGTGGCTCAGCGGTAGAGCGCTCGCCTCGCACGTGCGTGGCCCGGGTTCGATCCTCAGCACCACGTAAACATAAAATGCGTTGCATTGTGTACAACTAAAGCAAATAAATATTTAAAAATTTTTTTGAAATGAGGGTCTCCTTATGTTGCCCAGACTGACCTCGAATGCCTCTGCTCCAGCGATCCACTTTGCTTCAGCCTCTTGAGTAGCTGGGACCACAGGACCATGCCTGGCTCAAAGACTGACTTTAAATGTTTTAAACTTTATTTTGCAGTACTGGGGATCAAATCCAGGGCCTCATGCATGCTGGGCCAGTTGCCTACCACTAAGCCATATCCTCAACATTTGTTTTGTTTTGGGTACTCAGGGGTACTCGACCACTGAGCCACATCCCCAGACCTATTTTTTTTTTTAATATTTATTTATTTACTTTAGTTGTACACAATGCAATGCATTTATGTTTACGTGGTGCTGAGGATCGAACCCGGGCTGCGCACGTGCGAGGCGAGCGCTCTGCCGCTGAGCCACAACCCCAGCCCTCCCCAGACCTATTTTGTATTTTATTTAGAGAAAGGGTCTCACTGAGTTGCTTACCACCTTGTCATTGCTGAGGCTGGTTTTGAACTCGTGATCTTCCTGCATCAGCCTCCCAAACCACTGGGATTATAGGCCTGCACCACCACACCAAGCTATCCTCAACATTTTTATTTTATTTTATTTTATTGTTTTTTATTTTGAGCCAAGGTCTTGCTCACTTGCACAGGCTGGCCTCAAACTTGTGATCCTCCTGTCTCAGCCTCCCAAGTAGCTGGGATTACAGGTGCGCACCACCACGACTGGCATAAATCTTCAGATAATAAAGGCAGTGATCCATAAGACCTAAACAAACACACAAAACTAAACAAAACAGAACACACAAACTAAAACTGCCAGGGCTGCCACATTTGCAGAGTTCAAATGAAGACCCAAACACCATGGGACTGAATATTTAAAGCTAAAAATAAAGCTAGTCCAGCTCACTTGTAGTCCCAGCTACTTGGGAGGCTATGACAGGAAGATTGATTGAGCCCAGGAGTTTGAGGCTAGCCTGGGAACATAAGTGAGACCTGGTCTCAAAATCGATCAATCAATCAATCAAATGATCTTGCAGTTATATAAAATATGTTCTAACTCCCTACATTGGGAAACATGTCTTTATAATAACCAAATGCCAGATTCAAATATGGGATTCCTGGTCTTTTTTTTTTCAATATTTATTTATTTGCTTTAGTTGTACACAATGCATTTGTTTTTACATGGTGCTGAGGATCGAACCCCGGCTGTGCACGTGCTAGGCGAACGCTCTACCGCTGAGCCACAACCCCAGCCCAAGGGATTCCTGGTCTTTTCAGAGGTCCACAGCAGAAGATGATGGTGGTGTGGGAAGCACCCTGAGTCTGCTCTTGACCCATGGCTTGTCCCCTTCTTTTCCCACCCCAGACTCCATCCAGCACTCCAGGGGCCTCACGTGTACCCATACAGGCAACCCCTACCATGCAATTACAGACTGTAGCCTCTACCAGCAGCCACTGCCTGGCTGCATCCAGGACACACACCAGCAGTGTGGGCCATGACAGAGGGATGGACCCAAGCAAGGGGTGCACTCTCAGACCTGCTGATGGCTGGCAGCCACCTAATTGTGGGGTCCTGTGCAGCACTGCCTAGAAAGGGGTGCAACCTCAAGGTCATCACATACTCTTGGCTTTGTGGAAACTGTGCCTTGGGGTGGGATAGGACAGAAGAGGGCCAGAGTAGGATCCCAGAAGCATCACAGTGAGCAAATGGAAAATGCAAATGTCCAATACCAATTGGAGGAAAGATATTTTAGTTTTGTGATAATCAAAGAAATGCAAGTTGAAACAAGATAGCTTGTTCAGGGTCTATGATTATAACCAGTGGTAGAGTGCTTACTTAGCATGCATGAGGCACTGGGTTTGATCCTCAGTACCACATAAAAATGAATAAATAAAATAAAGGTATTGTGTCTATCTACAACTTAAAAAAATTTAAAAAGAGATAGCTTGGGCCGCGCGCAGTGGCGCATGCCTGTAATCCCAGCACTTGGGAGGCTGAGGCAGGAGGATCGCGAGTTCAAAGCCAGCCTCAGCAATGGCGAGGCACTTAGCAACTCAGTGAGACCCTGCCCCTAATAAAATACAAAATAGGGCTGGGGATGTGGCCCAGTGATCGAGTGCCCCTGAGTTCAATCCCTGGTACCAAAAAAAAAAAAAAAAAAAAAAAAAAAAGATAGCTTGGGGTTGGGACTCTGGCTAAGCAATAGGGCATTTGCCTGGCATGTATGAGGCACTGGGTTCGATTCTCAGCACTACATATAAATAAATAAAATTAAGGTTTATAAACAACTAAAATATATTTAAAAAGATAGCTTGTTCTTCAAAATTAAACCCATAGGTTATTATAGGACTCAGTATTGCCATTCCTCAGTTTAGACCCCAAAGAATTGAAGACAGTTTTTTGAATAAGAACTTCCACACCAATGTTTATAGCAGCACCACTCACAAGCACCAAATGCTAGAAACAACACAAATGTCCATGAGCTGATGAACAGATAAGCAAATGGGCATATCCTAAAATGAACTATGATTCATCCATAAAACCGTGACGTTCTGATACCTGTCACAACTCAATAAAAATGTGATGCTCAGTGAGATAAGCTGGACACCCAAGGCCACATATTGCATGATGACATTTATGTGAAATTTATATGTGTGGGGACCTATGAGAGTTAGGAGAATTTTCAACAGCCACGTGGTGCTTCTTGAAGAAGCAGAAGCAGCTTGATGATGGGCTCTTGGCTTTTAGTTGTCATATAGGAAAGGGATGCTTTATGTATTCTCGCAGCCTCCCTTCAGGAATAAATCAGCCCTGCTGGAGCATCTTAAAGCAGGGAACTGAGTAGAAAATCCCCTTCAATACACACTCCTACATCACATAGGCGTGAACTCTATCACAATATTCCAGGCCTCACTTGCCTCTCTTCAGGCATGGGGAGGTCACTACCTGGGAAAACAACCCCATTACACAAAGCAGAAATCCTGTGTTTAGCAGAAACCTTCAGTAAGGGGCAAGTTTGAGCTCTGAAATCAGACAGGCCTGGATACAAATATTGGTGCCTTCTGGAACTAGATGTAGCGTGACCTTGAACAGTTGCCTCCACCCCTGTGAGCCCCATCTGCGAGAGTAGAAATTGATCCTGTGGGAAGGGATTGATCCTGTGGCTCAGCGGCAGAATGCTTGCTTGGCATGCATGAGGCACTGGGTTCGATCCTCAGCACCACATAAAAATAAACAAATAAGGGGCTGGGGTTGTAGCTCAGTTGGTAGAGCGTTTGCCTAGCATGTGTGAGGCACTAGGTTTGATCCTCAGCACCACATATAAACAAATAAATAAAATAAAGGTATTATGTCTGTCCACAACTAAAAAAAATTTAAAAATAAACAAATAAAATAAAGGCATTCTGTCCATCTACAACTAAAAAAAAATAAAAAAAAAAGAAATCAATCCTGTGAAATCAGACAATAGAAAGATGCACTAAACAGTGCTACGAATTATTATTATTATTATTATTATTATTATTATTATTTTGCAGTACTAGGGTGGAGCAAATGGCTACCACTGAGTTACATCCCCAGCTCTCTTTATTTTTATTTTGAGACAGAGTCTCACTGATTTACCTAGGCTGGTCTTGAACTTTCAGCCCTCCTGTTTCAGCTTTCCTAGTGGTTGGGATACAGGGGCTATGAATTTTTTGCTCTCTGACAACTTGAAAGAATAGCGGGACTTTTAATTTTCTTTTTTGCACCACTGGAGAAGCATGGAATAGAAGGAATAATTTGTTCATATCTCCCAGTCACAGTACCAGGATTTGAACCCATGTGTCTGGCTTCTGTGTCTCTGGCAGCTGCGCCTTAAGGACTGTGAGTTTTGCAGGCTCCCCTGTCACTCTACGTACTATGCATGCTCATTGAGCATCAGTTCTGTGCCAGGTGCTGCTTTGTGCACTGAGGACACAGCAGGAAACTAAAGAGGCAGAGATGGCTGTCCTAGAGGAGGACAGGATCTAGTAGAGGGAGTTGGCAACAAGTCACAAACATCAGGAAAGTGAGATGTAGAGTAGAAGACAAGAGGTATAGAAAAGGAAAAGAAAAAAGTAAAGGGCTGAAACGGAGGATTTGGATTTTGTTTGTTTGTTTGTTTTTGTAGCAGGGATTGAACTCAGGGGCACTCGACCATTGGGCCACATCCCTAGCCCTTTTTTTGTATTTTATTAGAGCCAGGGTCTCACTGAGTTGCTAAGTGCCTCGCCATTGCTGAGGCTGGCTTTGAATTCGCGATCCTCCTGCCTCAGCCTCCCAAGTGCTGGGATTACAGGCGTGCGCCACCGTGCCGGGCTAGGATTTGGAAATTTAACCCTCAGTCTGTACAATTTTTCTTCTTCTTCCTTGCAACCATGACATTTTTTTACCTCATCTCTAGCCTGGGGATGGACCAGGGGGGATTCTATGGCTATGCAAAGACCCCAAATTCACACCTGAAGGAAATGAGAAAATTAATCTGGAGGCTATATGGAGAAGGGGAAGAGCATTCCAGTTGGAAGTGCCAGCCTGTGCAAAGGCCCAGTGGCTGGACAGGAACAGCCAGGGGAACACACAGGTAGATAAAATGAGTGAGACAAGGGAAGCAAGAGCAGGCAGGTGACAGTGCAATGTGGTGAAGGGTCTTGAGGGCCACAGGGAGGACTGTGGTGTTGACTAGGAGTGAGGTGGGAGCCATGGAGGGTTCTGAGCAGAGGGACCCTGAGTCAGGTGCCCTTTGCCAGGGGTCAGCAGAGGCCTCTGTTCATCTTAAGTGGATCTGGAGGGGGATGCACTCATTGTGGGGGATCCAGAGGGGTACAAGGTGCCCCTCTCTACTCTCACCTTGGAGGTGGCATCTGTTTCAGCCACTGCCTCTGCTGGAGAGACAGAATGAAGAGGGAACCTGGTGGGGGTATCACCCTGCAGTGGCTGAGCACCTGTGATGTTGAGTTTGCCTCAACATGTCTGGATTCCTCCTTCCAAACTTTTCACTGGGGAGATTGCTTGGTCCAAAGGACATGAAGAGCAGTCCTTGCTTTCATATTGGAACCCATAAAAAATAGCACCCACTGACAGATCCACAGGACAGCTGTCTGCTTAGTGGGTGAGTTACCACTGGGCTTCTGAGTTCAGGAACCTGTCCCATGCCACCTCCTTGGTGCCAGCTAGAAGGGAGGGCCCAGGTGTGCTTCTTAAGACCTGTAGGAGCCCCAAAGTAAAAGAAAGAAAGTGACATGAGGCGTTGGAGTCCTTCATCATCATCATCATCACGGATTGAACCCACGGGCACTTAAACATCCCCAGCCTTTTTTTTTTTTTTTTTTTTTTTAATTTTAATTATGAGATAGGGCCTAGTTAAGTGCCTAAGGCTGACTTTGAACTCTCATCCTCCTGTCTCAGGTTCCCTAGCAGCTGGGATTACAATTGTGCACCCATCTGGAGTCCTCCCTTTTCCTCTTCTTACCAGGAAGCCCCCCCAAAGCCAGGAGCCCCTTCCAGCCCCTTGATCCTTCATCGTAAGATTCTTCAAGCATGTGCGTGTGTGTGTGTGTGTGTGTGTGTGTGTGTGTGTGTGTGACCAGTGTGGGATGGGGTAGGGAATGTGTGTGCCCATGAATGTGCATATGAGTTTCTGCCCCTGAAGCTCCAGCGTGCAGGGGCATGCTAATCCAACAGGCTCTGACCACACCAGAACACCGTGCCACCTGCTGCTGGCTCCTCACCTGTGTGCCAGGGCTCTGCGTCTGGCAGTGGGTGGTCTTGGAGGGGTCGCCTTCAGCTTTCCTCAGATGCTCTGCCTTCCCTTCCTGGCCAGATCTCATTTTCCTGCACCTGATATTCTGTGCACTTCAAAAACAAGAATTGAACACCTTCCCGGCAATCTCCCTCCAAATCAGTCACTGCCCTGTGGTTTGGGGTGAATATTCTGACCCTCTGCAATGTCACTTTCCCTGCACTCAGTTTTTATTATTATTATTATTATTATTTATTTATTTTAGTTGTACACAATGCCTTTATTTTTACGTGGTGCTGAGGATCGAACCCGGGCCGCACACATGCTAGGCGAGCGCTCTACCGCTGAGCCACAACCCCAGCCCCTGCACTCAGTTTTGAATCTCAGTCCTTAGGCCCAGGTTGGGCTGCAGTGGCTTCTCCAGCCAGGCAAAAGCCCTGAGGTCACACTCACCATGGCGCAGGAAGGCTCACACTGTCCCTGCCAGCATCCCTCTGCCTGAGAAGGGAGGGGCTGAGCACCTGGGCCCTGATGATATTCCGGGGGTCCCTGGAGCTGCCGTCCCAGGGGCTCCCAGTCACTAACAAGCCCCCCCAGAGCTCAGGGTGTCGATGACTGAGGGCTTTTGGGCTCTGGAGACTGGAGACCCCGGGGTCTGCTTCCTCAGCACCCAGCCCCTAAAGGCTCAGAGCAGGGGAAGGACTAATTGGCATTTCCCCTTGTGATGGCAGTCACACATGCACACTCAGCCCATCAGTGCTCCTGGTCCCCAGGAGTGCCTAACTCAAGCTGGGCAAGCTGCTTCCCCAAAGAAATGCAGCCCCAGGACCTACCCTCCTGGGAGGGAGAAGTCGATGCTCCAGATAGTGACACAGACACTGCCCAGGCACTTTATCCCTGTGGGCAAGGGGACTCCATCCCCCGGCTGACCTCTGGAAGGGCACAGAACATTCACCCAGAGGGGTGAGCAGGCCAACAGGAACCTGCAGTGCAATGGATGGTGAAGGCCGATCTCCTTGTCCAGTCCCTGCTCTTAGGAAGAGATCCTGTTTTTCCCTTCCAGTCGTGGGTTGTGCCTAGGTGCCGGTTTTGCACATCCCCTTCTCTCCCTCTTTTGTTGAGTATTTATCTCATGAAAGTATGTTGGATTTTATTAAATTCTTCTTCTGTGTCTTCTTAGACAACCATGTGTTTTTTTGTCCTTTTTTTCTGTCAATGCAGTTTGCTATATTGATTGATATTTGAGTGTCGAATAGGTCCTGATAGATAGGCTTGGGCCGATGGGCCACCTCCCCCATGGAAATTTCCATGAGAAGCAACCTGGTTTCATTTTCCCCAGGCAGGAGCCAATAGGCTTAAAGGTTTCCCTGTTCCCTGGGCAAAGAGCCAATAGCGTTAAAGCTTGCTCTGGTACACCCCCCCATCAGAAATCCCTACTTAAAGCTCCTGCCAGCCCGGAGCTCAGACACAACAGCTCATCCCTGCTGAGAGGAGGCAGCCACTGTAGTCAGCTCCAGACCCACTGTCTCCAGCCTGACAGTAGCTGTCCCAGCCAACAACTCCAGAGACCACAGCCAGCACGACCAGGCACTTGCCTTCCTTTCAGAGCTTGCACACTCCTCTCTCCCTGACTCCTCTTTTCTCATACCAGCCATAAAGACTGGTGAATAAATCTCTTGGCTGCACGGTTGTCTCCAGTGTGATTTTTGCCCTTCAGGTCCTATGGTTCCTGGGATAAATCCCACTAGGTCACTGTGTATAATCTGTTATTTTATTTTATTTTATTTATTTTTGGTGAGGCCAGGGATTGAACTCAGGGGCGCTCGACCACTGAGCCCCATCCCCAGCCTTATTTTGTATTTTATTTAGAGACAGGGTCTCACAGAGTTGCTTAGCGCCTTGCTTTTGCTGAGGCTGAGTTTGAACTCACGATCCTCCTGCCTCAGCCTCCCAAGTGCTGGGATTACAGTCGTGTGCCACCACTCTGAGCTATAATCATGTTTTTTTGACTTTCTGGTGCTTTTGGAGGATGTTTTGCATCCATATGAATAAGATATCTTGGTCTATAATTTTCTTTCTTATGATATCTTTGGTTGTCATATGAAAAGAGATGTCTTCAAAAGGGTGTCTAAGGAATTCCCAGAAAAGAGGGGACTCTACTCAGGACCAGTGGGGTCCTTGACATACCGCATGAATAGAATTTCAGCACATACAGGTAGGGGCATTGAGCTTTATTTAGGAAGGCAAGGAAAACACATTCAAGGGAGAATGCAGGCCACCTCCAGAGTGATAGACTTTTGGGGGTTTCTGGCCCTCCTTTTAAAGGAAACTTGGGGAGGGGTGGGCATGGGAGGTGAGGCCAACCCGTCTGATCATTCTCAGGATCCACGATCTGATCAGTAGGTAATGATGGAAAATCCCCTAACTTATAGATTTCTTAAAATGTTGTATCCTTTCCTTAATTATTTGTTGGTGAGCTAATTAATAGCGTATAAGGTAATTTTCTTAAGTGGGTGACTTTATAGTAACTTTAAGATTTACAGGTTTCCCAGAGTTTGGGAGTGATGGGCCTGAGAGAGAGGCTGGCTTGGGGAGTGACAGGCCTGGAAAGGTATGCAGAACCTCAGATTAAAATTGTATTGCCTTGTTATTCCTTTCGTGTGTGTGTGTGTGTGTGTGTGTGTGTGTGTGTGTGTTGCTGGGAACTGAACCCAGGGCTTCATGCATGTCAGGCAAGCACTTGACCACTGAGTCTCCTTCTCAGCTCCTCTACTTAATTTTTATAGTTTTTTTTTTTTTTTTTTTTTTTTTTTTTTTTTTTTTTTTTTTGTTACCAGGTATTGAACTCAGGGGTATGTGAAAACTGAGGCACATTCCCCAATCCTGTTTTGTATTTTATTTAGAGACAAGGTCTCACTGAGTTGTTTAGCACCTGCTGAGGCTAACTGAACTTGAGATCCTCATACCTCAGCCTCCCAAACCACTAGAATGTGCCACTGTGCCTGGAAATCTTGTGGTTTTGATATCAGAGTGATGCTATACTGGCTTCATAGAATGAGAGGGGACGTGATCTCTCCTTCTATTTTTAAGGAGAGTTTGTGAAGGATTGGTGTTAATATTTTAAAATCCTTGGTAAGAAATCAACCAGTGAAGTTATCTGTACCTGGATTTTACTTTGTGGAAATTTTTTAAAATTTTACTTGTATTTGGACATAATACCTTTAATTAATTAATTAATTTCATATGGTGCTGAGGATCAAACCCAGCTCCCTGCCTGTGCTAGGCGAGTGCTCTACTGCTGAGGCATAACCCCATCCCCTATTGTGGGAATTTTTTTATAACCAAATTTTAAAATGGTTACAGGTCTGAGCTATGTGCAGTGGCATATACCTGTAATCCCAGAGACTGGGGAGGCTGAGGCAGTATTGCAAATTTGAGGCTAGCCTCAGCAACTTAGTGAGAGAGACTCTGGTCTCAAAATAAAAAATAAAATAGGGCCAGGGATGTGGCTTTGGTTAAGTGTCTTTCAGTTTAATTCCCAGTACCCAAAAACGTTACAAATATAAATAAATAAATAAAAATGTATAGCTCTGTTTTAATTTTACCCCCTTTCTTCTTGAGTTAGTTTTGGTATTCTGTGTCTTCCTAGGAGTGTGTCCATTTCATCTACCTTATCTAGTATTTTGGTGTGCAATTGCTTTATTTATTGTGTTTTTGTGTTTGTTTGTTGAGAAGGGGGTCTCACTATGTTACCCATGCTGGCCTCCAACTCCTGGACTCACGCCATCCTCCCGTCTCAGCCTCCTGAGCGGCTGGGCCCACCTGCCTGCCTGTTGTACAGTTGTTTCCAGCACTCCCTTGTAGCCCTTTTTTATATCTAAAGATCAGTAGTAATGATCCTCTTTCATTCCTGGTTTTCAAAAATTGAGTCTCCTCTGTTTTCTTGCCAGATGAAGCTTTGTCAATTTTGCTGACCTTTTAAAATAACTTATGTTGTCAATTATTTTCTTGCTTGCTTTTCTATTGGTGTTTTGTTAATTTGCACTTTAGTTTTTATTATTTCCATTTTATGCCTTTTTATTTTTTTTTGTGGTAGTAGGGATTGAACCCAGGGGCACTCCACCACTGAGCTACATCCTCAGCCCTTTTTAATTTTATTTTGAGATAGGGTCTCACTAAGTTGTGATCTTCCTGACTCAGCCTCCCCAGTAGATGGATTATAGGCATGTGTCATCATGTCCAGCCCAAGTAATGTTTTATTATCCATCCTTCTAATGTATGCCTTTTTTTTTTTTTTTTTTTTTTTTTGGTACTGGGGACTGAACTCGGGGGCACTTGACCACTGGGTCACATCCCCAGCCCTTTTTGGTATTTTATTTAGAGACAGGGTCTCACTGAGTTGCTAAGTGCCTTGCTATTGCTGAGGCTGGCTTTGAACTCACAATCCTCCTGCCTCAGCCTCCCAAGTGCTGGGATTACAGGCGTGCGCCACCTCGCCCAGCTAATGTATGCCTTTTAACTGGAGAGTTTAATCTATTTACATTGTGGTTATTGCTGATAAGTTAGGAATGTGTTCATCATTTTGCTATTTGTTTTCTCTATATCATTTCCTGCCCTTCAGTTCATCCATTATAGTCTTCCTTGGTGTCGAATAGGTATTTTCTAGTTACTGCTTTAATTCTCTCGTCATTTCTTTATTATTATCATTATTTTTGGTACAAGGTATTGAACCCAGGGGCGCTTAACCATTGAGTCACATCCTCAGCCTTTTTTTTTTTTTTTTTTTGTATTTTATTTAGAGACAGGGTCTTGCTGAGTTGCTTAGGGCCTTGCTATGTTGCTGAGGCTGGCACTGAACTCTCAACCCTCTTGCCTCATCTTCCCGAGCCGCTGGGATTTCAGGCGTGTGCCATGGTGCCCATTTTATGATGTATTTTTGAGTTGTTGTCTTAGTGATGACTCTGGAGATAACAAATAGTCTCTTAACTTATAAAAATTTAGTTTGGATTAATACCAACTTAATTTCAACAGGTGTGTGTGTGTGTGTGTGTGTGTGTGTGTGTGTGTATTATTTTAGGCAGGCATTCAAAAAAGTAAAGGTAATAATTCGAGTTGAAACACAGCTTGCATTTATCACCCAACTTGTGAAGTGAAAACATCTCAAATACAGCAGATGCCCCACAAACTTCTCCTCACTTCCCCACAGCCGTGCGTGATGGCAGCCACGGGCAGCTTGTGGTTGGCCTCACGATCACCAGGGTGCACAGCGGGACTCTGCCGTGGACTGCGTTGCCAGTATTGTTCACACACAACTACTCAATAAATTCCACGAGACACTCAAGGGCTTAGTATAAAGTAGGCTTTATGTTAGACAGTTATGTCCAACTGCAAGACTATGGAACCGTTTGGAGCACATCTAAGGCTGATGTTTAGTAGATAGGTTTAACAGATTTGGGGAACACTAGTGTGGAAGTGGCATTTGAGCCACGTGACTGCACTGATGAGGTGACTGGACTTAGTAGTGGTCAGATGAAAGGGACAAACCACGTATAACAGATATTGTCACTCCCCTGCCCATCTCCTCTTTTTTTTTTTTTTTTAATGTTCATTTATTTGCTTTAGTTGTACACAATGCAATGCATTTATGTTTACGTGGTGCTGAGGATCGAACCCGGGCTGCGCACGCGCTAGGCGAGCGCTCCACCGCTGAGCCACAACCCCAGCCCTGCCCATCTCCTCTTGCTCTGCCCACTTTGGTGCACATTACGCTGTCTTCCAATGCCTAGTTCCCGCATCTATGTGGCTGAGGACTTTCTCTGGGCACCAAAGCTTACTCTGTTAAACATGCAGCAAGCCAGGAGCATCCCTAATCACTGACCCAATTAATGTTTACAGACCTGGACTTTCTCACCCCTCTGAACGAATGTTCTATGCTGTTCCCAGAGGGCCACAGTGGGATGGAGCCCACTTTCCCACAGGGAGATGAGGGCCTAGGACTGAGTCCTGGGGGATTCCTATAGTAGGGGGAACAGAGAAGGACACTGAGAAAGGGTGGCTAGAGAAAAAGCAGCAGCCATGGAAAGCAAAACAGGAAGGCGTTGCAAGCAGGGGTTTTGTGGTCTGGGTTCAGGGATCCTTGAAGGTAGAACAGGATGAGGACAGTTCTAGAGAGCTCACAGGCAAGGGGAGACACATGAGGACACAGGCAATAGAAAGAGGAAGTGCACTTTCAATTTTCCCTTTTGTTTTGCTTTGTTTGTTTGTTTTGTGTTGTCCTGGAGCTAGGGAAGGAACCCAGGGCCTTGGGCATGCTAAGCAAGTGCTCCACCAATGAGCTCCACTATGAAGGGGAGACCCAGGAACTCGGGAGCACAGTTATTGCATATGACACCCCTGAGCTGGTCAGGGAAGGCATCCTGGAGGGGGTAATGCTACAGATGTGTCTTTCAGGACAATCAGGAGTTTGTCAGAAGTCTAGGAAGAGGGTGTGTGCATGTATGAATATGTAGCAACAAATCCCATCATAAAAATGTGGAAAAATAAAACAGGACAGGAGCAAAATGGTGTAAAAGACATAAAAATCTCTGAGGAAAGTCAACAACTTGGGCTGGTGGGTCTACACCTCATTTGTTTCTTTATTGTTAATTTATGCATGGATGAGGGTCGTTTTGCGGAGTAATGGCAATATTTGGAATTAGAGAAGGCAGCAGGGGCCAGATCACAAGGGTCTTGGATGGGCAATCTGAAACTGTACCTTGAGAGCGTGGGGAGCTATGGAAGGTTCCCAAGTAGTGGGGGACACAGCCAGAGCCCAGAGTTCAGGTGGCAGGTGCAGAGGAGGCACTGGAGGAAGCGCTGGTAGAGCAGAAGGCTGCGGGCTGGAGAGGGGGCGGGGCTGAGGGCACCGGGAGATGCAGGGAGAAGAAAGATGTGGTGACTGCTACGGTCTGAGCAGAGGGCTGGGCCTTGGGAGACCAAGCGTCCAGGCCACGTGGAGCCTGGGCAGCGTCTGTGTCGTGATCTGAAACATCGACTTCTCCCTCCCAGGAGGGCAGGTCCTGGGGCTGCATTTCCGTGAGGAAGCAGCTTGCCCAGCTTGGGTTGGGCACTCCTGGGGACCAGGAGCCCTGATGGGCTGAGTGTGCATGTGCGCCTGCCATCACAAGGGGAAAATGCCAATTAGTCCTTCCCCTGCTCTGAGCCTTGAGGGGCTGGGTGCTGAGGAAGCAGACCCCGGGGTCTCCAGTCTCCAGAGCCCAAAAGCCCTCAGTCATCGACAGCCTGAGCTCTGGGGGTTTGTTAGTGACTCCAGGGTCCCCTGGGACGGCAGCTCCTGGGACCCCCCGCAATATCAGGACCTGGGTCCTCATCCCCTCCCTTCTCAGGCTGAGGGATGCTGGCAGGGACAGTCGAAATCTCCCTGCAGCATGGTGAGTGTGACCTCAGGGCTTTTGCCTGGCTGGAGAAGCCTCCGCAGCCCAACCTGGGCCTTAGGACTGAGATTCAAAACTGAGTGCAGGGAGAGTGACATTGCAAAGGGTTGGAATATTCACCCCAAACCACAGGGCAGTGATGGATATGGAGGGAGATTGCTGGAAAGGTGTTCAATTCTGGTTTTTTTTTTGCACTGGGGATTGAACCCGGTGTTTCATGCATGCTAGGTAAGCACTGTACCAGTGAACTACACCTCAGCCCTTTTAATTTTTTTTAAATAAATAAGTAAATTTATTAAAAAAACTACAGAAATCAAGACATTTTGATGTTGGCATCAAGATCAACAAACAAAGTTTGGAATGAAGAATCCAAAATAAGACCCATGCATATATGAACATCTTGTGGTCTTGTTTTGTTTACCAAGGCGCAAAGATGATTCAATGTAGAAAGGATAGGTTTTCAAAAAATGGATATCCTTGCCAAAGAATGATCTTCAATCAATATCTTATACCATAATCAAAAATTAACTCAAAATGTAGAATGTAAAATGTAAGCTATAAAACTTGTAGGAGACAACATAGGCGAACACCTTTTCAAACTTGGATTAGGCAAAGATTTCTTAGGTACAACACCTAAAGCATAATCTGTAAAAGGAAAAGTTTATACATTGAAATTTGTCACAATTAAAAACTTCTCCTCTTCAAATGTCACTGTAAAGAGAATTAAAAAAGACAAAACATAGCCTGGGAGATAATTTTGCAATAATATACTGATAAAAGAGTTTTATCTAGAATTCATAAAGAACTCTCAAAATTAAATAATAAGAAAAAACAAACCCAATAAAAATGAGCAAAATATTTGAACAGGTATTCACTAAAGAAAATGTATGATTGGTAAATAAGCACATGGAAAGATGCTCAATAGCCCTTTTAATTTTGAGACAGGGTTTATCTAAGTTTTTTTTTTTTTTTTTTTTTTTTTTTTTTTTTTTTTTTTTTTTTTTATCCAGGATGGCCTTGAGCTTGTAATCCTCCTGCCTCAGCCTCCTGAGTAGCTGGGATGATAGGCGTGGGACACCACATCATTTCTTTAAAAAAAAATTTTTTTTTTTAGTTGTAGATGGACACAATACCTTTATTTTATTGATTTATTTTCATGCAGTGCTGAGGATCGAACCCAGTGCCTCACACATGCTAGGCAAGTGCTCTACCACTGAACCATAACCCCCACCCATAGATAATTTCTTTATGAGAAATAACTGGATGTGAAATTACAGGGCCACAGTGGGGTTTTGAGCATGTGGTGTATGGGCAACCTGTGTGCTCTTATTACCTGCCAGGCAAGGACAGTGGCAGAGGACCAACCGAAGCTCTCACACGGCAGCACACAGCACTCATTCTCCAATTTTTTTTTTTAAATTATTTTTTATTAGTTTGTTATGGTTATATATAATATTGGGGCTCCTTTTGACATGATTATATAAGCATGGATTATAATATGCTTCAATTTTGAACCTAGTACTTCCTTTTCTCTCTTCCTCCCTCCCCCTATTCCCTTTCCTTAATTCTACCGATCTCTCTTCCATTTATTTATAGTTTTCTTTTCTAAACTCTCCATTCTTGATTGGTGCTAATGTGATACATGAAAAGTGCTCTCTTTCAAAAAGTCGAGTTGAAGTCCACATAGTATAAAATGAGCATTAAAGTGGGCCATTCAGTGTTACTTGAGACATCCATATGTTGTGCAAATACCACTTCTTTCTAGTTTCGAGAAATTGTTGCCTGGTGTGGTGGTGCACTCCTGACATCCCAGCAGCTTGGGAGGCGGAGGCAGGAGGATTGTGAGTTCAAAGCCAGCCTCAGCAACTTAGTGAGCCACTTAGCAACTCAGTGAGACCCTCTGTGTAACAAAATATAAGAAAAAGTCTGGGGATGTGGCTCAGTGGTTAAGTGCCCTGGGTTCAATCCACAGTACCGGAAAAAAAAAAAAAAAAAAAAAAAAGAAAGAAAGAAAGAAAGAAAGAAAGTCATCATCCCCAAAGGAAACCCCTCACTCATATGCAGTTACTCTCTGTCACACTCCCCAGTGCCTGGCAACCATGAAGATTCTCTCTGTCTCTATGGATTTACCCAGTTTGGAAATTTCATATAAATGTCATCATACAATATGTGGCTTTTTGTGTCTGGCTTCTCTCACTAAGCATCATATTTCTCATTGAGTAGTGACAGGTATCAGAATGTCATGGTTTGATGGATGAATCACAGTTCATTTTAAGACATGCCCTGTTTGCTTATCCATTCATCAGCTGATGGACATTTGGGTCATTTCTACCATTAGTGCTTGTGAGTGGTGCTGCTATAAACATTTGTGTGGAAGTTCTTATTAAAAAAACTGTCTTCAGTTCTTTTGGGTTTATACCAAGGAGTGGTGATGCTGGGTCTTATGATAACCTATGTGTTTACTTTTGAAGAACAGGCTCTCTTGTTTCAACTTGCATTTCTTTGATTATCACAGAACTAAAATATCTTTCCTCCAAATGGTATTGGATGTTTGCATTTTCCACTTGCTCACTGTTAGCCTTGGGCAACAGGGGCCTCTGCCTTGCTAGTGAGGCTTCTAGGGACTCTCCTCTGACCCTCTTCTGTCTTATCCCACCCCAAGGCATGCAGTTTCCACAAAGCCAAGAGTATAGTTGACCTTGAGCTTGCACCCCTTTCTAGGAAATGCTGCATAGGACCCCACAATTGCCTGCTTAGGTGACTGCCAGCCACCAGCAGGTCTGAGAGTGCACCCCTTGCTTGAATCCATCCCTCTGTCATGGCCCACACTGCTGGTGTGTGTGCCCTGGATGTGGCCAGACAGTGGCTCCTGGTGGAGGTTGCAGCCTGTTGTTGCATGTGGAGATACATGTGAGGCCCTCTGGAGTGCTGGATGGAGTCTGGGATGGGAAAAGAAGGGGAGAGACCCTGGGTCAGGAGCAGGCTCAGGGTGCTTCCCATACCACCACCATCTTCTGCTGTGGACCTCTGAAGAGACCAAGAATTCCATATTTGAATGACTTTTCAAGTCATCAGGAAGGTATGTTGTTGCTATTATTGTTATTATTATTATTATTATTATTTGTGGTGCTGGGTATTGAACCCAGGGCCTCTGACATGCTAGTCCCGCACTCTGTCACTGAGCTACCCTCCCAGCTCAAGAAGGTTTGTTCTTTAAATAGGAAGTTAGAATCCAGGTGGCTCTCTGTGCCTGTGGATTCAGTAATCATCAATCAAAACTGTAATGAAGTCTACTGTGATTGTATCTGTACTGAACACAAACACTATACACTTGTATTCCTGTCAATATTTCTTAGCATTACAACTATTTATGTTGTATTAGGTATTATAAGCCATCTAGAAATGCTTTAAAGTGAAGAACAGGAAGCACAGGTTATATGCAAATACTGTGCCATGTTACATAGGGGACTTCAGTATTCCAAGATTTGGTATCAATTTGGGGCGTGTGTGTGTGTGTGTGTGTGCGCGCGCGTGTGTGTCTAGAAAAAATGCCCTAGAATACCAAAGAAGAGCTGTGTAATTCATTTAACTCTTAATAGTTGCTTGTGCATTTTATTTTTAAAATTAATTTAATTTATTTTTAACTTTAAATACTCGACATATAGTGTGTGGGGGCCTTCATTTGAACTGTGCAAATGATGGGGCTGTGTGGGTCTGCATGTTCATTATTTTCTTAGTGATTTGTAAGAGTTAAGAATAGGGTAGGTGAGGGCTGGGGATATAGCTCAGTTGATAGAGTGCTTGCCTCCTATGCATGAGGCCCTGGGTTCAATCCCCAGCACTACACACACACACACACACACAAAAAAAAAAAAAAAAAAAAAAAAAAAAAAAAAGGCTGGGTTAGAGGTGCATACCTGTAATTACAGGTACTCAGAAAGCTGAGGCAAGGGGATCACAAGTTTGTGGCCAGCTTGGGCAATTTAGACTAGATCAGTGACAGAGCGTCTCTGGCTTCAGTGTATGAAAAAAAGAAAGAAGTTAAACATTGTGTAGAATTGTAACTTTCTTCTAGTTTGTGATTTGCTTATATGTTTCTCTCAGTTTAATAAATCTGTGAGGTTCAGGAATTCCACCTTTTATATAGTCACATCTAATTACTTTTTTCTCTTGGAAGTCTTCCATATAATTGAGTGTGTATCATTCTCTCTCTCTAAAGCTGCTGATGGTCTCTCTGATATAGTTTAATTTACAGTAAAAAGGCTCTTTAGACCATCTTCTGGACATCTCTGCTCAGTATGCCTTTTCTTAGATCTGGATTTCTTAAGTGGAGTCTTAGATTCTTGGTTTGGGGTCTCATTTTGCTTTATTTTCTGAAGATTTAAAGAAGGCCTTTTTTTTTTTTTTTTTTTTTTTTTTTTTGGTACCGGGGATTGAACTCAGGGGCACCTGACCACTGGGCCACATCCCCAGCCCTTTTTTGTATTTTATTAGAGACAGGGGCTCACTGAGTTGCTAAGTGCCTCGCCATTGCTGAGGCTGGCTTTGAACTCGCGATTCTCCTGCCTCAGCCTCCCAAGTGCTGGGATCACAGGCATGCACCACTGAGCCCGGTTTTTGCTTTTGTAATTACATGAGCACCTCTGAGAATTTCACTAGAGTCCCTTCTAAGTTGAATGTCTTATTCACTTTGCTTGTGCTAGGACAGGGTTTGGCAAATTATAGTCTGGGGGCCAAATCTGGCCCCCTGCCTGTTTGTATAAACAAAGTTTTATTGAAACACAGCCATGCACACTCATTTCCGTAAGGCTTATGGCTGCGTGTGTACTAGAGAGTTGAGCATTGCAGCAGAGATTAGACAGCCCACAAAGCCAAAATATGCCTTCTCCAGCCCTTGACATTTGTTACCTCAGGGCTGCATCCACAGGCTGTATGCTTCTTGCTTCCTGGTTTTGTTCTCTTCAGGGAAAAATGGGCATTCCTTTCTCACCACCTTTTGCTCCTGTTAAGTTCCTTCATGGTCTGGAGTGGTCTTTTCTTTCTAAACAGAATATCTCTGAACTCCTTAAAGCATATTTGCCTCTACTTTATTTATCTTCAGAATCAGAATTTAAAATTTATGTTTCTAAAGTGGAAATGTTAACCAATTTTCCTAACATTTAAATGCTAATCTTCAGCTCTCCGTGGGGGCTCTATTGTCAATGAATATTTTCAGGGGCGCCACCAATTTTTTTTCTCTTCTTCTAAGGGTTACAGGCTTGCAGTGTACCACAGCTGCCACTAGATGGCGGAAAAGCCAGGCCGCTCTTCCTACCCATCTTTTCCTCTCAAAGGAGGCATTCCAGGAACTCAGGGCTGAGCTGTGCTTATCAAAGCCAATTAACTTAAAAATTATACGTTTAACTTAATTAACATACATAAGTTGTACATAGTTATCTTGTCAACGTTGTGATGTTTTGAACTATGTAGACATCGTGGAATGGCTAAATTGCACTAATTCACACATGCATTACCACATACACTTATCATTTTTTTGTGGTGAGAACACTTACAATTTACTCTCAGCTATTTTCAACACTACAACACATTATTATGAACTATAGTCTCCATGTGTGCAATAGGGCTCTTAAATGGGATTCCTTCCATCCAGCTGAAAGTTTGTAACCTTTGACAAATATCTCCTTAACTGCTAACCTTCAAGACCCTGGTAATGACCTTTTACTGTCTATTTCTATGAGTTCAACTTTTTAAAATTCCACATATAAGTGAGATCCTGTGGTGTTTGTCTTTTGTGGTTGGCTTATTCCACTGAGCCAAAGGTCCCCCAGGATCATCCATGTTGGTGTGAATGACAGGATTTTCTTCTTTGGTTTATGGCTGGATAGTAAGGACTCCACTGTTTATTTGAACCACAATTTCTTCATCCATTGATCTGTTGATGGAGACTTAGGTTGCTTCCATGTCTCAGCTACTGTAAATACCACTGCACTGAAAACCGGAGTGCAGATGTCTCTTTGACATTCTGAGTTCATCAATTAACTATTTTATTTTATTTTTGTGGTGTTGGGAATCAACCCCAGGGCCTTGCTCATATTAGGTGAGTACTCTACCACTGTGCTACACCCCATAAATTAACTCTTGATAAGCAGGGAAAAATCATCTTAGGACCATTTCCCTTATAACAAAGTCCCATGTTCCAAATGAGTGCAAAATGTGTTCTCTCTCTCACCACCCCCCCCCCCACATCTCCTGAGATAGCAGGTTAATAAATTATGAAATGATAAAGCTATCATCAATTTCAGGATCTCTCCTGAGGCCTCATCATTTGAATTAGATGGGTCAATAACTTCAGAGTTACTTTTCAGTTAATTTACCTACAATTATACACGAGGCACATTACTCAGGACACACAATAGTCTTAGAAGGCTCATGAAGTTTTATTAATTTCTTCTAAAATTTGAAGAAATAAATGAACATTTAGGGTTGAAGATTACGTTCATCTTGACACAAGCACAGTCATTTTCCTGATACTGGGGATGGAAGCCAAGGCACTCTACTACTGAGCTACACCCCCAGCCTTTCTTATTTTGCATCAGAATCTGGAAAAGTTGCCCAGGCTGGCCTTGAACTTGTGATCCCTCTGCCTCAGTTTCCTGAGTAGCTGGGATTATAGGTGTGTTCCATGGCATCCTGCTTATTATTTATTTCTTCTTTCTTTCTTTTTTTTTTTTTTTTAATGAAGGAAGGCAAAATGTTGACGCAGTCCTGGGCAGTAGGATTTGTCTTTTCCCTCCCTCCCTCCTTTCCTTCCTTTTCCCACCCTCTTCTTTTTGGCAGTTCAGGGGATTGAACCCAGGGTCTCAGGCATGCTAGGCAAGCACTCTACCTCTGAGTTAGAGATGGAGATGGCCTGGCTGTCCATCAGCGGACACTTAAAGTACTATTGGGTTCATTTCAGGTCTCAACGTTATAGGCCTGCTTTCTCAGGGGTTTGTTCCCCCATCCTCCAGCACACCCTGCAAATTCCTCGCCCACATTTCCTAGGCTCTTACTGTTTCTTGCTCGCCAGACTGACTTTGAATCGTCTGTACATTTGATAAGCGGGAAGTGTTTGGAAACTGACATCTGCTAGGAAAACCCCTCAACTAATGACAAGGGGAGTTGGAGCATGAACACCCCACCTCTCGGGTGGGCTAACACTAAGCTGTGTGTTCCTCAACCTTCTCAGGATCCTTAGATTCCAGTTGCTCAGATAGGTCATTTCCTTGTTAATACTGCCTGTCTCCCATCCACTTCCCTTCTCGTGATTTCTGGGATATTTACTCTTGAATCCTTATCTAGGATCCGTTTCTAGGAGCTTTAAACTAATATAACAATATTCTTCCTGCCTTCCTCCCACCACATCCCAAATATCTTTTCCTTATTTCTTCCTATGATTTTTTACCCATTAGGAGACACTTGTCAGCTGGGTGATACCAGGAAAACCAATGACTTACCATTTCTGGGTGTCTGTCCTGTTTATAAGGCAGGGATGACTCTACTACCCCACTGGACCTGATGCCAAGCAGACTCCACTGCTTACTGCTCTATTGCATTTACTCTGTCCTCTCTTCCCAGGCTCCTGAGAAGCAGGGGGCAAATGGGACACAGCTAGTGACAGAGTTTGTGCTGGTGGGATTCTCCAACCTTCCACACCTGAGGACCACACTCTTCACGTTGTTCCTCCTCACCTACCTGGTCACCCTCAGTGGCAACGTCACCATCATCACCATCATCCACGTGGATCGCACACTCCACACACCCATGTACCGCTTCCTAGCGGTGCTGTCCCTCTCTGAGACCTGTTACACGCTGGTCACCATCCCCAACATGCTGGCCCACCTGCTGATGGAGAGCCAGGCCATCTCCATCTCTGGCTGTCGGGCTCAGATGTTCTTCTTCCTGGGCTTGGGCTGCAGCCACTGTTTCCTCCTGACCCTGATGGGTTACGACCGGTTCGTGGCCATCTGTCATCCCCTGCGCTACTCGGTGATCATGAGACCCACCGTTTGCCTCTGCCTGGGAGCCTTGGTTTTCTGCTCTGGGTTTTCGGTGGCCTTGATCGAGACCTGCATCATTTTCTCCTCGCCCTTCTGTCGCGGAGACCGCGTGGAGCACTTCTTCTGCGACATCGCCCCGGTGCTGCAGCTCAGCTGCGCAGACAGCGCGCAAAAAGCGCTGGGCATCTTCTTCCTGAGCGTGCTGGTGGTGCTGGTCTCCTTCCTCCTCATCCTGCTGTCCTACGCCTTCATCGTGGCGGCCATCCTGAGGATCCGCTCCGCCGCCGGCCGGCGCAAAGCCTTCTCCACCTGCGCCGCGCACCTCACCGTGGTCGTTGTGCATTTTGGCTGCGCCTCCATCATCTACCTGCGGCCAGACTCTGGGGCGAACCCCGCCCAGGACCGCCTGGTGGCTGTGTTCTACACGGTGGTGACGCCGCTGCTCAACCCTGTGGTGTACACTCTGCGCAACAAAGAGGTGAGGGTGGCGCTGAAGAGGACCCTGGCGCGCAGCTGCGGGGGTTTTGAAATAAGGACTGGCTTGGCCTGATTCGCGAGGGTCTAGGTTTTCATTAACAGATGCCCTTCCTGAGACCCAGATCCCCCACCTGGAAAACAGAAGCTAGTCCTACACCAAACAAAATATGCCGTTATTGACTAATTTCCGAGATAGTAAAAACACAATAAAAGTCCCCGTCCTACCCCCCCCCCCCCCCCACCCGATTTCTTGGTTACAATGATTTTGAAGCGATGCAACGGTAGTCGCCCAGTGGAGGGCGCCCCTGGTGTCACCAAAGGTTGGTCTGGAGTGTGGGTGGTTTTTAGCCAACAGAGAGCGGGGCTCTCGCTGCGTCCAGCATCCGTTCATTTTAAGAGGTAATTCACTTTTTTTTTTTTTTTTTTTTGTATAGTGGGTTGAACCCAGGGGTGTTTAACCACTGAGCCATATCCCCAGCCCTTTTAATGTTTTAGAGACAGGGTCTTGCTAAATTGCTTAGGGACTCACAAGATTGCTGAGGCTGGCTTTGAATTCGTGATTCTCCTGCGTTAGGCTCCGAGCCCCTGAGATTACAGGCGTGCGCCACCGCGCCCGGCTCACTTTTTTTTTTTTTTTTCTTTTTTTTTAAAAACCAGTGAATCAAGGCTGCCTTTGTTCGTTCTTCCTTTCAAAACCACACACTTCCACAGTTTAGCTATTGTGAATTGTGCTGCAGTAAACATTGATGTGGCTGTGTCCTTATTCTGTTTTTAAGTCCTTTGGGTACAGACCGAAGAGTGGGATAGCTGGGTCAAAATGTGGTTCCATTCCCAGTTTTCCAAGGAAAATCCATACTGCTTTCCATATTGGCTGCAGCATTTTGCAGTCCCACCAGCAATGTATGAGTGTGCCTTTTCCCCCACATCCTCGCCAACACCATTGCTGTTTGTATTCTTAGTAGCTGCCATTCTGACTGGAGATGAAATCTTCAGTAGATGAATGGATAAAGAAAATGTGGTATGTATACACAATGGAATATTACTCAGCAATAAAAGAGAATAAAATCATGGCATTTGCAGGTAAATGGATAGAGTTGGAGAATATAATGCGAAGTGAAGTTAGCCAATCCCAAAAAACCTAATGCCAAATGTTTTCTCTGATATAAGGAGGCTGATTCACAGTGTGGTTGGAATGGGGAGCATAGGAGGATTAGATGAGCTCTAGAAAGGACAATGAGGAGGGAAGTGAAGAGGGGGGTGGGGGTAAAAAATATGGTGGAATGAGATGGACATCATTACCCTAAGTACATGTATGAAGACATGAATGGTGTGAATATACTTTGTATACAACCAGAGACATATAAAATTGTGCTCTATATGTGTAATATGAATTGTAATGCATTCTGCTGTCATATATAACTACTTAGAATAAAAAATTAAACCCCAAACACTTGATACAGTTGTTTTCTTTATCAGCTTCTAGCATTCTTCCTCTTTTATCCTTGATTTCTTTTGTATATGCTGGCAGCAAATGAGGGATGAAGCATTTTTTTTTCTATTGTGGCAAAAAATACATATAAAAAATTTCCATTTCAATAATTTCTTTTTTTTGTTTTTATATTCAATAATTTCAAAGTGTCAAATTCAGTAGCATTAACTACATTGACAATGTTGAGCAAACATCCACCACCACCTCCTTCCAAAAGTTTTTCATTGTCCCACTGAATGTCATCGTACCCATCAAGTAACAACTCTCCCCTGCTTCTCAGTCCCTGGTAACCCCTAATCTACTTTCTATTTCTGTGAATGTGCCTACTCTTGTTATATCCTCTAAGTGGAACCACACAATGTGTGTCTTGTTTATTTCACTTAGCGTGATGTTTAAGGTTCAGCTATGTTGTAGCATGTGCCAGAACTTACTCCTTTTTTTTTTTTTTTTTTTTTGTGGTACCAGGGATTGAACTCAGGGGCACTCGACCACTGGGCCACATCCCCGCCCTTTTTGTATTTTATTTAGAGACAGGGTCTCACTGAGTTGCTAAGTGCCTCGCTATTGCTGAGGCTGGCTTTGAACTCGCGATCCTCCTGCCTCAGCCTCCCAAAGAGCTGGGATTACAGGCGTGCGCCACCGCGCCCGGCCAGAACTTACTCCTTTTTATGGATGAAAATGTTCCATTGTATGGATGAACAAGCAACAACTTGGTTGCTTCCACCTATTGGCTATTGTGAAGAATGTGGTTGTGAATATTTGTGTACAAATATGTGTTTGTGCCTCTGTTTTCAGTCCCTTTGGTTGTTTAAGTAGGGGTCGGATTTTTTTCATCAGGAGGCAATTCTAGGTTCTCATTTCTCCACATCCTTGGCAACACTTTATCTTTTTACAAGTGACAGATATTGTATTATACATAAAGTGATGTCTAATTGTGGTTTAGTGGTTCACTTTTGCTTAATTAAACATTGGTTGCCGGGCGCGGTGGTGCACGCCTGTAATCCCAGCACTTTGGGAGGCTGAGGCAGGAGGATCGTGAGTTCAAAGCCAGCCTCAGCAATGGCGAGGCACTTAGCAACTCAGTGAGACCCTGTCTCTAATAAAATACAAAAAAGGGCTGGTGATGTGGCCCAGTGGTCTAGTGCCCCTGAGTTCAATCCCCGGTACCAAAAAACAACAACAACAACAACAAAAAAAAAACAAAACATTGGTGATGGGTTGAAATCTGAAGTGTCTTCTCTGACCATAATAAAATAAAATGAGAAATCAGTAACAGAAAGAAAAACCTCACCAATAGGCAGAAATTAAACAACACACATTTGGCCAGAAAGTCAAAGAAATAATTACAAGTCAAATTTGAAAACACTTTGAGATAAATGAAAGTGAAAAAAAATCATACCAAAACGTATGGTATGTAAGCTTAAGCTGTTTTCAGAGGGCAATTCATAGTAGGAAAAGCTTACATTAGAAAATAAGAAAGATCCCAAATAAACATCCAAATATTATACATCAAGGAACTAGAAAAATAAGAATTTGTTAAACATTGGTGATAGGGCTGACACCATGAGATTCTCCAAGAAATTAGGGTTTGTGCTTAATGTGCCATATCTTTCCTTTCTCCCAGTAGGTCCATTCTGTTCTCCACTCTGTTATGTCTCAGGAGACAAACTTGTATGGACCGCATGGATGGGCTCAAGGCTTCTGCCTAACTGTCATTAACAGGTATTTACATCTTCCTGCGTCGCCATCTGGGGATGCTGCACCAGCCTTTGACTCTGCCCACACCTGCAGAATTACCTACCAGCCCCTAAATTACCTAGCAGGAAGAGGTCTCCTATTTCCCAGTGGATCCAGCCAATAACCTTCCTACTGGAATCCCTGAGAAAGGAAGGAGGCAAAGCCTACCAGAAGCTTTCCCCACACACCCCCTTCGGATCACATTGGGAAAACCGAGTCATCACCTCTAACAGCTCTGGCTTCTCATGCAGACTCCATGCCTTGCCTTTTAAACGCCTCTCTTTGAGTCTCTGTTTTTCATTTCTGCTACTTGTTTGGCATATTTAAGCGTGTATATGATTACGTGGTTCTCACAGGGATACCATTTTGAAAATGCTTTTGAGAGGATATCATTTACATGATCTGATGAGAGAGATTCTGACATATCTCTTGCTGACTTATCTCTCCCTTACTGGCTTTGATGAGTTCAGCTGCCATTTATTTTCTCTGTGCTGCTAGGGTTGGAAGCCAGGGCTGTGCATGTGCTAGGCGAGCGTTCTACTGCTGAGCTGCATCTCCAGCCCCCATCAGCTACCATTCTGGAGCAGCTCACTTGGCAAGGAACTGTGGGTAGCCTCCAGCCAACAAGTCAGTGAAAAACTGAATTCAGTTTTCAAAGAACTGAATTCAGCCTAAGACAATGCAAGTGAACCAGGAAAAGCACGTTTCCCCACTTGTATGTGCGTGGGGGGAAGTTATGGCCCTCCCTTCTCCATGGCATGAACTCTGGGAAGAACCTCTCATGTAGGTTCACTCGCTTGATATCCTTCTTTTCCTCTTAAATCTTCTTCTTCTTCTTTTTTTTTTTTTTAAATTTTTCATGACTGGGGATAGAACTCAGGGGGATTTACCGCTGAGATCCAGCTCCAACTCTGTTTTTTATTGTTTTATTTTGAGACAAGAGTCTTACTCAATTGCCCAGGCTGGCCTCCAATTTGTGGTCCTCCTGCCTTAGCCTCCCAAGTCGCTGGGATTACAGGCATATGTGCCACTGTATCTGACTTCCTTTTATATTTTGAAAACAGAACACTGCTTTAGTTTGGGTTTCAGGGAACTCTTGGAAAATAGGATCCTACCTAGCTCCACCGTTGAGAATTTTTATTATTATAGGCCAATCATAGTAACTCTATTTTCTTGCTAGAGAGTGATATGGGGATGGACACGTGATTCAGTTCTCACCTAGATGAATGGAAGGGAAGCAGTGGAAGGGGATTCTATAGTTTCCTTGCATTTAAACCATTAAAAAATGTTAGATGATACATTTTATTTTCTTTTATGTAGTTGAGTCTGTGTGGGAAGGTGATGCCCAGAGCTTCTGCAGCCATGTTGTGACACAGATGGAGGGTGGTAGAATAGAAAAGATGAAAAAAAGTCTGTGTCCTTAATAAGGTTTCTTGTTATAGGGAAAAATAACTTGTGCATATCATTTAAAACCATTTGCACTGTTTTTTTTTTTTTTTACACTTGCAGTCTAAAGCCCAACACTCAAATGGACACAGGTGTTTAAAATAGTGTTTTCCCTTTCTCTTTTCCTCTGTCACCACCCAGAGGTCAAGGATTGAGGGAAAAAATTTAAAGTTAGAGTGAATAAAGATGCTCTACTTTCTTTTCATATCTCGTTTTGCCATGTGGGACGTTTCTCACTGTTCTTTGTTCCTCATGGCTGTAACTAAAGCTTTTGGAGCTCATTTTCTGCTGGTATAATTTTGGGGGTGTATTTTTCCATTTTTCATTACTGTAACAAAATATCTGAGGCAGGTTTACTTTCTAAAGTAAGAAGGTTTGTTTAGCTTACAATTTTGGAGGTGGAAAATCCAAGATTGGGTGGCCCCATTGGTTCAGTCTCTGGTGAAGGTCTATTATGTCGGGAATACATGTGAGAGTGAGTGATAACATTTGATCTCAAAACAGGAAGCCAGAGCACCCTTTCAAGGCAGCTTTCCCAGTGACCTAATTACTTTCCTTTAGGCCTCACCTCTTAAAGGTCCCATCACCTCTCAGTACCATGATGTGAGAAGCAAGCTTTCAACACATGGACACACTCAAACCATATGCAAACCATATCAGGGGGCCAAGAGGATTGTTCTAGAAACCAATTAATCCCAAAAGGCATATGAATCTTACATTGGGAAACATGGATTGGAGTATCCTTTAGTGTGGCTGGGCTGCCTCACCTGCTCTTTGGGAGAACTGAATTTGATGTGTATGTTTGAAGCTGGTCAGTATTTCCATTTTATCTCTAAGTGAAGCATTGACAAGATCTAGGAAAGAATGAATCTTCGCAAAATGATAAATTGTAAGTCAAATTATCACACGCAGTAGGATGTTTACTATAAATAAACTCCCACAGAAAATAGCACGTGTTGGCAGGCAGGTGGAGAGATGGGAACCCTCGTGCACTGTTTGGTGGGAAGGTAATATGGTACCGCCACTGTGGAAAACAGTATGGGGGTTCCTCGAAAAGTTAAAAACAGAATTAGCATGTGATCTAGCTGGGCACGGTGGCACATGACTATACTCCCAGCAACTCAGGATTCTGAGGCAGGAGGATCGCAAGTTCAAGGCCAGCCTCAGCAACTTAGCAAGGCCCTAAACAACTCAGGGAGACCCTGTATATAAATAAAATATAAAAAGGGCTGGGAATGTGGCTTAAGTGGTTAAGCACCTCTGGGCTCAATCCCTGGTACCAAAAAAAAAAAAAAAAAAAAAAAAAAGTATTAGCACATGACCTAGAAACTCAACTTATGGGTATATGGGCAAAAGAATTGAAAGCAAGTTCTCAAGGAGACTTTTGTACACCCATGTTGGTAGTGGATTATTCATAGTGGCATCATTTAGTTAACAAGTAGGAGCAACCCCAGAGTCCATCAGCGGATGAGTGGATAAACAAATGCACAAATGTGGTGCATCCATGTAGTGGGATATAATTCACCCTTAACAAGGAAGAAAATTCTGACACAACGTGTGTAAGCCTGTAGGATATTATGCTAAGTGAAATAAGCCAGTCACAAAGAAACAAACATTGAATGAGTCCATCTATACAAGGTACTCAGAGTAGACAAATTCCAAAAGACAGAAAGTGGAGCAGTTGCCAGGGCCTGCGGGTGGAAGGGAACATTTAATGGGCAGAGAGTTTCAGTGTTGCAAGATGAAAAAGTCCTCGAGATGGTCGGTGGTGACGGCTGCACAAATGTGAATGTACTTAATGCTGCTGAGTGGAATGATTAACACTAGTTAAGATGGCAGATTTCATGTTAGGGTATGTATTTTGCCACAGTGAAAAATGAACTAAAAGAAGTTGTGCTCTAGAAGGCAGTTTCTGTCAGCAAGAGAAGGCTTTATGTGTCTTATAGATATCTCGGCTCTAACAGATCTGAGAGTACCTCCTAAACAGGTCGGGCCAGATGGACTGGTGTTATGGTATCCAGTTGTGCATACTCCTCACTTCAGCTACTCAAGCGGAGAACATTCCTCTCCAAGGCATGAAGCCTAATGAGCCAGTCATTCGCTCCATCCAGTTTGAAATGTAAGATTTGTCCATCAAGCCCCGGGAAGGTTTCTCATGCTCAAGTGACCTTTATGATTAAGAAAACCCCTCCAGGCTCCATGCAATGTAAATGGTAAAACCATAGTAAAAAACCAAAAAAACCAGCCGGGCGCGGTGGCGCACGCCTGTAATCCCAGCACTTTGGGAGGCTGAGGCAGGAGGATCGCGAGTTCAAAGCCAGCCTCAGCAATGGCGAGGCACTTAGCAACTCAGTGAGACCCTGTCTCTAAATAAAATACAAAAAAGGGCTGGGGATGTGACCCAGTGGTCGAGTGCCCCTGAGTTCAATCCCTGGTACCACACCCTAAACAATGAAAAGCCCAACATTAATGGAAGCATGGATAAAGATTCATTATCTAAGAAAAATTAAAATTTCATTAAGCAGGAATTGTGAAGTTTACTCTCCTTGCCAGAGCGTAAGTTCTTTGCCCATTTTCCTCTGTGGTCCTTGGTTTTGCCCCCTGTGTGGCTCTACATTGTTTTCTGTGCCCCATGGACACTTATGTAGCTTTTCATCTCATTTCCAGTGGGTACAATTTTGAGGGGCTCATGGAACAAACCCGAGGGATTGTTTCTACAAGTCAGTAGTTGCAGTCTTTCTTTGATAATGAAGGCCTCTCAAAAATTTAGTAGGCTTTCCTTCTTTGCATCTATAGGAAGTTCTATGTACAAGCAACCAAGCAACCACAGCCAAAGATGACTTCTAACATGGTTCTGACACCTAAATGTGAGCCTTCTTTATTTCCTGGCCTTTGTGTTGGGCTTTGACATTTTTTTCATCTTCATGGTGCCTACTCTGAACCTTCTTAAAAGTAGGATTGGGGGGTGGCTGGGGTTCTGACTCAGTGAGGCCCTGGGTTCGATCCTTAGCATAAAAATAAAAAATAAGGGCTGGGGTTGTGGCTTAGTGGTAGGGCACTTGCCTAGCATGCATGAGGCACTGGGTTCAATCCCTGCACCACATACAAATAAAAAATAAAATAAAGGTATTTAAAAAATAAATCCAATCTAAATATATATATAAAAATAGTAGTAGCTTGGGAAATGTTATGATTTGAAGAACAGTGAGCTAAAAATCAACACATTTTCTTTATAAAGTTCCCAAACTCAGGTATTATGCTATAACAGAAAGCAGACTAATGCAAGAGAAAAGCAGTATCCTTGATGCTGGGTGGACTTTCATAGTCTAGAAGAGGAGACTAAGTGGGAAACTGTTCAGAAAGGTCTAATATCTTTCTTGCTGTGACTACTTCCTCAGAGCCACCTGGGTCACCACTTCACTTTGGGAGTGCAGAAGTAGTTGTGGTTGAAGCCCTGTGATGCTCCAAATCAACAGACTTCATCCATTTAAAAATTATAGCCCATGTGGAAAGAAAGCATCCCTAATTATATTTCCTTCCATCTCAGCTTGCCTCACAATCTCTCTCTCTCTTTATTAACAGTGGCAATAACTAGCCAACACACACATACAGTCTGGCTTCTCCCACCCATTCCCCAAAGGCTCAGACTCAATGCGTGCCTGGCCTGTTATTCAAGACATCATAGTTACCAGGTGTGGTGGTGCACAAAGCTGTAATCCCAGCTAATCGGCAGGCTGAGGCAGGAGGATTTCAAGTTTAAGGCCAGACTGGGCAACTTAGTGAGACCCTGTCTTCATATAAAAAAATAAGAAAGGCTAGGGGTGTAGCTAAGTGGTAGAGTGCTTTACCTAGCATAAGCAAGGCCCTGGGTCCAATACCTGGCACTGCAAAAAAAGAAAGAGTTTGCCTAATTGTTTGCCACAATGCAACGTGTATCACCAGCTTCCCGTCTTGTCTTGTGTCTTCACGGCTTGTGGCCTGATTGTTAAGTTAATGTACTGCCTCATAGTTTCAATTTATATTATGGTAGAACCTCATTTTTTGGTACTTTAATATTAATTTATTGTACAGTATGAGATGCTATAACCTAGAGACCCCAAAATACAGTAGCTAGACCTGGTTAGAAGTTACGTGTTGCTTGTAGAACAGTATAGAGATCGGTAGTTCAAGGCTGGTAAAGTGGCTCTGCTTTCTCAAATCATAACTTCCATCCAAAGTTACTTATTAAGTTCAACTTTACATTTTCTATGGAGGAAAGTTACTATTTCCCTTTCATTGATAAGACACATTGAGGCTCAGAGAGTTTAAGAAAACTGCCCAAGATCACACAGCTTCTGAAAGGCTACCCTGGAATTCAGCCCCAAGTGATTTCTGCTCTTAACCATCTTCACAAATTTATTGGAAGCCACGACCCTGTGAGTGGAACCAAGAGATTAAAAAAAGAATCCAAAGGCTGGGCATGGTGGCGCACATCTGTAATCCCTGTGATTCAGGAGGCTAAGGTAGGAGGATCACAAGTTCAAAGCCAGCATTTAGTTCAGCAATTTAGAGAGGCCCTGAGCAACTTAGTGAGACCTTGTCTCAAAAAAAAATAAAAACAGGGCTGGGGATGTGGCTCAGTGGTTAAACCCCCCTGATTTCAAACCTGGTACAAAAAAAAAAAAAAAAAAAATCCAAAGTAAATGTGGAAGAGGGAGGGAAATGGGAGTAAATATTTCCATCCTAGGTGGACTGAAAGGAGATTCAAGAGAAAAGTAAAGTTTTGGACCAGTTTCTAGATTGTGTGTATTCATGATTGTCTAATAGTAAAACTTTCTGGTAATAGAATGTTCCTGTTCCCTTTAGGCACTGGGCATGACTAAAGAGGGACACATTCAGGGGATGTTGCTCTTCTCCACTGGTAATAATTGCTTTGATTTTTATAATGGATAAGATATATATAATAAATGCCTACCATGTTGCTGAGTCCATGCAATAGATGTAATATTTAACCATTTGAGTACTCTGCCACAGAGCTACATCCTCAGCCCAGTTTCCCCAAAATTTGACTATTGCAAATAAAACTGCTATGGGTCAGCTCACTCTAGGATATTTGATTCCATTGAGTGTGTGCTTTTTTTTTTTTTTTTTTTTTTTTTTTTGTACTGAGGATTGACTTCAGGATCTCATACATACTAGGCAAGTGCTCTATCACTGATTTACATCCCCAGCTCTTGACTTCAATTTTAACTTTAAGGTGATCGATAGTAAGCACATTAAATTTTTTTTATTAAAAAATTGGGGAATCAGTTCATTTATGCATTTATGAATCACTAACAACCCAGTCAGTGATGCTTTTATGCTTTTTGTGGATTTTTAATTTTTCCCATTGTGAGGACTGGTTGGTTTTCATTGCTCTGCTTGAGTGGATGGAAATACCAGTTCCACAGGCTTCTGTTGGGCTCCACCTCATGCAGGGTTGGGGCCGGGGATGACTCACACCTCACAAGCATGGTTGGAGGCCCAGGCAAAGCTGCTGATGGCTCAAGGATGTGGAAGCAAGGATTAGTGAGGTTTTGTGTAAATGCTACATCATTTTATATGAGGGACTTGACAATCCACAGATTTTGGTATATGAGGGGGATCTGGAAGTTCATGAACCTTCGCTTGGATCAAAGAATTTTGCTGAAGAAAGGCCAATCATTGTTCTAAAAGCCAATTCTCTGGTGAACAGGCAATGCTTCTGTCCAAGAAGAAGCTAGAAGTGTCAGGATTTTTCACCCATACTTTTATCTTGCCATTCTAGATGACACTTGTTGCTATTTATTTGGGTGAGCAATTCACTCACCCATTGGGTAAAACTTTATGAATATGCTTTTGAACTGAACTCTGGGTCTTAGACTGAGTCTCTTGGAAGTGGAATGAATAGGCAGTTTGTTTGAGATGTTCTATAGATGATCCAATGAAACCCTAGTGAGTGGGGAAAAGCTGAGAGTGGAAAGGTGGCTAGAAGAGGGTATGGTATCAAGCAAGTTACCACTGTGGGTGGTGGGGCTTCATGGCCCAGGAAAGGCTGGGAGTGAGTGTAGAAACATACCTGTGAGTTGTCCTACCTGAGGGGTGAGAGAAGTGGGGTAGTCACCTATGTTCCCTGACCATTGGGTTGAGGGCTGCCCTGCAGCTGGAGGCATCAATTCCTCAGCATTTCTGGCCTGCTGAGCAGCACTGTTGAGTAAAATGGGGTTTGAAATCCTCAAAGAGATGCAGATGCTGCAGCTGGGAGGCAACTGCAAGGGGGATCTGGATGGGTCCTGTGATAGACATGGGGGAAGCCAGGCGTGGTTAAAACACAGTATTCATCTTTGGGGTGCTCCAGTTTGGTAGCTCTTCCTGAGTTCTCATTCTGCCTCTATCTCTGCAAGCTGTGCGACATTCAGCAAGTTCCTCAAAACCTCTGTGCTCTAGCTTCCTCAACTGTAAAATGGGGAGTTAGCCTACCTTATAGGACTGTTGTGAAAATGAAATGAATTAATATATGAAAAGTGCTCGCACATATTAAGTTCTTGCTAAAAAGTAATGAGCACGCTTTCATTATTTCATTATTTGAGCCTAGAAGGTCCTTCTAGGAAGTTTGTGGCTTATCCTGTTAATTATGGATCTCCTCACCAAACAAGGCCAAGTGGAGGTGACTTCTTCACACTGCCCGGGAAAACTGGGTTGAGTGAGACAGGAGGTAGAGGGACCAATTTGGAGACTGCTGAAATAATCCTGAACAGTTCTCATGAAATGGCAAGGAAGAGTCTGTTTAGATTAGGTTCCGGAGGAAACTGGAGGCGTGTTCACGGAGTCATTAAGTATACAAAAGTCATAGAGGAATTTTGCTAAAAGTAGGAGCGGGTTTCTTTCTTTTCTTTTTTTTTTTTTTTGTGTTGGGGATGGAAACAAGGGCCTCGTCCAAGTGCTCTACCACTGAGCTGCGACCCCAGCCCCTGGAAATGCTTTTTAAAATAGTGGGTGATAAGATGTAGGAATGATTCAGTATAAGGTAAAATTAACCACGACTGAGAATCTTCAGAGGCAGATCCCCGAAGGCAAAAGAGAAAGGGAAACAGTGTAAAAACGGCATGATTCGTCTTGGATAGAAGCAGGGCGCTGACTATAAGAACGACTCCTCCTTTACTGACGGGTAGTTTGTTTTCCAGAGGCTGAACTGGGACCACCGTACTGCACACGCAGGGGAGCGAACTCCACCTTCCCGGGTCTAGAAAGGAGCAGATCCACAGCGGGGGTGGGCCTACGGAGAGGGGGCGGGGCCTCATGCGGGGGACGAGGGCGGGACTTGCTCGGGATGAGGTCCTTGATGACCCGGCTCTGGATAGCGGGCCAGTGACAGTCCTGGCTAACGTGGAGCGGGTCGCCTCGGCTTGTGTGGAAAGCAAGCTGCGCTTGGAGGGTCCAGAACCCACGGGACTGCAATGTTGGGCCACTGAAAGACCTCGGAAGGTGGGCCTCCGCGAGTCTTGTCTAGTGAAAGAGGACAAGGGACGTGGCCTATAGATTAAAAGTAAAAGAGGGTCTGCAGCGGGAACCAATGAGAGGTGGGGGAGCTGGAGCCTGTGCGCAAATTGGCCTGTAATGACAGGGCTTTTTACTGGCGGGTTCATCCCCTTCCACAGAGTGGCTCCAATTCTGCGCATGCGCTTCTGGGTGGACTACGGGGCGCCGCTGAGCCAAGTGGGCAAAAAGAGCATAGCAGTGCGCTCGGGTCACATGACACAGAGGGTGCCGAATTCCGCTGGAGTCAGGGCCACTTCCTGTAGGTGAAGGTTGAAGGGCCCCAAGGGTTGAGCTGGCGTCGAAGCATACTGTACAATTTGACCTCGACTCGCGACTTAAGGTCGGGAGTCGGGCTTGGAATTCGTGTCTAACGGGGAGAGGCGTGGCTTGGGCTGAGAGGGTCGCACTCGCTAGCTTGGGGGCGTGGTCTCCTGTCTCTTGGTGACGTAGACATGGGGTGGGCTCACCACTGGGCTTGAGACTGGGGGTCCTGTCGTAAAAGAGGGGGCGGGGCTTCCCGCCGATACATTGACAAATAGGTAAGTGGGAAGAATAGCTGTTATTAGTGCCGTAGTCGCATTGGTTTAGCTTGGGTGGTGGTGACGTGAGGGGGTGGGGTTGGCGTCCTGAGAGGCGTGGCCCGACCTCGGGAGGCGCGGCTAGCCTCTGACTTGTTTGGGGCGTGGCCTGACAGGATTGGGGCGTGGCCTCCTAGAAACTCTCGATAAGGGGCGTGGCCCAGGGTCCTACCTGGCAGAGGGGACGTGCCTTCTTCCGGGTGACATTGGCTGTAGCGCCCAGGTCTTGGCACTGCGCTTTCTCACTTAGGTTCCACCTGATGGAGAATCCCGCGGTCACCGCCCCTGCCGAAGGCTTCTTCCCCTCGTTCCTGCTCCTGACTTGCGGAACACTGTTGGCTGCCCTGCTGGGCGCCGCTCACAGACTGGGGCTCTTCTATCAGCTGATGCACAAGGTGCCAGGGCACAGGCGGGAGGCGGGCTGGGACACCCAAGGAAGGAGGGGCCTTATGGCGCGCTTCCAGCTCACTCAGTTTACAGGTGGGGAAAGCGAGTCTCAACTAGTCCAGAGTGATTGGTGGGGAGATTCTTTCTAAGGCTTAGTCCCCATTTCCAAGTTGTATGTGGGTTCTGGACTTTGCCACTACTAAGAGATAAGGGAAACTGTCGGTGCCTAGACACTCACACTCCCCTTGCCTCTTTACTCAGGGGCCTGAGCTCTTATCACAGAGCAGAGGAACACCACTAGGATAGTGCCTTCTTAGACCAGTGGCATAAGTGGGCTGAAGGCAGGCATGAGGGTGTGGCTGTGATAATTGCACTCTGCTGAACATAACGTTTTAGAGGAATTTTCTCACCCATCCATGACCACCTCCTGAAAGTAGGTGCTGCTGTTTCTTTTCTCATTTCCACAAGAGGAAAGGGTGGTCCAGAGAGGTTGTTTAGTAGTTTGCCCTAGGCGATTGATTTGGGTAGAGCTGAACCCGCAGGTCTCATTCCAAACCACTTGCTGTCTGTCAATAATTTACTCCTTCCCTTCCTTTTCTAGCAAGAAGTCATGTCACTGATGTTGAAATTTGTAGAGATTTAAGGGGGTGAGGATTCTGGGGCTGGGAGGCTTGGCTCAGTCTGTGCCGGCAGGTGGGCTGCTGTTCCAGGCATGTGATTAATGGCTGGCAGCTTGCCAGCTGGCCCTGAGCTTGCTCGGCAGTGAGTGGGTGATATCAGGTAGGCTGAAGTAGCAGCCAAGTGCCTAGCCCTGCAGGGATACCAGTGAACAGGCAGGAGTCCCTGCCAGTGGCTCCCTGTCCTGGCCATACTCCTGTGGGTTCTGTATATCCACCTTCTCTCTCTTCTTTTCCTGATTGTCCCAAGAAAGGCAGTGTAACATGGATGCTTAAGAAAGTGGGTTCTTTCTATTGAACTTTGAATCTTATTTGGGCAATTCTTGGTGTCTTTACCTGGATGAGAGAGATAATGACAAGAGAATATGACGACTAGCTCTTCCCAGAGCCTGATATATAGTATGGTATGTGTTTAACCAACACCCTAGTTACCCTGACCTCTGCCCTTGCTCCTGGCCCTTCTCCCAGCTGCCCATGCTTTAGCCCTTCACAGTCTTGCTCTTGTGGCTCAGGTGGACGAGGCGAGTGTCCGGCATGGAGGGGAGAATGTGGCAGCTGTGCTGAGGGCCCATGGTGTACGGTTCGTTTTCACACTGGTTGGTGGGCACATTTCCCCACTACTGGTGGCCTGTGAGAAGCTGGGCATCCGTGTGGTTGACACGCGCCATGAGGTCACTGCTGTCTTTGCTGCTGATGCTGTGGCTCGCCTGACAGGTGAGGGCAGTGCAGAGAGGACTGGGGCTGATGGGACAGTGGCATAGGACATCTCTGAGTAAGAGTGGCTTTTGGGAGGTAGGAGGATGGCTGGAGGGTGGGCATGGCTGTGACATGGTCTTTGTTTCAGGGACGGTGGGCGTGGCAGCAGTGACGGCAGGTCCTGGCCTCACCAATACAGTGACTGCTGTGAAGAATGCTCAGGTGGCACAGTCCCCAGTCCTGCTTCTGGGAGGGGCTGCCAGTACCTTGCTGCAGGTGCCTAGTCCTTGTGGGGTACAGGTGCCCTAGGGAGGCTCCAAGGGGCTCATATGGTAATGGTCACACCCTGTCTCTGCCAGAAACGGGGTGCTCTCCAGGCCATTGATCAGATGTCCCTATTCCGGCCACTCTGCAAGTTCTGTGCGTCTGTACAGAGGGTGCGGGACATTATTCCTACCCTGAGGGCTGCAATGGCCGCTGCCCAGTCGGGCACCCCAGGTAGGTGGGGTAGCGTGCTGGGCAGTGGTCAGACCCAGAGGCTGGGGGAGGTGCTGCAGGCTCAGCCTCCTCCCTGACCCCATAGGTCCAGTGTTTGTGGAGCTTCCTGTCGATGTGCTGTACCCCTACTTCATGGTCCAGAAGGAGATGGTGCCAGCCAAGTTGCCCAAAGGCCTCATGGGTCGAGTGATCTCCTGGTGAATAGTGCCATTCCCACTACACTGTCTCCCCCTGCTCACCTGCAGCCTCCTCTCTGCACACATCCATCCTCCTTTGACTCATTCATTGATTTGCACATGGACTGAGAGAACCCAGCTGTGGGGAGAGCATTCGAAGTAAAAGGAACTGCATGCACAAAGGTCCTGAGGCAGGAATGGACTTGGTGGGTTGGGAAAGCAAGGTGGCATTAGGTGAGCAGAGTATAGAGGGAAAGAGGCTGAGCTCAAAGTAGCCCTCCTCATCTTCCTGTCCCCTTCCTTCTGCCCTCCTTCTCTTCCTCCTTTTCCCCTTCCCCTCTGCTTGTCTTTGCCTTTCCTTCCAAATATTTAGTGAGCCCCAGCCATGGCATGGGGTGACATTGATGGACAAGATAGGTCTCTAAGAAGTAATCTGGAGGCTGGCCCAAGCAGTAGTGATTTTGTTTTATGGCCTTGTTCTTAATGTTCTTAGCCCGCTGATCTCCTGATCACCCTGTTCCCTACTTTTCTCTCTCTCCCTCCCTCCCTCTCCTCCCACACCCTCCTCCTGGTGCCCCTGTCAAGGCTAGCTCTTCCCTTGCCTTGCCTTTAAACCGTGGGTTCCCATGGGTCTCTCTTTGGCCTCATCTCTCTGCAACCTTGACTCCTTAACAGAGCAAACACGCTTCTGACTTTAAGCTCCAGTGGCTTCCTGCCAACACCCACGTGTTTGTCTTTAGCTGGTTTGAGAGTTCCCTGAGGGCAAGGCCTGGGCAAGCTTTCTCTTTGTCTCCAGGGTCTTAAGGAAACTCAAGGCCTTGGAAAGCACTCTTAACAAAAGAGAGACCAAACTTAATAACTCCCACTGGTTGAATACTTTGCAAAGTACCTATACCCTTGGTTGAAGCTTGGAAGGGAGGGTCTTTTATAAACGGAGGAGGAAACAGAGAAAGGTGAAATCACTTGCTCAAAGTCACACAGCTAGGAAGTGGCATAACCTGGGGGGCCCAAGCCAACATTCATCTGACCCACAGGCACGGCCCCCATCCTGACCCCTTGCATTTGTATTACTTGTTTCTGCGGGGGCCTTGTCAAGTTGGGGAGGCCACAGAAGCTTCTGAAAGCAAACAGGAAGCTTGGTGTCCCTGGGCCTTTGCTTATCCATCTCTGTTCCTTCACACTTTGCTCCCACTTCCTCTGCTGGAATCCCTCCAGTGGACTCTGGTAATTGGCTGCTTCCGTTCCTCCTCACAGGTACTTAAAGAATTGCCTGGCCAACCTGTTTGTAGGGGCTTGGGAGCCTCAGCCTGAAGGGCCCCTGCCGCTGGACATCCCCCAGGCGTTCCCCCAACAGGTAAATCATTTCCCTTACCTGGCACAGTTTCCCCACCTGGCAGAGCTCTGCAGACCCTCTCCCAGAGCCAAGATTGGGACCTTAGTCTTGGGGGCTGATGGTGACTCAGGGACAACCTTTTGAGCTCCACCTCTTGCCCCAGGTTCAGCGCTGTGTGGAGATCCTGAGTCGGGCCAAGAGGCCCCTGTTGGTGCTGGGGAGTCAGGCCCTGCTGCCCCCAATACCTGCTGACAAGCTTCGGTGAGGAGCTCGGGCCCAGCCCTTGTTCCCAGTCCCTGGTCCTCTGGTGCCCTGTGGGGAGGGAGGAAGCCCTTGGCACATTGATCTCTACTCTGCCTGAACCCCCAGGGCTGCTGTGGAGACCCTAGGCGTCCCCTGCTTCCTAGGGGGGATGGCACGGGGGCTGCTGGGCCGCAACCACCCCCTCCACATCCGGCAGAACCGCAGCGCTGCCCTGAAGAAAGCAGATGTTGTCCTCCTGGCAGGTGGGCCTCAGCACCCTCCCTCCCTCCAGGAACCTCCTTCCCCTGTGACTCTGCCCCTCCTCCTCACTGATACCCGCCCCCTCCTGATTACCTGCCCTCTTTCCTCTGCCTTCACACCTTCTCTTTTTAAGGCTTTTGAACAGTCTTGAGTCTGAAATTTGGCTGAATCCCTCCCAGGATGCAGTTGTGTGCTGTGCCTGGGCTTCCACTGAGGGTGAACACCTCGTGGGCTCCTGCTGTATCTTACCTTACATTTACGTATAAAGCCCTTTGAATCCTGTGCCAAATGCATAATAGGCATTCTCTGTTAGCTCTTACTGTATACGGTCAGGCATTTCTTAACAACAGGGATACATCCTGAGATATGCATTGCTAGGTGACTTCATTGTGTGAACATCATCAAGTGAACTTATGAAAAATAATGGGGCTGATATCTCTGGGTAATGTCATGTCATGGGACCATAGTCACATATGTATGTGATCTGCCATTGACCAAAACATTGTTATGCGGTTCCAGGACTGTAATAACCTTCCCCAAACTCAGTGATTTATAGTGATTTCTTAAGACCTACCTAGAGGTTTGGTGGTAATTCTGGGTTTGGTCAGACTGGTTCATGAGTCTAAGTCTGGCCAGGCAGCTGTGCTAATGGAGGTGGACCTTGCTTATCTATTTGGGAGTTGTCTGGCTCTGTGGCTGGTCAAGGGTGCCTTGGCTGGGATAACCGAGTCTGCACATTTACCTCCATGTTCTGCACCCTCCAGCAGCCAGCAGGTTAGCCTGGGTTGGGGTCGCCAGATGGAGGATGAGAGACATACTGTTTTTTTTTTGTTTTGTTTTTTTGTACCAGGGATTGAACCCGGGGGTGCTTAACCATTGAGCCACACCCCCAGCCCTTTTTTTTTAAAAAAATTTGAGGCAGGGTCTGGCTAAGTTGCTAGGGCCTCTCTGAGTTACTGAGGTTGGCTTTGAACTTGTGATCCTCCTGTCTCAGTCTCCTGAGTTGCTGGGATTACAGGTGTGCGACACCACACCTGGCCTCATTTTTTTTTTTTTTCTTTTGCTATGCTGGAGATGGAAGCCATGGCCTTGTGTGTGGTAGGCAGTCTCTGTACTACTGGACTCCCCATCCCTGCCCTTGAGGCATCTTTCATCTGGTCTTAGGAATGGCATGCTATTGCTTCTGCCACTTTCTGTTGGCCAGAGCTGCTCTTGAGGCCAGCCCAGATTCAAGAGCTGCAAAGTCATTGCAAATGGCACAGGAACATGGAGAGGTGAAGAATGGGGACTAGATAACATTCAGTGTCCACAGTGGATTAAAAGTAAGGTAGTAGGCACCACCTAGGGCACTGACCCTCTGACCATTGATGGCCTATCTGTCATCTCAGGAGCTGTGTGTGACTTCCGCCTCTCCTATGGCCGTATCCTCAGCCGCAAGAGCAAGATAATTATCATCAATCGGAACCGGGATGATATGTTGCTCAACTCAGACATCTTTTGGAAGCCCCAGGAGGCTGTGCAGGGTGAGTCCCCAGTGTCCCCTCCATGTACATGGTCGCTCCCCTCATGGCCTCTGCTGCAGCTGACTTGAGCCGGGTACTGGGAGATTAAGGCCCAGACCCTGCCCTAATGGGACACCCGGGCAACCTGAGACACATTTGGTTGTCAGGCTGGTGGGTGTTTCCATAGGAACAAATGGAGAGGTGGGCATGGGGGTGGCAGGATGGAAATGTGCACCTGGTCACTTGCTTGGGTGCATATTGAACTGCCTATTGCCCTCTCTGTGTCAGAGAGCTTAATCGTTGGCTTCTGAGACTCTGCATCCCATCCCCTTTCTGTGCTCTGCTTTGCCCAGTGATTCTCCCCTGTGGTGTAGGTGACAGGGCATTCTTGGGTTAAGCAGGGCAGCAGTGCCATTGCATTTATGTTTGGGAACATCCACCCTAGCAGCTGGTGGGCATTAGCCTGGAAGGGGGGGCTGGCAGAGGAGAAGGGCTGTTCAGGGCCAGGACAGAAATGACATGGCCCAAAGTGGGAAAAGACTGGGTGAGGAAGTAAACATCCCCAAGCCTCCGATTGCTTGTCAAGTGGGGAGTTTACTCGTTCACTGCATGATGCTCACTGTGGGCTCCTATGTGCCTGGGTTTGAGAGACCTGCTTAAGTGGGCCAAAGCTGTTTTTATTGCTGTGTTTTGGAGGTGGAATTGACAGGACTTCATGATATGGGGGGTAAGGGGCCGGGAAGTGACAGGGTTGGCTTGGGTTTGTAACTTGCTTTGTATTCCCTAAACCTCATTTCCTTGGTTTGTGCTCTGTCTCGCCAGGGCTGTCTTCGTCTGGTTCTGGTGACTCTGGGTGTGTTTAGCCTGTTTTGCCCAGCGAGCACCTCTGGCCTGCTTCCATGCCTTCTGCTTGGATGCTGCTCTTGGCTTTCTGCCATCTTCAGGCCTCTGGTACTGAGGGCAGGAGGAAGGCACTGCTCTGCAGCTGTGTTATCTCTGTTCTCTAGGAGATGTGGCCTCCTTCATGCTGAAGCTGGTAGAAGGCCTTCAGGGCCAGACGTGGGCTCCAGAGTGGGCAGAAGAGCTGCGGGAAGCGGACCGGCAGAAAGAGCAGACCTTTCGGTGGGGGCTGGATGGGGTGGACATGGGAGGGGTGTGTTCCTGGCAGGCTCTGTCATGGGGCCTACTGAATTTTGCAGCCCTGTTGTAGGGAGAAGGCAGCGATGCCCGTAGCCCAGCACCTGAACCCAGTGCAGGTATTGCAGCTGGTGGAGGAGACTCTGCCTGATAACTCCTTTCTTGTGGTTGATGGTGGGGACTTCGTAGCCACTGCCTCCTACCTGGTACAGCCCCGTGGCCCCCTGCGCTGGCTCGATCCTGGTAAGGAGGGGCCCACACCTAGGGCAGCTTTCATAATCCACACCCTTCACAACTATGTTTTTTGTCCTTTTAGGGGCCTTTGGGACTCTGGGAGTTGGCGCAGGGTTTGCACTTGGGGCCAAGCTGTGCCAGCCAGATGCTGAGGTGAGGTATGGGAAATGGGAGACTTGTTTTCTGGGCCATGAGCCACTCTAACCATCCTTGGTTTCCCCCTACCAGGTCTGGTGCCTGTTTGGGGATGGAGCCTTTGGTTATAGCCTCATCGAATTTGACACATTTGTCAGACACAAGGTGACTGGGTTTCCCTGAGGGAAGCTTACAGCCCAGGGTTCTGGGGGAGGTTTCAGGGGTGGGCTGAGATGGGGTAGCCTTCTCTGTCTGGCAGAGGCCCTGTTTTCTGGCTAGACTGGCTTTTGGGTTGAAGGTTGTGCCTGGCCCCATTTTTTTCCCCTGCAGATTCCAGTGTTGGCCTTGGTAGGGAATGATGCTGGTTGGACCCAGATTTCTCGGGAGCAGGTGCCCAGATTGGGCAGCAATGTGGCCTGTGGCCTGGCCTACACTGGTGAGGGGTCTGGGCAGGGTGTGTGTGGGTAGACGGGATCTTATCTCAGGCTCAGTGGGGCTTGTGTCCCTCTCCTGGACTGGTTACATTCTGGGATGGGCCTCTGCCAGTATCTGACTTGATTTCTTTTAGATTATCACAAAGCAGCCATGGGTCTGGGAGCCCAGGGCTTGCTGCTTTCACGGGAGAATGAAGATCATGTGGTCAAGGTGCTGCGTGATGGCCAGCAGCAGTGCCGGGATGGCCACCCAGTTGTCATCAACATTCTCATTGGGAGGACGGACTTCCGCGATGGCTCCATTTCTGTATAGGGCCTTGTGGGTCAGTACACTTGGCTCCCTTCTTATATCTGGAATGCCCGGTTGGTTTGGAGTCTCATCCTTGCCTACTATGAGCCTATTCCACAAGGTCAATAACTACAATCCTCCCTGAGTAAGGGGTGGAGGGATTAAATCTCAAGAGGTACAGGCAGCCCTGGAGAACTTTGGGCCTTTGTCTCTATGGGTCCAACTGTGCCTCTCTACCCTCCTCTCTTACGGACTGAATAAATCACTTCTGGCCCAGGTGGGCCCAAGGACTCAGTTGCAGAACCTGTGCATATTGATTTATTGTCCACAAAGATGGAGGTGAGGGAAAGAGGAGGAAGACAGGAAGGGTACCTTACTCTCCCACTGTATTACTGGGGATTTCAGGGTGCCTGGGCACTGCAAACTCTTCTCCCCTCTGTGGTCCCTGAAAGTCCCACATACCCGCTCTAGACGGGCCCATGCACACTAGTCCTCACACACAGACACACACATGCACGGAGGAAATAAATATGTTCCGTACCAAAGTGCCCCCAACCTGACACTTCAGGTGGGGGTCCCTCCAAAAGGGAGGGGTTTAAGTGCTCAGTTTTTTCAGGGGTGGGGAATGGGAGCTGGGGAGGGTAAGAGACAGACTCTGTTATCTCCATTTGCTGGTTGGGGGCCAATCATGGGGTCTTCCCTGGAAAAGAGGGTGGGGAAACCAGCTTTTTCATTATAAGCCCCAGGCTGCCCCTGTCCAGTTGGAGCCAGGATAGGGGCTGTCCCTCTCAACAGCACCTCATGATAGTCCTTGGACCCTCTGAGGGAGGGAGAAACAGAGTGCAGTGCTCAAAGCTAATACTGATTTGGTTGGCAGCAGCAAGAGGACTGACTAGGGGGTTTCTCACCACCCCAGGGTGATGCTCACAGTAATTGGTGTTGCCCTGGCAAAGGGGAGGCAAGAAAGGCCAGCCTAGCAAGCAGGAATCTGCCTTTGGCAGCAAGAGAAGCCCTGGTGCTCAGAAAATATGGCTCTGACAGCTTGTCCCCCAAATCCCCTCTGCCTAGCCTTTGCAGTAACTAGTGCCAAAATACTGGCCACTGGAAACAGGGAATGATTCTCAGCATGGGAGGTTGGTACCTTGACAACTCCCTAGAAACCAGGAGCTCGGCCTGAGCAACAGGTCTGGGCCTCTTAGGTCATTAGGGCACTGCCTTAGTTAGGAGGAACCTTCCTTAGTAACCAGGGGCCTGCCCGCTCTGCGGGTTCAGAGGCACACGTTGATCTGCTTGGAGAGTTCTCTCTCCAGGTCCAGGATGAGGGCGTCAAAGTCTTTGAGATTCAGATGCGGGTTGAAAGGCGCATCAAACTCGTCTTCAAAGTCTGCAGCGCCCCTGGGTCCACCAGCTTCCTCGTCGTCGTCGTCCTCGCTGTCGCTGCCAGTCACGTGGTCGTAGTCGGGCCCAGACAGGAAATCCCGCCCACAGGGTAGGAAGTCCCGCCCGCAAACGCTCCAGTCGCCGGCGTAGCGGTTGCTGGGGGGGCTTTCTGGGCCCCCGCGGCCGCGGGACCGAGTCACCACTTCGGGACCCTTTAGCGGCAAGTGCAGCGGTGGCTGTCGTTTGGGCCGCAAGTATGGTGCGACCTCCGGAGCCTCTGGGGGCCGGCGGGGATCTGCTGGAGTGGAGGGCAAGCTTGAGGTGACATACACGCACAGTGGGCGGCATCGAGGACCCCGATTGGCCTCTGGAAATGCAAGGCCTTGGACCGGATTAGGATTTCATTGGCGGGCTAGAACTGGTTGCTTAGGCAACCAGGCCTGAATGGTCTGTCAAGAGGCGGGATCTCTGGCCGCATCAAAGAGGGATTGGCTAGATCTGAACTGGTTGCTGAGGCAACCGGGTAGCGCTGTACCTGATAAGGGGGCGTGGCCCGCCTTAAGTCCCAGAATCTAGCCACTAGGGAATGCATCGCCACGACAGCCTTTCTGTATTGGCGGCGCAGGCCGTGGGTGTACTCACCTGGCCAAGACTGCAGCAGGTAGTGGAGCACCTCGATGTGCCGCTTGAAGTCCACTGTGCTGGCGAGGCCTGGGCCAGTGCTGCGTATGCGGGGCCGGGTGGGCGCCTGGCGCGCTGGCAGCAACACGGGGCCGAAGCACACAGCCAGGTTCTGCGGAGTCATGCGGTTGTGGGCATGGAAAGAGGAGACGAGGCGCAGGTGGTCCAGGAGAAGCGTTAGCGTGGCCTGGGGAGAGGGTTGTGATGGTGGGCATGAGGCAGGCAACGTTGAACCCCTGTTGCACCTGTGAGATACTAAGATGGCTCAGAGTGGGAAATTGAGGTTCAAGGTTTCATAGCTGGAAGGAGGCCGAGGTTAAGACTATTAGGATGAGGATACTGTTTTGCTGCAGGGGAGACTGAGGCTAAGGACAATTTAGCTTTGGAATGACAGAGCTTGGGCCCACTCCTCTGTTAGGCTGGGTTGGCATGAATCCCATTATACAGATGAAGGAATTGAGGCCCAGGGAGGGAAAGAACTTGTCCAAGATCTAACAGCCAGGAATTTCCCTTCCTAGTAGGTAGACAGATCTGTATTTAAGAGTCTGTGTTTTGAAATATCCTGACTCTGTGACCTTGGGCAACTCACTTAATTGTTCTGGGCCTCAGTTTGTGAATTGGTATTGCTCACTCCATGTCCTGGAGGTCCCACTGATACTGCCAGGGCCAACTCACCCTTTCCACATCTGGCAGGCAGTTGAGGAGGCTTCGGGTGCCTTCAGGATTTGGGTGAACTCTGCTTGGGGGCCCTTGGGCCATGGCCTCCAGCACCACCTGATAGAGGGGCTGGGTGATGAGTGGGGTAGGCAACTCTCGAAGATAATCCTTAAGGATGCCTGCAGACACAGGGTCCCCTCTGGTCAGAGCATTCCTGGCTTCTGAGGCCAGTGGGGTCCCTGAGGCTGGGAGTGTGTAGAAGACGAGGAGAGCAGATGCAGGAGAGTGAAAACAAGGTGAGACATGAGGGGTGAGGTCCCAGCAGGGCCAACAGACCAGCCTTGAGGTGAGGGTTGAAAGGAAGTGAGTAGGGAGGGAGTGGGGGCCATGCTGACCCGTGATGACATTGATATCCGGGTACAGGTCCTCCGAGAGGCAGACAGCTGCACTGTCCCGCTCAAAGGCATCCCGAAGCTCTTTCTTCACTGCTGCTGAGCCACACAGACGGTATAGCCCCACTACCTGGGGGTGGGGACAGAGAGAGGAGGTCTTACTGGGGCCACAGACTGATCATAGCCCAGTGGGTTGGGGGATGGAGGTCTGGGCCAGGGTGTCAGTGGACACTGGGCTTGGAGGGTGGGAACTGACTACCACTGGTTGCTTCCTGCTCCTCTGACACCTGTCAGGAGTTTTTCCCTGGGTGCTCAGACAACCTGTCCTCACAACCCTTTGTTTGGATCTGTCATCTTGGCTCCCACCTCCTCTGACTTTTCAACTAGCTTCTCACATCCTCCAGGAGCTTCCCTTACTGTCATCCAGGTCAGATCCTGCTTTAAGCTCTCCTAGCCCTGGGGTACCTCCCCTTTTAACTTGCCTTCCAGTCGCAGTCTTACATTTGTGAGCTGCTAGATCAGTCTATGAGACTCTGAGCTTGGGAGTGCCAGGTTCCTGTTATCAAATGGATGGGTGACCCACGGGTTCTGACCTGGGGTGTGGGGTGGAGTGTCTCTTGCCCTTACGTAAGCTGGGGTTGGAAATAGGAGTAGCCCAGGCTGGAGGATAGGTCTGGTGTTCAAATACTGGGAATCTTGGGGAGTGGGCCTAAGGTTTGGGGGTTGGAGGTCTGGGACTCACCCGCAGCCCTCGGCGCTCAATCTGCCCAACACACTTCTGAATAATGAGAGGCACTTGACCCGGGGGCTGCTCCCGCTCCACCAGCAGCGGCAGGGGCAGCCCAAAGACACGAGGCTCAACTGTGGCAGGTGCTTCCTGCTGCTCCGACAAGGTCAGTTTGGCATACAGCAGCCCCTGGGGTTCCAAGCGTATGGCAAGTTGCTGGGCCTGGCACCCTGAGAACAGAGAGAGGCCTGGCTGGATCTGCCCTAGAGGTTCCTGTGTCCAGGCCCCCTCATAGGCCAGGTCACACCCTTCGCCCTTCACCTAGCCCCCTAAGCTGGGTCCTGTGCCATGTCCCTCTCCTAAAATTCCATCTTAATGTCCTACCTCGGAAGACTGTGGGCAGCAGCACAGTGCCCTGAGCACAGGGCCTGTGCCGCCTCACACCAGGGTCCCAGGCAAGCACGAGGGCCCGCAGTAGCTGGGCTGCCTCCAGTTCCAGGTGGAAGGTGTGGTCCAGCCGTAGGAAGTCTGGTCCACTTCGCAGTGGCCCTGTCCGGGCCCGGGCCACTCCATCCACTTGCAGCAGGCAGCAGAGGTCTCTTGGGGTGGCCCCTGATGTTGGCCGCAGCCCCCCAAGCCCATACAGGTGCAGGCTGAGGCGGCCCCAGAGTGCAGCAGGGGGCGCCCGCTGCTGCTGAGTCCACCTCATAGGGCTGGAAGGTAGTGGGTGATGGGGGCCCCGCTGGGCGCTCAGGTGAGTCGCCATCACTGAGGTACCCTGCCTTCGGGCTCCGAGTGCCCCCCATCACTGCTGCCCGCCCCGGGGCCCCCACACTGCTGTCCAGGTGGTAGCGGCTGATGACAGAGCCTGCAGGAGCAGCCCTCTCACGCTCCCTGCCAGCCCGTGGACCTCGCAGGCTCAGGCGGCGGCGCAGCTCTGGTAGCTTCTTCATCTTCATGGAGAGGCGCCGGGCAGGGCCTGGGGACTTGGTGCGGGAGGTTTTGGTTGGGGGACTGGGGGGGGCTGCACCTATGAGAAGAGCAGACCTCAGGGTCTAGAACCTGGGCTGGGGCAGGGGTGTAAGGCATGTGTGCACGGGGGTGGGGATGTGGGGGACTGGGGATGGGGAGGTAAGTGTGAGGCTTGTGCTCACCTTGGTGGGTGGGGCCCTCTGGCTCAGCTGAGCCTGGCTGTGGTCCTAAGGACTCAGGTGCTGGGGATCTGGGGTCTTCCTCAGGGATGGGGTTGTACCAGATCTCACCAGCAGGCTCTCCACTGCTAGATGTTCCTGGCCCCAAAACAGCTTCCTCAGGTGGCTTGGCCCCACTAAGCACCCATCTGCGGCTGCTGGGCTCCAAGCTTTGCAGGTAGGCTCCCCGTGCAGGGCTCCGAGATGTCTCAGGGCTGGGGGGACCCTCTGCTCCAGCCTGGGACCCTTCGAGGGCCTGGGGCTCTGGTTCTGGAGGTTTGGGCTCTGGGCGCTGGGCTGGTCGTCCTGGTGAAGAGCAAAGGGAATGAGACTCAGCTCCTTACCAGAGCAGCCCCAGCCTAGGGCTCTTCCCCTAGCAGGGCTGTGGTTGGGGTCCACTTAGTACTGGCCCTCACTCCATTGCAATTGATTTGACAGGTGCCCCTCCAGTACTTGGTGCCTGCTGGTTTGTTTGGAATGGGCCACCACCAGCTAGTGATCTCTTCAGTTGCCAGTTTAAGAGTCCCCTTTCAGTCCCTAGCTTGCCAAAGGGGACTATGTTCCTCCAGGATCAGGGGTTCAGGTCAGGTGTCCTTGGGCCCTCAGGCCCTCTGTTCCTGTCTCCACTCTTCCAGCTCTCTCTTTAATCCTGGCATGAAAGCCTGTCCTGTCCCTTCTCACTGGGTGGCCTTGGGCAAGTCACTTCCCCTCTTTGAGCCTCAGTGTCTGCCATTGGGAATGAAAAAATGCAAGGCCCACTTCCAGGGAGACTTTAGGGAGCTAGCAAGGAAAGGGCTTCCTAGACATCATGTTATGGCTAAACTTAAGCCTTCAGCGGATGCTGGCTTGTACTGCTCCTGGGACAGGAGCAGGCACCACGACAAATGGAACAACAAAGATGAGTTGAATGCTGGTTCTCTCTTCTCTGCAACACCCCGTTCTCCCAAACTCTGACCGGCTCCTAGGGTGGGCCCTGTCTCTCAGCTCAGGCCAGATCCCCACAGTCAACGCCTTGTGGTCTCCTTTTTGCTTCATCCTCTGTCTGACATCATGGGCTATTTCCTGTGTGTGTTTATGTGTGGGCACCCTGTCACTTCTCTGGCCCTGGAAACCTTGGGAATCTTTAGAAAGGGAGGAGGGGTCAGGTCCACGGAGTGGTCTCGCCTCCCTTCTTTAACTGGTTCCTTCCTGGGCTCTCTGACCTATGTAGCTTTGGTTTCTCTGAGGCCTTGTCTTGCTGCCAGTTGACCCACAATTCTCATCACCTTGGATTTCCATCCCCTAGGACCCTGTCTCAGGGGTCTTTATCATCAGTAGCAGAGGCCAAAGAGCTCTGGCGCAATCACCCAACTGCCATGTGCCTTAGTTTCTCCATTTGCATAAAAAGGGACAATTTCCTGGGACTGCCCAAGGCAGCACAGCTGCAGTCACTGGGGGAGCGGCTGCAATACTCAATGTGCCGCCTCTCTGTCCAGTGCAGAAGTACGCCCCCCATCTCCCATCCTGCGCCTCCAGGGCTCCTAGTGCCCCCTCGCCCTGCCTGATGGGGCCCCAGCGTCCCAGCGTCCCAGGCCTCCCAGCCCCTCCTCCCCTGTACCCTCCAGGCGCTCCGTCGAGGCCCCATTTCCTGTCAGGGGTGAGGTCCCCCTCCCGGGCCTCCCAAGGAGCCCGCGGCGCTGGCATCTCCGGCCAGCTACACATAACGGTCCTCGCCCCCTCCCCCGCGGCCCCTTCCATCCAGGATCCTTGCCTGTCTGCGTCTCGAGCCTCCGGACCCACAGGGGGCTCCCCGGGGCTTCCCCGTCCTTCCAGTCGTCCCTGTCCGGGGTCCCGGGACCCTAAGACGGGCGGGGTTCCTCGCCCTTTCCCTCCGCCGCGCCTCGCACTCACCGCGCTCCTTCGCGTCTGACTTTTTCCGGGGAAGTTTTTCCCGGCCCCGCAGGCGGGAGAAGGTTTTTCTGAGCAGGGGCTCGGCCATGCTGGGGCCCGGGCCCGGCCGAGTGCGCGCCCCGGGCTCCGGCCGCGCCGCCCGCTGCCCTCCCCGCCCCGCCCCGGCCTCCCCGCCTGCCCCCCGCCCCGCGCCGGCAGGAAGCGCATTCCGGGAATGCTTGGCCCAAACTTTTTTTTTTTCCCCTTCCCGCGGCCGGAGCAGGCGATGCTGGGAGATGTAGTTGCCTGGGGCCGGGAGGGGACAGGATGGGGGCTCTGGGCTACTCTTCACCGCTCCAACTACGAATGAGGCACTGGCTCTCCTCTTCCTTCTTACCCAGCTTCCCTAGATGATGGCATCCAGCAACTTCATTGGGTCTATCTCCAAAACGCATCTTGCATGTATCTCCTCTCCTCTGTCCATCTAGTGCTTAAACCCGTGCAAGCACCAGCATCACTCGTTTGGTTATCCGCCCCTCCTCCCCCAGACCTCTTCCTTGATCTCCCTAGTGCCACTCCAGCCGCTCTCCCCACCAACTCTCCTCACCCCTTCCCAATTCCAGTTACTACTGTTGTTTTACAACTGCCCCAAAATTTAGTGGTGTAGCTGGATGTGGTGGCACCTGCCTGTAATCCCAGCACTTGGGAGGCTGAGGCAGGAGGATCGCGAGGTCAAAGCCAGCCTCAGCAAAAGTGAGGCGCAAAGCAACTCCGTGAGACCCTGTCTCTAAATAAAACACAAAGTAGTGCTGGGGATGTGGCTCACAGGTCGAGTGCCCCCGAGTTCAATCCCTGGTATCCAAACAAACTTGGTGTAAAAACGGCTACTTAATAATGCTCACAGTTGGCTGTGGGTCAGGAATATGGACAGGGAAGAGTTGACATTTTCTCAGTTGGGAAGACAGAGGCTAGGAGTAAGTAACTCAAAATGGAGAGGAGTGATCATCTGGAGGCATCTTCAATCACTGGTTGTATTAGTTTTTCCTTATGATAAATACCCGAGACCGGGTAACTTTACAAATAATAGAGTTTTATTTAGTTTATAGTTTTGGAGGGAAGGATAGAGCTTGTTTCTGGTGAAGGCCTCAAGGATGATAGCAGCACAATGCCGGAATGTATCATGGATCCATCTCAAGATGGAAACCAAGAAGATTCAGAGTCAGGTTCACTCTTATCAACTTGCTATTGCAAGAACTAATTTAGGCTGGGCGCGGTGGCGCACACCTGTAATACCAGCACTTTGGGAGGCTGAGGCAGGAGGATCGGGAGTTCAAAGTCAGCCTCAGCAATGGTGAGGCACTTAGCAACTCAGTGAGACCTTGTCTCTAAATAAAATACAAAAAAGGGCTGGGGATGTGGCCCAGTGGTCGAGTGCCCCTGAGTTCAATCCCCAGTACCAAAAAAAAAAAAAAAAAAACAAAACAAAAACAAAAAAAAAAACTAATTTAGGTCCTCATGAGAACTACCTTGATTTTTCCTAGGGCACATACCATTGACTTAAATACCTCCCTTTGGGCCTCACCTCTTAAATCATCACATCTGGGACCAAGGTTCCAACACAGCAAGCACATCCACTCCGTAGCACAGGTCTTACAATTGATGCCTGCCATGGGCTGGGGTTTCCATTGGATGAGGGCACCTACATGGCCTTTCCACAGGTCCTGGGCTTCCTCCCAGTATGGAGACCTCAGGGTAGTTGGACTTCTTAGATGGCCACTGTAGGCTCCAAAAGTGAACAGGCAGAAGCTGCATTATCTTTTCTGACAGGTTTAGGTGTTATACTATGTTACTTCCAGCCCCAGATTCAAGGAGAGGAGACAGGCCCCACGTCTACCAGTGGAAGATATGTCAAAGTGAGCTTGTACATGTGGATGTGGGATGGGAGATATTGTGACTATTTGGGGAAATATAACTGTTTCACCCCTACTTTCTATTCTCCACGAAGTGTTCAGAGTGAACTTAAAGCTGAAATCAGATTATGGCATATTCCTGCTGAATGATTGTTCATCCCACCCCAAATAAAATTCAGATTCCCATCATAATCTACAAGACTCTTGCCCCATTTCCTTTACTGTCTCCTTCATTCACCATAGCTTCTTTTTCTGGTCCTTCTTCTCATCAAACTGTTCCTTCCCCAGGCCCTTTGCACATAGGGCTTCTGCCTGAGAAGCCCTGATTCTCCTGAGGTGAACTCTTTTAAAAAAAATATTTATTTATTTGTACACAATGCTTTTGTTTTTATGTGGTGCTGAGGATCGAACCCAGGCCGCGCATGTGCTAGGCAAGCTCTCTACCACTGAGCCACAACCCCAGCCTCTCCTGAGGTGGCCTCTTATCACCTCCTCAGAAGGCCCTCCCTCTCTTCCCACTGCTGTCCAGCTGTTATTACATCATTCTTTTTCTTTCTTTCTATCACTTGCCATAACTTGAATTTAACAGTTCCTGTGATTTGTTTGCTTATTTGCCTCCTTGTCCAGGTGGGGGCTCCACTAGGTGATACTTGCCTATCTTGTTCACATATGAGATCAGGCACCAGGTAATGGAAGTCTGGATAGGAGATGGTAGCCAAGAGACATGGACAGAGGGGGCTGTGTGCATTTGGTTTAATGTATCCTACTGTGGTTCTCTGTGTTTATGTTATTTGGAGTTCACTGAGCTTCTTGTATATGTGTATTCATGTCTTTCATCAACTTCAGAAACTTTTTGACAATTATTTCTTCAAATATTATTTCTGCCCATTATCTCTTTCTTAGACTCCCATTATATGTATGTTGGTATGTTTGTTAGTGTCCCATACATCATTTTTATTGGATGTCTGTGTTAGAAGGAATCAGTCTGGAAAAGGGTGGGATGCACCCTCCTTCTTGTCAAATCTCTGCTAGGATGCCTTGAGGCAGCTGCTGACAGTGGGGAGAAAGGTTGGGGGTCAAGATATCTCTTTGTAAGTCTAGGTTAGGGGCCACAGGTCTAGGGCCTTATATGGATACCCTGAAGCCTCAGAGGAGCTGGGAGTAGACAGCAACACTTGGTTTCTTCTCTATCACATCAAATGATTAAGAAACATTTTCAAGCCAAGTGCAGTGGTATGTGCCTGTAGTCCAGCTTCTTGGGAGGCTGAGCCAGCAGAATTTCTTGAGCCCAGGAGCTTGAGGCCAGCCTGGGCAACACAGCAAGACCCCATCTCAAGGGAAAAATAAGAACAAAGAAAGAAATACCCTCATGTCACAAAAATATGTAAATATTTATTATTTTTTCCTATTGCATTCTTTTCCTATTGCATTTATTTGTGTATATATAGCTCATTTAATTCACGATTGGCTAATATTCTGTCTTAGCAATCAGAAATTCTTGATGAGAGCAAATTATCTGCATTTGTACATTGTGAAATTGTGTGAATACTGAATTCCACACTTAAAGAAGTTTGTACATTCTTTTGGATTCTGGTAGCTGCTGTACAGGTTTCGGAGCCTGTGTCTGTGCATGCACATGTGTGTATGTATTTTCTTTCCTCCAAGTGTTCTCATTGGCTGTAGGCCACATGTGCTATGCTTTCGGTCCCTGATAGAGTGACCAAGCCCTGGAACATACAGGGATTTGTTGAAAGAGCAAATGCAGGTGGGTAGAGAGGGCCAGTTAGGTTTCAGGAGAGCTCTGCACCTCTGTGGCACACAATGAGAGTTGATAGATAAATATTCCAGCTCCCTCCCCAATTGCGTGGGATGGCTGAGATGCAATGGTGTGCACTGACCCATGTCCTTGTTCAGATGAGGTCCAGCTGCCTGCTGTGGAAACTCGCTTTTTAATATATTCTTTACTGACTTCCCTTCCCTGTGGATTCCCCACTCCATTTTCAGCATTTCTTGATGGATCACTTCCCCAACAAATCACTTTTATTTGAAAGCTTGTCTCAGGGTCAGTTTTCAGGGGACATGGAACAAAGATATTCTGTATAGGCCTCATTTTCCTCATTGGTCTGAAGGGAGGATTGTTAGCAAGGTAATGGGGGTATAAGTATCTGCCAGCTCCCTGGTGTCCTCAGATCTTGGGAGATGGAAGACAGAGAAGATGCTCCCCAAGCTCCTTCCACCCCCTGTTGGCATTCCCAGTTGTCTCCACTCTGGCTCCCCTACATTCACCACCCACCAAGGGGAGGAGGTGAGTGACCCAGCTGCACAGGCCTCCCTGGCTGAGAGTCAGACCACAGAGGAGCCAGGGAAGAGGTGGCACTGGGGCAGTGATGGGGAGCAGGAGGTAGAGTGTGAACTGCTTCCTGAGATGGGGCATGGTCTCACCCAAGTGGCAGTCAGCTGTGCATCATTTCTTGGCCAGAGCTTCCTGGTCGCCTCTGGAAAAGTGCATCTAGGAACTGAGGCTAAAGTTCAGCTGGGTTCCTAGTTGGTCCTTCCCCCTGCAGTGAATCCTTTTATAAGCTGCAGGCTTGCTGGGCTCTCCTTCTGACCAGGCCCCTACACAGGCCCTAGGATACACTCAGCAACTGGCCACCATGTCAGGAACTGCTCTGGTGTCCAGCTTTTGAGGCTTGATGTGCCCATGTAGCTGTTATAGATAACTGTAGGCTGGCTGTGCCAAAGGAAGGGGAGTTAGCCTGGAGAGGAGTGGCTGGTCAGATTGGGGGACAAATGGCCTGGTGTGGAGAGGGTCTTGGCAGATTCCCATGTCATTCTTAGTTCCTCACTCCTTCCTCTCAGGTCTCTGAGGTCTCCTGCGTGTCCCAAAGAAAGATTTGGCTATTGACTTGTTCCTAGGTGGTAGCGTTTAAGCCCATGGAGTATATGCCTGATGAAATTCTGTATACCTGGCACCACACCAGATAGTTTATGTCAAGAGTGTGATTCATGTTTGAGCCTTGGGCCATACTGTTTGACCTTTGGAAGGGCTAGAGAATGAGTAACAAGATAGCCACAGGGTGGTTGGATTAGTCCATTTTTTGTTACTGTAACAAAACACCCAAGGCAAGGTAATGTTGTAAAGAAAAGAGTTTAGCTCATAGTTTTAGAAGTGGAGCAGGAGGCATTAATTCTGGGAGGTAGTGGGAAGAGGAAGTGGCATATGCAGAGGACCTATGGCGCCAGCTTCATCTGTCCCTTCCTTTTCTACTGCTGTAATTCAGCCTGCCTCACTTTTTGGTTCTTTTTGATCTTGCCTCTTGTCACACCCATTCATCTATACCAGGGTTGGCAAACTATGGCCTGCAAGCTAAATCCACCCCTTGAGCTAAGAAGAGTTTTAATTAAAGAAAAAAAGATTGAAATAAAAGGGATTGCATTTTGTGACATGTACTGTAATATGAAATTCAAAATTCAATGTCCATAAATGAAGTTTCATTGGCCCATTCCTCAGTGTCTCCCTCGGGCTGCCTTCACGCTACAGTAGTGGGTTGAATTGTTGGAACAGAGACTGTGTGGCCTGCACAGCTGACGATGTTGATCAGAGGTCTGAGGAGTGCGGACAAATGGTAAGTTCACTGCTGGGTTTGTTCTGAAGCACAAACCCTCATGTCCCTGCTTAAACCTTGTCACCATCCCCTCTGCTCTGTAGAACAACCTCCATCGCCTTCCACAGCCCTCTGCAAATCCAACTTCCCTGGGAGTCTGGGATCACACAGCATGGGTCACCCATGACTCTTCCAAAAGACAGACATGCCTTCTCATTGGGGCAGCTTTGCACATGCTGTTCCTTCTCAGGAGGAGACTGCAGTGAAGCAGGTGGAACTGGTGGGTCCACAGCTGAGAAGCCTTTCTTGTTTTCTTCTTCCTTTTTTTATTTTTGGTGGTGCTGAGGGTTGAACTCAGAGCCTCCTAAGTTGTAGGCAAGCGCTATATCATAACTGAACTACACTGTCAACCCCCTTTTCTGTAGAATAGAATTTTAAATGCATTTGTGAAGTGGCACCACTGCCACCCGGTGGCTGCTTCCTCTAACTGAAGCTTCAACTAAGTCCACTGGGGAACCAATAGGGTGATGTGCCTGTAGTCCCAGCTATTCCAGAGGCTGAGGCAGGAGGACTGCTTGTGCCTGGGAGTTGGAGACCAGCCTGCCTGTCAAAACAAAAACAAAACAAAACAAAACAAAACAAAACAAAACAAAACAAAACAAAACAAAACAAAAAAAAACTTGTCTCAACAAAACAACAAAACTTGGGTTTCAGCTTTCTATAGGAGCCCTTCCTGCCCTGCCAGCCCAGTGGTGCTCAGACTTTTGGATCACGTGAATTCCTTGGAGGATGTCATTGCCATTGTGATTCAGTGGTCTGGGATGGAGTCTAAGCCTTCTTTCCTAACAAGCTTCCCAGGATGATGCCTCCAGGTCATGGACCATTTTGAGTAGCAGGCTCTACTTTTTTCTGTAGAAAAGAAGTTGGCAAACTTCTTTGGTAAATAGCCAGCTAGTAAATATTTTAGACTCTGTGTGCTGTAGGGTCTCTGTGGAAATTACTCAGTCTTGCATCAGAAGTGTGAAAGGAGTCATAGATGATATGTAAATGAGTGGCTGTGGTTATGTTTTGGTAAAACTTCATTTATAGGCAGAATTTGAATTTAACATAATTTTAGTCTGTCAAAGAATATTCTTTTAATTTTTCCCACCATGAAAAAGTATAAAAATTCATTCTTAGCTTGCAGGATATAGAAAAAACAGATTGCATGCTGGATCTGTCTTGTGGGCTGTAACCTATAGGCCCTGTTCTCCACTGAATTCTATACAATGTCATGTCCTTTTCAAGATCTGGGCTCTGGGCTGGGTCCTCTGAATCTCAGCTACTACTTGTGAGCAGCTTTGCTTTTCAAACCTCACTTTCTCCATCTGTAAGAAAAGTGTTTTTTTTTTTTTTTTTACCCTTTGTGTAGGAATGTTGTTTGAAATGTAATGAAATGGTACATACAAAGGGCTTATCCCTGTGCAAATAGTAAATCTCAGTGGTCAGCATCATTATGGTCATCACACCAATACCCAGACAATGAATCCATACAATTTAAATCTTTTATCTTTTCTCCAGTTATGGCCCCGAGTCCCTTAACTAGCATACACAGTTGATCATGAATTTGAGAAGATGTATATAGACATGGTCTTTGCAGAGCAACATCACTTCTGAAACTAGTTGTACTAGTTTTCTAGGAACGCTGTAACAATGTGCTACAAACTAGGGGGCTTAAACCACAGAAATTTATTGTCTTACAGTTCTGGAGCTTAGAAGTCCAAGGTCAAGATGTGGGCAGGTCACTGTGAGAGAGAATCTGTTCTGTTTCTCTCTGCCAGCTTTTGGTGGTTTGCTGGCATTTTCTGGCCTTACTTTGTCTATAGAAGCATCACCCCAATTTCTTTACATGGTATTCTTCCTGTGTCCAAATTCTCTCATCCCTTTTTTTTTGTGCTGAGGTATGAACCCAGGTCCTCACAGATGCCAAGCACATGCTCTACCTACCGCTGAGCTACACCTTCAACTCCAAATTTTCTTTTTAACTAAGGATGCCAGTCATACTGGATTTTACCTAATCAGTCTCTATAAAGGATTTGTCTCCAAATAAGATGACATTCTGAGGCACTTGTGATTAGGACTCCAACATAGCTTTTTGGGGGGCTACAATTCAACCCATATCACTAACTATCCAAACTTTCCAGGCCATCTGATCTTCTTGCTGTCATTTATACCTGTAGAATCCCTGGGTTCAGCCTCAAGTGATGGATGTCACTGAAAATACATAGGTTTTGGAGCTAGAACAGAACTGGTCCCCAAACTCTGGTCCTTTTACTCCCCAAATCAAAGCCACCTGGAGAGTTTGTAAAAAGGGCAGATTGCAGGGCTTGATGTCAGACCTACTGAATTGAGATCTTCATAACCCAAGTGCCAACATCTTTAATAACCCAAGAGAGGGACATGGAAGCCTGTTGATGACATCATTTCTCATCCAAAGTCATAGTATTAATTGGAAATCTAAGGGTCACCTAAGGAGGCCAACGCTGGTGGCTGCCAATCTCAGATGTGTTGAAACTCTTTCCTCAACACTGAGGAAGTACAGTGATGTAACTAGCTAGTCCATGGGTTGCCTTTGTCCATGTTAATATGGCTAGCCACATCTTTTGTTCAACTGGAATTATTCACATAGTGATTCTATAAGCCTGAAGATTAATCTCAGGCTACTTTGAAGTCTGCCCTGTGTCTCTGATGGAGAAAATGAATGTTTCCCCTTTAGGTTCCCAATAATACTTCACTCATTTCTTTATGACACATTTACCACATCATATCATAAAGATTTATTTAGGTGACTCCGTTCCCTGCCAGACTCAGAACTCCTTGAGGCCAGGATTGGGATGCATCTCTGTGTGCCTAGCACCCAATGATGGTCCCAGAACACAGTGGACACCCAACACCTGCTCTGCCCTAAGACCGGGAGGAGGCTGCTTTGCCAATAAGCTTCCTCAGGGCTGCCTTCATGTCCTTGTTCCTTAGGCTGTAGATGAAAGGGTTCAGTGTAGGGATGACCACGCCACACATCAATGCGGCTGCCTTGTCTTTCTGGGAGGAGGTGGGGGATGCAGGCTGTAAGTACACAGCAAAGATGGTCCCATAGAACAGCGACACCACGGTGAGGTGTGAGCCGCAAGTCGAGAAGGCTTTCCACTTTCCCTGTGTAGAAGGGATCCTAAAGACTGCTCGGAAAATGCAGATGTAAGAGAGGAGGATGCAGGACAGTGGACCGATGCCCATGACGATGCCAAAAGCAAAGACCACCAGCTCGTTGGAGTGCGTGTCTGAGCAGGAGAGCTTCAGCAGGGGCATGAGGTCACAGAAGAAGTGGGGGATTTTGGAGCTGGCACAGAAGGTCAGTTGAGCCATGAGGCAGGTGTGTACCAGGGACTGGAGGTTGGTGACCACCCACGGCCCCCCCACCAATAGCCCACAGACACGGGGACTCATGAGGACTGAGTAGCGAAGAGGGTAGACTATAGCCACAAACCGGTCTATAGCCATGACGGCTAGGAGGAAGCTGTCCATGGTCCCGAAGAGGTGGAAGGCATACATCTGGGCTAGGCAGCCTGCGAAAGGGATGGCTCTGCTCTGGGTCTGGATGTTCACCAGCATCTTAGGGACGGTGGTGGAGGAGAAGAAGATGTCAACCAAGGACAGGTTGGAGAGGAAGAAGTACATCGGGGTGTGCAGGTGGGAGTCTGTGATGATGGCCAGGATGATGAGCAGGTTCCCCAGCGCCGTGACCAGGTACATGGACAGGAAAAGTCCAAAAAGGAGATTCTGATGCTCTGGCTTTTCTGAGAGTCCCAGAAGGAGGAATTCTGAGACTGTTGTTTGGTTTTCTGGTTTCACGGGCATCTTCTGTCTCCTGAAAACAGGCGAGGGAAGCAATATAAAACTGGGAGTCATAAGGGCACCCAGTCCTAGCTTCCTGCTGAGACCAAGAAGGTTCTGTGTGAATCCACACAATCCTTACAGTAAATTCCATTGTGTTAACCCATCTTCAGGCTATCAATTTTCACTGGGTTTGTTTCCCTGAGCTATTCATGCCTGAAATTGCCAGTGTCTCAGAGATCTAACTTAGTTGTTCAGGGTCAATTTAGATGTTGTCCAAGTTGAGTCACCTATTGCTATTGTTTGGATAAGTGTCCCCAGAGGCTCATGTGCTAAGGCTTAGTCACTACCCTATGGCACTGTTGGGTGGAGCCTTTAAGAGGTGGGACCTAGTGAGACAAAGTTAGGTCATTAGAGCCTGTCCTTGAAGGAGATTGTGGGACCCCAGCCCCTTCCTCCCTCCCTCTCTCTCTCTGTTTCTTGACTGCCATGTGCTCCAACCATTATGTACTCTGCTACCACAGGTCCAAAGCAACAGGGCCAAATGACCATGCAAGCCTTTAAAAGTGTGAGCCAAAATAACCTTTTCCTCTTCATAAGTTATTATTTCAGGTATTTTGTCGCAGTGATGAAAAGCTGACTGACACATCTTTGTTTTTAGTTGAGCAAAGTTTCATGGAAAACAAAGCAGAATCAAATCTAAACCCAAAGCCTATATAGTAAAGGGAACCTGGTCATGTTCTTCTCTTCTTTTCCCATTATCTCTTCCTCTTTCCTCTTTCTTTCTTTCCCTTTCATCCTTCCACCAGCAAGATACAACTTGAACATCAATTTTGTATTAAGAACAGGCTAATGGATAAAGAAATTGTGGTATACAGAGGGCTGGAGGTGCAACTCAGTGGTAGAGCACTTGCCTAGCACGTGTGAGACATTGGTTCCTTCCCCCACACTGCAAAGAAGAAAACCGTGGTGCATGTATATACACAGTGGAATACTATTCAGCCCTAAGCGGGAAAGAAGGCCTGTCATTTGTCACAGCATGGACAAACCTGGAGAAGATTATGCTAAATGAAATAAGTCAGATACAGAAAGACAGTAATACATATGGTCTCACTTATATGTGGAATCTCAAAGAGTCAAATTCATAGAAGCAGAGAGTAGAGGGTGGTTAGCAGAGGCTGTTGGGGTGGGGATTGGGGAGTTTGGTCAAAGGTTGTAAAAATTTAAGTTAGATAGGAGGAATAAGGTGAAGGGATCTGTTGTATAACATGGTGACTATAGTTAATATATTAATATATTGCATTTTTTTTTTTTTTTTGTGGTACCGGGGATTGAACTCAGGGACACTCGACCACTGGGTCACATCCCCAGCCCTTTTTTTTGTATTTTATTTAGAGACAGGGTCTCACTGAGTTGCTAAGTGCCTCGCCATTGCTGAGGCTGGCTTTGAACTCATGATCCTCCTGCCTCAGCCTCCCAAAGTGCTGGGATTACAGGCGTGTGCCACCGCGCCCGGCTTAATATATTGTATTCTTGAAAATTATTAGGAGAGTAGATTTTAAGTGTTCTCATCACACGAAGTATGTCAAGTTAAGCATTTGCTTGACTTACCAATTCTACAGCATATGCAGATTTTAAACATCATGTACACTGTACATATATACAACAATTGTCAATTAAAATAATTTAAAAAATTGCTCTTAGGTGTACTTCAGTGGTAGAGCACTTTCCTGGCATGTTTGACCCCCAGCACTGTGAAATCAAATTACTGTTGTATTAGATATACTTGTTGCTGCCTGCAGCTATCGCCGCCTGCAGCAACGATACCGCGGGAAAGAATTCGGAAGCAGACTGGAAAATGAATAGGCTCTTTATTCTTGCTTCTTCTAACTTCTCTCTCTGGCTCCAACAACCTCTCCAACTCCAACCACACTCTCTAGCCAACCTCACCCAGTTAAATACTTTTTGCCTTAACAAGTATACAAGTGTCAACAGCTCAAACTTACAGGTGCGTCACATAGTGTTCACGGGCATAGAAAGATTCTTAGATAAATGCATGAATATCAAGTGAAAATACTGAAACACCTCTTATGGCTCTCAGCTAGCCGCTATCTTAGCTATATCCTTATTAGGGCTCTTATATATACTATTTAATTAAATGATATAATTGCAGTAGCAACTGCAACCAGCATAATCAGGTTTGCAGTTATTTAAAATGACTTAATTCAATGTATAGGAGCAGGAATGCTTGAGTGAGCTGGAGAGTAGTCTTCTAGCCATGGGTGTTTAGCATGCTGGGATAGTAGTCAGTAGATTTTTCAGGGGGAAACAGAGACTACTGATGAATGCAGAAAGCCATCTGGCTAAGAAGAGATTTTAAGGAGAGCTTGAAAATTGGTTAAAACCAAAACCTAGATCAAAAAGCTGTACCCTTAAACCTACTGGCATTTTTGAAGCCTATTTCACCATGAACAGTGGCTTTGTAGGATAAGTCATTTAAAATTTTCTCACATTCTAGATGGACTGTTACTGCCAGCTGAAATAGTTTTGCACCATCAGTAAAATGTACATTGTTTATATAACGTCCAATAGCTATTAAAAAAGGCTTGTTCAAAATAAAAATTCTGGGGCAGAGTCAGGCCTATTCAAAGGTAAATTGTTTCCATAAACATGACAAAATTGTGCTCAAATGCCCATTTGATGGAAAGCAAAGCATGCTAGGTGCTTCTTCCTGCGGTTAATATGATCATGAGAAAAGCGAGTTGTAAAGTAACATTTAGTTATGAACTCATATAAAAATAGTGATTTAAATGATACTGTCTTGAGAGCAATATTTAAAAAATTATAGAGGAAAGTGCCTGAGGAGGAAAGAGGAGGAATGGGAAAGGGGAGGAACTGCAGAATGAAATTTACCAAATTATGCTATGCACATATATGAATATACCACAGTGACTCCTATCTTTATGTATAAAGTACCAATTAAAAAACTACAAATAAGGGCTGGGATTGTGGCTCAGCGGTAGAGCGCTCGCCTAGCACATGCGCGGCCCGGGTTTGATCCTCAGCACCACGTACAAATAAACCCATTTAAACCCCTTGTGTACAACTAAAAAAAAAGCAAATAAATAAATATATAAAAAAATAAAAAGACATTAAAAAAAAAAAAAAACTACAAATAAATAGAAGGAAGACCAGTACAGTTGAGGAAGGGGACCAATGGATAAAAGAGAAAGTACTGGGGTCTAAAATGGAGCAAATTATATCACATGCATGTATGATTATGTTCAAATGAATCCCACTATTATGTATAAATATAATGAACTAATAAAAATATTAAAAAGAATGTAAACACTTGGGGACATTTTGATAATATTTTCATTCGCCTGTTTTACATAGCTAATGGGTCTAAACTTGGTCTTATTTGCCCATTTATTTAGAAAGAATTTGGGAGCTCATCCTGGGCTACTGTAATCTGTTGAGTTGCTGGTATGTGTTCACTGTTCTCTGTTTTGTCTTAGTCAATTTAATTTAGGAGAGGCTTCATGTCAAAGCCTATAGAAGTAGATATTTTATTGCAACCATACAAGACCACCAAAGACTGGCTGTATTTTTTTTTTTCTCAGTTCCCATCTCCCAGTGGGCACATTTATCCTTCATTTCCTTTATTTTTTATTTTTTTATTTTTAAATTTTTTTTGGTACCGGGAATTGAACTCAGGGGCACTTGACAACTGAGCCACATCCCCAGCCCTATTTTGTATTTTATTTAGAGACAGGGTCTTTGCTTAGCTTTTGCTGAGGCTAGCTTTGAACTTGTGATCCTCCTGCCTCAGCCTCTTGTGCCACTGGGATTACTGGCATGCACCACCATGCTCAGCCCTTCATTTCCTTTAATGAACATTGGTGAAGAATGTGTTGAGTGCCAGGCAGTATCCATTTCTCTTATGATAAGTAGATGATATGGAACAAAAAACCCACCATGGCATGGCTTACCAAGTCCTTATAAACCTTCAATATTGTCTCTTTTCTGCCAGAAAGGATATTATTTTGCTCTATTCACTTCTTACATAGTTAGGGGCACATTTTTAAAAAAACAATTCCCAATAAGAATACATCAGAAGAATTTAATAAAATATTTGTATCAGGTTGAAGCTAGATTATTTATAAGTAGTTCTTAGAACAACAGTGAGAATATTGGGGTTGAGAGAACTGTTGGAGCATCTAGCTTGCAGGTCATCTGAATTTAGATTTTCCTTCACTTTCTCTTGTTCCATTGCCCTGGCCATGGCCAACTTTTATGAGATGTGGCATTTCAGAGCTAAACTCTATTCTGTCAGTACATGCTAGGGAAAAATAATACATTACAAAAAATCTAAATTCTTATCCCTCTGCCTTCCAAAGAACATAAGTCTCCAGAAAAATCCAAGGGTGGCTGAAGTGATTAGGACAAACGAGAACACGGTATACCTGTAGGTCTGTAAAGGAAAGGATCTAGGTAACTGGTGTTGATGGTGCACACCTATGGTCCCAGCTGCTTGGGAGGCTGAGGCAGGAAGATCACTTGAGCCCAGGAGTTTGAGGTTGGTCTAGGCAACAGGAGACCCTGTCTTAAAAAGAAGGACGCAGGTGACCCAAAGGTGTTGTGAGAGTCACAGTTCTATTAAAACAGCTGCTATGTGGAGCATGGCCCTCAGAGGTGGAAGAAATGTAAAAAGTAAAAGGGGTGTTTAAAGAAATATTAGCATCAAAATTTCCAATCCCAAGAGACCTCCAGCAATGCCCTATATCACTTTTCAAGGTTTGTTGGAGTTGAGTTTGAGGTTTTTGTAATGCAACCCACAGGTTTTCCTGGGCTGCACATCATACCGTGATTCCCTTTCTGGAGCACATTTGCAGCATGCATCAGAGTCAACTTGAGGGCTTGTTAAATCACAGTAACCTGGGCCCAAACTACAGAGTGTCTGGAGTGGGGCTCAAGAATCAGCGCCTCTAGAAAGTCCCCAGGAGATGCTGGTGCTACTGGGCCAGTGACCACACTTGGAGAACCACTGTATTGGAGAAACCTGTTTTTCATGTGTCTCTCATTTGTGCAGGTTTCCCCAACTGCAGACCCTGTGTGTTTCTCTCACATGTCCTGACAAAAAGGGTCTACCCGCTGTCCCCTTTGTCCACTCAGAGAGTCTAGAATTGGTCTCAGGCTTCTCTCTCAGCATCCAGGAAGGAAACGGATTCCTCTCCTCTAGCCCCTTCCAGCTCCATATTCTTTCCCCTCACTTGCTCACCAGGATGGCGTCAGCATAGGGTGGTCCCAGCAAGCCTCCTTAATCCTAGTTTAATCCAGGAAAGGCACCGGAGGTAACTTGGGGTGGTGGTGGTGGACCTGATGTCTACAGGAGTAACTGATATGTGCTCCCCTCCTGCAGCCTGGGGCTGGTGAATGGGAGGCCCTGTGTGCAGCAGGATGTTTATAATTTGGGGACTCTTGTTGGGGACTCCATCCCCATGGCTCCTTGTTAAGGAAGAGGGTGCTAATTATTTTGTTTCTACTCTTGCCACATGTCACCTTTTCTCTGGGGAAGATGCGTGCTTTGGGACTATGGAGCAGGTGAGGAGAGGGAGCAGCTCCTGGGGGTTCCCTCTCACTGGGGCACCTTCCTCATGCCCCTTCGTAGTCCAGAGGGAGCCACATGGAGGTTCCTGGGCACTGTGGTCCTGGTTGTTCATGACCTCGGTGGGGCATTTGGATGCCTGAATCCAGCATTATCATCCATCATAAGGAAAACTCCGTGGGGGGGGAAGGAGATTTATACCACGTGGTTAATCAAGGAAAGTGCCTGGAAATTACTAATCAGTCAGTAGACACTGAATGAATGAGTTTATCAAACATTCTTGATCACCTGCTATGAGTTGGGTGCTATGCTTGGGAGTGAGATTTCAAACCATGTCCCTGTTGAAAATGCCTTCCTATTAGCCCAAGGGCTGTCTGTGTCAGCCTTCTGTCCTCCTGACACATTAGGGAATCCCTCCTGTCGCTTGCTCAACACTGTTGGCATGCCTTTGTGCTTTGTTCTTTGGGAGCACTGCATTTCTGTCTCCCCAGGGAGCCTTCCTGTCTCCTGGAATCCTTTCATTTTTACCTCATCCCCCACTGGCCTTTTGATTTCTTTTAAACAATTAACTTTCAAGTGGGCCACTGTGGTGTGTCATTCCAACTCCTCAGGAGGCTAAGGCAGGAGAATCACCAATTTGAGATCAGCCTGTCTGAGACCATGTCTGCAAAAAAAGTTAACTTTTTGACTCTGAACCCAGCGCCTCACACATGCTAGGTAAGCGCTCTATCACTGACCTACAGCCCCAGCCATTTTTATTTTAAGACAAGGTCTCATTAAGTTGTTCTGGCTGGTCTCGAACTTGTGATTCCTGCCTCAGTTGCCCATGTAGCTGGGATAACAGGTAGGTGAAACTATGCCCAGATAAAAATTGACCTTTTAAGTGTGTAATTCTAACTCTTGGTTGAGGAAGTTACTGTGCAATGAAGTAATGAAATGCTGCCCCCAACATAGGCTTTGCCTTCCTGTCTTACAAACCTTCATGAATAATCCCTGTTATTGTTTCTTGGGTGGCCTTCTACTTTTTATTCTCATTCTCTCTCTCTCTCTCTCTCTCTCTCTCTCTCTCTCTCTCTTTCTCTCCCTCTTTTTTTCTATGTTAAAGTAGCATACTATAATATTGTTCTGCACCTTGCATTTCATTTCTCACATAATTTATTTTGGCGATATTTTCACATCCTTACTTTTGTTTACAGCTCCTTATTTTCCATTAAACAAATGGTGCCATAATTGATAGAACCTGTTTTCTATGGATGGATGTTTCCAGCCTTTGCCAAAATGAATACTTTGTACACCTACGGTATTATTTCACACCCATGAGATCATCTGTAGCATGAACAAGTCATGCAGTGCCACTAATTTATAGTCAGAATCTTCCCCTTTGTTCTTCATACTATAGTGTTGCCACTTCCAGAATGTAATACAGTCGTCCCTGGCTATCCATGAGGCATTGATTCCAGGGTCCCCCCACAGATAACCACATCTGCAGGCACTCAAGTTCTTTTTGTAACATGTAATATTTGTATAGAACACATGAACATCCTCTCAGACTTTAAATCATCTCTGGTGAGTGGGAGGCTAAGTACTTACAATACTTAGCTATGTAAATAGTTGTTATTATTGATTTGTTTAGGGAATAATGACCAAAAAAAAAGTCTGTATGTGTTCAGTACAGATGCAATATTTTTTTCTCTGAATATTTTTGATCTGAGGTTGGTTGAATCCCAACTACATCTGTACAATATCATTTGTGTATTTTGTGGGGTCTCTGAATTCTTGGGGATTCAGGGCTCCTGCTGTGGCAGGGACCATGTGAAGCTGACGATCTTGATTTGGGTTCAAAGTAGATTCCCAAAGCACTTGGGTACAGGTGCTTTATTTGGCGTTGGTCTCAGGAGTAGGGAAAGTAAAGCAAGAAAGGGAATATATTAACAAGATTTTCCCCTTGTGCACAAGAAGGCTCTATGCTCTTGGGGACCCTCTGGAGTATCATGTAGAAATCACCTTCAGAATTATCCCACTAAGGGGAGGGGGTGCTTGGGTATTTACAACTGACTCCCATGCCTCATTTGTGAAGGCTGACTTCTAGGCGTGTCCAATCCCCAGTTGTCTAGGGTACTGTGTCAATCAGCTTTCTGGTGCTGTAACAAACACTGGACATAAATCAACTTAAAAAGAGGAAAGGTTTGTGTTGGCTCACAGTTTCAGATGTCTCAGTCCATGGTCACTTGGCCCTGTTGCTTTGGGCCTGTGGTGTGCACAGTACATCCTGGTGGGAACGTGGTGGAGAGGGCTGCTTGCTGTAGAGCTGCTGGGAAGGAAAGCGAGCCCTGTGAATATGTGCATATTGAAAATACTTAAAATGTGCCAAACAGAGCCAGGCGTGGTGGCACATGCCCATAATCCCAGCTGCTCAGGAGGTTGTGGCAAGAAGATTGCAAGTTTGAGGCTGCCTGGGAAATTTAGTGAGACTCTGTCTCAAAATAAAGTTAAAAGGGCTGGGGATGTAGTTCAGTGGGAGAGAGCACTTGTATGGCATGTGAAGCACTGAGTTTAATCCCCAGCAATGAAAAGAGAAAAGAAAACAGGAAACAAAGAAAAACGTGTGCCTCATGTGTCTGTCCCTGTATTGACTAAAGTCAAGCCATGCTGCAGTTTTTTTGAAGAACAGATACGTACACAGTGCTAATTCAACTTAATTTTTCAATAAGCCCCTTAAAACGTGTAAACGTGTGGACAAGAGACCCTCCATTGACCCAGCAGCATCGTTAAATGACAACAGTGTGACCTGGTAGCACACACTGAGGTTAGGTGTTGATGAGGAAGGACGTCGGCAGGGACATGTACATTCCTGTGGCCAAGTGAGTCTCTGCAGCTGTTTGCGCATCCACCCAAACCAGGACCAGTCCCTGCTTGTCCACGGTTGATACTCATTTCTCTGGTAGGGATCCAAGAACGAGGAGCAACTTGAGAAATACTTCCCAGCTGGAGGGATGAAGATGGCGTGTCGAAGAAGAAAGTTCCCAAAGACGCTTGTGCATGATTTTCAGCAGCAGTGCCCAGGCTGGCTGGTGAAGAGGAGGGGAGGGTGGTCATTATGAGGGGAGGGGGAAGAGGGGAAACAAGTGGATAGGAAGGGTCTGGAAGGTTCATTATCATTGCTAATAAGAGGTGCCATTGACAGGGTGACTGTGGTATGCCAAGCACGCTTCATGCTTTACTTCTAAATCTCATGGCTCTTGTCCAAAGAAGCTATTTTATTTTTAATTGGTTCTGGGCATCCAAACCAGGGCTTTGCACATGCTGGGCAAATGCTCTACCACTGAGCTGTATCCCTAGCCCCAAAGTGACTACTTTGAAAACAGGAAAATGGAAACTTAGGGAAATAGAGTGATTTGTCCAAGGGCTGTGAAAAAGGAGAAACAGGACATGAATTCAAGGTCTTTCAGATTCCAGTGACTTTATTCTTTTTATCGGAGTCCTCTTTTTTTGGGGAGGGGGTACTGGGAATTGAACTCAGGGTCACTCGACCACTGGGCCACATCCCAGCCCTATTTTGTATTTTTTATTTAGAGACAGGGTCTCACTGAGTTGCTTAGCACCTCACTTTTGCTGAGGCTGGCTTTTAACTCACGATCCTCCTGCCTTAGCCTCCCGAACCCCTGGAACTACAGGTGTGTGCCACCATACCTGTACCCAGCTCTGAGTCTTCTTTAAACTCAGTTTCTGCACCTATAAAAGGGGACTTACAATAATGGCTACCCTGTAGGGCTGTTGTAATGATCAAATAAGATAAGGAGAGCCGGGCACAGTGGCGCATGCCTCTAATCTCAGCACTTGCGAGGCTAAGGCAGGAGGATTGCGAGTTCAAAGCCAGCCTTAGCAATGGCGAGGCACTAAGCAACTCAGTGAGACCCTGTCTCTAGTAAAATACAAAAAAGGGCTGGGGATGTGGCCCAGTGGTCGAGTGCCCCTGAGTTCAAACCCTGGTGCCAAAAAAAAAAAAAAAAAAAAAGGAAATTGTAAAGAGAAAAAGTGCTATGTGCAAATTAGCTTGATTGTGGCAATCACTTTACAATGTATACATATATTAAAACATCACAGCATACAATTTATACTGGTGAACCATACCTCAATAAAGCTGGGAATAAAATAACATAAAACTTAAAAAGTAAAATATAAGTATGCAAAGGAGGAAATCACTGTGACAAATGTATATCGTGTCTGTGTGTGTTTATTGTGGTGTTACACAATTCTTGTTATTATATCTGGGAATGGAATCCTTAGGCTTATTTTTATTTTAAAATTTTAAATTAATTTTTTAATTTGTTTTAATTAGTTAAACATGACAGTAGAATGCATTTATGCACTTTGGTATATCATACATAGATGGGATATAATTTCTCTTCTGAGTGTACATGTTGCAGAATCATATTGGTCATGTAGTCACACATATATGTAAAGTAATAATGTCTTTTTCATTCTACTATCTTTCCTATCCCCACATCCAATTAGCTATCTTTAAACATCACCTAATAATTGCTTACAATTCCTCTGGAGGTTTTACAATACTTTTGTCCACTTTATTCACCAGTACAAGTTGGTGTGCATGCTCAGCCTTTAAATATGCACGGTCATAAATAGTATTTTGTATTCCAGGATTTTTGTTAACATTACCATTTATAAATGTTTTCTACTTTCTTTGTCTCAAAAGACAGGGTCTTGATGTGTTCCCGGGCTGGTCTGGAACTCCTGGGCTCACCATCCTCCTTAAGTCCCAAGTAGGAGGAACTGTAGGCTTGTGCCTATTGATGCTACTTACTTTTACTTTGTTATTCCTTTGCTTCACTTTAACCAACCCCTCCTCTCTTGAGATAATTAATATGTACATATATTTTCAGGTAATTAATATGAACAGCACGATGTGTCCTGGTGTTTTAGTGCAAATCTTTTTTCATTTCTGAGAATGTATTACCTATATGTTCTACTTGTTTGTTTGTTTATTTGGCAGCACCATACATCATGGAATTTTTCCAGGTAAAGAGATAAATATCTAACTCATTATTTTTAATAGCTGCTAAATGTCTCATGATATGAGTGTACTCTGATTATGCAACCATTCCACCTTTAAGGACATGCAGGGCATTTCCAGTTTACCATTTGTTGCTACTATGAACAATTTACCAGTAAACATTTCTATAGGGCGGATTCCCAGATGCGGGATTTCAAGTAGGTATTGTCATATTAACTTTCCAAAAGTGCAATAATAGGTCACATTCCCACTAAAGAGGTGTGCCCCTTTCAACACTTCTTTGCAAGTACTGGATCTTATATTTTAATTAATTAATTAATTAATTTCTGGGTACTGGGGATTGAACCCAGGAATAATTTACCACTGAGCTCCATCCCTAGCCCTTTTTGTTTCGAGACAGGGCCTTGCTTAATTGCTGAGGCTAGCTTTGAACTTGTGATCCTCCTGCTTCAGCCTCCTGAATGGCTGAGGTTTCAGCTGTGTGCCAACACACCTGGCTGAGTCTTATATTTTAAAAAAAGCATTCCCAATCTGATGAGTGAAAAGGAGCTAGTCATTGTTACTTCCATTTTCATTTCCCTGATGATAGTGAAGTGGAACCTTTTTCTATTTGTTTATTTTATTTTAAAAAGAGCCCCTCTCCTGTGACTGCTTATTCCACATACAATTTGGATTGTGTTTTATTTGCAGGGTCTCTTTAAATGTTATAATTATTAATCTTTTAGTGGTTATGAGTAGTATCCGGCTCCAGAACTGTGCAAAATATTATTATTATTATCATTATTTTTGCAGTACTGGGGATTGAACCAGGGCCTCACATATGCTGGGCAAATGCTCTACCACTGAGCTATACTCCAGACCTGTCTTTAATGACATTTTCAGTCTCTGTCATAGCAGCCACATTACATCAGCTGTCTATTCATTCTTGGGTCAACTTTGTTAATTTATATTTATATAAACTATAAACTTGATTATAAATTATGTAAATTATAAAGTTTATAAATTTGTATTTTGTTAGTCAATCATGGTTTCTATATATTTTCAGAAGCATTGCTGTACAGTTTAAAACATTTTATTTTTAGTTGTTGATAGTCATTTTTAATTTTATTCATTATTTATATGTGGTACTGAGGTTTGAACCCAGTGCCTCACACATGCTAGGCAAGCACTTTACCACTGAGCCACAACCCCAGCCCCTGCTGTACAGTTTTATATAATAGTTTGTTATTTTAATGTCTTCCATACCTGTGTTTATATGTTTTCTTCTTTCTAATTTCATACAACTTTGTTTTTTTTTTTCTGACCAGATTTATGAAATATTTATCTTATTTATTTATTTATTTATATACATTAGTGGGTGTTGTTCTGGTTCTTTTTATCTTTTGTCTTTTTGAATTCTCCCTACTATCTTTTGGTTTATTTTGATGTTCTTTTTAATTTTTAAACTATGCTGATTTAGTTTCTTTGTTTTAGTTGTTCTTTGTTAATAACAAAGGCAAATAAATGCATTTATGATTTTCCTTGTGGAGACTACTTTAATGGCAGCCCACCTATTTGTCACAAGACAGTTTCCTTTTCAATGTTGTTATTTTAATAATTCATAAAACTTAAAATTTCTTCTGCAAGTCAGGGATCACTCAGGAGTCTTTTGAAGATTTGTTGAGTTCCTGTTCATTGAGTAGATACTACAGGTCAGTTGAATTGTGTCAACATGTCATAGTAAGTTCTTTGTCCTAAGGAGGTATGGCAGCTCTGGATTTATTTAGCATCTACTCAATGACCATATCAGGGGATATGCAAGTTTCCTGGTCCTAGGGTGAACATGCAGTATTTGTCTTTCTGTGCCTGATTTATTTTGCTTAATATAATGTCCTCCAGGCTCATCCATGTTGCCAGGATTTCATTTTTTGTAGCTGAGTAGTATTCTATTGTATGTTTAGGCTGCATTTTCTCATCCACTGGTTGATGGGATTTAGGTCGACTCTGTCTCTTGTAGCTGTCTTGATTAGTCAGGTATCCTCAGGCTCGAGGACATAGGCACATTCTCGCTCAGTCTTGCAGGAGACTCTAAGCCTTTGCCTTCATCACCTAGTTTTATTTTATTTGTATTATAATTATTATTGCATATTAATCATACACAGTCATGGGTTTCACTGTGACAATTTCATGCAAATTAGTTTCACTGTGACAATTTCATAACATGATGTACCTTGATCATATCCAGCACCCCTATTTCCCTCTTTTCCCTCTCCTTGCCCCCCAGCCTTCTTTCCATTCTTTACTAGTACCCCTTTTGGTCTTTACCTTTGTTCTTTCCATACATGGGAAAAAACATGTGATCCTTGTCTTTCTGAGTCTTACCTCCAGTTCCTTCTATTTTCCTGCAAATGACATGATTTCACCCTTCTTTGTGACTGGATAAATCTCCCTCGTGTATATATACCACATTTTCTTTGACAGACTCCAAGGCTGGTTCCAGAACTGATCTGTCAGTGTAACCTAATTTAAGTTTGCTGCCAGTAGAGTTAAAGAGAGTAACAATTTGTGTGGCCTGGGGTTTCTTTTTCTTTTCTTTTCTTTTCTTTTTTTTAAATTTTTTTATAGTTGTAGATGGACAACATATCTTTATTTTATTTGTTTATTTTTATGTGAGGCTGAGGATTGAACCCAGTGCCTCACACATGCTAGCCAAGTGCTCTGCCACTGAGCCATAGCCTCAGCCCCTGGCCTGAGGTTTCTTAATGGGGCTAGAGAGGAGCTGAAAATGTCAGTGTCTTCCATTGTTCCTCCTAAGATTCTGCATCAACTAACTGCTGCTGTGCCTTGATGATCTGTGGCATTGGATTAGGACTTTGGTCTCCTTGGGGACATTAGTCAAAGATGAAAAATAATGGGTTATTTAGGAGCAACTGGTACCCTTTTGGGACTTTATAACCAGAATTTTATTTGGGAATGACTGGGGAAGCTCATCACAGTGGTACTCAGTTTTCAAGCAGTAACAACTCTGTTTGATAGCTACCTATTTGTTTTTTCACTTGCTTATTTTTATTCTCATTAGAGGTTTTGCATGTCTTGTAAGGATGAGGACGTCTGAGAAGGTACCACAGAACTCCAATAGGATATATGCCAAACCAAACCAAACCAAACCAAACCAAAACAAAACAAAACAACAAAACAAAATACATTAACTAAAAAGTATTTAATTTAAAAATTTTAAGAATAGAAGAAAGCAATTAAATGTATTTGTTGCAAGATACACTGACTACACTTTGTCAACTTTTTTGGTTTTGGTGCTGGGGGTGGAACCCAGGGCCTGTGTATATTGTCATGTACTCTGCCACTGAGCTATACCCTAGGCCCCACACTATTTTTGGATGAGGTTATAAGATGTACTCAATAACAGTATCATCCTAACAATAAATTATTATGTGGTATTTTGGGGAAAATGATCGTTGTTATCTTCTCCTTGATTGGATTTCATGTAGTTATAGAAATTTGTTACATAGACCATTTTGGGCACAAAATGGAATATGATCTACAAGTGTTTAGGAGGGACGACCTGGGGTTTTAGAATAAAGACGCAAACCCCTGGCATGGTGGCAATGCTTTGTATCCCAGCTACTTGGGGGACTGAGGCAGGAGGATCACAAGTTCAAGGCTGGCCTGGGCAATTTAGTGAGACCCCTATTTCAAAAACAAACAAACAAACAAACAAACAAAACAACAACAGGGGGGCTAGGGATGGAGCTCAGTTGTAGAGCACTTTCTTAGCATGTGTGAAGTGCCTGGGCTCCATGCCTAGTTTACCCACCACTGCACATAACAGAGATGCAAAAAATCAAAATCAGGATACTTTTAAGGGATGGGGATAGAGTCTTGCAGAAGGCACTCTGGTTTGGGCCTAGGGATGTGGCTCAGTGATACAGCACTTGACTAGCATGTACCTTTAGCCTCAGCACTGCAAAAGGAAAAAAAAAAAAAAAAAAAAAAAAAGGTACCCATGTTTGAAATATCCCCTTTTCTTCAAAATCAGGATGGTCTCCATGATGTCCCTCCTGCCTAAGAAGGTGAGCAATAGGGGTTGGGAGCCGAGCATGGTGGCGCACGCCTGTAATCCCAGCACTTGGGAGGCTGAGGCAGGAGGATTGCGAGTTCAAAGCCAGACTCAGCAATGGCGAGGCACTTAGCAACTCAGTGAGACCCTGTCTCTAATAAATACAAAAAAGGGGCTGGGGATGTGGCCCAGTGGTCAGGTGCCCCTGAGTTCAATCCCTGGTACCAAAAAAAAAAAAAAAAAAAAAAAAAAAAAAAAAAAATAGGGTTGGGATTGTGGCTCAGCGGTAGAGCGCTCGCCTAGCACGTGCGAGGCCCAGGTTCGATTCTCAGCACCACGTAAAGATAAAGGCATTGTGTACAACTAAGGCAAATAAATAAATATTAAAAAAAAGATGAGGAATATTAAAAAAAGAAGGTGAGCAATAACATTTCCAGTTACATTTTCAAAGTGGGAGCCCAGTTGAATTTCCCTATTTTGTATGGAGAAGCAAGATGAATGAGTTAGAATTTTTAAAAATATCACAGATGAAGTCTGAACTTTAAATAATCATGGATGGAGATTCAGAAAATTCTACTTCCAGGTTAATAATGATGGCACTATTAATTGAATACTGTGTGCCAGGTACTGTCTAGGTGTTAACTATTCCATTTAACTCTTACAACAATCCTACAAGGTAGGCATCACTAACCCTGCTTTAGATGTGGTGAAATAAGTTGCAGGGAAGTGAACTTTCTTGCTTAATACTTCATGTCTGGGAAGTGACAGAGCTGGGGTTTGAACCATGGTCTAAGTCCAAATTTTGTGCTTTCTGCCCTCTGTGGATTAGCATTAATATAGGTTTTCCTGGGAGGTAATAAATAGTAGTGATGGATTCTATTTATTAGGTACATACTGTGCCTCAGGCATTTGACACACAGGATCTCTAATCCCCCAACCCTGCAATGCAAGGAGTTATTCCGTTTTATTGGTGAAGGCACTGAAGCCCAGGTTGGTCACACAAGACTTCCCTGGACTCATTCACGAAGTGACATCACCAGGAGTTTCAAGCCCGTGAACTTGGCTCTGTATTGACTAGCATTCATTCCATGGGGTGAGAGTGAATTCCCAACCAATCTCCTTTGCTCCCTTCTCACAATTCCAATTAGAGGAACCACTGAGTGTGGCTTGGGGGTGATAGAACCCTACTTCCCAGGGAATGGGATGTTGAACAGATTCCATTCTTATTTGGATATTTGTGCTTTGCAAACTATATACACTATTTTGTAGGTAATTAGGAAAATGTCATAAACAGGTGTGGAAATGTTCAGACAGTGGTTCCTCACCCTGGATGCACACTTAACATCTGGGGTCCTTTTGCCTGGGATTTACTTCAGGCTTACTGGATCAGAATGTTTGGGCTCAGAGCTATGACTCTGATGTTTCTATAGTCAGGGTGAAGATTCCCAGTGCTGAGTTCTCTGCCTATCATGGTCTGAGAATACCTACATGTATACAGATATTTGACAGGAGTCATTGAGGCTCAGCTCCCCTGTCCTTTCCCGTTAGGCTTTGTGAAACAAAAGAAGGTGAGCTAAAACAGTACTTTAGCTTTACGATGCTTAGTAACTGGCAGGCTTGCAGCTGCCCCATGGCAGGTCACCTTCCAGATGTGGAAAGTCAGGCTCTTTCCCAACATCTAGAAGGCTCTGCCCCCCCCACCCACTGCCACTGGCCTCAGGCCCCTCCCTCTTCATCACCTTAGCCTCTGACTCACACTGGCTCAGAGGTTTGCTGTGACATCCCTGTCCCTGTCTTGGGTGTGAAGCCTGATTGATCCCAAAGCCCCTTTTAAGAAGACACATGTGGGAAGAACACCAGGCCTAGACAGGCTATCTTTTGTCACTTGCCACCTTGTGACCTTGAGTGGGAATGCTTATCTCATGAAGCAGCCATCCCTTCTCTGAAGGCGGATAATGACACCTTTTGTGCAGGGTCATTGTGAACATGAAGATCAAAGACAGGTAGCCCGGCGCGGTGGCGCACGCCTGTAATCCCAGCACTTGGGAGGCTGAGGCAGGAGGAGATCACTTAGCAACTCAGTGAGACCCTGTCTCTAATAAAATACAAAAAAGGGCTAGGGATGTGGCCCAGTGGTTGAGTGCCACTGAGTTCAATCCCCAGTACCAAAAAAAAAAAAAAAAAAAAAAAAAAAAAAAAAAAAAAAAGACAGGTGCATGTAAAGAACCTAGCACAGTTGGGCACCGTCCAAGGGTCAGAGTTGACATCACTTTCCTTTTAGGAGAATGTGCCTACCTATTTTTTCCTCTGACTCTCTGTCCTAAGATCAGCAACTTGGAATAAAAAATAAAAGGAAAGTGATTTGCTCACAGCTCCAGGAGGCTGCTAAAATACTCCGAGAGAAAACTGAATAATTCGAACTCAGTGGTTGGGCAATATTTTTCTGGAAAGGACCAGATAGTAAAGGACCAGATATTTTCAGCTTTGTGAGCCACATGGTCTCTGTCCCTTCTGTCTTTGTAGTTCGGCAGCCATAGACAGTCACAATTGAGCCAGTGAAACTTCACAAAACAGGCAGCACACAGGATTTGGAACTCTGGTCTAGGTCAGCATCCCCTTAATATAGGAACGTTTTCTGCAGTACCCATGACAGATGGGGAGACTTGGTTGATACAGAACTCCTTCTTTCCTCTAATACTGCAAAAATGGTGTTGGAGACCAGATATGCCACCCAAAGTATGACCAGATGACTTCACCCCCAAATATGCCTCTATGGCATAAGGATTGTTTGAAGCTGATTATGCTGAGAAACTTCAGAGTAGCTCTGAAAACAGGAGAAATGTTTTAACTATATAAAGTAAAAATTTATGTCTATGAAGGAAATCACCCTTTGTAAAGGTTTTTCCCTCTCTGTACCGGGAAGAGAAGGATGGCTCTGTCACTAGAGACCCTTATCAATGGAAAGTGCACTGATTTAAATCCCTACAGCAAATAATATCTCTATTTATCTCTGTTTTTTTTTTTTTTTTTTTTTTTTTTCTGGGCATCTCCTCATAACTGGTCACCCCAGCACCCTTCTTCCTTTGTTTCAGCAGATGATGGTATCTAAGCACGAATTCAAAGTCATCTCTGATGTGTACACATTCCCTGGGTATTTTCCAGGTCTACTCGAGCATTCCTGTCATTAAACTTTTTTTTTTTTTTTAAATATGTATTTATTTGCTTTAGTTGTACACAATGCAATGCATTTATGTTTACGTGGTGCTGAGGATCGAACCGGGCCGCGCACATGCTAGGCGAGCGCTGTACCGCTGAGCCACAACCCCAGCGCCCCCGTCATTAAACTTTTGTTTGTTTCTTTTTCTTTCTTTCTTTCTTTCTTTTTTTTTTTTTTTTTTTTTGTTGAGGCAGGGTCTCACTGTGTTGCCCAGGGTGACCTTGAACTCCTAGGCTCAAGGAATCCTTCTGCTTCAGCCTCTTGAATATCCTCCAGCTGGGATTACAAGCACCATGCCTGGCTTAATCTGTCTTTTGTTGCAGAGTCTGTTCCAACTAAGAACTATGAAGGGCAGAGAGAAAATTCATTCTCCTCCCCTACAATGAACACACACGCAGATGCACGCGTGCAAATACACACCCATCACCTCTCCCTGCAAGAACAAGTAACAAAACTCAAATTTTCCCCAAATTTAAAAAATGGAAACACAAGCATAGCAGGTACAGTCACCTGTACAGGACCTGTCCACCTTTGAGGTCACCTTCAGTTTTGAGGGACAGATCCTACACATGTTCATGAAGATTTTTATCTCAAAACTTGTGTCTTTCTGCTTGAGGAAATGAATCAGGTCTAACTGTGCTTGGTCTATGACTGAAAAGAACTGGATGGACCAAGAGAATTAAAACCCACAGGAGTAACCCTAAACCAGGGAGGGATGCCCAAAGATCCTTATGCTGTTCCACGTGAAACCAGCTAAGTTCTGCACACACACACAGAAATCCCTTAAATGACAAAGTGCTCAAATTGTCTTCCAGGAAAAGCCTCCCGAGGCCACTCGAGGACAGCTTGAATCTCACTTTTCAAGAATGGACACATGCAGCTGGGATACAGCTTGGTGGGAAAGTGCTTGCCAAGCATGTGCAAGGCCCTGGGTTCCATCCCCTGCACTGGGAGTGGCTTGGGGTGGGGTCAGGGAGCAAGGGCTTGCACAGAAGCCCATTGTCCTGGGGGTGACCTTTTGACGCCAGGAGCTCAAAACCCCCATTCTAGAGCGTGATAACTTCCTGTGAAAAGACAAGCAATTTGTGGAGAGGCATGATGCCTGCCTGTGCCTGTGCCAAAGAACCCTAAAACTCTAGCTCCTCTTGCCATCCAATGAGCAGTTTTCCCCTTCTCCCTTCCTATAGATCTCCCCACTACCAACCAGCTGGCGAGATGGGTTTGAGTTTGATCTTTTGTTTTCTTGACGGTGGGCCCTCAATAAAAAGACTTTTTCTGTTTGCAAAAACCTGGTGCCAGAGTAGTGGCCTCTTCTCTGTGCCTTGGACAGCGAGCCTTTGCTCTGTATTGAATGGGACAGTTCTGAGATATTTCTATCAGCTTCCCAGAGGCATGAGTCTTAACTCATTAACTCTTTCTCGATTGGGGTTTCTCATTGCTCTATCTCAGTTCTCAGAACTTCGTCATTCTTCCTAGAATCACCTTGTACCCAAAGCCTTATTTTAGGGTCTGCTTTGGGGAAACTCAAATTAATAAACCAATAACCCAGATCTTTACCACTCTAATGCAATTTTTTATTTTGGCAAATTTATCCTTTCATCTAATCCATGGGGACAACAGAAATCAGATATAAATCATAAATCAGATATAAATGTCCTTTGGTAGATATTTTGTAAGCTCACACCCTGAGGGAGAAAACAGGTATTCCAACAAAAAACCACAATGAGATAAATGTTATTGTTTCTGGCTTCTAAGCCAGGGAACGTACCTGGATTCTGGCTGGCCACACTTGGTCACCTGCTGGCAATAAGAAATAAACAAACAATGCTTTAAATCCAAACCACATTAAATTTTATATCATTTGCTTATTTCTTATGTAACTGGGTGGTTGAGTCCCTGGTCAGCCAGGATCCAGATAGGTTCCTTGGCTTGGCTGCCAGTAACATAATTGAGTGTGAGTGCTGGAGAGAAGAGACTGGGTCTGGTCGCTGCCTTTATTCCTGCTAGCTCCTGAGTGAACAGAGATCTCCAAAGTTTTAGATCATGGAGGAAGGAACTCATACTACCTGAAAAGGCAAAGGGATGATTCACAGAGTGGTGATGTGGGCCAGGTCTCTAACAAGGGAGTGTACGTTGAACATGAACTGAATCCACCTAGCCGACCGAGCAACACTCAACACTGCTCAATGGCAGCACACCATAGAGGGTTGGTTGCTTCCCCTTGTGACACTTGGCTGTGGCTGTTTCTCTCTGACATCCCCAGAGAACATCCCATCACATACTGGGAAAAGATTAAAATTCAAAATCCAAAGGGCAGCTTTTATTGAATACATATTGCTTTCTTGTCATCTAAAATTAAAAAAAAAAAGTAAGTTGAACTATTGTAAGTTGGGAACCATCTGAAATTGTGTGTGCATATTTGTGTGCGTGTGTGTGTATGTATTGCATGCATATGTTTATATGAGCATACGAATGTATATGTGACTGTGCATACGCGTGTGAATGTGTTTTGTGTGAGTATATATGTATAGGTATATGAGTGTGTATGTGCATATGTGAATGTGTGTGTGTGTGTGTGTGTGTGTGTGAGGGGGGGGGGGGACATTCCAGGTAGAGGAAAGAGCATGTGCAAAGAATCATGCCATGTTGGGAGACTTTCATACAGTAGTTTCTTTCCATTCTTGGTCCATATGCACATCTATTTGGGTTTAGTTGGAAGTGCATGAAACATCATTTTCCTCTGAGCGTTCCCCCACCTAACATTATTTGATCCCTATACCCTGCCCCAGTTCCATGTACTCCTTATAATTTGCTTCAGTGGCTGCTTCGCACTGCATGGAGTGCATATATGCTTGTCCTTTATGTGGCTTTTATAGATAAGGCTGAAATAACAGCTTAAAATTTTTCTTCCTTTGTCATTTCTTTATGATAACTGCCACAAAATGGAATTACTGGATCAAAGGAAGTTGGGGATGCAGCTCAGTGTTAGAGCATTTGCCTACCATGTGCAAGTCTCTGGGTTTATTCCTAGTATGGCAAGACCAAAACAAAACAGAAGCCAAAAAACAAACAAGACCCCAAAACCAAAAAGTGTAGAGAACTTTTTACTTTTTACACATCTTGACAAAGCTGCTTTCCAAAGGTTGTAGCAATTTATATTGCCACCAGGGGTTTTATTGTTAGCTCATCTAACTGTGCTAATTTAGGAGGGTTTGAACAGGTCTCTGCAGGGCTGGTGGCATTTGTATTTTTTTTTTTTTTTTTTTTTTTACTGCTAATGCAAGAGGACAAACTCAGCAAACTTCCCTTTTGAGGGTTGGGTGACTTAGTCACAAGGGCAGGGTCCTGACGGTCTAGTCTCAAGAGATGAGGTCTTGAAACTATAGTTTCCCCAAAGGATCACAATCAACTACTTTTTTTTTCTTTTTGGTACCAGGGATTGAACCTAGGGGTGCTTAACCACTGAGCCACATCCCCAGCCGTTTCTATTTTTTATTTAGAGACAGGGTCTCACTAAGTTGCTTAGGGTCTCTCTAAATTGCTGAGGCTGGCTTTGAACTTGAGATGCTCCTGCCTCAGTCTTCTGAGTTGCTGGGGTTACAGGTGTGTGCCACCACGCTCATTTTCCTGCACTAATAAGGTTACCTGTTATCTCCAATCCTGTGATTTATGGATTCTTTTTGATGTATGTGTCTGATGTTCTTCCTGTAAGTTATGGCCCTTTGTTGTCCTTTCCCTATCTGCCTGTGTATGGCTAAACTATCTACCTACCAAAATAACAAGTTTTTTTTTTTTGGATATATAATTCACCTATTACAAAATTCACCCTTTGAAAATATACAATTCAGTTTTTTTTTGTCAACCATCACCACTATCCATTTCTGAAACTTTCTTATCACCCCAAAAGGAAACCCCATGCCCATTAGCAGTCACTCCCATGTGTCCTCATTCAACCCCTGGCAACCACTAATCTGCTTGCTGTCTCTGTGGATTTATGTGTTCTGGGCATTTCATAGAATAAGATGATATGTTGTTTTTTACAACTGATTTTTCTCATTTAGCATAATGGTTCGTTTACATTGTAGCCTGTATCAGTCTTTCATTCCTTTTTATTGTCAAGTAATATTCTATTGCATGGATAACAGTTTCCTTTTAATTTAAAAATTCAATTGTTTTAAAGAAAAATATCGACAGAATAACAATACAGGAATATATACATAAGGGATGAAGGTTGAATGTAAAAGATTAAACTTTGGGAAACTGTAATACAGAAACATGCACTTGGATACATGCACAAGTCCACATGAACAATCTGGGACATGCCTTCTGGGCATGCAAAGGCTTTAATTCTGTGGTTTGGGAGGGAGGATTGTTTATCCCATCTTCTTAGCTATGCTATAGAATCATCAGTGGGAAGATGGTAGGTGGAAAATGTTCCTTAGCAAATGCTCAGTATCTATTGCCCAGTCTCTCCATCCTCCCATCATCAAGAATCTGTGCAAAGAAGTAGATATGTTGACCTAAAAGTTAAACCCAGGGGCTGGGAGTGCAGCTCAGTGGTAGAGTGCTTATAGGATGCTTATCTGGCATGTGTGAGGCCCTGGGTTCCATTCCCAGTCTCTCTCTCACACACACACACACACACAGAGTCAAGCCCACCCAGGATGGCATGCAGCAGTTGAATGATGTTCCATCTTGACACCATGCCATTTGAACCCTAAGCACCAGGGACAAATTGTAAATTCTTTCCAAGTATAATTTCAAAATTTATGATTTGCCAAACAGAAATTACTGGCAACAGATTAGAGTTGACAAATTCATTTACATGAATTAGATACTCTAGGTTTTCTTTATTTCATAATTAACGATGAATAACCCAGTTGCAATCAAGATTAAATTAGGGAAATAAACCACAATATCCTGTTATGTATTTTATGAAGATCTGGAAGACAGGAGCTCGAAGGCTCCAAATCTAATGAAATGACAAGGAGGGCTGGGCTGGACCTCAGTGACAGAGCTTATAGAAGTTGTATGAGGCCTTGGGTTGCATCCTGTCCCCGGCCCCCAAAAGAAAAAAGGAGACCAAATAAATAAAATATATTTTCAAGAAATGATGAGTAGAGGGAAATGCTGATTTCTCTCATTTGGTCAGTGCATGCTGCAGGCACATGTTGAAATATCATGTGGCAATAAGTACAGTCATTACATATAAATAAAAAACAAAAAAATAAAAAAACATACATACAAACTACCCTAGTTATTATTTTCATTTTCATTAAAAATCTTTAAAAAAATTTAGTTGGCAAATGATAATTGTGCATACAGAAAAATTGCAAAAATAGAACAAAGAGTTCCTATACATCCTTCGTTTACTTCCTTGAATGTTAATGTGTCACATAAGCAGGGTACATTTGTCAAAACTCATGTTGGCACAGGACTACTAACTCAACTCCAGACTATACAAAGATTTCACCACAAATACGCTTTTTCCATTCTAGGCTCCCATCCACGATGCCACATGGTGTTTAATCATCTTGTCTCTAGTTTCTTCTGATCTGTGACAGGCCTGTCTTTTCATGATCTCAAGAGTTTTGAAGAGTACTGTTTGGGTATGATGTGGAATGCCTCCCTGTTCGGGTTTGTCTGATATTTGTTCTTTTTGAGACTGGGGGTATGGTATTTTTGGGAAGAAAACACCCTATTTATTTTTAAAGTAAAAACTCCAGACTTATTCAGTTTTTTCCATTTTTTGCTCTCTGTTTTAAGGTTTTACCCAGAGTACCACATAGCCTTTTATTTTGCCATTTTTATTGACAGATAATAATTTTGCATCATCATGGGATATTTTGATACATTTTTACAATGTGTAATGAACGACTCAGGATATTTAGTTTATTTGTCAAACATTTACCATTTCTTTGCATTAAGAACTGTAAACTGCCTGGTACCGTAACCCGGGAGGAACACTCTCGGAGGCAGAGTTAAGCTTTTACTACTTTTACTTCTACTTTCTTAGAGCTTAGAGAGGGAAAGAAAGATTTTTAGAGAGAAAGATTAGAACGAGCTTTTCTTCTTGTCTTCTTAGCTTAGAGTAGAGTAAAGAAAGATAGAGCTTAGCTTAAAGAAAGATAGAGCTTAGAGCTTAAAGAAAGATAGAGCTTAGCTTAGAGAAAGATTAGAGCTTCTTTCTTCTCTCTTCTTTCTTCCTACTTCTTTCTTCTGTCTTCTGTCTTCCTCAGGAGCCTCGGCCTAACTCTGACCAGTCATTTCTCTTCTGTCTTCTATCTGGTTTCTCTTCTGTAACCGCTCTGCCTACGTTCTGGCCGCTCTGATTCTTTTGACCGACCGAGTGACTGCCCGACTGTCTGAATTCTCCGTTCTCCTAACTCGGACCGCTTTCACCCGGTTATATACCTTCAGGTTTGCGGGTGCCTACAGGTGCGTCACATACATATCAGGTGGAACTTATGGCTTCCAGCTAGCTACAACAGCCCTTCCTAATTAGGGCTCCTTCAAAAACATCTTCTCTTTTAGCACTTTTGAATTATATGATTCATTATTATTAACTCTAGTCACCCTTCTGTGTTAGAGAACGACAGAACTTAGTCCTCCCAGTTGGCTGTGACTTTGCACCAGGTAATTCATCTCTCTCCATCCCACCCCTTCTACCCTGCTCTCCCCTGGACTCTGGAAAAGGGTCTAAATATACATAGGATGGAATACTATCAGCCATGAACAGGACAAAATCCTGTCAAAGACAAGTCCCACATTGCCTTTTATTGTCACATCTCCTTAGTCTCTTGCCTGTGACAATTCCTCAGCCTCTCTTTGTTTTACATGACCTTGCCAGTCTTGAGAAAGATTGGCCAGATCACCTTAAGAATGTCAACCAGTGTGGATTTGTATGATGTTTCCCTCATGATTACACTGGTTTCGGAAAAAAAAGCAGTAGCAGAAGCACCCCTTTTATCACATCATCTCGTGACATCACATCATCCACATGACATTCCTGTTTATGTTAATCTTCCTCACTTAGTTAAGGTATGTTTGCCAGTCCCCCCACCAAACATCCAAATTACTTGAATAACTTCATTGCAATGTAAGTCACACACTATACCATTTACCCATTCAAAGTTTGAAGGAGCCCTGATAGGAGATAGCTAATTGCGGTTAGCTGAGGGCCATAAAAGATGTTCTAGTTTCCACCTGATATTAATAAAGAATCTTTGTATGCCCGTGAACTGTGTGACGCACCTGTCCTTGTTAATGCCAAAGGTATATAACCGGGTGAGGAGTCAGAGCAAGGAAGAAGTAGTAGTTGCTGGTTGGAGTCAGGCCGAGGCTGCCGAAGAAGAAAGAAGAAAGAAGAAGCTCCCTCTCTCTCTTTTTCTCTCTCTCTTAGCTCTCTCTAAGAAAGTAAAAAAGAAAGTAAAGTAAAGAAGTAAAGAAGTAGAAGTTGGGCTGGGGTTGTGGCTCAGCGGCAGAGCGCTCGCCTCGCACATGCACGGCCCGGGTTTGATCCTCAGCACCACGTAAACATAAATGCATTGCTTGCATTGTGTACAACTAAAGTAAATAAATAAATATTAAAAAAAAGAAGTAGAAGTAAAGTAAAGAGTCAGTAGTCAGAAGAAGTAAAGAGTCAGTATTAAGAGTTCGAGAGGTTGCTGAAAGAGTCAGGTTAGAGTTTGAGAGGTTGCTAAAGCCGAAGAATAAAAAACCTTCTTTCATCTTCATTCTGCCTCCGAGTTTTTCTCCCGCGGCGTTGTTGCTCCAAGTCAAGAAGCAACAAAAGTTCATGTTTCATTGTTTTTTGGTTTATTATGTAATTCTTTAAAATCCATGGTAAATTATATAACAGAGCAATTGCCATTTTAACCATTTTTGAAGTATACATTCAGTGGTATGAATTATATTCACATTGTTATGCAGTCATCTATTTCTAAAACTTTTTCATCACCTCACATAGAAACTAAACCATTAATAATAACTCCCCATCTTCCCTAACCACAGCTCCTGATAATTTCTAATTTACTTTCTCTATGAACTTGCCTGTTCTGGGTTCTTCTTATTAGTGGAATCATATAACATTTCTCCTTTGTGTCTGGCTTATTTCTCTTAACATAATATTTTCAAGGTTCATTTGTGGTGGAGAAGCACTTGAGATATTATAACAGATAAAATTTAATATAGGAATTGAGCCAGGTGTGGTATAGCACGCCTGTAATCCCAGTCACTAGGAAGGCTGAGGCAGGAGGATCATGAGTTCAAAGCCAGCCTCAGCAAAAGTGAGGTGCTAAGCAACTCAGTGAGACCCTGTCTCTAAATAAAATACAAAATAGGACTGGAGATGTGGCTCAGTGGTCAAATGCCTGAGTTCAATCCCCGGTACCAAGCAAAATGTGCCCCCCCCCCCCAAATTTAATATAGGAATTAGTTAAACAGGTAATGGAGGCCTGGAAAGGCAAGAAGGGATCACCAGGGTTTATTATTTATTTATTTTTGCAGCTCTGGGGAGAGAACCCAGGGCCTGTGCATGCCAGGCAAGTGCTCTACCACTGAACTCTACCCTCAGTCCCAATGTTATGATGTAACCATAGATTATTCCTGTAGGAATGGGTCGATGAACCCAGGCCTGGGGAACAAAAGGAAGAGTTGAGGTTGTCAGGCTGTAGAAGTTTGGAGGGGGAAAATGAGGGTGCTGTGTGCATCTGTACATGTGTCTCAGAGATGGGGTTGCTGACCAGCTGGTGAGAGCACATACACCTGAGGGGACACAATGATGCTGGCTCTGTGGGGGGCAAAAAATGTTGGAAAGGAGATGACTTGATATTGCCAGTGAAATCAGAAAGGGTCAAGTTCCATTTTCCTCCTCCTCCTCTTCTTGCCTCTTGTCCTCTTTTGTTGTGTACTGTCAGAAGCCACAGGAGGCCAACTGAGTGTAGGGCTCCTGCCTTGAGGTCCTGGGTGTGGATTTTGGGCGAGGACATGCATCAGTAGGGGGATTAACTTAATGAATTGGCTCGGGTGAGGGTGACCTCATTGCTTATAATTGATCGCCTGTAAGAACAACTTCATAAACAGATGGAATATTTTAATCTCAGATAAAACAAGCAATCACAGTGCAGGTGGACCAGTTCCCAAACAAAGCTTGAAATCTTGTGGCTTTTCTTGCATCTCATGCTGTGTCGGGATGGTGAATGTATGATGGTCTTTGAACTGCCCAGAGAAGAGGCAACACCCCTCTGGAAAACTCTTCATGTGAAGGTGCCAGTGGAGACCGCCAGTTGTGTGGTGACACCCTGTTCAAAGTGAAATTCCTTGCTAACCAAGGAATTTTATTAGTTCATAACCTTGGATTTAAATGGCTGCTGCCCAGAGGAAGAGAATTATAGGCACAAGCTGATAAGCCCTAATTGGGCTTCTTTTTACCCTCAGCTTCAGCTCTTTTATCTTGAAGAAGGTTTCTCATGATAAATTCTTCTGATGTTTTAACCTGTATAATAAATGTGCCAAGCTTGCTTGTGGTCAGTCTTCTTCCTCCAGAGTCTGGCTGATCTACTGGGTCCTGAACTTTTCTCTACTTTTGTGTCGGTTTGTCTTTTCTCAACCCCCCTCACAGCCTGGTTCATATAGCCCTGAATAAACTGTTGCTCAGGACATGACTAAGGAAATGACTGTATTTCCTTGGTAGTGAATAAAATTTCAATGCCAGAAGGAGAAATTACTCATAGATATAGAAAGTGGACTTGTTTTTAGCTCATGGATTCTGTACATTTCTTCTGTGCTTGCTAGAAACCTTTAACATGCCATTCATTATGATATGTACATTTAAAATACTTTTCTTATATTTTTATTGGTACATTATAATTATATGTAATAGTGAAATTTGTTGTTACACAGTCATACATGCACATGCGATGATAATATAATTTGGTCAATATTGTTCCCCAGCATTTCTCCTTTCCTTCTCCTCTTCCTTCCCCTTGGTCTCTTTCCTTTACTCTACTGGTCTGCCTTCCATTTTCATGAGATCCCACTCTCAACTTTCTTTTCCTTTTTCCTCTCTAGCTTCCACATATGAGAGAAAACATATGACACTTGACTTTCTGATTTTGTCTTATTTTGTTTAACATAATGCTCTCAAGTTCCATCAATTTTGCTGAAAATAACATAGTTTCATTCTTCTTTATTGATGACTAAAACTCAGTTTTGTATATATACTGCACTTTCTTTATCCATTCATCCATTATAACGTGCACTTTTAACCTGGTTCCTTCACTTCAACCTTGTCTGGGGGTGTATTAGTCAGCACAGACTAGGTTATGCTATAGTAACAAATGACTCCCCCACCCCAGAGTTCACTGGCTTATGAAAACAGAAGCTTAGCCTTGGAGCCATCAAGTAGAGGAACCAGATTCTAAATAATCACATAACAGAAAACATGATTTTATTTTATTCACTTTTATGTTTTTTCACCATTTGCATTTTGTGTGTGTGTGTGTGTGTGTGTGTGGTGTTGGGGATTGAACCCAGGGCCTTGTGCATGCGAGGCAAGCACTCTACCAACTGAGCTATATCCCCAGCCCTGAATTCATTTTGTTTTACAAAATTAGTGTATAATTTTAAAGTGTGGTTTTTGGTTTGAAGAAAAAAAATCTATAAGAAAGCAAGCCTTGGTCTTATCTGAAGAAATGATATTTGAGCTGTAATATGACAGATAAAAAGGTGGTTGGAGCTGAAGGTGCAGCTTAGTGGTGGATGCTAGCGTAGCATGTGTGAGGCCCCAGGTTCCTTCCCCAGTACCACAAAGGGAAAAAAAGATGGTTAAAGATGATTGGGAGGAATGTTCTAGGTAGAGGGCTCTGAAGTGGGAGAGCACCTATTTGGGTGATGGGGAAAAGGCCATCGTGACTGGGGCAGAAAAAGTGAAGGGAAAGAGATGAGATCATGTAGGGACCTAGAAGTTAAGATTTTTTTTTTTTTTCTTATCCAAAAAACAGGAGATTATGAAAGATTTTAAGAGGATGCTTAGTAGGTCAGATATGCATTTTAACTTTTTTATTTCCAGTGCTGGAGATGGAACCCAGGGCCTCATGCACACTAGGTAAACTCTCTGCCAGCCCAGCCCAGATTAGCGTTTTAAAACGACTGATTTGCATCTGAGGAATGACTTGGAGAACAGAGCAGTTAGAGGTGGGTTTTCAGAGAAACTAATGCAGCATAAGCTGCAAGGCCCTTTCTTTCATGGGCCCTTTTGAGGTCCTGGGAGAAATTCTGGTCATTTTGTTTGTGTGGCTGCACTAATTCTGTATGGGTGTTTTGTATTTTTGTTAAAGAGGGACTCTTCCTGCACCCGTTGTACAGATCCTGCAAAACCTGGATCAGTTCCTGATTCACAATAAGAAATGTCTAGGCTAAACTTTCAAATCCTTACTTTCTTTTTCCATTGCTGAGGATTGAACCCAGGGCCTTACACTTGCTATTCAAGTGCTTTACTACTGAACTACCTCCCCAGCTCCTGCCTTATTGAATGATTGAAGAAAACTTATTCAGAAAAGGGGTGTCTTGAAGAACTAAGCAATGGATTTCAGTGGTGGGGAGCCTATTGAATGAGGTACAGTTTATGGTGGTGACCAACTCTGACCAACTTCATCAAAACTGGAATTTGAAAACTTATTGATCTATTTAAAGAGTAAAACACAGTGTTTAATATACATATAGATATAGAAAAAAGTTGCTATAGTGAAGTTAATTAACATATTCATCATCTCACTGTTAGCCCAATTAACATATTCATCATCTTACAGTCACCCCCTTTTTTGTGGCAAGATCACCCGGAATCTACTTTCTTAGCATAAACCCTAAGTGCGGTAGGAAGTTCTGGAGTGCGGCCGTCACATACATCCACATCCTCTAGCCTTGCTCTGCCTATGTATCTGCCTCTTTGCATCCTTTGACCTACATCTCCCCAATTCTGCTCCTACTGCTGGTGTATCAGGTGTTTGAAGATCATGCTGCCAAAGTCACTATAAACCCTCACCTCTGCTAATAAGTTCATTGGAAAAAGTGAGGCCAGGCACCAGTCCTGTTTCTTAAGCCAGAATATGGATGCAAAGAAAGTAGGAGAGATTCCCTCTACAGTGGCAAAGGTTACACCTGTTCTCCATAGATAGCCTCTTTGTCGCCCAGACTGCTTTCTTCTTCACACAAGGCATCAATGGCATTGAAGAGAAATTCCCTTTCTTTGGAATCTCTAATGGAAATGTCAGGAAGGAGACTGTACCTTTCAGAATGTGTGTTTGCCATGGCAATTGGGAAGCCATAGATAGCAACAGTGGGCTTCTGTAATTTGAACTTCTTGCCTAAATCCTTCTGTCCAGTTTTCATTTACTATGCCATTACTTGCAAATGTGACATAAAAATCTGTCTCCCCGGGCTTCATGGCTTCCCAGTGCTGAAGGTCCTTGGGAAGATCCACCTCCTCGGTTGTGCCAAAGGAAGCCACAGCTTTCTTATACATCTGCCAAATATCATGGTATTCAATAGGAAGGATGGCCATGCGGGGCAGGGTGGGGTGGTTGTAGTGGTGGTGGGGTCTTCTCAGCAGTGGTTCATCCTACATGCCGGGGGCAGCTACTTTAGTTTTTGGCTTGGTGGGCTCCTGGAAGAGCTGGCCAGGACACGGGTCTCTTTCTCCTGTGGGCCAAGCTGAATTCCTTCAGTGGTGATAGCTGTAGCTGCTGCTGGCCCACAACGATGGCAAGCAGTGTGCAGATCCAGAGCATGGTGGTGGTGGTGGCAGAGGGGGAGAGCAGAGAACATGGCAGCTGGGACCCCAGAGCACTCCTGTGTTTTTGGTAATAGCTATCCTAACGGGAGTGAGGTTATATTTAATTGTGGTTTTCATGGACACTTGGAATTTGCTGGAAGGATAGTTGTCAAACCTTTTTTTATAAGGGCCTGATAGTAAATATTTTTCAGCTTTGTAGGCCACAGACTGCCTGTTGTAACTACTCCACACTCCCTTGTGGGACGGAAGCAGCCACAGACAACATGCAGATGAATGGGCATGGCTGTGTGTCAACAAAGCTTTATTTTATTTTATTTTTTGGTACCTGCGATTGAACTCAGGGACACTCGACCACTGGGCCACATCCCCAGCCCTTTTTTGTATTTTATTAGAGACAGGGTCTCACCGAGTTGCTAAGTGCCTCGCCATTGCTGAGGCTGGCTTTGAACTCGCGATCCTCCTGTCTCAGCCTCCCAAAGTGCTGGGATTACAGGCGTGCACCACCGCGCCCATCATAACGAAGCTTTATTTGTGAAAACAGGCTGCAGGCTGGAGTTTTCAAGTGGGCCATAGTGTTCTGAACCTAGTGTTCCGAGGCTCCAGATTACTGGATGCTTAGCCTGCATGGGCGGGAGCACAGGACTTGGCATGTGCATCATCCTGGACATACTGGGTTCTGTACCTGCCCACCCCTGCCTTGGCCACTTGCTCTGTCAGTCCCATGGATAAAGCCCCCAACCACTGCCATGGTTGTGGCTGCACGGTAGATGAGGAGCCCTGTGTCAACCACTGAATATGACCCTGTGCGAGTCACTCCTTAGTAAGGGGACTCAACTGGATCAGGAATGACATGCTGGGCTGGGGATGTAGCTCAGTGGTAAAGTGCTTCAAGGCTCTGGGTTTGATCACCAGCATGCAAAAAAAAAAAAAAAAAAAAAAAAAACTTTAAAAATATCATCAGGAGGGGCTGGGGTTGTGGCTCAGCGGTAGAGCGCTTGCCTAACACGTGCACAGCCCGGGTTCAATCCTCAGCACCACGTAAAAACGCATTGTGTACAACTAAAAGCAAATAAATAAATATTAAAAAAATATCATCAGGAATGAAATGCCTATGTCAATAGATGGGTGTCAGCTGTCTGGGCACTTAGAGGACAAAACCTTTGAGGCTAAATCTTAGTTCAGTGGGAAAGGAGATGTAATTGATTAGTCATGTGTCTCATGGGCACCAGGCTGAAAGTAGTGATATACATTTGCTAAATATTTGTGTTCCTGCAACTAGCTGATTTCCAAGGTCCCTTATAGTTTGGACAAGGCACAGTTCTGTGTCTGGATACTTCCTTGGGAGCATTTTGGAGATGGAACAGTCATGTAAAATATAGCCATTTGGTACAGAAGCGTGATCTGTAACTTTACAAATTCCTAACATAACTGCTTGTGTGAGAGACCCAGTGTGTGTGATGGTGTGAGTCTCCTGATTCGGTCATGATAGACACACCCAGGAGGCAGCTTGACAATGAGAGAAAGGAATCAAATCCATTACTGCTTTTACCTCAGCCTAACAGTTCACGCACAGAGCAAAAATTCCAACACATTTTTTTGCAAGGTTTGACAGCTGTTTATTGAACACTTATTATTCCAACCAAAGATTCTTTCCTGCCCTCTAGACATTGTAATTTCCAGTGTTTCATTCTGAGTAAGAGGGGAGCATCAACTAGAAAGACTATAGGGAATGACTTTCTGGAATAAATAGGGGTGGGAGGTAGTAGAAAGAGGGTAAAGGGAGAGAGAAGGCCCCTTAGCTTTGTGGGAGTGGAGATAGCAGAAGGTTAGAGGGAGTGCTGGTAGCGGGTGGGATTGCAAAGCTGTGAGAAGCTGGGATGTGGGGTTTGATCTTGGTCTCTAAATAGTAGGTCTCATGTCTTCTGGAACTTTCCAGAGGAATCATTCTTGTGGGTTGTATGGAGGAGAGATGGATGGTGGGATGGGTGTAGAGGGGCAAGGAAGGACCATGGTTGCAAAGATGAAGATGGGAGAGGGTGAAGATGGAATTTGGAGGATGGCAGGGAAGAGCTGGTGAGGCATGCATGTAGGCTGTTTCAAAGTCAGGTAAGGCAGGGCATGACGGCTGGCAGTATATGAAGGGTGCAAGAAGAGAGGAGTCATTGATAAGCCTGGAATCCCCAACCTGGGGTCCGAGGGTGAGGATGCTAAGGAATGCTTGGAGGAGGGACCAGAAAGAAAAGACTCATCTTTAGTCAGATGTTTTAAAGATGGCAGGCACATCCACAGCATGGACCAAAGACTTGGAAGACAGCACAGCCCAGTGCTGAAATTCCACAGAGGTAACCTGGGCTGGTGGTTATTGAAAATTTCTAGAAGTCTCTCAGAAAACTACCATCAAGGTAGGGATGACTTTTTTTTTTTTTTTTTTGACTATTCTAATTAGAAAAGATTTCTGATGGATCAAAACTTGGCAATAAGGAAAGGAGGCCGGGCTGGAAGTCAGGCTTTGACTCTGGTTCTATCTTGCTGTGTGGCATTTGACAAATTACTTAACTTTTCTCCACCTGTATTATATGGTCTGCAAAACAACGGTGATATTGGGGAATCTGCTGTGATTGAAAGTTGAGTTGTGAGTATGGATGTGTGGATTTCCTTGGGAAGAGTTCAGTGCCTTATAGGGAGAGGCAGTAGGAGAAGGGGGCCAATTTGACACCAACTTGCTAGCCATAGAAGCGAGTTCAAAGCCAGCCTCAGGGTATAAGAGAAAGAGCAATTTTTGCTTATGGAAACTCCAGGGTTTATGAGTAAATCAGTGGGGGATGGAAAAGATGTGGGCTGAGAAGGAGGTTATAGTTTCAGGTGAGATGAAGGAGCCAGCTAAAATGTTATTGGGGTGGGAGGTGGTGAGCAAGCAATGTTTGCCAGTGGAAAATATGAGCTTTATCTAGTTAACTTTCTAAGGGTATGATTCATAGGAAGAAAGAAGATTTTCTTTCAGCTGAGCACAGGAACAGAAAGTAGGATAAGTGAATGCACTCTGAGGTTGCATTAATAGAAGTAGAGAATCCAGCCTGAGGGAGGTGATGCTAACGTTACCATCATGCCTTGTGCTCTATTTTGGCTGGCTTGCTCTAAGAAGAACACAGGCCAGGGGTTCTAATGAAAGAGGGATTTGGTACCATTTAGCCTCAGGAAAGAAGATTTTGAGGAATGGTGAGAGCTGCCTCTGAATATCTGTGGGGCAGAGAGAGCACCCGAAGGAGAGCTTCTCCCTGCTTTTTCTACTTTTATTGCAGATAGAGTTGTTTCCGGAGGGTGCTTTGGATTTCAGGATTCACTTTCTTTGCTGTTCCTTCCTGAATTAGCTCTGCTTTTGCCATGCGCCTGGTCACCTGCAACAATAGGTGTGGTCAGCTTGGGGGGCTGGGTCCCTAGGGGGACTGGTGCAATGGGCTTATGGGGAGGTTAGGGAACAGGGCAGATGGGTATCCATGTCCCAGGATGGCAGACCTTTATTGTCTCCTCCTATGCCATGGTTTCTATGGAATCATTAGATGGATGGGTATATCTATATCTCTATGTCTATATCTACATGTACATTCTGATCTGCAACGAAACACATCACCAAGCCAGGCGCAGTGGCACATGCCTGTAATCCCAACACTTGGGAGGCTGAGGCAGGAGGATCGCGAGTTCAAAGCCAGCCTCAGCAATGGCGAGGCAATTAGCAATTCAGTGAGACCCTGTCTCTAATAAAATACAAAAAAGGGCTGGGGATGTGGCCTAGTGGTCAAGTGCCCCTGAGTTCAATCCCTGGTACCAACCAACCAACCAACAAACAAACAGAAAAGCAAACACAAAAAAACCCCCACATCACCATTAGAAGGAAAATGTTTGCTCAAACATTGGTTAAATAAGAATGGTGTGTTTACAAAAGTTTATCTGTGTTTCACATACTGTGGGCTTTGGGAGTTCCTGCATTGGGGAAATTTGTTGCTGGAAGACAGACATCCTAGCTTCTCTGTTGGGTTTGGAGATGGGGAAAATGGAGAAAGATCAGGAGGAAGCTCAGTGACCTCCACTTACACTCTGCTCAGCCTGAGTGGGGGTTCCAGATGATCCTGTTCCAACTTACCTCCTCCAGAAGTTGCAGGATGGGTCCTTTCCTATTGATGAACACATCTGTTAGGGTTTGGATGAAGGTGGAGCCGTTCTTGTCGTGTCTGTAGGCGAGGTGCCCTGGGGAATTTAAGAGAGGAGGGCTTGGGGAAGCTCTGGGAGTGGGAGTGCAGGGGACCCTGGAACAGGGTGGGCCTTGGGGGAGAGGCTCAGGGATCAGGGCCAGGGGACAGAGTAGAGGCCACTCTGGGCAGCTGGGATCGCATACCCTCCATCGTGGAGTAGACATGGAGGGCATCCGTGTAAGTTGGGATGGTTTTGGGGTCGTCCTTGGTGACCATCACAACCTCGTCTCCACCTATTGTTTCACCAAGATCACTGTGTTCTGGAAACACCAACAAGAGAAGAAGTCAAGGTCAGAGAGGAAGACGGCAAAAGGAGAAAGTCAGGACAGTTCAGCATATGCCAGGCTCAGCCAGGGCTCTGGACTTGGTACAGGGCTGCACTACGAACATGGACTCTGGGCTCTTGACCTTGTCCTACCTCCTCGACAGGCCTGTATGATGTATACTTTAGGCTTGCCTCTCAAGGCCCGGCAATTCTTGTTGTTCAAGGCCATGAAGAGGTCTTCCAGCTTGACCATCCTCTCATCTTCTCCCTCGAGGAGGCCTTCTTCTCCGTGTGCCATGAGCACCACAAAGGCGCAGCTCACGGGGTCTTGCCAGTTGTCTATGACTTGCTGGAAATTTTCCAGCTCTTCCTGGAATTGCTGGAGGGACAGGAATGACGGGGTTCAGACAGGGCCCCAGAGCTCACCCATCGGGTCCAACCCCCTCCTCTCCTGGCCTGGAGCTGGCAGCCCAGTACCTGGGCAGTGGGATCTCTCTTCATGGTACTCTCAAATCTCAGCTGCTTGAACATGTGTTCCAGGGCACTCAGGTCTGCTTCTGAACCTTCCCGGGCTTTGGTGACACACAGAGTCAGGGCCAAACGGGCGCCTGACATATCATATGCCTCCTGGTCCAAGAGATGACAAAAATCAAGGGCAAAGAGGTCAAGGAGAAGCAGGAGATGTATTCAAAAGAGTTAGGGTTACCAGGTGAAATACAAGGTGCCTAGTGACAAATCAAATAAAAAAAATAAGATTTTAGTATATCTCAAATATTGCTTGGATATAATTATACTCCAATTTCTTTTTTTTTTTTTTTTTTGGTTGTTGATGTGAAATTCAAATTCAGCCAGACATCTTTTATTTTTACCTGCCAAATCTGTCAATCCAATCTGGGATTTGGCTCTGTCTTAACAAGACTCCTTGGATAAGTCACTGCTCTTCTCTGAACCTTGGTTTCCCAATACAGATAAGTGTGTGTGTGGAATTTTTAAGGTCACATCTAGCTGTCACATTGGTGGCTTTACCTCTGTCCCCATCCTTCCCAAGAGTGTTGTGAGCATTCCTTCATTACTTCCTCACTGTAGAGGTCTGAGAATTTCTGAAGCTAATTCTGAGATTATACCTTATTCTGTGTGAGGAAGACTATTGGGGTCAAAATGTCTTTTAAGAAGAGAAGCAGGATACTGAGTACCATAATGATAAGAACGTGATCTTTGGAGACAGAAGTACCTAGATTCCCTCTCTCCCTCTCCAATTTAGGTTCCGTCCCAGAGTCTTTTTTTTTTTTTTTTTTTTTTTTTTTTTGTCATCTGGAAGATCACAAAGAACCTTCTAGCTCTGAGTCCATGTCATTATTTTCTTTTTCATTCTTGTGCTCTTTATGAAGAGTTCCTCTCTTCCCTCCCCACCACCCTGTTGAACCCATCTTACCTCCTCCAAAGGCCGAGGGTGGATTGTTTCCCCTTCCATTCTGTGTCCTACTCTCGACACACTTGCTGATCCTGGGGTCAAGAGAAGATAGGTTGAAGGTCTCCAAAGGAAGACAGAAGGAATTAGGGGGCAGATTGGTTTGTCTGTCTGGATTTTTGAGAATGATATAGGACCCCAGTGCTGAAGACTCAGTACCTGGCCAGACCTGGACAAGAGATGACAGGCCATGGTGTATGTCCTCTATAGAGGGATAATCTGGTGGAGTCTTCCATCCATGGATGTCCTTGGAAAACCTTGTAGGCCCACCCCCAAATGCCATCCCTCTGGACCTTCCTGTCTTTCAGGATACTTATCCTGGGACAGACTAGACTTCTCCTTGGCGGGTCCTGGATTGAGGAGTATATTCTCCTCTTTTCTACCCAGGAGATGACTGACTGGGGAGGCTTCATGGTCAGGTTTAAAATAAGAATTTCAGTAAGATAAGGAATACTATTTTGAAACTGTCTTGGTGGATCTCTAACCTAAAGAGGTCAATATATCTCCTTCTTTCTGTTTTGAGACTGAACATCTGTCAGTGTCTCCATCCTCCTGTCTGTTCTTCTCACTGGCTGAATGGAAAGACCTCTGTCATACTCTTGGTTGCCTCATTGCCTTGACTTTTCTTACACTTCTTCCTCAGCCTGGAATACTTCTTTACCTGTCAAGATCTTTTCCTGATGATTTGGATGGCATAATGTCCGACACACCTTCTTTATCCACTCATTCACCCATCCTTTTATTTATCTGTCCAGCTCTTCATCTGTCAACTTGTCTACCCATGCATCTTTCCATTCATTCATCCATCCACCCATCCATCTGCTCACCCTTCCAGTCATCAGTTCACCTACCTGTTACCCATTACCCACCAACCATACATTCATCCACCTGCCCACCTACCCACCATCCATTATCTATCCATCCACCCATCCATCCATCCATCCATCCATCCACCCACCCACCCATTCAGTCACTTATCCGTCAATACACTCATCACCTATCCAGCACATGTTTTTTGGGTATCTATTGTATGTTAAGCACTGGAAACACACCATACATGACAGACATACTTCTTGCTCTTCTGTACCTTTAGTCTATGACAGAAATGAACATTAAATCTCTCTCTTTCTCTTAACACCCTCCCCCCCCCCCCCACACAGAGCAGGTGCTGTGAGGAAAGAGGAGGCGAATGTTGTGGAGGAGGAAGCAGAAGGAGCGCAGCTCTGGAACCAGATAAACCAGACCCAGGTTTGGTCTCTCCCAGCCACAATACCTTAACCATCTCACTCTCCTCTCTGAGACTCACTTTTCCCCTTTGAAAAGGAAGGACTTGGGAAGAGTGCTAGGTGCTTGGCATCAGTGGCCAAATAAAGTAGGTTTTATGATGACCTCTGTTAACTTTTTGTATGTGGCCGCTCCCTTCTCTAGATTCCCACAGTTCTGCCTGTTTATACTTGTATTACAGCAGTGTTTTTTTTTTTAAATTTGTTGAATATCACTTTAATCATCTCTTTATGGTATACACATATAGATTGCAGAGACATTTACAGATAGAAAAATGATTTTACAAGTATGATCACATATTTTATATGCACTATTAAATAATATTAATTTTCCTTTAATAGAACAAAGAGTGACATGAACATAAAAGAGCAACATTTTTAATTCTTAGTCTCACGGATGAATCAGTAGCTCAGTTTCCAGATTAAAAGCCTGACACCTTTATTTCTGTTTCCAGCAGGGCCAACTGTGTGGTGCAGAGGTGGTGTCAAGGAGAATTTGTTGAGTAAAACAACTAATAAACAAAAGAACAAAGGAAAGAAAGCCTGGCTAGATGGATGGGTGGAAATTTCTCCACTTCTGTTGGCACCAGTGAGAGCATCTGTTCATGAGGGGAGAGAGGGAATGTGTGTGTGAGAGAGAGAGAGACGGGAGAGCTGGTAGCTGCCAGTCACTTACCAGCTGCAGAAACAGTTGCTCCTTACGGCCAGGCCCAGTCTTGTCACCCTGTAGCTGCTGGCACGGGGCTGGCACCAAGGAGGAGTCAGGCCTACTGCCAGTCTTGGAGAGGGGGCTGACCAGTGTGGGGCCTTCCTGGGTTTCTCCCGAGAGGCCTGTCTATGAATCGTGCAGCACAATCATCTGGCCCTTTATTGCCAGCGACTTCTGTCAGTCGGGAAACCTTATGACTAGGGGACACGCCCTTGGCATAGCCTTGGTGTGGAAATAGAGTCAAACGCCCATGGAATGAATGATGGCAGGGCTCAGCTGACACCCCCTGGCTAAGGTGGCTGAGATGGAGCATCTAAATTAGCCAGCACTTTTGGGCCAGCCCAGCCACCAGACCCTCCACCCCACCACAGGGTTAGCTCATCTTGTTACCATCCAGCATTCCCACCAAGACAACCCATCCATTCTGCGGTCCTCTGGGCAGACAACACCAACTGTACTTGTTTATTATCTCATCGCATCCTCAGGAGCATTGTTGATCAGCATTGCTGCTCCATTTTGCAGGTGGGGAAACTGGAGCTCACGGTGGTGAAATCAAATGACTGCTCACCATCACCCAACCAGTTGATTGGCTCAGTTGGTGTTTAAACCCAAGAGGGTCCAGTCCAGCTGCCTTAGCTGATACCTTAGCCCCTGTCTTCTCTGCTTCATGGCCTTCCTCCTCTATTCTTTCTCGCCATTTTATTTTGTGTCAATAGCTTTAATGAGATGTAATTCACACACTTTATAGATCACCTACTGAAAAGTGTCCAATCCAATGGTTTTAGTAGATTTACAGAGTGGGCAGGATCTCCTCACCATGGTTTGTTTTAGAACATTCTTATCATCTCAAAACAAAAACAAAAACAAAAACCCTGTATTCTTTTAGCTATGGGCTCTACTTCCTCCATACACCCCAGTCCCAGGCAACCACTAATCTACTTTTTGCCTCTATAGATGTCCCTGTTCTGGATGTTTTTTGGGAATGACATAATAGTGTATGTAATCTGTAATCATTATTGTATGTGTTTGGCTTTTTTTTTTTTTCATAGCACAATATCTGCAGGGTTCTACGTGATAGCAGATATCAGTACTTCATTCCTTTTTTGTGGCTGAATACTATTCTATCACATGGGTATACTTCATTTTGTTTACCCACTCATTTGTTCTTGACACTTGGGTTGTTTCCATCTTTTGGCTGTTTGAATGATGGTGTTATACATATACAACTTTTTATGTGAACACATGTTTTTATTCCATTCCTAGGAGTGGAATAGTCAAACAAGACAGAGATATTTTTAGTACAACTGGACCATTTTTGTCCCTCCGATTCTTCCATTTGCTTTGAGGTTACCCAGGAACAAATTGAAGCAGTCCACCTTCAGTTCCCATGTCTGCGTTGACTTACACACATTTAGCTGTTAATTATATATGTGGGTTCATCTACAATATTGTTCTGATACTGTTTTACTCACCTAATTTTATGCCTGTGTCATCTCCCCATGGCAGTACTTATGAATCAAACTCAGTGTTGGTGTTCTTTTAAAAACTTTATATTGAAGAAAAACCTACATGTGTAAAAGTATACCAATGCTGATAAATTTTCACAACTCAACACATCCATGCAACCAGACCTGCCAAGGAAAGAAAACAAAGTGACCAGCCCTGTGCCCCTGAAGTTCCTCTTCTATCTCCTTCCGGCCACTACCTTGCTGCAGCTACCTCCAAACATCGTCCTGATAGAGGACGCTATAGACCATTTCTTCCTGCTTCTGGCGCATCATATAAATGCAGTCAGATAGTATATCTTTTTGGTGTTTGGTTCGTCCACTTAATGTTATGTTTGTGAAATTCAGTCATTTTCAGCATGAGCAAGTAGCTTTTCAATCTTATTGCTCTAGAACAGCGTTTCTTAATCTTTGTTCATTCTTTTCCCCTAAACCGTTTTAGAAATTTACCCCTGTTGTCCCTCTGTGAAATTTCATACAACAGATATACCATATCTATCTGTTCTGTTTAATCTATCTATCTAATCTATCATCTACCCATCTATCCACTCATTACCCATCTATCCATTGTTTGATAGAGATCCACCTGTCATCTATCATTCCATCTGTCTATGTACCTATCTATCTTCAATATCACATATCATATCTATCTACTTTGAGCAACCTCGTGGCTTTATAAAGTGCACATTATCTCATAGACTGAATGTACAGTAATTTGTTTAGTCAGTTCTCTGCTAATGGACATTTCAGGTGTTTCCAGTTTTTCTCCATGACAAATTACTCTGCCACTAGTGATCTTGAACATGCCTCTTTAGGCACACGATTGAGCCTTTTCTGAAGGAGACATTCATAGAAATAGAATTGTTGGTTCCAAGGGCATAGACATTAAATTTTTGATATTTTCTGACTGCCAGCTTTCTTCCTCCAAAGTCTTTACCAAAGCACTTTTCATCTCAAATAGAAAATGAAAGAATGTCCATCTTTCTGTCTTACTAACAACAAGGGATATATCTACTAAGCCTCAGTTTCCCCATGTAAAAATGAAAACGACACTACCTTCTTTCTAAGGCTGTCAGGAGACATTCAGAGAGGTAGTGGTGCCAGTTCTTGGTGTATAAGAGACATACTGTATTTTCTTCTTTTCCATCTCTCCTTCTTCCTAGTTCTCCTCCTTTGCTGAATTTATTCAACAAATGTTTATCAAATGTTGTGTCAGATATTGAAACTGACATGTTTTCATCGTTGTGGAGGTTATAATCTCATGTTATCGTCTCCTTCTCTTGCTTCTCCTTTTCTACTTTCTCTGTCACTAACAGCACTCATAGATCTTGCGAAGTGCCTCACTGTTCCTAACAAACATTAATTACAGACCATATCCCTACCCTAAGTTTTCTGTGCAGGGGCAGACATGGGGCACCATTGGGCTGTATAGGGGAAACACATAACTTCCTGTCACAATATGTGCTCTGAATCTCCTTATAATCACCCAGGTAGGGTCTGACTCTTTCAGAAGGGTCTAGAGCAACACGCCTGGGAAGGTGTGGAATCATCTACAGAGTTTGGGAGACATGACATCACTTAATTCTGCAATGGTGTAAAAAGTACACATTTTTCATTGGAAGAGAAATGAAAACAGAGAAACACTGAAATATATATTGTACCCAACATTCCACCCTCACCCCGGGTCAAACATTTCAGTCAACCTGGGTTTCTGCCACCTTGTTGCTCTTTGAAAATTCATTTTTCAAAATATGTTTATAGGATCTGGTCAGCTGAGAAGATCAGATTTTGGAGGAAGAAATTGGAAATGGGGTGGGGAATGGGGGTGTACGCAATGGTGCTAGAAAATGTCTAGCACCTAGATTTCTCAAAATGAAACAAACAAACAAAACCAAACAGAATGCAACAACAAACAAAAAACCCTCAAACAATAACAAGCAAAAATATATTCATTTATAGTGTTTGCCAGTTTCCGTGGTATACATGCTCCCACAGAGGCCCATCTCAAGTTACCAATATGGCGCCACTGAATGTGGATTTGGGAAGCCCCAGACTGAATAGGGTATCTCCTCAGGCATTGCAGGGAGGCAGGTGGGTCCAGAGAGGCTGGTCCCTGGGTGAGGGACATGGTTGAGCTTTTCACTAAGAGCCAAGCACATAGTAAGTGCTAAGTAAGGAAAAGCTGGGGGTATGAATGTGCTGAGGCTTCTGGTTATTTCCTCCAATGGAAATTCCAGAAATGGCTACTCATCGATTCCTCTTTAGCCCATCGATTAAGAGAGCTGAGAAAGCCCTGGGTCCTCTGAATAGACACATGTTTACACAGTGTCAGAGTGAGAAAGAACCTGTGTGTCACCATGGGCTGAGAAACAGTAAATCAATCAGAATTATTGGACATTTGGCTAGCCAGAGTGTTGCCGCCTGCAGCTATTGCTGCCTGCAGCTATTGCCGCCTGCAGCAACGATACCGCGGGAAAGAATTCAGAGGCAGACTGGAAATGAATAGGTTCTTTATTCTTCCTTCTTCTAACTTCTCTCTCCAGCTCCACCAACCTCTCCAACTCCAACCACCCCCTCTAGCCAACCTCACCTGGTTAAATACTTTTTGCCTTAACAAGTATACGCGTGTTAACAGCTCAAACTTACAGGTGCGTCACATAGTGTTCATGGGCATAGAAAGATCCTTAGATAAATGCATGAATATCAGGTGAAAATACTCAAACACCTCTTATGGCTCTCAGCTAGCCGCCATCTTAGCTATTTCCTTATTAGGGCTCTTACACCAGAGAAAGACGGCTTGGTATAGAGTCTCCATGGAGGGATATGCCTTGGGGCTGCAGGTCATGTGCTGGCTTTCCATGGGGAGATGCATTTCACTTGAGATCAGGGGAATGAGCAGGTGTGTTCCAGGTGGGCATACAGGGGAGGCAGCCCATGCAGAGGGATCCCAGCATGGGCAAGAGCAGAGCTGAAGGAGTCCTGGCAGCGGCAAGGCTCCATGCCTGCCACTGCGGGGCCCCAGGATGAAGTGTGAGGGACAGCAGTGAAGACGGGTGGGCTGATGGTGAGAGGTGAATCTAGGTGGAGAGAAGCGGGTCTGGATGGTGAGGGGCGTGTCCAGGAAGGAGTGGGATCACGAGGGGGCCTGGCTCCGCTCCAGGGAGTCTGGGTTTGGCTGGGCTGTAAGGTGACCAACTATCCTAGTTTGCCCAGGATCGTTGGGGGGGGGGGGGGCTTCTGGCATGTGGGGCTTTCAGTGCTGAAAAGCCAGAGGAGCCCCAGGCAAAGTGAAATGAATTTGTCACCTAACTCATAGGCAATGAGAAGCCACTGAGGAAATCTGAGTGGGAGGATGACACAATATCTCTTGGCTCACGGGTCAAATGAGGCTTCTGGAGGGAGCAGTCTCTCAACCTGCCCTGGACCAGGTTGGATGCCAAGTCTGTGGCTCCTGGTACTCCTCCGAGGCAGTCACGCTGCTCTTACAATGCTGCTTTGGGGTCTTTCCTCCCTAAAGACAGTTGGCCAATGGCAGCATGAGCCTCACATGTCATATTTACTTAGCACCCAGCAGAACAAGTGTCCACAGATGATGAAGGTCTGGGGTTGTCAGAATTGACACTTCTGCTCCTTAACACTACATTACCACCCCTCGTCAAGAAGGTAGCATGGAACTTTGTGCTTTTATTTTGACCAACATTTTCCTATCCCCTCCACAGCCCCAACTCTCTGGGAACATTTTATGGTCACCTTCTAAGAGTTTGACCTTTTCAGATTTCACATATAGGTGAGATCACGTGGGGTTTGTCTTTCTGTGCCTGCTTATATAATGTCCTCCAAATTTATCCCTGTTGTCTCAAATGACAGGATTTTCTTCTTTTTAAAGGTTGAGTAGTATTGCTTTGTGTATGTATGTTTATTTATATATATCTACCCTGTGTTTATCTCTGTATCTACCAATCTATCATCTATCTATCAATCGATACCACATTTTCTTTATCCATCCATCTCTTGATGTACACTTAGGTTGTTCCCATGCCTTGGATATTGGGGATTGTGGGGCAGTGAATGTGTATGTGCAGATAGCTCTTTGACAACCTGTTTTTACTTCCTTTGGAAATATACCCAGTAGTGGAATTGTTGGAACACACAGTAGTTCCATTTTTAATTTTTTGAGGACCCTCCATACTATTTTCCAAAATGGCTATGGTCACTTGCACTGTTTCAGTTAGACAAGAGGAATAAGTTTGTGAGGACTTTTGCATAGCAGGTGACTATAGGTAATAATAATGTATAGTATATTTCAGAATTATAAGAGTAAATTTTTAGTGTTTCATCACAAAAAGATAAGTAAGGGCTGGGGCTGTAGCTCAGTGGTAGAGCGCCTGCCTTGCATGTGTGAGGCACTGAGTTCGATCCTCAGCACCACATAAAAATAAATAAATAAAAATATTGTGTCAATCTACAACTAAAAAAATATTAAAAAAAAAAGATAAGCAAGATGGTGGATTTTAACCCGATTTAATCATTTCATATTGTATACATATATCAAAACATCATATTACATTGCATAAATACACAAAATTATGTATCAAATAAAAATAACATTGATGAAAAATTTAAAAAGGAGTGTATTATGAAAACAGTAAACACAGGGCTTGGGAACATAAGAGAAAAACCATGAAATCTTAGTGGAATATGAATCTGAATGGCAAGAAGGAGATGTGTCACCATGGGCTGGGGGCAGCTATTAGCCAATTAACAAGTTGTATTAATTAATTGTATTTATCATCATTAATTTGATTGTCGTCTCGCTTTAGTATTTTGGTGTTTTATTGTTTTACTTTTGGATGGAGAACAGGCTCCGTGGTGCTCTCCTGGGGGGGATCCAGACAGTCCATAGATGGAGGTCAAGGTGACCAGTGCTGAGATGGGGTTACAGGAGGCTGTGGGATCCCTAAGGAGGCTCCTGACATGGCCCTGCACAGAGAAGTGGGATTGGTCATCCCCACACCTGCGCACTCCTGCCTTGGCTGCAGGCAGATCACGTCACCTTTCTGAGCTGGGATTGCCCCATGTGTAAAACCCACTTCTGTCTGGTGAGGATGTGGTGAAAGGGGAACTCTAACACTGTTGGTGGAAATGTAAATTAATACAGCTGGTGTGGAAAATGGTGTGGAAGCGCCTCAGAATGTCAAAAACGGAGTTACCGCACAACACAGCAGCAGGTCAGAGAGACATCTGCACGCTCAAGCTTGTTGCATTACTGATCACAATAACCACGCTACGGAACCAACCTAGGTGTCCACTGACAGATGGATAAAGAAAATGTGGTTTACATATATTATTCAGCCATAAAAGAGGATGAAGTTGTGTCATTTGTAGCAACATGGGAGCATGGAGAACGTCATGCTAAGTGAAATATGTAAGGCCCAGGAAGACAAAGACCACAATTTTCTCTTACATGTGGACATTAAAAAAGTTGATCTTATGGAAGTAGAGAGTGGAATGGTAGTCCACAGAGCCTGGGAAGGGTGGCAGGAGCGAGACGGTTGATGGGCACAGGGGTGTAACTGATAGAAGGAATAACTTCTAACTTCCATAGCACAGCAGGATAATATAGTTGACAATAATGACTTACATATTTCATATGAAATATTCATACTGAATATTCCCAGCACGAATAAATGATCTGTGTTTGAGGTGATGGAGATGGTGATTACCCTGATCTGATCATTACACATTGTGGGCATGAATTGAAATATCACACTCTACTCCATAAATATGTATGATGGTTTTATGTCAATTAAAGAAAAAACCCCACCCTACTCCTGAGGGTGAAATGAAATGATCTCTGGAAAGTGGCCTGGCACCACCTTACCATTGGCAGACTTGGATTCAGACCCTGGTCTTGGAGCTGTGGACATGAGGTCATCAGTGCTGCCTCCATGGCTGCACGTGGCATGACTTGGGGAACCCTTTTTATTTATTTATTTATATTTTTAAAAAATTTTATTTGTTCTAATTAGTTATACATGATAGCAGAATACATTTTGTTTCATTGTACACAAATGGAGCACAACTTTTCATTCTCTGGTTGTACACAATGTTGCACCATTTGTGCAATCACACATGTACCTAGGGTAATGCTGTCCTTCTCATTCTACCATCTTTCCTGCCCCCATGCCCTCTCCCCTCTTCTCCCTGCCCTTTGCCCAATCCAAAATTCCTTCATTCTTCCCGTGCCCCTTCCTCCCATATGGATCAGCATCCACTTATCAGAGAGAACATTTGGCCTTTGGTTTTTGGGATTGGCTTCACTTAGCATGATATTCTCCAACTCCTTCCATTTACCTGAAAATGCCATAGTTTTATTCTCTTTTAATGCTGAGTAATATTCCATTGTATATATATATATATACACCACAGTTTCTTTATCCATTCATCTATTGAAGCACATCTGGGTTGGTTCCACAGTTTAACTATTATGAATTGAGCTGCTATAAATACTGATGTGGCTGCGTCACTACTGTATGCTGATTTTAAGTCCTTTGGGTATAGACTTGGGGAGCTCTTAATGACCTGGAAACCTGGATCCTCCTCGAAAGGTTCTGATTTAAGTGATCAAGCTGGGGTCTTGACCCTGTATTTAAAAGAAAAAAAGAGCTCCAAGGTTATTTGAATGCATCGAAGAGTTGAATATGACTGGTTTTGGAGAAGAGACAGATAATAAGTGGATAACTTAGTGAAAGAGATAATATAGATGGTGATATGTTTAAAATGAAAATAGACCCAGTGAAGTGATAGAGAGCCCCTGGAGGTGACAACAGGATGGTTGAGGATGGATGTCAGAGGAATGGATGCTTGAGTCAAATCCTGGGAAGTGTAGATGCTCAATCCATGTGGCCACCTCCTCCTTCCCTTCTACCACCAGTTCACCAAAGTGGCTGCACATTGGAATCACCCAAAGAACTTAAAAAATATCAGTGCAAGCTCCTACTCCTAGAGATCTGACTGGTGAGTCCCAGGCCACATGCAACACAAAAGTAGTCACAGTGACCCCTTGAAAGTGTACAGTTTGATAGCATGAAGTACATTCATGATGTAGTGCAACTGTATGCACTCTATAGTTCCAGAACTTTCCATCATTCCAAATAGAAGCTCTGCACCCCTTAAGCAGTCACTTCCCTTTCTCCCTTTTCCAGCTGCTGGAAACCTTTAATGTATTCCCTGTATTTATGGATTCACTTATTATTATTATTATTATTACTATTATTGATTTGCTTATTCTTACTCATAATTGCGAAAAGGTGGAAATAACACAAAAGTTCATCAGTGGACCAACAACATGTTGTATGTCCATACAATGTGATATTATTTGGATACAAAAATGAAGGAAGCCCTGTGAATGCTACACTGTGGATGAATCCCGAAAATACAAAAGCCAGCCACTAAAGACTGTATTGTGTAACCTGGTGGTGGTGGTATCTTATCCCTCTTAATGTCACATTGGATTTCAGTTGGTAAGGAATTGGTGCTGGAAAACAACATTGTTCACAATCAGATAACAATGGCATCCTGAAACTTCCTACCCTTTGACCAACATCTCAAAGTTTCATTGTGATAAGAGGAACTTATGGGGCTGAGATTGTGGCTCAGCGGTAGAGCGCTCGCCTAGCATGTGGGCGACCCGGGTTCGATCCTCAGCACCACGTACAAATAAAACGAATTGAATAAAATGCATTGTGTACAACTAAAAGCAAATAAATAAAAATGTTTAAAAAAAAAAAAAAAAAAGGAACTTATTTTAGTGAACTATTGCACAGCATGATGACTAGAGTTAATAACATGTTATATATTTAAAAATTGCTGAAAGAGTAAATTTGAAGTGTTCTTACCACCAAAGCTGACAAGGTGAAGTGCTGGATATTCTTCTTTGCCTCATTTAATCATTTCACAATGTACAGTTTGATCTCTGTATTCATGGGTCTCGCATCTGTACATCCAACTGTTAATCGAAAAATATCTGGAAAATATTATGTCTGTACTAAACACGTACAGATTTTTAAAATTATTTACTAAATGATACAGTGTAGTAAATATTTACATTTTACTAAGTATTACAGATAACCTGGAGATGATCTAAAGGGAGGATGGGAGGATGTGTGTAGATTAAGTACAAATAAAATGCCATTTTACAGGAATGGGATTGTGGCTCAGTGGTAGAGTGCTCGCCTAGCATGTGTGAAGCCCTGGGTTTGATCCTCAGCACTACACAAACATAAAATAAAGGTATTGTGTCAACTACAACTAAAAAATAAATATTTAAAAAAAATGCCATTTTACAGAAGGTACTTGAGCGTCTGTGGATTTCGGTATCTGTGGGATGCCTGTGTACACATATCAAAACATCACACTGTACTCTGCAAGCATGTATAACAAATTAGAATAAATAAATAATTTAATAATAAAAAAGTCACACTGTATCCTGTAAATACATGCAATTATTATTTTTTCCTTTAAAAATAAAATAAAATATGTACTATTCATTAAAAAATACCCAACCAATGGCAGTCTAGGCCCAAATCTGACTTATATCTCAAGTAGATGTGGGTGGAAATCTCCTGGTCCCCAGGCAGCCCTCTCTCTAATTATTTTTCAGTGGAGTGAGAGATGTTGTTTGCTTCCCAGGTACCATTTTCCCAACAGTTCACAGGCCTGGTGGATTTTTCCTGCTTTCACACGTGGTCAGAGAGTGGTCCTGCACCCAACTGCCCATGCTAACCCCCTGTGCACATCCATGATTCCATCTCTGCAGTCACAGAGCCTTTTCTCTGCCTGGTGCCTGCATGCTCATCTTATTTTCACCAGAGCATAATTCCATCTGAATCTCTGGTCTTGACCTCTGAGGGCCTCTTTGCTTGTGTTGTGAGCCTTAGCAGTGAGACCTCACCATCCTGATGAAAGAAGGTGGCATTGCGCAAAGACTTCTGGCCACATTCCAGCATCCCATGCTCTCTTGGATAGTAAACAACGCAGGGCCCGACAAGATGAGACGGCATCTGGACAGGCAGGATTCTGTGGGCCACAATCTGGGAAGACGCCCAGGTGCTCCAGGCATTCCTTCTCTCTCTGAAGGTGTCAAAGTTTTGCAAGTCACTGAGCTTGCAATACAACAGGGAGGGCAGCTGTGCAGCTGTAATTTTTCAGGCACCCATTCAGAGCATTTTATTTTTTATCCTCCTTCTTGTATTTATTGCTGCATACACTCACAGTAAAATATCCAAATGTGCTCAATACTAATGGTAATACTGGTCGTACTTGTTGTGGGATGAAAATATTGATTTTATTTGCATGTATTCTTGCAACTCAGGTTTGTACAGGGGGCGGTTGATCAAGGCAAGGAATATATATCACACATGTTACTTTTTAAAACATGTTTTTTATTTATAACTGACATAATAACTGTGCATGTGTATAAAGTTCAGTGTGACATTTTAATACAGGTATACAATGTGCAGTTGATCAGATTAGTGTTATTGGTGTGTCTATCATCTCAAATATTTACTGCACATGTTACTTTTCAAAACAAAACCATTATAATATATTTGCAAGCATATGTGTAGTTTGTCAATCAGAAACACAGAATCCTACATTTCTGGTAGGATAGATATTACTTTACTTTCCTGAGCTATTGGAGTAAGAGCCACTCTCTAGTCCTTGAGCATTGTAAACATGAAAACTAAACCTGCCAACAACTGTGCAACTGCAGAGAAAAATGAAGGTTTAAGAAAAAATTAAGTAAGTTGGTTTCAAAGTGGAGTAACTGGGCTCTGAGGCTATTCTCCCAGACTCCTGAGTCCTCTTATTTTCCTTGCTCCATAGCCCAAGAGCCAGTTCAATGAAAAAGAAGTGAAAGGAGGGCTTGGCTACCCTGCAAGCCCACCTTGAGGAGGCCAAGTGCACCCAGGAGAATAAGAGAGTTGGCCAAAACTGCTCTGGAGGAGCTAAAACAGGTCGGTAGCAAACAGTCTTCTTTCTGACTTTGACCAAATGTGTCTAGCCTGCACTGCCATGTTCTCTGTTCTGTTCTGCCTCTTGGGAATCCACATGTAGTTCCAATTCCTACTCATTTGCCATTGATGTGTGTGTGTGTGTGTGTGTGTGTGTGTGTGTGTGTGTGGGGGGGGATGAAGGTGGAAAGAGATGAAAGTACAAGCAGAAGATTTTCACTGCAACAATCACATAAAATTGAGTAGGAGGCAGATAGAGCAGAATAGCAAAGGATGCTTGCGTTGCAGTCCAACTGTCTGCTTGGATTCCTGACCCTGGTGACACTTGCATTATGTAACCTCTTGGTGACTCAGTTTCCTCATCCCTAAAGAGCACCTTTTCAGAGTTGTTAATACATCTAAAACACTTAGGGGAGTTTCTGTTGTCTAAGAGGACAAATACTCAACAAATACCTCCTGAATTCATACTTTCCCTGCTCCAACTCCACTTCCTGTGCCCTAGCTGAGATGGGTAACATCCGTGACCCGGGTGGTAGCTGCTCACCCCCAGTGGATCTCCAGGAGTTGGTTGTGTGATGTGGACAAGCCCCTGCCATGCCCCGGGACGGTACCAGGAGGTTGGCCCTGGTACCCAGGAGGTTGGCCCTGGTCCTCTGGCTGGTGTTTTGGAAGCTGTGTGGTGTGTGTGCACTATTTGTCTTTTTAGGATGAGTGTGGAGGAAAGCAGCAGGAAAGGGGGCAGCCAGAAAGTGATCCAATGCTCAAGCTGAGCCAAGTTTTCTGGGGAGTTCCTCCTCCATATCATTGTGGGAAGCAATGACTTAATTGCAATTAATGAGGGCTGTGGTAGTCGTGCTACTAATGAGGCATGAGATGAAGATAAAAGAATAATTATCATAAGTTAGTGCCATGAACAAGCAGAAATGGCATTTGTGGTTATTTTTGCAACGAAGCCACTAACGTGTTTTTGTGTTCAGAAGTGGGTGAGGGAAGCAGTGGGAAAGAAGCAGGAGGAGGGAATCCAGTCAGTACGAGAAAGGGTGCTTGTGTGGAAAATTACTGCTGGAAAAGCTATTCCAGTGGAATTTCTTACACAAGACCATTTCTCCACGGAGGGGTGGAGCCAAATTCCCACTGCTGTCAGCAACATACCTTCTGATAGGACATCTTGAATCTCAGGGGGATCTACAGAGAGATACCGAGGCACAGGACCTGAGAAGCCAGGAGTGGAAATATCTATGTGAAATCAGATTTTTCAAATGCTGACTTCATGAAAGTCTCCTCATTGTGGGCAAGACATGGAGCTGCTTCTGCTGAGAATACTTAATAGTTATGTGGTGTTCTTTCCATATTGGGGAATGTTTTTAGGTAGAACTTCCTCTTCCCTTCTTCCCCCCTTCCTTTCCTTTCTTCTTTGTGGTACTGAGCATGAAACCCAGGGTCTCCACCTGCTAGGCAAATGCTTTCCCACTGAGCCGCACCTCCAGACCTTTTTATTTTTATTTTTTTTTTTTTGTGGTACCAGGGATTGAACTCAGGGGCACTCGACCACTGGGCCACATCCCCAGCCCTTTTTTGTATTTTATTTAGAGACAGGTTCTCACTGAGCTGCTAAGTGCCTCGCCATTGCTGAGACTGGCTTTGAACTCACGATCCTCCTGCCTCAGCCTCCCAAAGTGCTGGGATTACAGGCGTGCGCCACCGCGCCCGGCTTCTTTTTATTTTTTGACACAAGATGTTGTTAAGTTGCCCAGGCTGGCCTCAAACTTGTGATCCTCCTCCTGCCTCAGCTTCTGGAATAGCTGGGATTATAGGCATGTGTCACCTTGCCTGGCCACCTCCCTTCCTTTCCTCCTTCTTGCTTACAATTATTGTCTGACTACTGTGTGACAGTCATGATAGATATAAAAGATAAAAAAAAATCACAGTCTTTCTGTTACCTAATCTCAGAAGTGACATCTCCTCACTTTTGTCATGTTGTTATTCATGGGAAGCAAGTCACTGGGTCAAGAAGGAAGAGTGTAAGCTACCTGGTACCGAAAACCGGGAGGAAAAACTCTCGGAGGCAGAGCAGAGCTTTTACTACTTTTACTTCTACTTTCTTAGAGCTTAAAGAGGGAAAGAAAGATTTTTAGAGAGAAAGATTAGAGCGAGCTTTTCTTCTTGTAGAGAGTCTTAGAAAGAAAGATAGAGCTTAGCTTAGAGAAAGATTAGAGCTTCTTTCTTCTCTCTTCTTTCTTCCTTCTTCTTTCTTCTGTCTTCTGTCTTCCTCAGGAGCCTCGGCCTAACTCTGACCAGTCATTACTTCTTCTATCTGGTTTCTCTTCTGTCTTCTATCTGGTTTCTCTTCTGTAACCGCTCTGCCTACGTTCTGGCCGCTCTGATTCTTCTGACCGACCGAGTGACTGCCCGGCTGACTGAATTCTCCGTTCTCCTAACTCGGACCGCTTTCACCCGGTTATATACCTTCAGGTTTGCGGGTGCCTACAGGTGCGTCACATACATATCAGGTGGAACTTATGGCTTCCAGCTAGCTACAACAGCCCTTCCTAATTAGGGCTCCTTCAGAAGAGACCATCTAGATGTGACTACCAGGAGGTGGGGACCCCTGGTAATAATGTCAGAGGCTGCTGACTGTAGAAGAAATGCTGTCAATTGCCACAACATGGGTGGATGTGGAAGACCTAGTGCTAAGTGAAATAAGCCAGGCACAGAAAGACACATCTGGCATGATCTCGCTTACGAGTAGAATCTAAACCAGCCAAACTCAGAGAAGCAGAGAGTAGAAAGGAGGTTGCCAGGGCTGATGTGAGGAGGGGAAAAGGGATGATGTTGGTCAATGTGTAAAAAGTTTCAGTGTAAAAATATGAATAAGTCCTGAGGATCTAATGTACAACATGGGGCCTATGATTGACAAGCCTTTATTGTATACTCAAGAATTAGCTATGATGGTACATTTTATTAAACCCTTTTAAAATCAACATGTATGGATTGTACATATCAGTGGGGTTCAGTGTGATGTTTACATACATGCATATAGCACGCACTGATCAAATCCTACTTCCTTTTCCCTACCTCTTCCTTCCTAATAAATGGGTACAGTAGATCTTATGTTAAGTGTTCTTACCACAGAAGGAAAATAAAACAGAACAAACAAATGAGGTGGGAGGAAAATTTGAAGGTGATAAGTTTGTGATATTGATTGTGCTGATGGCTTCATGGGTGTGTACTTATCTGTATGTATATCAAGTTGTATACATTAAGTATCTATAGCTGGTGGATGCCAATCATACCTCAATAAAATGGTTTAGAATATGATAAATTGTCTCAAAAAGCTAGTAGGCTTCAGGCTGGGGCTGTAGCTCAGTGGTAGAATGCTTGTCTAGCATGTGTGAGGCACTGGGTTCAATCCTCAGGACCACATATAAACAAACAAGTAAATAAAACAAAGGAATTGTGCCCATTTACAACCCCAAAAATAAATTAGTAGGTTTCTAGTCTGTTGTTTTCTGGCTAGTTCCAAGGGCTAGGAAAAACTATAGCCAAAGAGTTTGTCTAAATATACATAAATACTTAACATGCTTGAAATACATCTCTTCAATTTTTTCCAGCAGAGCTTTATCTACTTCTATTCCTTTCTTTTTAAAAATTGGGGTAAGATTCATAAAACATACAATTAACACTTTTATTTATTCATCTATTTTTTTGTGGTGCTGGGGATTGAACCTAGGATCTCGTGCGTGCCAGGCCAAGTGAGGCTCTGCCACTGAGCCTCACCCCAGCCAGAATTAACCATTTTAAAGGGAACAGGCAGTGACATTTACTACATATGCATATGCAGTAATTGTGCAACCACTATCTATTTCTAATTCCAAAACAATTTTATAACCTAAAAATAAAGTCCATTATTCATTAGACAGTGACCATTATTCTCCTCTTCCCCAACCCCCTGGCAACCACTAGTCTACTTTCTTTCTGGATGGGTTTACCTGTTCTGGATGGCTATGGTTTGCATCTGGAATGTCCTGCAAAAGCTCATGTGTTAAGTCCTGGTCCCCAGCCCAGGGGAGGTAGTGGAATCTTTAGGAGTTAGGGCCTAGTGGGAAGTTTTAGGTCTTTGGGGGCATGCCTTTAGAGGGGACCATGGGACTTCAGTCTCTTTCTCTTTCATTCCTGGTCATGAGGTAAGGGCTTTCTCTACCAGGTACTCCTGCCACGATGTGCTGCTTAACTCTGCCTCCGAGAGTCATCACTAGTCCAAATTAGACAGCAGGGAGGGCCAACTGATCATGGACTGGACTGAAATCTCCAAACCTGTGAGCCAAACAAACCTTTCTTCTTTTTTAAGTTGATTACCCTCAAGAATAATGGAAAGTTACAATAATGGAAAGCTGACTAACACATGGACATTTCATATAAATGGAATAGTATAATAATGTTATCTTTTATGTCTGGCTTCTTTCACTGAGCATGTTTTTATCTTCCCTCCTTCATCTTCCTTCTCTGACTCCTCTTTTTCCTCCTCATCTGTGGTACTGGGGATGGTCTCACACATGCTAGTTAAGTGCTCTCCCACTGAGCTATAGCCTGTATTTTTGTTTTCTTCTTTCTTTCTTGGTACCAGGTATTAAACCCAGGGGCACTTTACCACTGAGCCACATTCCCTGCCATTTTAGTTTTTTTAATTTGAGACAGGGTCTCACTAAGTTGCTCAGGGCCTTGCTAAATTGCTGAGACTAGCCTCAAACTTGTGATCCTCCTACCTCAGACTTCTGAGTTGCTGGTATGACAGATGTGAGCCACCATGCCTGGCACCAGTCTTTTTATTATTTTATTTTGAGAACAGGGTCTTACTAAGTTGCTGAGGCTGGCTCCAAACTTGCAATTCTCCTGCTTCAGCCTCCTGAGTAATAGGAATTACAGGTGTACACTACCATTCCTGGTTTACAGAGAGTGTTTTAATTTTAATTAAAAAAAATTTTTTTTTGGTACTGGGAATTTAACCCAAGGGCACTTTACCACTGAGCTACATTCCCAATCCTTTAAAAAATATTTTATTTTGAGACAGGGTCTCACTAAGTTCCTTAGACCCTCCCTAAGTTGCTGAGGCTGGCTTCCAATATCCTGTCTCAGCCTCCCCAGTCACTGGATTGCAGAGATGTGCCACCACACCTGGCACAGGAAGTGTTTTAAACAACTGCTCCCTGGTTTGAATCTCAACACTGTCTGGTGTGTCTGGAGGCCGATGGCTTACTCTTTGCTTTGCTGACCACATGACCATGAGCATAGAGACCCTAGAGTGTGAGGTGGATGAACTATTCAGCGATGGGACCTTGGAGTGTCACTCTAAATGCAAAGAAAGATGCACTGAAATATCCAGATCCAATGTGTTGCTGCATCTCTTCCCAGGCTTCACTCAAGAAGTTTTTTTGGTGGGGGGAGCAGACGGGGTTACCGGGGATCGAACTGAGCCATATCCTCAGCCCTATTTTTGTAATTTATTTAGACAGGGTCTCATTGAGTTGCTTAGTGCCTCACTTTTGCTGAGGCTGGCTTTGAACTCTTGATCCTCCTGCCTCAACATCCGGAGCCACTGGAATCACAGGTGCGTGCCACCACGCCCTGCAGCTCAAGAATTTTTGACTCTTAGTGATTACTAAGACGGCAAGAGTACCAGGGGAGGGGGGCGGTGAGGGTAGAAGAAGGGTGGATGGACATGGTCAGTGCATACTGTATATGTGTATGGAAACAGCACAGTTTTGTACAGCCAATATGTGCTAATAATAAGAAAATCACTTCAACTTCAGAGTTGACCCTGAGAGGCACTTAATTTTGACACGTGGAGTACTTCTTTGTCATGGCAGGGGGCCTGTCTTGTGCTCTGTGGGACACTTAACATTATTTCTGGCCTCTACCCACTAGATGCCAGCGGCATGTTTCATCCCCCATTTTGACAAGTCAAAAATGTATCCAGACATTGTCCCCTGGGGGACAGAATCACCTCTGGCTGGGAACCACAGTTTTAACCCTATGTGAGATTCTGCAGCACAACCTCTTTGTACCTGACTGCTTCTGCATCAGGGAATGTATCCCTTCCATGGTTAGACATGTACCCATCTAGTGGGATAGGTTTACTTTTTAGGGTGGCGTAAATGTTTTGGAATTAGATAGAAGTGATAATTGTACAACACTGAATGAACTAACCTCAAGATGGCTAATTTTATGTTATGTGAATTTTACCCCAATGAACAAAGAGCATAGTTTTTTTTTTCTCTCCCCCATTTATGGGCATTTTCCTACATGTCAGACACTGGGGCAGATGCAGATGACATATAATATTCCTTCAAAGGATCCTCACAGCAACCTGCTGAGAAAGGTACTTTTGTAACAGTGGTCCCTTCACTTTCTGAATATAGTCCTCATTGTTCCAAGGTTTATTGAAAAAAAAAAATCCCCCCCCCTCATTTCTCCCTAACAAGATTAGGGAGACAGAATTATCTTTTCTTCCCCTAATTAATTGTCCTTGAACACACCCACTCCAGGAAAGAGATGCCTACTGAGGATCTGGGAAGTGAATATCTCCCAAATTAGCAAGTGAATCCTAACACACCATCAGGACACCGTGGGACCCTCTACCAGAGCACACCTGGAATGTAGGAATGTAACCCTCCAAGTTCCTTTAAACCCCACCCTGTCCCTCCTGATGGAAAGAGTCACAGCCTTTGGGACAGGAGTCCCCTGTGTTTCTCCTCTGCTTGCAAAGCAACAAAACTTCTTTTTCCTTTTTTTTTTTTAAAACCATGTCCTCATTATTAAATTGGCATTGATTGGCATTGGGGACAGGGACCAAGCTTTCAATTACACTTTAATCAACCTCTCAGTTTTACAGGTGAGAAAATGGAAGCTTAACCAGTGAGCTTAAGCAAGATGTCCAAGACAACACAGCTAGAAAGATTCAAGCTTATGTCTGCATCTCTTCCCTGTGGATGCTGTATAGCTTCACAGCTCTGCCAATCTCTCATTTTTCAGAAAAGTTGGAAAGATAATAAGGAAGCCAGCACAATTGTGAGTCAGATGGTTCCTTACAAAGGGATTTTCCAATTCTGGAATGTAAAATTAATTAATGCAACACACCCAGAAACACGTTGCAAACTTTAGGTTAACTTTATAACTCATGTATTTAACAAATATTTATCCAATGTCTGCCATGTGTCAGATACTGAGAATACAGAGGGATCCAAATCAGACTTGGTGCCTCCCTGTCACAGATCTTTGGGGGGCCTCATCCATATCTTCTTGGCACCATTTCCATGCGGCAGTGATTTCCTATAATTTTAAGTTGCCTCTGCATTCATTTAGAATATGAGTTTAACTCTCATCTTGGAAGCAGGGTTCAGTTACCCTTGACAGTTTCCAGTTCTCCATTTCCTCTCAGGTCCTCTGTGTGGCCATTCAACACACCTGCCTTAGCCACCTCCTGCTGACCATGTCCCTACCTAATACAGCTACTTGATTCACTCCCTGACCCCACTCTCCGTGTGGACTGTACAGCTACACGGTAGCCACCACCTCAGTCACAGCACGACCTCCTGGAACTCGTGCCTGCTTGCTTTTGCACCACCAGCTAAAACTCCCTACAGAAAACCTGTTTGGATGGCACCCCGGACCCAGTAATAGCAGTGGCCCACCAGTCCCTCTGTCTTGCTCTGCAGTCCCTGACCTCTGTGGGTATAACATCCAGATGTGTCATGTACCCCCTGGGACCTGTACGTAATAAAAATTTCATTTCCAGTTTGTTTCTCTCCTAATCATTGAGAGTATTCTCCACCTTAGAGATCCTAAATTAAAACTTGCACACTGGTTTCCCGACTGCCAGTTCCAGAAACTTCCAGCCGGAGGGTTACCTCTGGCCACCAAAGCTGGCTTGACCCATCCAATGGGCGTGTCAGAAATATGAGGGTTACTCCATTCCCCCTGAGAGTGGCACTCATTGACTGACTGGAGTTGGTCAACATGTGTCCTGGCTTCCTCAGTCTTTGGTTAGAATGACCCAGACACATTTTTTACACTACCTCTAGAGGTCCCTAGGAGGACTGAGCCTCAGTACCTATAGTGGTAACTTATCCAACACCCCTTGCTGACCACTTCTCTTCTCTGCATCACTGCTCTGCTCCTGTACTGGAGACTCCTGGGACTGCCTTACAGGCAAACTTCTTACACTTGAATTCTTATTTTGGGGTCTGCTTCTAAAGCACTCCAAACCAAGGTTGTACTTTCAGGGACCCTACAGTCATTGGATGTCCTGATCCTTAGAGCCTTAGAGTGTTAGCTTATGTGGCCAAAGAGACTTTGCAAATGTGACTGAGTTAAGGATCCTGAGATGGGGAGATTATCTTAGATCATGCAGGAGGGCCCAATATCATCACAGGGCTCCTTATGAAATGCAGCAAGATGGCCAGAATCAGAGGGAATTGATACAAAGAGCCAGAGTCGGGTAGAGGCTTAAAGATACTGGTGCCGACTTTGAAGATGGAAGGAGATCAGCCGAAGAATGCAGGTGACCTCGCAAAGCCGGAAATGGCCAGGAAATGGATTTCTCTGGGAATCTCCAGAAGGACCCCATCCCTGCGGACACCTTCATTTCAGGCCAGTAAACCCACTTTGGACTTCTGGCCTCCAGAACTTTCCTAAGGTATCAATTTGTGTTGTCTTAAGCCACTAGGTTTGTGGTAGTTTGTCACAGCAACAATAGGAGACTTATTCAGAAGTGAAAATGGCTGCAAGTCCAAGTGTTGGGTGGAGGGAGATTGTGTGAGATTGGGAAAGGGAGCAGGTGTAGGTCGTTTATGTGGCCTCATGGGCCACAGTAGAACTGCGTTCTAGGAGTAGTGGGCACTGCTGGTGGTGGCGGTGGTGACTGGTCTGCTCTGTGGAGCAGAATGCCTGCCCTGACTAAGATGTGCTCTGTATTATGGGTAGAGATGGCAGCGGGAGGACCAGGCAGGGGGTCGTTAGGACCATCTAGGCAAGAGCTGATGGTGGCTTGGACCAAACAGTGGGTGGGGGGTAGAGCAGGAGATGGAGGGAAAGAGATGGATTTCCAGTCGCTACACTCTGGAAGCTGTAGTTGGATTGCTACAGTCTGGATGTGGTTTGTGCCCCAGGAGTTCATATGTTGGGAGCTTGGTCCCCATTGTGGTTATGCTGCACCTTTAAGAGGGACCTAGTGGAAGTCCTTAGGTCACTGAGGGGGCAGGTTCTTGGAAGGGATTAGGTAGTTCTCATGGGATCCTGAGATAGTTCTGGTAAGAATTGTTGTAAGAATGAGCCCAATGCCTGAATCCCTGTCTGGCTTCCTGTCTTGTGAGGTAATCTTTTGTCTGTGCATGGGCCATCTGCCATGAGCTTCTTACTCAAGCTGATGCAGGTGCCATGCTCATGAACCTCCAGAACAGTGAGCTAAATAAAACTCTTTATAAAGTTGTCCAGCTTCAGGTACTTAGTTACAGTATTGATAAATGGTCTAAAAAGGTGTGCAAAGAAAGCCTTCTTTTCATGCCTAACACGGTGTGTGGCCTTAGCCTGTGCTATCGAATGATGTTGGTAAAGTAACTAAAGGAGTGAGATGGGTTGGGAGATGGATGTGCCCACTTTCTAAGGAGAAAGTTGCAGGGCCAGATTTTGGGTTTCATGGGCCTGAGGTACTTTGACTTTTGTGGGCCTCTTTCCCTATAGAAAATTTTTAAAATTTCAAAGTGGCAGTGACATAGCCTACACAAAACCTCTGGAGTAGTTAAAATCATACAGAATGAAAGTAGAATGAAAGTCACCAGGGGCTGGGGAAAGAGGGAATGAGAGGTTATTATTTAATGGGTATATAGTTTCCATTTTGCAAGATGAAAAGAGTTCTGTAGATGGATCATTGTGATATTGTCGAACAATGTGAATGTACTTAAAGCTACTGAACTGTACACTTAAAAATGACTAAGATGGTAAATTTTAAGTTATGTGTATCTTATTACAAAATAAAAAATTGCATCAGTATAAAGAATATAATCTGGGTTGGATTTTAAATTTTGATATTTTTAACATAATATTACATAATTTATACAATGGTGCAGGATCCCTGTTTGGGGAGATGGCTAAGATTGCGGTTGGCTGCGGGCTATGGAGATGTTTGGGCATTGCCGCCTTCCGTAGTCTCATGGGACTTGGCCTGGGATCTCGCAGGACTTGGCCCGGGATCTCGAGAGACTTGAGCCGAGATTGCTGATCGGGTTGGCACCATTTTGGTGTGTGGTTGTTGTTGGAGGAGCGTGGACGGCGTGTTAAAGTCGTTGTTAGAGCCAGAGAGAGAAGTTATCAGAATAAAAAGCCTGTTTGTTTCCAGTTCGCCTCTGAACTTCTTCCCGCGGCTTTGTTGCTCCAAGCGGCAGTCGCTTTGGACAACAACACAATGGAATATATAATGTAGTATGCAGTATAAGATATATACATCATATTTATTATTATTATATTCGTATTTTTCTTCTTCTAAAAATATTAGAATGAGCTGGGCACTGTGGTGTACACCTGTAATCCCAGTGGTTCAGGAGGCTGAGGCAGGTAGATCCCAAGTTCAAAGCCAGCCTGGGCACTTAACTTTCATTTGTGTGTTATGTGCTCAATGCATAATTCAGCCCTGGGGATCTGGCAGCAGAGAATGGATGCATTTCAAACATTGGTGTGTATTGGGTGCTTCTGGGGAAATGCAGATCCCCAGGCCCAGCCCTCTGAGATGTAGTTTCTGTAGGTCTAGAGTGTGGCCCAGGAATCTGGATCCTGGTTAAGCACTCTAGGTGTTCCCATGCAGAGAAGGCCTGTACTATTCTTGGGGGCAGGAAACATCACCAACTTTTAATTTTATTTATTATTAATGTGTATTCATTGCACACATTAATGGGATTCACATGGATGGAGTGTGTGCATTGATAAAATCCAACAACCCAACCACCTTTCCCACCTCCTTCCCCCACCCCTCCCAGTCTCTAGAAGTCACTACTTTCAGGTTGACCTTGTTTTTAGTTTCCACATATGAGTGAGAATGCATGGTACTTATCTTTTTGCATCTGGTTTATTTCACTTAACAAAATGATCTCCATTTCTATCCACATTACTACAAATGACAGGATTTCATTCTTCTTTATGGTTGAATAATATTTCATTGTGCACATGTACCACATTCTTTTTATCCATCTGTTGACACCTGGGTGATTGTATATCTTCACTATTGTGAATAGTGCTGCAGTAAATGTGTATAGCCATCTCTTTGATATGCTGGCTTCATTTCCTTTGGATATATACCTAGAGTGGGATAGCTGGATTGTGTGCTAGACATATATATATTTGAGGCTCCTCTATGCTGTTCTCTGTGGTGGCTGTTCTTATTTGCATTCCAACCAGCAGTGTCTGAGTTCCTTTTCTCCATATCCTCACCAGCATTTGTTATTTTTGTTTTCTTGGTGATAGCCATCCTGGCTGGGGTGAGATCATATCTCATTGTAGTTTTGATTTGCATCTCCCTGATGGCTAATGATATTAAGCATTTTTCATGTATTTGTCAGGCATTTGTATTTCTTCTTTTGAGAAGAGTCTGCTTTGAATAGTTGCCCATTTTTAATTGGATCACTTATTAAGTTTTTTTGGGTTCCTTATGTAGTCTAGGTATTTACCACCTGTCATATAAGTAGTTCACAGATATTTTCTCCCATTTTGTAGGCTCTCTTCACTCTCTTGATTTTTTCCTTTGCTGTGCAGAAGCTTTTTAGTTTGCTATAATCCCATTTGTCAGTTTTTACTGTCGTTGCCTACGCTATTAACCATGCACAGTCTTTAAACTTCAGATTTAGCCCCATGTTTGCTGGGTGGCATACACAAATCTTGCCACTGTTCTGAGACAATTTCCTCTTAGGTGTGGATGACGCCCATCTTATGGTGTCACTGTCTGTTGCTAAGAGCCTGGAGCTCGTGCCTGGGGAAGCAGCTGAAATCTCAACTCTGAGGCAATGGAGGGGATTGTGCAAATGCAAATGCGAATAGTAAGTGAGCTGTGGTGAACTGGGGACTGTGTCAGCAAGGACAAGGGTGGCAGCTCCAACCTACAGGGCAAGGCACTGCTTGCAAAAACAGCATTTGCATCCCCATGCAAGGTTTCTGGGAATCTGAAAGGGCGAAGGTGCATGCAAAGGGACCATCCCTGCCCCAGGAAGGACCTGCAACAGACTCAAAAGTCAAAGGGTGGTTCTACCCATTGGAACGCCAGCCAAAGGAGGGAGCAGGTAGGGGGACTTATTCTCCAGCATCCACACCACAGCATTGCAGAATTGGCTGTGTGCTTTTCCAAACAGCTTCCTGGTTCCTTCAGACCTACCTGTAGCAAAACCACCCCACAATCTACTAGCACCTTGGTACTGAGGTATCCCTTAAGGTTTTCCTACACGCTACTCAGATCTTTGCAAATACAGTCAATTCTTGTTATTCACGGTGGCTGTGTCCCATAAAGTCCCTGTGAACACTCAATCACCAAATATGGAACCATGGCTCCTGGACAGATACTGGGGCAGGCTCCTTTGAGCCTCTGGTCACAGCTGTTTGTCAACTGATCAATACATAACCTTGTTTTATGTGTTTCTGCTGAAAGACAACTTCTTTAACATGTGGATGCATTCATGGTGAGCTCACAGCCAGCAGCCCTGTTCTCACGCTTGAATGAATCTTAACCATCATGCATATGTTTTGTCTCCTAAGTCACCTCTTCCCCTCTTGTACTTAGGGACATTAAGAGGCAGTACTCCTGGGGGCATTTTAGACACTACTATCTGTAAAAGCATAAGAAAAGCAAAGCACATTTCAAGGAGGACACTTGATTCAAGTGAGAGGCCGAAAGAAGCAGGCAGTGCACCACCTGGTCTGACCCCAGCTGGGGGAATGTGCATGTCATGTGGTTCAACACTCTCACGGCTCTGTGTGTGACCACAAAAGCATCATGAGGACTGATTTTGAAGTCACAAAAAATCTTAGCGAGTAGGTGGATTCCTGAAGACGGAGTCTGTGATTGGTGAGGATTGACTGTCATTTCCTTCTTTTTCTTTTATTCTAAGTTGTTATATATGACAGCAGAATGCATTACAATTCATATTACACATATAGAGCACATGTTTACATATCTCTGGTTGTATACAAAGTATCTTCACACCATTCGTGTCTTCATCCATGCATTTAGGGTAATGATGTCCATCTCATTCCATCTTGTTTTTTTTTTTTTTTACCCCTTTGCCTCCTCCTTCTCCCCCACCCCGCCCATTGGCCTTTCTAGTGTTCCTCTAATCCTCCTATGCTCCCCATCCCAACCCCACTGTGAATCAGCCTCCTTATATCAGAGAAAACATTTGGCATTTGGGTTTGGGGATTGGCTAACTTAGCATTATATTCTCCAACTCCATCCATCTACCTGTGAATGCCATGATTTTATTCTCTTTTATTGCTGAGTAATATTCCATTGTGTATATAACACATTTTTATTCATCTACTAAAGGGCATCTAGCTTGGGTTCCACAGTTTAGCTATTGTGAATTGTGCTGCAATAAACATTGATATGGCTGTGTCCCTGTTAATATGCTGTTTTTAAGTCCTTCGGGTATAGACCGAGGAGTGGGATAGCTGGGTCATAAGGTGGTTCCATTCCCAGTTTTCCAAGGAATCTCATTTCTTTATTAAATGTCTTCAAATCAAGCATGCCACCTACTTTGGGTTGCTCTTCAGACTGGTACAGGGAGGAAGTGCTTGAAGCAGATAGGTTGGTGTGGAAGTCTGAGCCCACATGACTCTCAGGCTGTGGGGCCCCTTGAGATGAGGGAGTTGGCCGTGATACTCAGTGGTTCTGAGTCAGAGATGATGGGTTTGAGCCCCAGATTTACTCTCTTTGCTGTGAATTTCTCCATCCAATGGCATAATTTACCCCATCTCCACATGGTTGTCATGAGGCCCAATGATCCTGGTCCAGGCTTGTGGTGGGGAGAAAGGGGAAGGCGTGGAGTTGTAACAGGGACCTAGAGAGGCTGCCTTTGCTGAAAGCAGTGACTCTTTCCTTAGGATAAAGCTTGGCCCCTGTGCCTTCATTTTATATCACATTTATTACCTTAAACTTTGTGGCACTGCTTGGCTCTGCACGTAGGCATGTTAATCCTTTAAGGAGTGCTCATCTAAAAACTAGTAATACAAGGTTAGTTAGCGCTGAATTTATCTAACCTATCTCTTCTCTTCAAGACTGAGACAAAATTTGTAGGGACATTTGACTGTCAGGTTTTATAGCATCAGACTCCTGGGTGGTGCCCATAAGTGACACCTTCTAGGAATAGCGGGAGGCAGGCACATCACCTCACAGTGACGCTGTCCCTAAGCTGGAGCAGTCATCTCATGATCACAGGTGATGGATTAATGTCCTGAGTAACAAGTGGGAACTGCCCCCCTATAGCCATAGGACTTCTCTGGACCTTCCTTGCAGAACCAGAGCTGAACTAAAGATCAACATGACCACAGACAGTTTGACCAAGGCCAGACCTCTCGCCCCCAGCCCCAGTTCTTCCTCTGTTTAAACCAAGAGCTCCGTCAGCACCCAGAAGACAGGGCTCAGATGCTGGATCTCCCTTTGCCTCCCCTATATGGCTTTACTGACTAAAGTGCTCTTCCTGCTTTTCACCATCACCATTCTGTTTGCTATATAGGAAAACGTCCAGACCTGGTTCACTGCTATATAGGAAAACGTCCAGACCTGGTTCACTGGGACTCCAGGAGTCAGGCCTCTGGTTATAGACTTTAAAGTTTGCTTTATCCCTTGTTGACCTTGTATCCCAGTGCAGGAGCCCTAATTAGGGAGATAGTTAAGATTGCGGTTAGCTGTGAGCCATAAGCATTACCACCTTCCATGCTCTCGTGAGATTTGGCCCGGGACATTGTGGATCGGGTCGACGTCATTTGCATGGTCTCGCGAGACTTGGCATGGGACACCAGGACGGGGTCAACGCCATTTTGGTGGTGTGGTGTTGGTTGGCAGAGTGTGGATAGCGTGTGGGAGAGGTTGTTGGAGCCGGAGAGAGAAACTAGCAGAATAAAGAGCCTGTTTGTTTCCAGTCCACCTCTGAACTTATTCCCGTGGTGTTGTTGCTCCAAGCGGCAATCGCTTCAGGCAGCAACATCGGGGCAAATTGACTTTATGTTTCTGAACCATCATTTCCTTTTCTGTGGAATGTACTGTGTCCATGTGACTGGCTGGCTTTGCTAAAAAGAAACCAATATTCATGAGGGCCACTCTCCCTTGGGCACTGCCAGCTCCCTGAGGAGGGACACATCTGGCCTAGTTCTTGATACTCTGGCATAGAGCAGTTCCTTAGGAAATACTAGTCATCCCTGGGTATCTGTGGGGATTGGTTACAGCACCCCTGTGGACACCAAAATCTGCAGGTGCTCAAGTACCTTATACAATATGGGGTGGTGTTTGCACACTACATTCTCCTTCCACACACAACTCTTCCATAGGCTTTCGATCACCTAGATGACTTAGAATACCTACTACAATGTAAATGCTATAAAAGTAACCATAATATTATATTGTTTCAGGAATAAGGACAAGAAGAAAGTCGGCACATGTTTAGTACAGACATTTTTTTCTGAATGTTTTTGATTCAAGTTTGGTTAAATCTACAGATACAGAACACAGAGTTAGGAGGGCTGGCTGTATTTGTGGCTGAAATGAACACCTCCTTTGCTATGTATATCACACCCTGGGATCTTCTTGGGGACAGCAGATAATAACCACAGGCTTAATATGAAGAGTTCTATGATGGTGTCCAAGAGGCTATGGGAACACACAGGAGGAACTGAATTATGACTGGAGGAAAGGAGGCAATCAGGGCAGGCTTCCTGCAGGAGGCCACCCTGGGGCCTCAACCGAAAGAATCAACTACAATCTCAGCACCTGGTTCAAGGCCTAGCACTTTGTGAAGTGAGGACAGACCTGAGCTCAGGGGAATTCTGCTTAGAGTGAAGGCTCTGGAGTCAGTGATGAAAATCCCAGCTTTACTACTTACTGTGTGACCTTGGGCAAGATGTTTAACATCTGGGGGTGTTTCCATTCCTCCAACTGTAAGAGGGAGCTGCTAATAATTTAAGTTCACTCACCCTATGCTATATGCAGAAACTATGCTACAGGTCTGACACATATGAACTCATCTCTTCTTACCATAAGCAAAGGGGTCGCTGTAATATTCCTCATTTTATAGGTTGGGGAGAGATCACAAAGGGACAGTAACTTGCCCAAGGCCAGGCAGCTTAAAACTGGGGAGCCAGGACTTGAATACTTACAATCTGGCAACAAATCTGTTCTGTTAACTACCAGGATGCACTTCTACAATGTGTTGTATAGTATGTAATTGACATACAGTAGGTACCTAATAAATGACAATTGATATTTTTAATTATAATTCTGCTATAAGGCGCTTGAAGGAAAAATGAGTCAGAGGGGAGAGAGGGCCATGGTGCTGGGAGCCTCCTCTCCCAAGGGCCCAGCACGCACAGTCAAGCCAGCTGGGGCTGGGGGCCTGCTTGTCACTTGGGGGCGGTGCTGGACTCACTACGCGGCGGAGTGCGCGGGTCCCAGTCATTGACCAGGCGTTGAGCCTGCTCGTAGTACACATGTGGGTGCCTCTGACGAAGACGCAGGCGCACCACGTTGTAGTCCACATCATGCCCGATCTTCTTGCAGTTGAGGCTCCAGGCGAGGTTATCGCGCGTGGTGAGCAGCTTGTCTAGGTTCTTTTCCACGAGCGTGATATGGCGCTGCAGCTTGTCGGTGCCCTGGAGAGGGGGCGGGGCCGTGCTGGGAGACCGCCAGCGGCTGGGGTGGGCTGACACACCTACGCCAGGTGTGCGTGTGTGTGCCGAATGCCACTGAAGAGGGGGCGGGTCTCAGATGGGGGGATTCGTCACACTTGGCCAGGTGTGCATGTGGATCGGCGCAGTCTGGGAAGAAACAGCTGAGAAGGGCATTTGGTCGCGGGGGTGGGGGAGAACTGGGCTGGGTGTCCCTGGAAAAGAACCCGCGACGGGTTGAACTGAGAAGGGGAATGCACCTGGAGAGTGAGGGACAGGACGGACCTGGGATGGGGAACGCACCTGGGCAAGGCGTGCTGGAAGAAGCCCGCATAGGGCCCGGATGAGCGAGGGAGAGAGGCCTTATCTTGGAAGGCTGAGGGTGGAGGGGCAGGGGTTGGAAGGACTGTCGGTATGAAGGGCCCCCTCGTGGATAGAGGCTAACTTGGGCGAGAGGGGGGTGTCTTACCTGGTCACATGTGCTTGAGGAAGCAGTCTTACCTGGGTGGGGCCACGCCTAGCGGGGGCGAGGCTGCGCAAAGGAGGGGACGCGGAGGGGGTGTACCTGGGCGAGGCGCGTGGCCTCGGGGAGTTGGGTGCCCACGTGTTTCTGATGCATGAGAACCAGAGGTCTGTTCAGCTTCTCTCGAGTCGCCAGGTAACTTTTCGACAGAGGACCCTGGCGGAGTTATGTGTGCGGAACACTGAGTCTCAGTCTACCCCGGCACCCCATCCCGTCGCCATCCCGGTAGAACTTTCCCCTAAACCTTACCTTGATGAGTCCGCGGGTGACGTACATCTCCTGGTTGAACTTCGTGCACCGGTGGATAGTTCCCCTCATTAGTCCTAACGTCATATTTATTCTTTCCTGGGGGTGAGGAATCGAAGCGGGATCAAGCTTGCTCCCAGCCCCACCTCCTCCCGCTGCGGAACTCTCCCGCCCTCCACCGCAGCTGCCACCTCCCGGCCGCACGGGCAGCGTTCACCTTCAGTTCCAACGTTTCGCGCATCTTCTGCGCCAGGGAGGCGCACACACGGTCGCTCATTTGCAGCTGTTGTTTCTGGATGTCCGTCTCATTCTTTGCCATTTCTGCCAGGGTGTCCTTGGACTCCATCAACAACCGCTTGGCTTCGTTCAGCACGGAGGCGCACTCTGCCAACGCACCGGACAAGCGCTGGTGGGCGCGGAGCTGTCCTTTCTCAGATACTAGCTTTCTGCATCTCCCTTTCTCTTCACTGTTCTAGGTGGTGGTGGGCCATGGGCGAGGGGGCCTTACTGAGGGGCTGGAAGAAAGTCTAGGGGAGGGGTTACTAGTGGGGATCCTGAGTGGAGTCTTGGGTTGGTTTCCTTAGAATCAGAAACTGAGTAACTGAATGTGGGGAGGATTGTCCAGGGGAAGAAGCTAAGCCAGAATATGCGCTGGGCAAAAAAACTGGCTTGTTATTCCCAAGAGAACGGGGCAGCTAAGTGGGTGAAAGGGTGCATCAGTCGTCAAAAGGCACCATGGCACCCACTGTTGTGCACTCCTTCCTGTGGAGCCTACCTGGGGTAAAGGTGCCCAAATGGTCAGGAGGAGGCGTCCTCAGGCCCTGAGGGCGCGGGGTTGGGGCGCGGGAAAGGTCCAACCACGAGTAGCGGCCGGCCTGCTCCAGAATTTTATCCAGCGGCTGGTTCATGAGTTCCACAGCCTGGAGCCTTTCCTTACTGTAGAAACCCAGAGCATCGCGGCAGGAGGCCAGAGCCTGGGGTCAGAGAAGGAGAAAGCAGAGTGTGAGCTGGGGGGAGGTTGAGGAAGGTGGCCCAAAGTGATTTCTCTGCTGGGGTGGGGGGTGGGGCGCCAGACCTACAGGCTGTAAAGCATTTCTTTTTTCTTTTTCTTTTCTTTTTTTTTTTTTTTTTTTTGTACCAGGGAGTGAACTCAGGGGCACTGGACCACTGAGCCACATCCCCAGCCCTTTTTTGTATTTTATTTGAGACAGGGTCTCACTGAGTTGCTAAGTGCCTCACCATTGCTGAGGCTGGCTTTGAACTCGTGATCCTCCTGCCTCAGCCTCCCAAAGTGCTGGGATTACAGGCGTGCATTTCTGTCTCTAAACTAATCCTTTCCAGTTCTTTTTCGTTTTTCTTTTTTGATGCTGGCAATTTAACCCAGGCCCTTGGACATGCTAAGCACTTGCTCTACCATAAGGCCACACCCCCAGCCTTTCCCTCAACTTTTTTTTCTTATAAAATAAAATTCTTGTAAAGGCTTTTATTTATGGATTTTTTTTTTTTTTTTTTTTTTTTTTTTTTTTTTTTTTTTTTTGGTACCAGGGATTGAACTCAGGGGCACTCACCCACTGGGCCACATCCCCAGCCCTTTTTTGTATTTTATTTAGAGACAGGGTCTCACTGAGTTGCTAAGTGCCTCGCCATTGCTGAGGCTGGCTTTGAACTCGCGATCCTCCTGTCTCAGCCTCCCAAAGTGCTGGGATTACAGGCCTGCGCCACCAGGCCCGGCTCATGGAAATATTTTTTGACTGAATTTATTTCCTCAAAGTTCCAGAGGAAATATTTCCTTTATGGAATCTCTTAAAAAATGACATATCTATTTCACGAAAAAGATTATTTTCTCTTTGGTCCACATCACACCATCCTTCAAGGTTCACTTTATTTTTCACTTAAATTTTTATTTTGACTGACCAATAATGACTGTATATATGTATGGGATATATATATATATATATACATACACACACACACACACACACACACACACACACACATATATATATAGCTATACATAAATGAATCAAGCTAATTAACCTTTCCATCACCTTACATACTTATTTTTTTGTAGAGAGGAGGACACTTACAATCACAGATATAACTGTTTTACCCTAGCTTTATTTAAGCATAATTAACAACTATAAACAAATATATAAGGCGAACAACTTGATTTTTTTTTTTCTTTTGCAGTGATCCAACTCAGGGCCTTGTGCATGCTAGGCAAGTGCTCAACCACTGAACTACATCCCTAGCCCCACAGGAGAGTTTTAAGTAGTTGATTAAATGACACCACAGGGTTTGGCAAGACCAGTTTGTTATTTTGAGGCCAAACTTCATCAAAACAGAAGTCTTTGCTTATGTATACAGCCATATAAACACCTCCTCCTGTCCAGATGCTGTATAGAATCTTTCCACAACCCTATACCCTTTTCTGCTGCCTCTTCCCTCTCTAGCTCTACTAAGCTTAGTTTTTCCTGTTCTTCAAGGTGTTGATAAATCACAGCCTATTTCCTGGTGGCCTGTTTTTGTAAATAAAATTCTATAAGGACATGGCTATGCGGTATTCATGTGTGCAAGGGCTCTGGCCATGTTCTTCCCATAGTGGTCATGTTCAGAGGTTATGACAGAGAATAAAGAGTGTGCAAGTCTGAAAGTATTTACCATTGGTGCTTTGGTGAAAAACTTGCTGAATCTAGAACTTCATTATACATGTGCCACACATTACACAGGTATGATTCATGGAATCACACAGTGACTGTTCTTTATGTTCAGCTTCTTTCTCTAAAAGTGTGATCTCTTTGGCATTCATCTGTTTGAGTAATAAGATGAATCTAAAACGTCTTTCATTCATTAGTTCAAAAGTTCATCAGGCCCTAGTGTGTGGTGGACAGTGTGCCAGCATGTGGGGATGCAGTGGTCAGCGAATGGAGAAGCGCTGGCCAGACCTGGTTCCTGCCTAAAGGAAGCGAGAGTCAGCATGTGCAGAGCAGGTTGTCTAGCAAGAGGAGCAGAGGAATGGGGAATTATCCCGAGGGGCACATGGGATTAAGAGAGGTGGGTTTTTTAAAAATTGTAAAATATCTGCAACATAAAATTTTCCATTTTAATGAACTTATGTGGACAGTTCGGGGGCATTAAGTCTGTACACAATGTTGTACAACCATTGCCACTGTCCATGTCCAGAACTTTTTCATCATCCCAAACATTTGTACCCTTTTAAAGGATAACTCCCGTTTTGCTAACTGGTGGGAATGAACCAATAGGGAAGGAAATACTGATGATGCTGGAGAAGGTGGTGCAGAGGTAGATGGGATTAGACTCACCTCTTGGTAACTGCAGGGGATTGATCCCAGGATCCCCTGCCAATACCAAAATCCACAGATGCTCCAGTCCCTTCTATACAATGGTGTAGTATTTGCACTTAACCTATGCACATTCTCCTGTAGACTTTAAATGATTTCTAGGTTAATTATAATGTCTAAAGCAATGTAAATAATTGTTATGTGGTATTGCTTAGGGAAAAATGACAAGAGTCTGTGTATGTTCAGTACAGATGCAATTTTCCACTTTCTTTTGGTTGAATCTGTGGGTGAGAAACCCACAGTTACAAAGGATAGACCATATGGGATTGACAGGAACAATGAGAAAGATTCCTTCTAGCAGCTTCTATGCCTTGGCAGCACTGGAGAGTGAGGAAGGAATAGGGTGTTGGAGAGGTTTGAAAGAGAAGAGGAGGAATGGAATAATTTGCACAGTGGAATGGCAAGCCTTCTAGTGCCATGGGAAAGTTCTGAGTGCCAATTTGAGATCTGAATTCGTAGTTTTAAGTTGAAACAAGTCTGCTTGGCAGTGAGCATTTTTCTCCCAAAATATTCAGCCCATGTCTTCTCCAGTGTTAGGTGTCTGTTTCTAGCTACATCTGTCTTTCCATACATTCCTATTTCCCTTTCTCTCTTTTGAACACTTCCCTCCTGGGTCGACCTTCATGGTCTTATCCCTTGTCTGTTTCTGACTCCCCAGAGGGATTTTTCAGGAATCACTATTGAAGGAATATAATAGTAGTTGGGGGTGTGTGCAATTGATGTTCAGCACCACGGACAGCACTCCACCATTAACCCCCAGGGCCAGCCCGTCCCTTATCTGATTGACCCTTGAATGTGAATTCTGCCAGGGCAAGGTCAGTTCTGATCCATTCACTGCCTTGTCAGCAGTGCCAAGCACGGTGTCTGTGACAGTAGGGCATTGGATTAATTTTTGTCAAATGGATGACTCTAAAGCACACACAGGTAACCAGTTAATCTTACTGGTCCAAAGGCTTCCTGAACTCTGGATTCTCTCCCACTTCCATTAGTGTCCTCATAAGGAAATCCCTGCTGCCAAGAGCAATGGATATAGGGAGAGGAGGTGTCTGATTAAGTGTAAAGAGCGACACCTGATCTAGAACCACAGCCCAGTCACTGGCTGGCTCTGTGCCTTGATGAGCTCATCTCTCTCCGAGTCTCAATCTTACAGTCTCTAGTGAAGGGATTATAGTTTCTGTTTCACTGGCGAGTTTTAAGGAGCTCATTCAATGATTGCACAGGGTTTGGCACAAAGTGGGTGTCTATTAATCTTCTGAGGCCCAACTCCATCTCTCAGGACCTCTGTTTTTCCTCTTTTCAAAGCGGAAATGTGGGGGCTGGAGAGCATAACTTGCTCAGCATATCATGAGGCTCAGGGTTCCATCCCCACACTGCAAAACAAATAAACCAAAACTAAAACAACTGAAAAACCAAAGAAAACAATAACAGGGGAAAAAATAGAGAAAAAAGTCAGAGTGGAACTGTGATAAGTGTCAGGAAGTGTGGGTTGAAGGATTTGCTGCTGTTACAGTTCCCAAGGTCTGTTATAAACCCCAAGAACAGTTGTTCCATTAGTGATCCCTCTCCAGCCCCTCTAACTTGGCCTCAGGTCTCCTAACCTTGAGTAGAGTCTCTGATTTTTCCATATCTGTCTCCATTTTCCTCTTCATGACCCTCAGTTCCTCTTTCTCCCACGTAAGCATGCTGTCAGCTTTGTCAGGGATCTGGACAACACGGCGAGAATTGCTTTCACCCTCAGGAGAGGGACGAAGGGTGATTCTTCCTTCTGGGATAGGAGAAGCTCTGCCAACCTCATAAACTCCAGGCTAGGAGGATGGAGTGGGGTCCAATCTTATTCTTTGGGGGTCTTGCTATCTGAGAAGACTTGATCCTTTCAGGGGGCTCTTACTTGGGGAGTCTTACCTTCTGGAGTTTGGGGTTGGGAGCTTCTTCCTTTTATAGATAGGAGCCCAGTGAGCTGAATGGAGGTGACTCAACTTGAAGGAGAGTTGTTCTTACTCTTTGAGAATGGGGGCCACTTCCTCAGCGATTGGCTCATCCTTTAACCCTGGCTTGGGTATTGGAGCAAGCTCATCATATGGATTATGGTGATTTGCCATTTTTGGGTCTCACTATTTAGATCTGGAATTTGGCTGGAAGCTGGAATCTCTTCTCTCAAGCAAGGTCTCATCTCTCCCCAGGGTGGTTGGGTTTTTCCCCACCTTTAGCGGGTAGGGGTCTGGCATTTTACTTTAGGGGGAGGATCATGGGAGGACTGGTACTAATGGTCTCACCATTTCTCCCTGGCTGGGGGCTTAACTCTCGGTGCAGGGCTGGGAATCTGAAGTCTCAGTCTGTAGGCAGAACTGCTCCCCTGAGGGGGTTCCGGTAAGGGGTTCTCACTTCTTGAGGCTGGAAGATTGGGTTTTATTTCACATTTTGGGTGGAGTTTTGTCTGGGTTGAGACAGGTCAGCTGGGGACGGAAGTGTTTTTCACTGGGTTTGGGGCATTGAGGGTCTCACTCTCTGGGCATGGGGGCTGGGTGGGTGGTTTTATGCCAGGGCTGGGGGTTGTGGATTTTACTCTTTGGGAAGATTTTTTTAATTGAGTCTGATTCAGCGAGGCCATCCTGGCTGGGGGATTAGAATAGTTTCCCTCTCTTGAGCGAAAGGTTGCTGAGAATCGCATCCTTTTGGGTGGGTCTCACTCCCTGAGACTTAGGGGCTTGGCCACTTCACCCTGGGGGTGTGCTCATCTTAGGCCTTTACTCACTAGAGTTGGGACACGGGAGATATTCTCTTTGGGGTGGGGTTTTTCTCAGGCTGAATACCCTGGACCCGAAGCTTCAGCTTTGCTACTAGGTTTGGTGGTGGGGAGGGTCCCACCTTCTCAGACTTGGGTCGGTAGCCCCTCAGTTTGACACTCTGCTGGTTGATAAGCAGGCCCTTGCGCACTTCGCTGAGCCTGAGGTCGGTGGCCTGGCGCTGGCGCAGAAGCAGCTGCAGCTGCGCGTTGATTTGGTGCTGCGCGCGGCCGAGGCGGGCGGCGGTGAGGCGCGCCCCGCGCGCGTGCGCGTGCACCACCTCGGCCGTCTGCAGGGCGCGCGCGTCGCGGTGTAAGGGCAACGGCAGGCGAGCATACCACGCCGGGGGCTTCATCTTGCCTTTCCACAGCGTGACGCCCTCGCCCGGAGGTGGCTTCTCCACGGTGCCGCCACCTTTGAGCATCTCCACGCGGAAGCGCCAAGGCTTGATGTAGGCGGCGCTGCAGAGGTGGCGCGCCACGTGCGGGTCCCGCACGTTGTCCTTGGGTTGCCACATGGACACTGCCTCTTGCCCACAGCGGTCCGTCAGAAGGTGCGCCTTCCGCGACTTGGCATGTGCCTCCTCGCGCCATGCTGGGGCCCCAACCCGGCTGTCCTGGCTGGCCTCAGCTGGGGGTAGCAACACCGGCATGGTCCCTGTTTTAGCCGGGGCCTAACCTGGGATCTCCACGTTAGAGGCGCAGGAACCACCTTCCTCCCGCCCCGCCCTAACCACACAACTCTTTTCTGGCTTCTAGAGTGAGCGAACTGAGAGCGTCCATCACCACGGCGACGAGAACAGCAGCGCCAAGGAGTTCCAGTAGTGGGGGGGGGGGTGGGGAAGGGCCCCGGGCAGTGGGGCAGGGCTCGCTTCCGAGTCCCGCAGACTTGCCTCGGAATTCCGAATCCCTGAGAAAGCCAATCTTCTCCGTCTCCTCATTCTCTTCTTTTCCCCTCTGCTCCTTCTCTTTGGTTTTGGAAAGAAGTAAAACTATCCCTGCTTGCCCTTGACATGAACAAAACCATAAGGAGTCCGCCGAAAAACTATTGGTACCAATGAGTTCAGCAAAGTTGAAGGACATAAGATTGGTATTCACATGCCCATTATATTTTTATACACTTGCAACGAGCAATCAAAAAGTGAGATTAAGAAACATTTCCATTTATAACAATATAATAACAATTCCATTTAAAATAGCATCAAAAAGAATAAAATACTTTGGAATAAACACTTTCCAGCAATTTGGCCCTTCTTCCAGCCTCTGAGGCTGTTCTAAACTCATTCCCATTTGGAAGCTTAGAACTTGCTGTTCCCTCAACAGTGAATACTTTTTTCCCTGTCCTTGGAAAATCTAAGAAGCTAGCTTAAATATAACCATCTTAAAGTGGTCTTTCCTCACCACAATGACTAAGCCTCACTTTCCCCATCACTCAGGATTTTTAGTGCAAGCTACAGAAAAAGAATGTTCCTCCCTTATAGGAAGCAGGTCAGGGTCTGGGAAAAACCCAGAGACAACCTCCCACCCCTGTATTGCTCCATCACATTACTTGAATTCATTTTCTTCCAGCAGTGGCACCTCCACAGTTCCAATAACAAGCTTCCACAGAATCTCCTCAATCTTTCCCTCTGCTAGTGTTCCTTGACTTGATTTTTGGTCCACCATCCACTCCAGCGCCTCACATTAAAAACTTAGGAGTCTCCCTTGACTTTTTAAACATCCACATCCAATCCAGCAAGTGTTGCCTGTCCTACCTTCAAAATTCATTCTCAGTCTGATCCTTTTGTTCTCCATTGTTACCACCGACATTCTCACGCTCACCTGCATCATTATGTCATCCCTTCTCCCCTGGTCTCCTTGCCTCCCCTCCTCTGCTCACCTTCCTTAAATCCATTCTCCACACCACAGGCTGCACTGATGTTTTAAACTAAACCATATTGTTTTATTGCTGAAAACCCTTCAGTGAATCCTACTGTACTTAGAATAAAATCTAAAAATTCTTTACCCAGAAGGCTGTGCATGATTTGGCTTCTCTGGCTACCTTTGAGTTCCTCTAATAATAGTTCCTTGTCCCAGGGCCTTTGCACTTGCTGTTACTATATTGATTGGATCGCTTGTCCTTAGAATATTTTTTGTCTGTCTGGGTTTTTGATATTGGCTATGGTTTGGATATGGTTTACCCCCCAGAGAGTCATGGGGCTAGAAGCTTGGTTCCAAGTGTGGAAGTGTTAGGAGATGGTAGAACTTTTAAGAGATAGGTTCTAGTGAAATGTGATTAGATCACTGGGGGCATTGGCCTTGGAAGAATTAATGTGGGTCTCATGGGACCCTGATTAGGTATCAGGAGAGTGAGTTGTTATATAGAGCAAACCTGGCTTCTGAATCATTCTCACTGTATGAACTCTCCTGAATGCAGCTCTTCCCTTTTGGCCATGTTGTGACACAGCCAAGGAGGCCTTCACCAGAGGCTGAACAGATGGGGCCACCTGATCTTGGACTTGAGCCTCTAAAATTGTGGGTTAAATAAGCTTCTTTTCTTAAAAATACCTACCTCAGGCATTTTGTTATAGCAACAGAAAACAGACCAACACAGCATCCTTTAGGGAGGTTTTACCTCTCAAATCTTCCTTGACTACTTAAATGTTGCTGTTAAACTTATATTTCATTTAATATCTTCAGAGCATTTATCACTATCTGATATTATCTTATGTATTTATTTGCTTACTTTTTTTTTATAAATATTTATTTATTTAGTTGTACACAATGCCTTTATTTATTTGTACGTGGTGCTGAGGATCGAACCCGGGCTGCGCACGTGCGAGGCAAGTGCTCTACTGCTGAGCCACAACCTCAGCCCCTATTTGTTTACGTTTTAATTTTAAATCTCTCCCCACCTGCCTTGATTCATCTAGGAACCTTGAAAGCAAGAACCTTGCTAGTTTCGTATTTTAAGTGCATTTTGCATTTTAAATTTTAAGTTCATGACACATGGGATGAAGGAATCTATGGTGCCATTCACATGTGTGTCCATTCTATTTGTGTGTGTGTTTTTTTGAGATGAAATTCTCATAGGTAAAAGGAATAATTTTATTGGCGAAGTGCGTAATCCAGAGCCATTTAGTACATTCACAATGTGTGTGACCCCCACCTCTATCCAGTTCTGAAACATTTTTATCACTTCCAAATAAAACTCTGTCCCCATTAGCAGCCACTCCATTCCACCCACTCCTCAGCCCCTCATAACCACAAATTTCCTTTCAGTCCGTGGATTTCCCTTTTCTGGATATGTTATATAAATGGAGCCATACAATATGTAGCTTTTTGTGTCTGGCTTCTTTAACTTAGCGTAATGTGTTTAAGGCTCACTCATGTTGTGGCTTCATTCTTTTTAATGGTTGAATAATATTCCATTCTATTTATAGACCATAACTTTGTTTATCCATCCAAATGGATATCTGTTGCTCACTTATCTCCTTTGTCTGTCTTCCCCAGCAGACTGTGGGCCTCATGTGGTAGTGAGCTAACCTCTCCTGTCCATCACTGTGTCCCTCCACCTAGCATTTAGAACAGATAGTAGCTTATAGCAAGAACTCAATAGATATTTATTAAATGAGTATATGAGTGAAAGAATAGATAAATATTTTCTTGCTGAATGAATGAGAGGTGCAGAGATGAAGAAGGAATGAATGACCCTGGCTTTGTAACACAAAAGGGCCATTTAGTAACCGGGAGGAATGAAGTGGGCAACCGCTGGTTACCAGGAAGAAAAGGAGGCAGGTAATCTTTGGTGATGGAGGTTTATGTGTTTACACAGTAATCACTTGCCAGAACCAATGGTTTCTGGCTCAACTGTCTTCATGAGGGTCAGGGTAGTATGAGGTCATTATTCTGGAGCTAATCAGGGTTCAAATTCTAATTCTGATTCTTTCTGTCTGTGTGAACCTGGGAAAGCCTCTTAACCACTCTGCTGCGGTTTTCTCATCTGTCAACTAAGATAATGGACATGAGTCAGCACGAGTGAAGCATTTGGCACCAGGGCTGCCGCAAGGCAAGCATTGGGCAGGTGCTTAGCTTTCGTTTTTATTGGTTGGATGGAGCTAACTCCAAAACAAGGTGGTGCAGAGAGGGTTTCCCCAGAGACAGCTCACGTGAGACAGCCACCCCCACCCAGCCATCCGCCTTTGCTGTTCATTCTGAGGTTCCTCTTTCCTGATTAGAGGATCTTATTGGGTTGGTTGGCTGCCTGGTGTACCAAGCACCTCTGTCAGGAAGACACTGCACGAGCCTGCACAGAGACACCTAAGTTAACTTTCTCATGCCAGGCCAAAGCAGGAGGACCTTGGCTTCCAGATGACCCTCTGGTGAAATTCATCAGGGCTAGAGACGAGGGTGTGTTTTCTGCCATTTTGACATTGTATTGGTTCGACACACTCAGAACATAATGCTGTTATCTGAGCACTGAAGTGGGTATAGACCATTGCTAAATCTTGCCAGCTTTTCATTTTCTCTTCCCAACCCCGATTTTAACTCCGCCAAACTCAGCTCTCCTTCCTGGTTTCAAGGGCCCATTTTAGCCACTTCTCCAGACTGACGTGCATTCCTGCGTTTGAGGCACAGGTGAACTCTCTCCTGCTCCTGGGTCAGCAGGTGTCTGGAAGGAACCACTGATCGCGGGGCTGAGATGAGATTTTAGTCTTCGGGAGATTCAGTGATCAAAAGTGGTGACAGTTGAAAAGTGTTGCAGAAACATGATGTGGTCTGTCCTCTGAAATCTGTGGATTCTACATCTCTGGACTCAGTTAACTATTGTTCAGGGGAAAATCACATCTGTACTAAACACGTACAGACATTTTTCCTTGCTCCCAAATAATACAGTATGTCAACTATTTACAGAGACATCTACAATGTATTTAGTATTTTACATAATCTAGAGAGGATTTCAAGTATATGGGAGGATGTGGGTAGGGTCTATGCAGATACTATGTCGTTTTGCATAAGGACCCTGAGTACCTGATGCTTTTGGTACCTGGGCTGGTCCTGGAACCAATTCCCATAGATATGGAGGGAGACACATAAGCCCGAGGCCTGGGAAAACTTCTCATTATTTTTCAAGCCCCAATTTCTTTCTTAAGCCAACAAAGTATTTTTTTTATGCTATGAAAGTAGTATATATGTATGTACATGCACATTATATATATATATATACATTATGTAAAATACAGAAAAACATAATAAAGAGAATAAGAATTATTTTAAACTATACTATCCAGAGATACCTATTCTAAACATGCTCATTTAATTCTAACCATTTCCTATGCCTCTGTGTGTGTGTGCGCGCGCGCGCATTTATACTTGTACACATCTCCCTTCTCTCAACATACTGAAGCCTAAATATTTTTAACACAGGCCAATGGGGAATCATATTAGCCCTCTGAGCTTTATAATAAAGGACATGTTTTGGAAATTCTTTCTTGCAGTTGTCTTTGCTGGGGCTGTCTGTTCTACATGATGACTCATGTAAAGTAGGGAACTGAATTCTGTCCCGGGGTGAACTGCAGGATAGATGAGGAAAGAGAACCTTCTAAAACTTCTAGCTGTTCTCTTCTCTCTTTCTTTTGGTATTACATGGAGATGCCCTTCACTCTGAAATCTTGGCAGGTAATTATCAGAGACCCCTTTTTAGGTTCCCCGATGTCTTCCCTTCTGGGGCACGAGGTTCTACTTTTAGTAGGTGCCCCCCTTTCTCTTGGAGATAATCATATCAATTGGTCTCTTATTCCAGGGGGGTGTGACCTAGAATCCGTTCTGTCTTTGAGAAATGAGGTCGCTTTCCTGGTGGAGGTGTCAGGAGACAGTGGGAAGCCCCAGGCTGTGAAGGGAGGTTCTTCCTGGTCACCTCCTACAAAGGTGGTGACTGTGCTGGTCAGTGAGTGACCAGGACTGGCCTTCCTGTCTGTAACCCCATTAGGCCACTGACGTGACTCAGGCAAATGTCCTTTTCCAGTTGGCAAATCCCATGGTTTCTTTTTAGTCCCATTCCAGTGACCAGTAAATAGCATCTGAAACCGAGGACCTTCTGCGACTTGAATCCTCCCCCCTATGCCCTGTCACACCTCCCCACCCCCACCTCTATGCTGTCCTTCAATAGCTGGCCTTTGGCCATCCACTCCACAAATATAGTGTCCTTTAGGTGAGATGGCCCATCCTGATGACTCAATAAGACCCCCAGCTTCTGGTCTTCACACCCCCTGTGAAATCTTCTCCCCTTGAGTATGGACCTAGTGGCTCACTTATTATTATTTTTTTTAATCATTTCCTTTCATTTTAGTTTTTAAAAAATATAAAATTGCCTTACGTTTTAAAAACATACACACAGTAATTGTACACTTTTGTGGGGTGCAGTGTATTACATGCGTATGTCATGCAGCTTTGGAATCAGGGCGATTAGCAAATCCATTGCCTCACTCACTCACCACCATGTCTTTGTGGTGGGGCCTTTTGAAACACTTCTTCTAGCGATTTTGAAATATGCATCTCATTGCTGCCAACTCTGGCCATTTGACTGTGTAGCAGAACAGCAGGGCTTATTTCTCCTCGCCAATTTGACTTTGTACCCACCGACAAGCCTCTTCTCACCTCTCTCTACCCCCGGCCTCCCTGTTCTCTGGTAACCTCTATTCTGTTCCCTGGTTCTATGTGAACAGCTCTTCCAGATTCCACAGAGGTGTGAGATCATGTGGTATTGGTCTTTCTGTGCCTGGCTCATTCCCCAGGGACCTCAAACCCGTAGAATCCAGCACATGAGATGGGGTGCCAGTTCTGAGGTTAGCAGAGATCATGGCTTCTCTTGCTCACTCCATGTTGTCCTTTTTCTTGCTCAATCTGAAGGAAGCCATTCACCTTGTTGTGAGTTGCCCTAGGAAGACCCCCACGTGGCCAGGAACCACAGGCAGCTTCTGACTGATAGCCAGTGAGGACCTAAGCCCCCCAGCCTCGTATCTCATGAGGAAGTGAATCCTCCAACATCCACATGAGCAAGCTTGGAGGCAGATCCTTCCACAGTTCACCCTCGAGATGAAACAGCGACCCTAGCTGATGTCTTATCTGCAGCCTGGGGAGAGACCTCCAAGCCAGAGGACCCAGCTAAGCCCTGTCCAGATCCCCTACACACAGGAATATGTATAATGTAATCAGCATGTGGTAAGCTGCTAAGTTTGGGATCATTTGTTATGCAGCAATATCCAACTCATGCAACAGGTCCCCACCCCTCCATTTACTTCTTATTCTTCTCTTTTACCCATTAGTGGACTTGGGTATTTCCTTTAGGTTAGGAAGACTGTGGCTTTAAGACCCAGTGGGTGGTTCAGTGAGGTGAGCTTCAGGTTTATTAGAGCGTCCAAGTTTCTTACCTTGAGCTACAGAATTCCATTTTCTCACACCTGGTACCTGTCCGTCTTCCTTCCCAATTTGCCACCCTCTCTGTCCTTGGAACATCCATCCATGGCGATTCTATGGTTTAGAGGTGGTTTGTCTCCAAGGGTTCAAATGTTGGAGGCTTGGTCCTCAGTGCCATGGGGTTGAGGTGGTGGGCCCTTTAAGAGACCAGGACCAGTGTGAAGTAATTAGGACATTGCGGGCACTGCCTTCAGAAAGGATTAATGTAGTAAGGAAACCCGCTAGTTCCTTTGAGAGAGGGTTGTTTAAAAGAGCACGCCTGGCCCCTCCTCATTCTCTCTCTGGCTTTCTGTCTTGCCATATCACTCCCCCCCCCCCCCTCTTATAAGCTGTCCCATTATGATGCCATCTGCCATGATGTGACACAGCCAAAGGGCCCCTTACCAGAGGCTGAGTCAATGGGGTTGCCTGATCTTGGATTTTCAGTCTCTAAAACTGTGAGCTAGATAAACCTCTTTTCTTTATAAAGTACCTAGCCTCAGGTATTTCATTATAGTAAATAGAAAATGGGCTAAAACACTCACCAAGCTTGTATCTCCTTGTATTTGAAGTTTCTCTCCCTGACCAACCCCAAATGTTCTTCCTTCTTTGGGATGTTCTTACCCTGAATTTCCATATGGCTTATTCCCCCTGAACTTAAGTTCTCTTCTCAAATAATATCTCTTAAAAGGTCTTTCCTCCACCAACTGGTCTGAAGTCTCACACCACCACGATGTGCTCCATTCTTAAGGAACGGCAGTAATTATAGGTTTGTCATTCTCTTGCTTCTCTCTCTAGAATGTCAGCTTCCGATGGGTATCTGATATGTCTCAGTCATGACTGAACCCACAGCCCAGTTCCTGGCACAAAGGCAGCCCTAAATACTTATTTGTATAACGACTTAATGATGGGGACCCTCCCATGCTAGGGCACAGGCCATGTATCGACCCACCAAGGACTTTCTACTGCTTCTGCCATGGATGTTCCTTTCTGTCTGTCCAGTCTCCAAGCATCCTTCCTACATAGGCAGCAGGGAACCCAAATTAGGTGGGAGGCAGGACATAAAGGCTTCACCCACTTCACTGAATGGTTCCTTCTGAGACACTATTTTGAAGTCCTGCCCTCTGGTGCCTGTCAATGTGACCTTATTTGGAAATAAGGCCATTACAGATGTAATCAGTTAAGATGAGATCATACTGGAGAAGGAGGAGCCCTAATCCAGCATGACCGGTGTCCTTTGGCCAAGACAGCCACGTGTGTGAGAGCAGAGAGATGAACAGGCAGAATGCCCTGTGAAGACGTGATGATTGACCAAGGAACTGGATCAGGATGTCAGAGAGATGTCTGTCCTCCCTTGTTCACTGTGGTGTTATCTACAGTAGCCAAGACAGGGAAGCAACCTAAATGTCCATCAGTGGGTGAATGGACAGCGAAAATATGTCACATATACACAATGGATTACTATTCAGCCTTGAAAAAAAAATCCTGTCATTCTCGACAACATGGGTGAACCTGGAGGACGTCGTGTTGAGTGCCACAAGTCAGGCGCAGGCAGTTGAGATACCAGCTGACCTCATCTGTATGCAGAACCTGAAAAAGTCAGACTCACAGAGAGTCAGGTGGTGGTTACCAGCACTGGGGCATGGGAGACTCCAGGACAAGTTGCTGAAAGTACTCAAGGAACCAGTTCACAAGATACGCTGCCCAACAAACTGGTGGAGTTAATAACAACATGTTGCACACTTGAAAGTGACTAAGAGGGTAGATTTTAAGTGTTCTCACCACAAAAAAATGACATGTGAGGTAATGCATATTTTCAATAACTTGATTTAGTCACTCCACAATGTATTATACATATATAAAAAAACGTAGTATTGTGTCTTATAAGTATAGAGGTGTCCCTCTGTAACTGTACAGGAATGGCTCCAAGAATCCCTCAGATATTAAAATTTGAGAATGTCCTTATATAAGATGGCACAGTTTTGCACAGAACCTAAACTCTTCCTCCGGTAGACTTTAAGTCATCTCTAGATAACTTATAATTCCTCACACAACGTAAATGCTATATAAAGAGTTGTTATACTGGATTATTTGAGGAATAATGACAGGAAAGAAGGTCTGTGCAAGTTCAGGACAGCCAACATAAGCAACGATGCAATATTTTAATATAGTTGTCTCTTAACAAGGCCATCTTAATTTGCTTTATTTTTAATTTGTTATATGTGTTTTTATTGTAAATATTTATTTATTTTCAAGGTGGGGTTTCACTATGTGGCTCAGGCTGGTCTTGGACTCCTGGGCTCAGGTGATCCTCCTGCCTCAGCCTCCTGTGTAGCTAGCACTATGGGCACACACCACCATACCCAGCTGAAGTTTTTTTATTTTAAAATTTTTTTATTTTATTTTATCAGCTATTTAAATTCGTTTATAAAAAATTGACACAGCGGGCTGGGGTTGTGGCTCAGCGGTAGAGCGCTCGCCTAGCACGCGCACGGCCCGGGTTCGATCCTCAGCACCATGTACAAATAAACGTATTGTGTACAACTAAAGCAAATAAATAAATATTTAAAAAAAAATTGACACAACATTGAGCATAATCACCGACAAAATAGCGCTTTAAATGTGTGGCTGGTTGAATCTGCAGATGCAGAACCCACGGGTATGGAATCCGCAGATGTGGAGGAGGGAGTGGATACAATTTTTTAAAATTTCTCAATTGCAAAACAAATAAGCAGAGGATGTGAGGATTGGGGTGAGTGCAGGAGGGAGGATCTACAGACTGAGGAATGCCAAGAATTCCCGGACCACCCGAAGCTGGAAGAGGCAAAGAAGGATCCTCTCCAAAATGCTCTGGAGGTAGCCTTGCTAACACCCCCATTTTTCTACTTCCTGCTTCCAGAGCTGTGTGAGCATAAATTCCTGTTGCTGCTGGCCAGCCAGATTGCAGTCATTTGTTATGGCGATCCTAGGAGGTGCTTATGTTAATAATGGCATCTGCCCCTGTAGTCTGGGGTCCATTACCTACATCCGCTCCCTCTCCGCATGGAGTTCCCTATTATCTATGCCCAGCCATTTTCTCTCCTGATTGTCTGAAGCTCATCTTCAAATTTCCTAGTTTTGCACCTTATGCTAAGCTTACCAGGTCTCCCGAGAAAGGGAGCCCACTGATAGGGTCCACAAAGATCTCTCAGAGGCAGAACAGGTGTGAGAAAAATGGAGGGTGAACTGGAGGGTCAAGCCAGAAAACAAAGAATCCAAATCCGTTTGTTTGTCTGTCTCCCTTTTATGTCTCTTTCCCTCTGCTGAGAATCAAACCCAGGGTCCTGCACCTGCTACACAAGTGCTCAATCACCGAGGCACATTCTCAGTCCTCTTTTAGTGGATTGAGCGAGTGAGTGTATGTCTTGAAAAATTCAATGTCCTCTCCATATCCTTGGGTTCTACATCTGCAGATTCAATCAACTTGAGATGGGAAAAATATATATACAAAGCATACCTCTGAGGTATGCCTGCGTAGTTAAAAACAGAATACTATGCAGCCACAAAAGAATGAAATCCTGTTGTTTGCAACAACCTGGATGAGCCTGGAGGATTTTAAGTTAAGTGAAATAAACCAGGCACAGAAAGGTAAATACTGCATGATCTTTATCATGTGCAGAATCTAAAACAGTTCAGCTTGAAAAGGTGGAGAGAATGGGGGCTACCAGGGTTAGGGTGGTTAGTGGGAAGGGAAAGAAGGGAGATGTTGGCTGAAGTCTACATGATTACACTTAGAAAAGAAGAATGCATTTCAAGAGATCTATTGTATAGCAAGGTGGCTATAGTTAATGGTGATTGAAGACAGAGTATTAAGTGCTTGCTCATGCACAGAGGATAACTGTGTGAGATGATACATTTGTTACTTAGCTAACTTCAGTCATTCCACAATGTAAATGCAGTCAGCCGTCCATATCCACAGGTTAAACCAATCCTGGATAGAAAATATTTTTAAAAAATTGCGTCTGAACATGTACAGAGCTATTCCTTGTCATCATTCCCTAAATAATTCAGCACAACTGTTTTCACATCATTTGTGTTCTACTAGGCATTCCAAGCCATCTGGAGATGGTTCTAAGTCTATGGGAGGATGCACATAGTCCTATGCAAATCTTTTGCCATTTTATATAAGGGACTCCAGTATCTGTGGGTGTGGGTGTCCACAGGGTCCTGGAGCTAGTTCCCTTCAGATACTGAGAGACGACTCTATTTACTGAACACCTGCTCTGTGTCAGGCATGGAGCTAAGAATGTGAAGAGGAGGATGATGAGACAAAGTCTCTGGCCTCCTGGAGCTTCTCTCACTGGGGAGATAGGGGGTGGAAAATCAAAGAACCCTTCAGGATCTTGTCAGTAGAAACAACTGCTTACCATGCATAGAGTCACCGACGTCATCATCTTCACCATCACTGGCAGGATAACACATTGACCAAATGGGATAATTCTAATGTTTTTATTGTGATAAAACAGGCATAGCATGAAATTTTCAATTTCAACCATGTTGAAGGCTGTGGTTCAATGCATTAAGCACGATCACACTGTTGTACAGACATCACCACTGTCCATCTTCCCCCACCTGACTGACTCCCTGTTCTCTCTCCACCCCCCAGTCCCTGGGAACTCACGTTCTTTTTTATATTTTTAAAATATTTATTTATTTGCTTTAGTTGTACACAATGTGTTTATTTACGTGGTGCCGAGGATCGAACCTGGGCCGCACACATGCTAGGCGAGTGCTCTACCGCTGAGCCACAACCCCAGCCCCCAGAACTCGCATTCTTTTTGTCTTTATGTGGAGTCTTCAAGTTGTCTCAATGAGCAGAATCATACACTATTTGTTCTTTCGTGTCTGGCTTATTTCACTTGGCTTACTGTCCTCCAGGGTGACTTCCTTTTTTTCTTTCCCCCTTTCTTCCATCCTGCTCCTCCTCTTCTCGTTTTTCTTCCTGCCCTCCTTCCTTCTCAGGGTTGGATGCACTGAGAGGGTACGGGGCTAGCGTTGGGCTGGGATGCAGAGGAAGGGGGCCCTGGCTCTCAGCTGGAGTTGAGAGCTCAGCGTGAGGGGAAGTGAACACTTCATAAGGTGTCCTTTGCAGGGGTCCATGAAGACCACCAACATGCAGGTGGATGAACAGCTGCCTTTTCTGGGATGACTGAGAGTCCCAGTATCACCTCAAGCTTCATTCATGTTGTAGCATGTAGGCATGATTCTAATTTTGACCTAGGAAACACGATTTCCCCCAGAAAAACAACCCATCAACATGTTAATGGTGATTAGGAGTCACCATTAAAGATTTGGATGATGTTTTTGGTTTCCTTTTATACTTTATGCATTTAATTTTTTTTCTACGTAGACGCACATGACCTTCATAATGAACAAAAGTTTCAGAAACCTCTACCTCTCACCCCTCTCTCTATTCTCTATCAATCATGTATTTTTCCAGTGTCCTTAACTCCTGGGCCTACAATCGAGGACACTTCTATTACTTCTATTATTGATATCTTTCCTTTTAAATGCAAAGTTTTATCTTTGTTCACATTTAAGTAACATGATAAAATTATTTATATCGATGCTGGATGCCTGCAATTTAAAAATTGCAGTTTATTTTTAAATTGAAAGACAAAATTATATGTGTTTATCATATGCAACATCATGTTTTAAAGTGTATGTACATTGTGAAATGACTAAACCTAGCTAATTAACATGCATTTCCTCACATAGTTATTATTTCAGTGGTGAGACCCTATTACATCCATTATCTTGGCATTTTTCAAGAATACAACATATTATATAAGACCTGTAGTTTTCATTTGATATAGTTGATCTCTTGAACTTATTCTTCCTAACCAAAAATGTGCATTCTTTATCCAATCTCTTCCTGCCCCTGATCACCCCAGTCATTTGTAAACAGCATCCTACTGTCAATTCCTATAAGATCAACTTTTTTAGCTTCTACATATGAGTGAGATCATGTGATATTTGTCTTTCTGGGTCTAGCTTATTAAATTCAGCAAAACATTCTCCTGATTTACCCACGTTGTTGCAAGTGACAGAATCTTCTTCTTTTTAGAGGCTGAATAGTATCCTGTAGTGACCATGCAGGTGTACCTAGGATGTATTGGGGGTTTGGTTCCAGGCCCCTGTAATAAAGCAAATGTCACAATAAAGTGATTCATATGAAGTTTTTGGTTTCCCAGTACATATAAAAGTTAGGTTTACACTGTATGGTAGTCTTTTAAGTGTGTATCTTGTCTAACAAAAGCAATGAACCTAATTTAATTAAAGGATACTTTATGGTAACAGTGCTAACGATCATCTGAGTGTTAGAAACATGGTGCTGATGGATTTGCAGGACACAGGTTGCCATAATCCTTCAATTCATAAGAAATGTAATATCTATGAAGTTCAATAAAGTGCAACTCAATGAGACAAGGGATGCTTGTACCTTATTTCTGATTGCCCATTACTTTCTCTGCTTCCTCCTGTGAATACAGGTCTATAGGGACGTCTCAGCCGCAGATGGCACAAACTGGGTAATTTGAGGGGAGTTTGACAAAGGTGTGGTAGGGACTTTGGAGATGGTGCAGAATGGGAGATCAATGCAGTCACCTGAGTACCTGGGAGTTGTTACCACCCCTGGCTGGGTTGAAGCAGAGGTGAGGTCATTGCCGTGGACCCTGGAGAGCGCATCCTGCCAGGGCACAAGATGCTGGAGCATGTGGAAAAGGAGCCCAAGGAATAAACACTCCAGAGCCACTTTCCCCCATCCCTCTGACCTGCAGGGCCTTCCCGTGGCTCACACCTAGCCAGAAGCCAGAGGACAAGGGAGCATGTTGGTGTGGTCCATGAGGACCAATGCACTTGGACACTGACCAAGGGGAGGATGGTTGGTGTGTCCCTGGAGGCCCTGTGAAAGTCTCCAGCACCATGTGAAGACCTGCTCTGAGTGTGGGTGGGTGGGGGGCGGCAGGCTTCCTCCCTGCCTCAGTACAATGCCAGGCACAAAGTAAGCGTTAATATATTTTGTGTAATTTTGAATGGGCAGGAGACACATTTTAAAACAATTTTGTGTTTTCCTCATGTATGACATGATGTTTTGGAGTATACTGTGCTTCCTTGGTATCCAAAGGGGATTGGTTCCAGAAGCCTCCAGTGGACACCAATGTGCAAGGGTACTCATGTCCTGTGTGTAACATGGTGTAGTATTTCCATAGACTACACACATCCTCCCCTTGTGCTTTAAATTACCTCTAGACGACTTAGTATGCCTACTATAATGTAAATGCTGTGTACACGGCTGTTACCCTGTGTTGTTTAGAGAATAACGACAAGGAAAGACATCTGCACCTGTTCAGCACAGATGCAGGTTTTTTTTTCAAATATTTTTCTCTGAGGTTGGTTGAATCCTCAGATATGGAGGCTGACTGTATAAACTTTGTGCAATGGTTAAATCTACCTGAGCAAGCTGGGTGCAATAGTGCATACCTGTAATCCCAGCGGCTCAGGAGGCTGAGGCAGGAGGATCATGAGTTCAAAGCCAGCCTCAGCATAAACTTAGCGAGGCCGTAAGCAACCTAGCGAGACCTTGTTTCAAAATAAAAAAATAAAAAAATGGCTGGGATGTGGCTCAGTAGTTAAGCACCTGGGTTCAATCCCCATTACAAAAACAAACAAAAACTAGCTGAGTAATAAATGTATTACTCGCATAATTATCATTTTTGTTGTGCAAGCACTTCATACTCACTCTCCTTATGTTTTTCAAAAATATAATACATCATCATTAGCAATGGTCACCTGACTGTCCAACAGAGCTCCTGCGATGTCATCAGTCTCCATGCGTCATAGATGCTTTGGCCAGAATCTCTCCAACTCCCTGCCCCAGCCCTGGGTCACCACTTCCTGCTCTCTTCGGCTGTGAGAGCAACTCTTTTAGATCCCATAGATGGGTGAGATCATGTGGTATTTGTCCTTCTGCATCTGGCTTCTTGCTCTTCATATCACGTCTTCCAAGCTCATCCATGTTGGTGCCAATGTCCAATTTCATTATTTATAGCTGATAGACTGATTTTTAAAAAAATGTCAAATATACATGACATAAGTTGTTCAAAAATCAGACAATTCAGTGACGGTTAGTACATTCATGATGTCATGCAGCCACCACCTCTATCTAGTTCCAGAACATTCCATCACCCCAAAAGGAAACCTTGTCCCTATTAGCTGCCATTCCCCTTCCCTCCCGCTGCCACTCCCTGGCAAACACTAATTTGCTTTCTGTGTTTATGAATTTACCTGCTCTGAATATTTCATATAAATATAAGTGGAGGCAGGATTTAGGGGGATACTTAGCCTTTTATCTCTGACATACCTCTTTTCTTCTTCCCTGAAATTCTGCTTCTGTTTTCGGACGCTTCACTTGCATATCAGGCCATTCTGGTCATGGCAGGGTGGGTGGAAACCAGGAGAGGGAGGCCTGGCCCTCCTTCCCTCTCCTCTGCTCCCTCTGGGGCCCTGGGAATGGTGGGGAAGCTGCAAGCCTGTAATGAGACCCCCTTCTCCCTTAATGACTCTGGGGGCTTCGGGGATGCCGCAGGCCAGCTCTGTCCTAATTAATTGATAGAGAGTGTTTCCCACAGAGGAATTAGCCTCGATTCTTCTGTCTCAGCTTTCTCTTGGCTGAGCCTGTGTTCAGGCTCCACCTTGCAGCCAAGGAAGTCATCTGGGACAGTCAGGGATGCTCCATCGGAGCTGGGCCAGAGCTGGAGCAGCTGGTCAGAGTGGACCTGGGTGGTCGGAGCTTTGAGGCACACAGACTTGGGCTCAAATCCTGGCCCCACCATGTATTAACCTGTGACCTGCCACTTACCATCTTTGAGCCCCTTCTATATCTATAAAAGGAACCAGTATCTTTAACCTGAACAAGAGATTCACAGGGCGCAGGTGAGAGTGAGCTACTTGCTTGGTGTGCAATATGTCAGGGAGCATCCCTACACTGAGCAATTAACTAAATAATACTCCAATGTCAGTAATTAAAAAAAAAAAACCACAAATTAATGCAAAAAACCCCATGATGGACAGGATATAATAAAGTTAAAGGCAGAATCAGTAATAGTGTCCAGTCAAGTCATAGGGGTTGGAGGAAAAATCAGGAATTACAAGCTTGCCTTTATTTAACTGTCAATTTTTTGTTCATTGTGAATTTTTTCTATATTCATTTTGATGCATTGACTCTAAGGCTGAATATGCTGGAGGTGATGTTTTTGGTAAACATAGGAAGTCTATGTTTACCAGGTTTGCAATATTCAAAAATATGGCATTGAAATATAATTTACCTTAAATGTTGAATTTTTGGGCACTTCCTGACTTTGGTTTTATTGAGGTGAAATTCACATCACGTAAAATACATCATTTCAAAGAGTGTGACTCCTTGGCATTTAGTACAATTCACAATGTTGGCAGGGTGTAGAGGTGTACACCTGTAATTCCTGCAGCTCTGGGAGGCTGAAGCAGATGGATTGCAAGTTCAAGGCTAGCCTGGGTGACTTAGTGAGACCCTGTCTCAAAATAAAAAAAATAAAAATTGCTGGGGATGTGGCTCAGTGGAAAGGTGCTCCTGGGTTCAATCCCCAGTACTGGAAAACATCACAATGCTGTTGAACTGTCACCCCTAATACTTTCATCACCTGGAGGGCACCTGTTCCCTTGGGCAGTCACTTCATGCCTCTTCTCCAGCTTGGCAACTTCCAATCTCCTTTTCATCTCCATGGATTGACCTTTCCTGGACATTTCATACAAATAGATTCATGTAGTAAGTGGCTGTCTCGTGTCTGTCTGTTTGTACTGAGTGTACTTTGTTGTAAGGTATGTATTTTATTATTTTAATTTAATTTTATTTCAAATGACATAAATTTGTGTGCTTTTATTATGCATAACATGGTGTTTTGAAATTTATATATGCATCACGGAATGGCTAAATATACAATCAACATATGTAGTACCTCACAAAATTATATTTTTGTGATGTGAACACTGAAAGTGTCTACTCTTTCAGGATTTTTCAAGAATGCAATATATTGTTGTTTACTATTGTCACCATGTCTTGAACTCACACCTTTTGCCTAAATGAAATCTTTTGGTACTTTTTAACCAACATTCCAATTTCTCTCTCCTCCAGCCCCGGGGCAACCCCTATTCTACTCTCTGCTTCAATGAGTTGGACTTTTTCAGATTCCACAGATGAGTGAAATATATTTTTTTTTATTTTTTATTTTTTAAAATTTTATTCAAAGTTGTTGTATATGACAGTAGAATGCATTACAATTCATAATACACCTATAGAGCACATTTTTACATATCTCTGGTTGTATACAAAGTATATTCATACCATTCATGTCTTCATACATGCACTTAGGGTAATGATATTCCAACTCTTTCTGTAACTGGGTTATTGTACTTAACCTAACAGCCTCCAGGTTCATCTTGTTGTCAAAGGACAGGGTTTCCTTCCTGAGTAGTATACCATGTGCATTTATATACACATATTGCATTTATATATAAATATTACATGTTCTTCATCCATGCACCTTTTGTTGGATCCTCGGATTCCTTCCTCCTCTTGGCTATTTTGAATGATGCTTCAATGCAGCTTCAGTGAACTTGCAAATGCAGAGATCTCTTTGACTTGCTGTGCATCTGGCTTCTGTCACTGAGCACAGTGTTTCCTGAATTTTCTCTGGATATATACCCAGTGGTGGAAGTGCTGGGCCATGTGATAATTCTCTTTTTAACTTTTTGAGGAATCTTCATACTATTTTCCATAATGAATTCCCACAGCAGGGCACAAGGTTTCCCTTTTCTCCACACCTTCACTAGTACTTGGTACCTTTTGTCTTTGATGCCAGTCATTCCAACAGGCACAAGGGGTGAAATGTCACCATGGCTGATTTGCATTTCCCTAATGTCTAGTGTTGGTGAGTATTCTTTCACAAACCCATTGACCTTTTGTATGTATATATGTATGGAGAAATGTCTTTTAAAGTCCTTTGCCCATTTTTACTGGGTGTTTGTTTTCTGAACACAGTGTGGAGGTTTATCTGTTGTGACATGAGATCAGTGCTGTCCCCATATGTTTTCCACCAGGAGCTGGCACCTTGCTTGTCTCACACTCCCCAGAGTTCCAGAGAATCACAGCAAATAACTTTATGAATCCCTTTCGATGTGGCTGCTTTAACCCTCTCTACAGCGGGGTGGGGTAATTCTTGTCACTCCCATTGGATAGATGAGGAAACTGCAGCTTGGAGGAATTTAACAACCCTCCAAAAGCTTACAAAGCTCAAAGATCAGAGGAACTGCAAGGTCAAAGCAACTTTAACAGTTCCTCACTGTGGTAATATATGCACAGGTGCAAATGCAAGGGTGAATGACAATTTCTAGCATCTAAGCATGAATTGAGGAGGTGACACCATGCTTTACTAGGAGTCACTGTGGTCTTTATTGTCACATGTTCACAGATTTAAAAAAAATCTAGATTTTTTTTTTTTGGAGTACTGGGGATTTAATCCATGGGTGCTTAACTACTGAGTCACAACCCCAGCACTTTTTATATTTTATTTAGAGACAGGGTCTCACTGAGTTGCTTAGAGCCTTGATAAGTTGCTGAGACTGGCTTTGAACTCATGATACTCCTACCTGAGTTGTTGGGATTACAGGTGTATGCCACTGTGTCCGGCTAACCTGCTTTCAGTTTTTATGGTTATATACCCAGAAGTGGAATTTGGATCATATGGTAGTTTTAAGCTAAATATTTATTTCATGGTACTGGGGATGGAACCCAGGGCCTTGCACATGTGAGGACATGGATTTCCCTGATGGCTAGATGATATTGAGCATTATTTGTCTATTTGTTGGCTATTTGTACTTCTTCCAAGAACTGTCTTTTCAGATCATTTGGGCTTACTTGTATTTGTTGTTCTTTTAATTTATTTTTTTGTTGTGCTGGGATGGAACCCAGAGCCCAGAGACTAAGTGCCCTACTTACGGGTATTTGAGATTTAATCCAGTGGTGCTCTAACACTGAGCTACATTCCTAGCCCTGTTGTTAATTTTTTGAGTTTCTTATGTGTTCTGGTTATTAACCTGCTGTCAGATAATAGCTGGTCAAGATTTCCCCCTATTCTGTAGATGGTCTCTTCACTCTGTTGATGTTTCCTTTGCTGTGCTGATGCTTTTTGGTTTTTTGTCATTCCATTTGTCAACTTTTGTTTTTGTCTCTGTGAGGAGATACCACACTTCATGAACACTGTTAATAATACAATTAATACAGGTTTATAAAACATTTTTAAAAAGACAGCTTTGCTATAGCATGTACTTGATGAAGCAATAGAGTTATTCAGTTATTAAGTCTCAACTCTTGAGTGTGTGTCTTTCTAATATTCTGGTGTTAAAATATGAAGCATGCATGAAGCATTTTCCCCCACTCTGAGGCACCACAGGAGTGGTCTCCAGGAGAAGCACCTCATGTGATTGTCCAAACTGCAAGGGGAAAGGGTGCAGCTCAGTGGCAGGGTGCTTGCCCAGCATGTGTGAGGCCCTGGCTTTGAACCCTAGCATGGGAAGGACAAAAATAAAAAAACAACAGAAAAAACTGCTAGCTGAACTAGCCATGTTGTCACGGGATGCCATTTTTAGACAGACAAACCTTGATTTTTCTGACATGGATAGTTGGTCGACATTTTTTCAGAACTGAAAAGCATGTATCTGTTCCTTCAAGGAAAACAACTGACAATTTTTATTGTCAACGATAAAATGTGAGCCTTTAAGCAAAACTTAGAATTTTGAAAAACTTGACAGCTTCCAAACAGTTTTGATGAGGTTGTTGGTAGTATTCACAAATGTGGCTTTTTGATATTAAATAATGAGATGTGTCAATCTTTGGAAGATCTGAATAATTTAATGATGCATTTTTTTCAAGTGATGTTTCAAAGTTGCGTGTGGGTAAAAGATGTGTTTAGTAGATTTTAATGTCAATATAGCACGAAAAGTTTAGATTCCACATTGTAACTGTCCTTTAAGAAACCAAACTGTGTAGGGTTTTAGTGTAATCTTGAATAATAGCCACAATCACCTGAAAAGCTGATTAAAATAATCTGCCTGGGGCTTGGAGGTGCAGCTCAGTGGTAGGGTGCTTGCCTAGCATGTTGGAGGCACTGGGTTTGATTCCTAGTACAGCAAAAGCAGCAAAAATATTCTTCCCGTTCTCAATTACCTATCTGTGTGAGGCTGAACTTTCTCCTTGTACTTCAAACAAAATAACATGCCACCACAGATTCAATGCAGAAGTGGATTCAGTCAGTTCTGATGATTCACGGCAGTTATGTTTTATAAAAGTTGCTGTGAATACTGAATTAGCAAACACTGAATCAGCAAACATTGAGTTAGTGAATACTGAGTCATTAATCCTAGGGGGAATCTCAGGGTTAGGATTCTGTGAGCCCCCAGTCACAAGATTTTTGTCAACTGATGAATATACATCACCTTATTTTATGTGTGTTTCTCCTTAAAGACAGTTTATTGAATATATATTGTTCATTCTTTAGAACTGGCTGGTGGCCAAGAAGACTATAATTCATATCTGAGTGAAGCTCATCAAGCGTATGTATTTTCTCCATAAGGTATATCATAGCTGCCTAATGCTAAGATATGTTAGCGAGCACTTCAGTACTATGGGGTCATTTTATTTTATTTTATTTTATTGGGCACCAGGGATTAAACTCAGGGGCACTCAACCAGCCCTATTTTGTATTTTATTTAGAGACAGAGTCTTGCTGAGTTGCTTGGTGCCTTGTAGTTGCTGAGGCTGGCTTTGAACTCTCAATCCTCTTGCCTCAGCCTCCTGAGCAGTTGGGATTACAGGCCTGTGCCTGGGCCATTTTAAACAGCAAAGTCAATGAAAAGCACAAAAACTTGAAAGAACGTGGTGCTAAGTGGACCACAAAAGGGACACTTGTTCACAGCATGAGCTGAAGCAAAACAGCAGCACTGCCCTGTTCAACCTTAGCTGGAACCATTTGCATGGAGCAGCTCAAATAGCTCATTTTTTTTTTTTTGGCTATACCCATGTTTCAGAATAACACTGAAAGCTTCATGGGTATTGATATTGGGGTTACAAATAATTTTTAGCGAGTAGGTGAATTTGCACATTCACAATCTGTGAATAACCAAGATCAACTGTATGGCAATTTCTCTTTATATATAGCTAGACATTAAAGCAATTTGAAAAAGTGTTAATGCCAATTATGGAATATTTACATGCATGTCCTATCTTGGGGATGGGATCCAGATTAAACGTGAAATTCAATGATGTTTCCTACATATTTTGTACATATAGCCTGAATGCAATTTTATGGTATCTGCATTTTGACTGCTACCTATTCCCTGAGATCAGGTGTGGAATTTTCCAACTGTGGCATCGTGTCTACATTCAAAAAGCTTTGGATTCTGAACATTTTGGATTATGAAAGATCAACCCACAGTCTTTTTCTGTTCCAGGACACCAAAGACATTGAGCTATCGCTTGGCCATGGCTCCCCTTGGCTGTGACAGTTTCTGAGACATTTCTTGACAGTTTTTAGGAAGACTGGCCAAGGAGATTGTAGGATGCCCCTCTGCTGGAATTTGTCTGATGTTTTCCCCATAATTAGGCCTCAGTTATGGTGTTTTCAGATCCTCTCTGGCTTTTTTTTTTTTTTTTTTTTTTGTGTGTACCGGGGATTGAACTCAGGGGTACTCGACCACTGGGCCATATCACCAGCCCTTTTTTGTATTTTTTTAAATTTTTTAATTTAGAGACAGGGTCTCACTGAGTTGCTAAGTGCCTCACCATTGCTGAGGCTGGCTTTGAACTCACACGATCCTCCTGCCTCAGCCTCCCAAAGTGCTGGAATTACAGGCGTGCGCCACCGTGCCTGGCCTCTCTGGCTTTTAAGAAGAATGTAAAGGGGTTCCAAGTCCCAATACTTTGAGAACCATTGCTATTCTATTTACTTTTTTTTTTTTTTTTTTTTTTTTTTTTTTTTTTTTGTGGTACTGGGGATTGAACTCAGGGGCACTCGACCACTGGGTCACATCCCCAGACCTTTTTTTTTTTTTTTTTTTGTATTTTATTTAGAGACAGGGTCTCACTGAGTTGCTAAGTGCCTCACCATTGCTGAGGCTGGCTTTGAACTCGCGATCCTCCTGCCTCAGCCTCCCAAGTGCTGGGATTATAGGCGTGTGACACCGTGCCCAGCTCTATTTACTTTTTATTTCATGTAACAGAACAAGTGTTTGGTCATCTTTCTTGCTGTATCTCCAGGCTTTAGCACACCCAGGCACACAGTGGGTATAAAATAAATATTTGTGGAGTAAATGACTGTGAGAACCAGGCTCTCAGAGACAGCTCCAGGCTCAGAGAAGTTAAGTGAAATAGCCAAGCCCAGCCAGTGACTGAAAAAGAGGGAGTGGGGAGATGGCAGAGTCGGGCTGCAGATGTTTCCCCGGGGAACCTGACACCTGGCACAGGTATTCAACTTCAGCTACACTTTGGAATCATTTGTGGAGTATTGAAATATACCAGCACCCAGGCCTTACTCCCAGGGGCACTGACTTGATTGGTCTAGACATCAGGTTTTTTAAAAGCTCTCCTGGTGTTTGTAAGGTACAGCTGTTTGAGAACCACCTATTTAGGAAGTGTTCAAGCATCAGAGCCAGGGTTGTGTGGACAGAATTGGAATTGGGACAGCTGCTCTTTGACTGTGTGACCTTGGGCAAATTACAAAACGTCACTGAGTGCCTGTCCCTTGTCTACTTCATAAGGGTGTGTAGATAAAATATAACCAAAAGAACCTGTCAACAATGGCTCAACAACAACAACAACAACAACAACAATTGCAAAGACGTATGGAGCTCCTGTTCCGGGCTCTGTGCTCAGCTCTTTAAATGACATTAGTTCTCAGGAGAGGCTGAAGATGTTGGAAACAACCAAATCAGCGCCATTTGAGAGGACAAGCAGATCGACATTGCCTGTGTACCATGCAGATAGCAAAGAAATACATTCACTGCAATCTTAATAGCAATGGTTACATTTCCTAACAGCATTTCCACCCCAGCGCGCTTTAATTTTCTCTGGGGTCGACGGAGACGAGGCCAGTCTCGGAGACAGAGGGAATTGTCCCAAAGGCACACAGCGGCCAAGCGGCCAAGGCCAGAAGGTGCACCCACAGGGAGAAGAGGGACCTCTGAGCCCGCGCGGTGGCTGTTATCGTGAGACGCTCGCCGGGGCCTTTCCAAGACCTCCGCTGAGGATGTGGGCGCGGCCCCAGCGGTGCCCGGGCCTGTCCCCTCGCTCCCGCGGGGATGCTCGGGCCTCGGAGTGCTCCGGAGGCGCGGCTCCGAGCAGGGGGCGGAGGCTGAGTGCAGGAGAGGCCACTCACCCCCGCCCACCCTCCGTCCCCCTCCCTCTCAAACACGCGGTTCCCCTTCTCCCGCGCGGCTGCCAGCCGGAGCTGGGCGCGGGGGAGGCGGGGGGCGTCCCAGAGGGGATCCCGCCCCCTCCCCCGGCCACCCGGCGCCCCCGCACCCACGTGAGAGCAGGGCCAGCTCGGATCCCGCCAGCTGCATAGCGCGTCCGGCTCCGCGCCGGTGCCTCCGCGGTCGGGTCCCCGAGCCAGCGCTGCACGGTTCCTGGCGGGTCCCCGCGGCCCCCGGCCGGGCGCTTCGCCGGGCTCCGGCTCCTGATCTGGGCGCAGCGCGCAGGCCGAGGCGCGGGCGGGCAGTTGAGCGGCTCCGGACGCTGGTGAGTGGGGAGACCCAGGTGGGCGCGCGGCCCCCGAGGTTCCTGGCAGGCAGCGATCGGAGGCGGTGGGCGGCCCCCGGCGCCCCCAGTCTCCACCTGTCGGCTGCCCTTTGTCTCAGCGCCTCACTGCCCCTTAGGATTGCCGCTGCTGTTCTACCCTGGTCACCCTGGTTAATTCTCCCCAGGTCTCGCTGCTGCCCACCTCCCACCTTCCCATCCCGTGGCCTCAACTCCTGGGCGTGTGTTTTCAGTGAACCTTATCCATTTACAGGGCTGGGTCCCTCTCCTGTCCGGGTTCATGGCTGCAATTATAGACGTACCAGGTGTGGCTAAGACTTTGGCCACGGCTGAAGGAGATCCAGGTGTGTGTGTGTGTGTGTGTGTGTGTGTGAATTGTGTGAATATCATTGCCTGCGTGCAGTTTGATTTATGAAGGGTGGTGGTGCAGGGCAGTGAACACATGTCTGATGTTGTACATGGATGTGGCATGCATGGGCATGTGAGAATTGTATGACTGGTGCTGCCTGCATAGAATTGCGTGTCAGAAGGGATGTGTATGGTTGTATGTTTGAAGAGTTTGTGTGTGACAGTGTGTCCGTAACGGGTTGTGTACATGTAGTTGCACATTAGAGGCATGTGAGGTTTTGTGTTTTGTGTTTGTGTGTGTGTGTGTGTGTGTGTGAGAGAGAGAGAGAGAGAGAGAGAGAGAGATGGATGTGATTTTCTCCCCGTCTTTCCCTCCCCTCTCACTCCTCTGGCTAGCACAGTGTTGAGATAAAATGTATAGCAAGTCTTCTTGCTTTGCCCATGGTGGGTTGTGATAAGAACTCTCTAAATTAAGTTATAGGCCAGAGAATGGAGAGAGGAAAGAGAGAAGAGGTCATTTTAAGTCAAGGTTTTAACTAAATCAACAAAGAAAAAGAAGGAAAACCCCAAAACAACCCAACAACCAAAAAAAACGTTTCATGTTGCTTTCCTGTATGCTGACCATCACTAACCAAGAAATAGCAAAAACTCTTCATAGACTAACCTTCTATCCCAGGTCTCCACCTGTGTCCCATGCCCTGCCCTCTTATTTACAGCCAATGTAAGGTCAATGTAAGTAATTTGCTTCTTATCACCAATCTTTAATTTTTATTTATTTGTTTATAAAACACACTGGCCCTCTAGGTCCGGTGGACATTGTTTCAACTGCCATCTGGCCGTGCTGCTGGTGGCTTTGGGAGTTTTTCCCAAGACTGGTCCTTTCACCTTTTGGCTAGCATCTGTACAGCTCAATCAACCCTTTATTTCCAGGGATCTCAGTCCTGAAAGTTTGATTTAATTCTTGCTTCGGCCTTAGGGGTTAGGAGGTTCTTCTTTTCTCCCCTTTGTGCTGAGGGACAGCCAGCTTGTCTTGTCACATCAGAGTCTGGAGGCTGGGGGATGAGGAAGGAGACCCAGCCTCAAGGCCCTCACCCTGTAGGGACTTGGGACTCTACAAGGACCTTTTCCTGGAAGCTTAAGCGACAGGGCTAAGAGAGAGTTTAGAACCAGGACAGACCAGCAAAGACAGAGCCCAGGGTGAGGGGAGAATCCTCCAGGGGTCCCAGAGAGATCCAGAGAGGCCAAAGTAGAGGTAAGGTCCTGGGAGAACCAGTTCAAAATCAATATTATTTTTGTAAGTCAGGCACAGAAAGACAAATGCTGTGTGTTCTCACTCATATGTGGAAGCTTAAAATAGTCGATCTCACAGAGGTTAGACTAGTGGTCACTAGAGGGTGGAAAGTGAGTGGGTATAGGGAGACAGAGAACAAGACCTGAATACAGTTAGATAGGGAGAATACGTTCTTGAGTGGCACAGCACAGTAGGGTGATTGTAGTTTACAACAATTTATTATATGTATTTTTCAAAGAGCTAGAAGAGCAGAGTTCAGAGGCTTCCAACATAAAGAAATGATGAAATGATTTTAAAAGAGATGGAAATGCTGATCACCCTGATCGTATTCATGTTTTAAATCATCATATTGCACTCCATAAATATGTGCAATTACTGTGTGTCAGTTAAAAATAAAAAAATAAAAATTCATATTTTTTAAATTGACAAGTCACTGCTGTGTCTATTTCCAAGGCAGACAGGACTGCGAAAGTTGATAGGAAGATAGCCTCCCTTCAGCTTGAGCTTTTTTCCTCTGTCCTCAATTGTGTGTCTGTGGAGTTTCTGTTTTTATCAACCACATTTGACCTCTATTTTGTGGTCATCACGTGTGGTCGTCGTATGCCAAGTGTATTGAGCCATCTGAGCTACACAACGGCTCAGGGCCCCTTTCTGCAAGGTGGTATTGGGGCTTGAAATACAGAGCTCATGTATGCTCTTGTTTAGATTGGGGGTTGGCAATTTTTTAAATTTTATTTTATTTTTAAATTTTTAGTAAAGAGCCAGAGAGCAATTTTTTCCCAGTTGTTCAGCCCATGTGACCTCTGTTCCAACAACTCAGCTCAGCCACTGCAGCCTGAAAGCAGCTGTAGAGAATATGTAACGGGTGAACACAGCTGTGTGCCAGTAAAACTTTATTTAAAAAAATAGGCAGTGGGCTGAATTTGGCTCGTAGACTATGATTTGTCAACTTCTGCTCTAGAAAGCTGTCCTTAGGTTTCTGCAGGGGTTTGGTTCTAGGAACCTGCAGGGATACCCAAACCCTTGGATTCTCAAATTTATATAAAAATGGCATAATATTTGCATTGAATTAATACACACCCTCTTATCTACTACAAATCCTGCCTAGATAAGTTGTAATACCTAGTACAATGTAAATACTATGTACATAGTAGTTATACTATATTGTTTAGGGAATCAGAGAACCAGTACATATAGGCTTAGTACAGGTGCAATTATTATTATTATTATTATTGGTTTTGGTGCTGGGAATTGAACCCAGGGCCTGGCACATGCTAAGCACACCTTCTACCATTGAATATTTTTGATATTAAGTTGGTTGAGTCCGTGGATGTAGAATTGCAGATACGGAGGCCACCTGTGCTGTACTGCATCTTATAAGGAAGAGAAAGGAGGTCACATGACCAGGCGCTAGCGTTTTCCTGTCTAGTTTGGGTCTCAGCTGAACACTCTCTTGGTATCCAGGGGCAACTTTGTGCTACTATTTGATGACTGGGAACTTAATAACCCGGAGGAGAGGGAGGAATTGTCCATTTCCTGCGTAGTCTCTGGTTTGTGTCTATGATTTCTTTTCACAGCAAGGTGAGAAGCAGCCTTGTGGTTTCAGGTGACCTGTCCATTTCCAACCTTCTGGGCTGCAGGTTGGAAACCAGGTTCAGACCTGGAGGAGGCAGGGGCCTGGATTAAGGCAGACATCCCATCCCTTGGAAGGACAAGAAGATAGCGATTTCAGAGAAGCAGCTGCTTAGCCAGTGGCAGGAAAAAGAAACCCAGGACCTGCCTAGTGGTGGAACTGAGGCCACCAAGACTCTCAGCCCTGACCTGGATGAACTCAGGCATTGTGGGTGAGGAGAGGTGACGGGAGCATGGTCCTTCAGAGAGTAGCCTTTATAGGTGCCACAATCCAACACAGGGTACAGTACTGAATGTCTTCTATTGGTTTGGAGAGCTTTTCCCTTGAGAGTCAGATGAACCTGCTGTATTGGTCAGGAATCAGACATCATACTCAAGGGGAAGCTGAAAAGAATTTAAGATAAGACTCTTGCAGGGTTAAGGAAAATGAGCAATGTTGGTGTAGCACTTGGGGATTACCTGGGGGTGAATGGGCAGAGACATCATTCTTGGGATTGAACAGGCAGGGCAGGGACTCAAAGGAGAGCCTTGGCTGTAGCAGAGGATTGTCCCATGGGACGTGATCACAGGTAGAGGAACAGAGGGCTTCATCTCCATTTCCTCCCACCCTTTAGTCTCCTGCCATCTTTATTTGCTGGCCAGATAGAAAGAGAGACCATTGGGCGAGGGAGCCTGAGAGTCTATCTAAAGAATTCTTACTACACTAACAGGGTAGCAGCCACTGTTGCTGGGAGTAGGTCAGTATAGGTCAGTGGCTTCTACCCAAGGCAAGGAGGCTCAGTGCCCAGAGCCCAGGATACTTTCAGAGACCCATAGAAACATTTTCATTTCTTTAAAAATAAGAAGAAAGCATTGAACTTTTAGATCAAAGAAAATGTTTTAATATATGATATTAATAGATCCATTTTTTTCTTCTAGAAGTTGAATTGCAGGAAGTACTTGTTTCATTAGTCATTTTAAATATTAAAATGTCAACATTTTTCTCATGACATATTTTCCCTCATGAGCTTAAGCGAAATGTTACAAGTCTCATTGTCACCACTGCCATACATATAATGCGATGGATGCATAACCTGTGTCAATTCAGCCTCATTGACCAATTTTGGACACTGATCAACAGTGCCCATTCTCATCTAGAATGAGGCTTTAATAGATCATTTTAAAAATTGATGTGAAATTCAGATAAGATCAAACATTGGAAAGTACCGCTCAGTGGCATTTGGTACTCTTTCCATGTTGTATAGCCATCATCTCTGTCTAGCTCCAAAATAACATGTCAGCAGGTGTGGTGGTGTGTGCTTGTAATTCCAGCTACTTGGGAGGCTGAAGCAGGAGGATTATTATAAATTCAAGGCCAGCCTGGGCAACAGTGAGATCCCATCTCAAAAACCAACCAACTGCCAGGTGAGGTGGTGCATTTCTGTAATCCCAGAGGCTTGGGAGGCTGAGACGGGAGGATCACAAGTTCAAAGCCAGCTTCAGCAAAAGCGAGGTGCTAAGAAACTCAGTGAGACCCTGTCTCTAAATAAAATACAAAATAGGGCTGGGGATATGGTTCAGTGGCCAAGTGCCCCTGCATTTAATCCCCAGTCCCCTCACCTCCCCCATTAAAAAAAGCCCACCAAAAAACCCAACAAATCAAGACACAAAATAATATACAGAAGTTCATTGTTTTGCAGTGGGGCAATGTCCTGATAATCCCCTTGTAAGCTGAAAATACTGTCAGTAAAGAATGCATGTTAGAGTTTGGCATGTAACCCAATGGCAGAGCACTTGCCTGTCTCATGTGAGGCTCTGGGTTTCATTCCCAGCACAGGAAAAAAAAAAAAAAAAAAAAAAAAAAAAGCCTTGAATTTACCACTGAATACCAGAGCTTACCAACATAGCACACTGTGGAACGTGGGTTGTTTCTACTCATGATGGCCAGATTGGCTGGTAGCTGGGGCTTGCTGCTGCCTCCCAGTATCACCCAGCAATATCATGGTGTTTATCCCTAGCCTGGGAAAAGATCAAAATCCAACATTCAAAGTATGATTTCTATGAAATATGTTTCACTTTGCAACATCATAAAGCAGAAACATTGTAAGTCAAGGTAGATTATCTGTATTTCCCTTTACACTAATGCAGTTACAAAATAATTTAAATTCAACATAACCTTTTTTATTTTAAACAGAGAAGGGAGTCCATGAAGGGAAAATTTCTCAGGTCCATGAAAGTAACAATTTCTAAGCTGCCCCATACATTTGAGGTATTTGGTTGGGAAATGGATGGGCAGGTTTTAGTTTTGTATGCATTTTATTTAGTATTTATGAAAAATATAACAATTCAGGTAGTGCTCTCAAGCTTCTATTTTGGATACTTTTAAAAAGATAATACTTTTTGTAACGACATCTGGATATGGCCAAATGTAAGAAACACTAGCATCTGAGGTGAGAAGCATCCAGGTTTAGTGCCTGAGACCTTGGAGAGGCTCATGAATATCACACTGGAGACAAGAATTGTCACTGGTGCTTTTCCTGTGTCTTCCCCTTCTCTCTGTTGCTCATCTGAGCATTCACACAGTTACATTTATCAGGTGCCCTCTGTTTGCCAGGTACCTGCAGATTTTGTCATCGTGGAAAGCTGACTATAGTCATCTCCAGGCCAGACACCTAACTATATTAACTTTGGGACTGGCCCGAAGGTGCTTTGTCCAGGTCTCTGCATGAAATTGGCATTCAGCAAAGCCTTATTAGTTTGGACTGAGAGGTGGGGCAGCCCCCAATTCCTTGTAATGGTGAAATATGAAGGTGACTGGAGCCAGGAAATGGCAAAAGTGTTGATAATTTAACGGTTTTCTTTCCCGTTTCTTCCCAGCTATGCCGGGGAATGATTCTGGAGACCTTGACCCTTTGCTGTCAGGACATGACTTTTGAACTCCAGGCAGTGCCCCAGGTGTCCTAGCAAGGGCACAGCCCAACACATGGACACATCCTTCCCTTGCCTTGTGAGCTTCCTCCAGTGGCCACCCTCCTCCCATCCTTCCCCTTCTACCACTGCTGCCTTCAGACCTGGGCTCCTCTGTTCCCGCAGATAGACCATGAGCAGCCACGGCAACAGCCTGTTCCTGCGGGAGAGCGGCCAGCGCCTTGGCGGGGTGGGCTGGCTGCAGGGGCTGCAGGACAGCATGCAGCAGAGAGCTCTGCGCACGCGCCTACGCCTGCAGACCATGACCCGAGAGCACGTGCTGCGCTTCCTACGCCGGAACGCCTTCATCCTGCTCACTGTCAGCGCCGTGGTCATAGGTGAGCCGGGCTTCCAGGAGGGCGGGGACTTCCGGGAAACGCCCTGCTTGCGTATGTCTTTGCTCCAGCCGGTCACTCTCACCTGCACACACAGGTCCCACCTGCCACTGTTCCAACCCTCTATGTGTGCACACATTGTCACATGTGTCACATGTACATGTGCACTTTTTACAGTTTACACATGCACACACGTGAACGTATTTTATGGGTGCTCAGAACTTACAGGTGCAAATTCCTGTGCACACTTACACAATTATACAATTGTCCTGTGGTACCAGAAGCAGAGCCTGAGGATATGGAGGGCTGAATGTATTAGAACTTACAAACACATCCATACCCGAATGAACATTCTCCTGAACATATATCTACAGACTTAAGTGCTTAAATATATGTACACCCCCCATGTTTGAAAACAGTAACATGCGCAAGTCACATGTCTAGACACATCCAAGAAAATGCAGGTGCATATTCATGTGTATGGGCTTACATTCACAGGCAGATGTACAAACTCACAAATGGATGTGCACTCCCATATGCATGCATATGTATGCTTGAGTGGGTGTAGAAATATATACATCTGCGCACATATCAATATGGTAACAAATCTTACATTTCTGCAATGCACACATGGGCCAATGCACACACAAGTGCATGCACTTGCAGAATGTTTTTCTCTTTCTCTTACCAACACCCCCCCCCCCCCAGCTTTCTTGAATGGGTGGATCCTGCCTGGGGCTGAGTGACCCACACTTCACTCCATGGAACCCCTCTTTTTGGCTCTAGGGGTCAGCCTAGCCTTTGCTTTGCGCCCGTACCAGCTCACCTACCGTCAGATCAAGTACTTCTCGTTCCCTGGTGAGCTTCTCATGAGAATGCTGCAGATGCTGGTGCTGCCCCTCATTGTCTCCAGCCTGGTTACAGGTGAGAGAGCCCAGGCCCATGTCGGCCTCCAAGACCCACCCATAACCCAGGCTTGGACCTAGAGCCAAGGCAGTTCCAAGCTTCGGAGCTTGGGATCACCTTTCCAACTAAGTAACCCAGCCATGCACATGGCCCACAGTCCTGGACAAAACCCAGGTCCTTGATTAGAACCCAGATTGAGGTTCCAGCCCCCCTATAACCCACAGCACTTATCCCAGGAGCTTTCCTGTATGTCTCCTTGAAAGCAAAATGCCAGCCTTCAGGGCTCAAATTATCCAGAGGGGAAGGAAAGGTGGTGGAGGAGGGAGGGGCAGCTAATGAAGGTAGCTGGGATATAGGGTGGGTGGGCAGGAGGTGGGATGTGAATGAGGGTGTATAAGGTGAGTGAGGTGGAGGTGCCAGGATGGGAGGTGGGGAGAGAGTGGGATGGAAATATGGATAGATTATTCAGGGATCTGCAAACTGTTCCCTACAAGGCTTGAGAGTAAATATTTTCAGCTTTGAGAGCCATCTTATCTCTGTTGTAATGACTCAGTTCTGCTATTGTAGCACAAAGGCAGCCATAGGCAATATGGGAACAAATGGACATGGTCATGTTCCAATAAAACTTTATGTACAAAAACAAGTAGTGGGCCAGATTTGGCCCTTGGGTGATAGTTTTCCAGTTTCTGAATTTGGGAACAAAAATGAAGATCAGGGCATGAAAGACTGGTTTCTTAGTTTGAGTTTCCTAGAAGCAGAGCTTGGGATGAGGGTGTTTGCACAAGTGACTCGTTGAGGGAGAAACCCATAAGAAGGCAAAGGAAGCAGGACCAGGCAGGGAAAGAAGCCAAGCAAAGATGTGTGCTCAGAAGAGGAGTTGTCCTGTCAGCCTGATCCCAGGGGTAGCTCTGGAATGTGAGCAGAGCCAGAGAATTGCCCTTCCAACTCTGCCCCAGCCTGAGTCAAAGGGATCAGCCTTTGTAATCCTTGTACCAGGCAATCAGAGGCTCTAGGCTGCCCTTGGGGCCTTTCTGGGTGAGGCAGCTCCTGTCCTGCTGAGCGCAGTTCTCAGGAGAAGGGGCAGCCTGAGTTGTTAGCAGCCAGCAGTCTCAGCAGCTGAAGGGTGGGTGCTTTGGCTTGGTGAAGGGCGTCCTGGTGGAGCACCAGCAGTTTTCACTCAGCCTACAACGAGGTGGGTTGGAGAGCTGTGATTTGGGGTGGACTGTGGGATGAAGAATGGGATGAGTTGAGGTTATGGTGCAAATAGGAGTTATTAGAGTTAGGGTTGAAAAGATTGGCTTGAGTTAGAGGGAAGGTAGTGTGGATGGTAGAGTTGTGTTTGGGGTAAAGAATGGGGTGGGATGTGAAGGTGTTTATGGATAATAGAATGGGAATGGGATGGTGGTGTGGATGAATTGATTATGGGGGATCCTGGAGTGGGGAGTAGGGGGACGGGATGTTTGGGGCAGTGCTTGTTGAGCTGGTGGTTTGGGATGTGGAACAGATGGATGGGAGCGTGGGTGATGGGGTATGAATGAGGACATGGGGGGCTGCACTGTCTGTCCCCCAGGTATGGCATCCTTGGACAACAAGGCGACAGGGCGGATGGGGATGCGGGCAGCTGTGTACTACATGGTGACCACGGTCATCGCAGTCTTCATTGGCATCCTCATGGTCACCATCATCCACCCTGGGAAGGGCTCTAAGGAGGGGCTGCATCGCGAGGGCCGCATTGAGACCGTCCCCACAGCTGACGCCTTCATGGACCTGGTCAGGTGATGTTCTAATTTTGATGGGATTTCCCGATGGACGTGCATCAACACAGGCAAACCCAACCTGGAAATGGAGACACCCGTTGGTTCCCATGTTTGGGTTTCTGTTTTCTTCTCTTTGATGTTGCACATGTCCTCCAAGAGGGCTATTCCTAGGATATGATCTTTGTACCCTTAGTCTGGGGGAGGCTATAGCTGCATTATCTTGGGTTGGGGATCAGAATAGCTGCTATTTGCCTGGTGTGTCCAAGCTCTTTTGGAGGGTGCATGATCCTTTTATGCAGCAAGATTTTGGTAGCCAGAATCAAGGCTAGCAGTATTTCTGCCTAGTCACCGAATAAGACATCACATGGACTTGGATGATTTTTAGGAACTGTCTCTGGTGTTTTGGGGTATCCTTGAATTGAAGTCTTCGCTGTTTTGGGATATTGAAGTCTTGAGATGATACAGGGATCAGATAGACCTGGATTTGAGGTTTGTCTTAGTCTATTTTCTGTTGCTATAACAGGATACCCGAGACTGGATGAGTTGTAAGGAACAAAGTTTTATTTAGCTAACATTCTGGAGGCTGGGAAGTCAAACAACATGGTGTTGGCATCTGGTGAGGGCCTTCTTGCTGTATCATAACATGGTGGAAGGCATCCCATGGTGAGACAGAGCAAGTGTGCTAGAGAGAGCCTGCTTTTATAACAGACACTTCCCATTAATCCACAAAGCCCTCAATCCATGAGTGGATTAACCCATCTATGAGAGCAGAGCTAGCATGACCCAATCATCTCTTTGAGGCCCCACCTCCCAACACCTCTGCAATCAATTTTCAACATGAGTTTTGGAGGGAACAAACCCTAGTCAAACCGTAGCTAGGCCCATCCGCACCTTTTTAGCAGCTGTGGGCTTTGGGTAACTACATAAGGCCCTCCAGTAAAGAGCTATTAAATCAGATGGTATAGGTCTGGTACCTCACTCAGCACTTGGCCTAGACTAAGCATTCCTGTGTTGGTTGACATTATTATTATTGTTGCTATTATTACAATTGTTGCCCCAGGCTGTCTTCCAAGGTCTAACCACTTTTCCTTCTTTTGATGTTTTTCTGCAGAAATATGTTTCCACCCAACCTTGTGGAGGCCTGCTTCAAACAGGTGAGGGGGAAGTACCCAGTTGGATCAGGGTGGCTGGGAGGGCAATGGCGGGGCCTGCTGCTGAGTGGATGACCCAAGCCCGAAGGGTGGGAAGAAGCACCTGAGAGAGCAATGGGTAGGAGGGGCCTACGGAGGGATCCGGGAGAGTGGATGTAGTTCCCATGGGTGCGAAGATCAAGACAAGAGGGCAGCCTGGGCTGGGGTAGAGATTCCAGGACTTCTGACCACACATAGTGAAGAGAGAGAGGCCTTAAAGTCTGGCTGAGAATGGCCCAGGGAGCTTATGAAAATGCAGAACCTACACTAATTCTTTCATGCATTGGTTAGTCACACCTTCATTTGTCTATTCATTCACTCATTTTTCAACATTTTTTTTTTAATTTTTAAAAATTTGTTTTTTCGATTGGCAAAAATTGCATAGTTGTCCTTTGATATCAGCAGGGGATTGGTTCCCTGCAGATTACAAAATCTGTGAGTGCTCAAGTCCCATATATAAATGGCATAGTGTTTGCATAGAACCTGTACAGTCCTCCCATAGACTTTAAATCTACTCTAGACAATATGTAATACCTAAAGCAATGCAAACACAACGTGAATAGGTGTTATACTGTATTATTTAGGGAACAGTGACAAGAAAACTGTCTGTACATGTTAAGTTCACAACCATTCCCTTCCCCCTAAATATTTTTTTTTTTTTTTTGGTACCGGGGATTGAACTCAGGGGCACTCGACCACTGGGTCATATCCCCAGACCTTTTTTTGTATTTTATTTAGAGACAGGGTCTCACTGAGTTGCTAAGTGCCTCGCCATTGCTGAGGCTGGCTTTGAACTCGCGATCCTCCTGCCTCAGCCTCCCAAAGTGCTGGGATTACAGGCGTGCGCCACTGCGCCCGGCTCCCCCTAAATATTTTTGATCCATGGTTAATTGACCCCGTGAATGTGGAATCCACAGATGTGTGTGGGGGTAGCTGCATATTTATGGGGCATGACATGATGCTTTGAAATATGTATACATTGTGGAACAGCTAAATTGAGCTAATTAACACATACATTACCTCACATGGTCATTTTTGTGTTGAAAACACTTAATGTCTACTCTCTCAGTGATTTTCAAGTACACAGTACATTGTTATTAACTAGAGCCACACTGTTGTACAATGGATCTCTTGAACTTGTTCCTCCTGCCTACCTGAAATTTTGTGTCCTTTGATCAACATCTCCCTAACCTGTCCCGTTCAACCAACCCAGACTTGGGTGACCATTCTTCTCTTATTTCTATGATATCACCTCTTTTGGATTTCACATATAACTGAGATCATATAGTGTTTGTCTTTCTATGTGTGGCTTATTTCATTAAGCACAGTGTCTTCTATTGTCATCCAAGTTGTTGCAAATTGCAAGGTTTTCTTCTTATTTTTGAAGGCACAATAGTACCATCATGTATATATTCCACATTTTCTTTGTCCATTTGTTCATTGGTAGAGACAGGTTGATTGCATAGCTGGGCTGTTGTGAATAGTGCTGCAGCAAGCGTGGGAATGCAGGAACAAGTTGTGTGTCCCTTATTTGAAGTGCGTGGGATCAGAAGTGTTCTGGAGTTTTGACTTTATCAGATTTTAGAATATTTGCATATACATAATGAGATATCTTGGGCAAAGAACCCAAGTTGAAGCATGAACTTCATTTATGTTTCATATATATCTTATATGTAGTTCGAAGGTGGTTTTTACTTAACATTTTTAGTGCACCTGTGTTTTGATGGTGACTTGTCACATGAAGTCCAGTGTGTGGAATTTTCCACATGCATCATGTCAGTGATTAAAAAGTTTCAGATTTTGGAACATTTTGGATTTTGGATTTTTGGGTTAGAGATGCTGCACCTGCATCTCCATTTTATTTTCTTTAGTTCTATACCTAGCAGTGGGGTTGATGGATCATATAGTGCTTATATTTTTCATTTTTGGGGGACCCTCCATACAGTTTTCTATCACGACTGTAGTAATTCATGAATTCCTTCTTCTATGCCTTGGTCAAGTTCTTATCTGCAATAAGACTTTCTAGGGTGGGGAACCAGGAAATGGTGTTCTTAGGACTTTCTCCAGGTGATTCTGATACTGAGTCTGCGCCCGATCTCTCTGTATTTCAGTTCAAGACACAGTACAGCACGAGGGTGGTAACCAGGACCGTTGTGAGGACAGAGAATGGGTCTGAGCTGGGTGCCTCCATGCCACCTCCATCGTTAATGGAAAACGAAACCAGCATCCTGGAAAATGTCACTCGGGCCTTGGGCACCCTGCAGGAGGTGCTCAGCTTTGAGGAGACCGTGCCTGTGCCAGGTTCAGCCAATGGTATCAATGCCTTGGGCCTCGTGGTCTTCTCTGTGGCCTTTGGGCTGGTCATTGGTGGCATGAAACACAAGGGCCGGGTCCTGAGGGACTTCTTTGACAGCCTCAATGAGGCTATTATGAGGCTGGTGGGCATCATTATCTGGTGAGTGCCGGGCTGTGCCTGGGGTGTGGGTACACGGGAAGGGCTGGGACCAGTCAGGCTATGTGCAAGTTGCTGAAGTGATTGGGGACATTTGACCAAAGACATCCATCTACTCTATGTATTGGTTAATTCACTCACAAACTCACTAACTCGTCATGTATTTCTGCACTGAGTTATTCACTTGTTGACTTTCTTCTTTGTGCATACACTCATTCACTTTCAGTCACTCATTCTTCTGTGCATTGACCAACGCATTCATTCACTCATTCATCAAAACTCATTCATCTGTATTCATTCTTCCAGGCGCACCAAACATACGGTGGATTTTATTCCTGTATTCGTCTGTTTTTCGTTATTATAACTAAATACTTGAGATTGGATAACTTGAAAAATCAGTTTATTTAGCTTATAGTTCTGGAGGTTCAAGGACATGGTGCCTGTATTAGCTTGACTCTGGTTAGGATCTCCTGGCAGATGGCACACCCAATAGCCAAAAGATTGCAGCACAAGACAGGAAGGCAGAGAAGTATTCAGAGGTTAGGCTGGTTCTTTTTTTTTTTTTTTTTTTTTTTTTTAGGTATTAGGGCTTGAACTCAGGGGCACTCGACCACTGAGCCACATCCTCAGCCCTGTTTTGTATTTAGAGACAGGGTCTCACTGAGTTGCCTAGTTGCCTTTTGCTGAGGCTGGCTTTGAACTCACGATCCTCCTGCCTCAACCTCCCAAGTGCTGGGATTACAGGCGTGTGCCACCGCGCCGGCTCCTAGGGTAGTTCTTATACCAACTCTCACTAGAACTAACTCAGAATCCCATGAGCACTGCCTTGATCCTGTCTAAGGACAATGCCCCCATTGACCTAAGGACCTCCCACTGGGCCCCATCTCTTAAAGGTCCCACCACCCTTGGGGAACATGCTTAAGTCATAGCCAAGCCATGGCAACATCCTAAATAATTTGAAAGTTGTATAGGAGACTTTAGGCCAGTTTGACAGCTTTGGAAAATCTTCTGATTGGAATGGAAGGGAGAGCTTTTCAAGAATAAGCAGAGAATTAACAGGGAGTGTTGGAGGCCCAACAGAATTGGGAACCATGAATTTACAGTGGTGTCATTGGCCTGGTTTGGTAAAATGTGCAGTTGTGACAGGGGACTGAGTATCAGAGGTAAGAAGTCGTGTACAATTGATCCAGGATTGAGGGATTTCGCAGAGGGTGGAGCAGAAGGATGGAGGTGAGGGAGTTGGGAAGAGTTCTGTGGAATAAGCATAGAGAGAGGTCTCAGCATTTGACTAGGAGGGGATTCTGCAGCCATTCACCAGAGCCCACCCTGAGCCAGCTTAGGAAACACAGATGTGGCTGCATCCTCCTTTTTGACCCAAGCTATCACACTGACTTTCCAAATGGTTCCCCCCTCCTCCGTTGCGTTCACCATGAGAGTGATCAAGAAGGACTTCCATTTCTGAAGACAGAGGAGTTAACAATGGCAGCCTGGGGATGTGTGAGTGACAGACCAGAGGCAGAAGCCACAGAATTGAGTGATGGGCTGGTTTGTGTGTGCTGTGGTCTAAACGTGTCCCCCCAAAGTTCGTGTGTTGGTAGCTTAATCCTCAAACTCACGTGTCGATAGTATTTGGAGGAAGAGCCTTTGGGAGGTAATTAGGATTAGATGAAGTTCTAAGAGTGGGGTTTTGTGATGGGGATAGTGGTTTTGTAAGAAGAGGTGTGGAGACCTGAGCTGATAGGCTCCGTGCTCTTGTCATGTGATGCCCTTTGACATGTGCTGCAAGAAGGCCCTTCCAGAGGCTGGAACCTCGATATTAGATTCCCAGCCTCCAAAACTGTGAGGAGTTAATTTTCTTTATAAATTCCCCAGTCTATGGTATTTTATTATAGCAACAGAAATGGGCTAAGGCCGTGGGGAAGGCAGTTGAGCCCCTGATGATCCTGCTTCTTTCTTCTCTTTTGTTTTCCTTCACCCATTGCTCCAGCCACACTGGTCTTCTCTCTGGTCCTCCAGCACTTTTATCACACTCATCTCAGGGACTTTGCCCTGGGCTGCAGTGCTTCCCTCCAGATGCAGTGGTTCCATCTCATCATTCAGGCCTCCCCTAGGTGTCGCTGCTCCTGAGAAGTCCTGCTTGACTACCCACTTGGTGCACTTACCACAACCTGGCATTTGTTATTGCAGTGGCCCCCTCTGATCCATTGTTTCACTTTCTGTGATTTCAGTTACCCGTGGTAAACCAGGGTTTAACTATATCAAGTGGGAAATTCCAGAAATAAACAGTTCATGAGTTTTAAATAACTGTCATTATAGCATGTTGCTATATAATTATTCATTTTATTATTAATTATTGTGTCTCATCTCTCCCTGTGCCTAATTTAATTTTTAAAGTTTAATTTATTACTTTATCATTGGCATGTATTTATTGGGGGGAAAAACATGGAATATATAGGCTTCAGTACCGTCCTCAGTTTCAGGCTTCCAAGGACTGTCTTAGAACGTATCCCCCATGGATTTTTTTTTTTTTTTTTTTTTTTTTTTTTTGGTACCGGGGATTGAACTCAGGGGCACTCAACCACTGGGCCACATCCCCATCCCTTTTTTGTATTTTATTAGAGATAGGGTCTCACTGAGTTGCCAAGTGCCTTGCCATTGCTGAGGCTGGCTTTGAACTCGCGATCCTCCTGCCTCAGCCTCCCAAGTGCTGGGATTACAGGCGTGTGCCACCACGCCCGGCTGCCCCCATGGATTTTGCATTTCTATGTGGACCTCCTGTTTTCTCCATTAGAATGTGTCTTAGTCCAACTGGACTGCTATAACAAAAATAACACAGGCTGGGTGACTGAAACAACAAACATTTATTTCTCACAGTCCTGGAGGGTGGGAAGTTTCATCCAGATAGTGGCACCCACAGATTCAGTGTCTAGTGAGGGCTGTTCTGGTTTAGAGACGGTGTCTTCTCCCCAAGTCTTCACATGGTGGAAAGAGCAAAGGACCTCTTTAGGGTCTCTTTTATATAAACCCTCATGACCTCTTAAGTCCCTGCTTCCTAATACCACACCTTAGGGATTCCGATCTCCACACACGGGTTTTGTGGGGTGGGCACCAACATTCAGTCGCTGGCAGCAGGTAAGTGCCGTGAGGACAGGGAGCGTGCACCTGGAAAAGAGACGCTCATTAGGTGGTTGCTGAATGAATGAAGACTACAGAGGTGATTTTGAGGTGTCCGTGGGAGAAGCAGTGGCATAGCCGGGGCTGGGGAGGCTGGAGACCGCGCACTGATAGGAGAGAGATAAGGAGTACAGATATGGGGTGAGGAGTTAGGGGGCAGCAAACTGGGCGTTTAGAAGGTCAGAGCCAGGAAGTGCCTCAGCCCTGTTTAGGGAAGGGGTGCTGGAGCTGGGTGGGGAGGCCTGGAGCCGGGAGTGGGATGAAGACCTCATGAGGTTGCATGCCCTGGCACTGTAGGGCCTTTTCTGTGTTGGGGTGAGTGTGAGTGAGCGGCAGGAGGAGGTGGGATGTGTTTGTGGAGCCGAGGGCTGTTTGTTAATGCCTGGGAAAGGCGGGGGTGGGGCAGGGTGTTGCACGGCAGGCTCTGCCTGGCTCCGGGGCTCTAAATGGGCAAAGCCAGCTTTGGACCCATACGGGAGGTTGGGAGGAATCCCTGACAGGTGTGTGTGTGGCTTGCCCAGGTACGCACCTGTGGGCATCCTGTTCCTGATTGCTGGGAAGATTCTGGAAATGGAAGACATGGCCGTCCTTGGGGGTCAGCTGGGCATGTACACACTGACTGTCATCGTGGGCCTCTTCCTCCATGCCGGCGGTGTCCTGCCCCTCATCTACTTCCTGGTCACCCACCGGAACCCCTTCCCCTTTATCGGGGGCGTGCTGCAGGCGCTCATCACTGCCATGGGCACGTCTTCCAGGTACGGCCGTGCTCCCCACTCTCCCTCCTCCTCATCCTTCTCGAGCTCTCCAGGGTCCTGCTCTCCCCCTACCATAAACATCATTTCTGGTTGTACGGTAATGTCACAGGCTCTTGGAGACCCAGGTGGCCGTTTCTTTGTTCATATGGAGGAGAACGTGTTTTATATGGAGGTGCCAATTTTGTGTTTAAAGATGAAGGTTCTGGAATGCCCTGTGTGCTCACTCAGCCATTTTCTATCCCAGAGAGTCTCATCTTCCCTTGAGATAGTGTCTGGAAGCTCTCTTGACTTCCTTCTGTACTTTTTGGTGCTTTTAGGGGGCTCTTTAGTAGCCCCCTTCATTAATGCCCCATCAATTAAAATTCAAAACAATTTGTTAAGATATGCCAAGAGGGCCGGGCGCGGTGGCGCACGCCTGTAATCCCAGCACTTTGGGAGGCTGAGGCAGTAGGATCGCGAGTTCAAAGCCAGCCTCATCAATGGTGAGGCACTTAGCAACTCAGTGAGACCCTGTCTCTAAATAAAATACAAAAAAGGGCTGGGGATGTGGCCCAGTGGTTGAGTGCCCCTGAGTTCAATCCCCGGTACCAAAAAAAAAAAAAAAAAAAAGATATGCCAAGAGCCAAATAGATGGAAAAATGTCATTTTTTTATTGCTCATAATGTTGACTGAAGAATGTGCCTCTTTGATTGGTAGCTAAATGAGGTTGGTGCCACTGCAACCCCTGGTCACCATGGAGCTGGACACCTAAGCCCTGTCCATGAATCCAGGTTTCTCATGGCATGACATAAAGCTGACCAAACAGAGCCCACATCCTGTGGCAAGCTGACCCCCAAAGAGATGCCCACTCCCTCTGCTAAACTCACCAACGAATGAAGTCACTCTGGTTCTTCTGGGTATTGGTGGAGGGTTAGTGTAGCCGGGGTTTGTCCATGGGCACTGTGAGGGCAATTGGGGTTTTCCCATGATTCCCTTGTTGTAGCCTCCAGGTGTGGGATCTGGGACTGGACTGATGGCTTTGCTGCCATTGGCTTTGAGTGAGTCAAGAGGCTTCAACCCTGGGTTGTCTGCAGAGATGAGTCTCCCTGCATGAGGAGGACGCCCTTCTCCATCTGGATTCTTGTGCCCCTGCCCTCTTCCTCTTGCTTGTGTTCTTACCTGGCCCCCTCCATGTTCCCAAGGGGAGCGAGCCCTCCTTGGGTCCATTGCTACACCGCTCTCCCCTGCCACTCCCTCTGTCTGTCTCCCCCAGCTCTGCAACCCTGCCCATCACCTTCCGCTGCCTGGAGGAGGGCCTGGGTATAGACCGCCGCATCACCAGATTTGTGCTGCCTGTGGGGGCCACCGTCAACATGGATGGCACTGCCCTCTACGAGGCCTTGGCTGCCATTTTTATTGCTCAAGTCAACAACTACGAGCTCAACCTGGGCCAGATCACCACAATCAGGTGAGGAGCCTCAGGTGGGACCTGCTTGTGGGTGAGACCTGGGAGGCCATCAGTGTGATGGTGGGGAGGAGGGACCCATAACTGGCCGTCAGGGGAGGCCTCGGATATTAGAAGGGGGAAATGGAGAGAGCCCAGTGCTGGATGAGGTTAAAAGTGAGACTTTGCTACCTGAGGCTGTCAACAGCTGACAAGAGGGTGCTGGACATTTCTCCCCTCACACGCTGTCGTGAGAGATTCCTTTTTTTCCAGAATTTTCCAAAGTGTGGCTGGGATATCCTAATAACCCAAGGTTTTTGTTACAATTAGATTCCTTGGTTCCATCACATCTAGAGAAAAACCACAGATGTAGGAAAGCATGTGATAAAGATAGTTTCAAAGGAGCAATTTAAAAATTCTTTCAATCAAAGTCCCAAGTAGCATAATGATCACATCTCACGGGAAACGCTGACACCATGAGTCTTAGTGCTAAGTTATCAGAAAAGGTGAGGATGGGACACTTTTGAGAGGGTGTTCTTTGGTGGGTCTGGGGACTTGAGCATCACTTCTAGCTTCTTCCCAGGGAGAGGTCTTGGTGATGATGGCTTGCACGAGACCTACTAGGTAATGCTTCATAAGTTAGCAGCAGGTAGTGATGGACTGCTTGGAGATTCCTAGACTGGACCTACTTTAAACTCAACCCAAAGGCTTTTGAGTTGGTCCTGATAGAACCAGCTCAACCCATCCAGAGGGGGCTGCCTGCCTTCCAAGGGCACTCACAGGTCACTGATTATGTCAGGCCCAGTGAGGGAGAAGGGCTCCCTAGTTTAGCATGCTGGTAACAGTGCCCTCCTTGAGACCCATTCATAAGGCTCTGCTCCCCCACCAAAGGAAATCAAATCCAAACATGATAAACTAAGGAGAAATTGTGTGGATTTTTAGAAAATATAATATTACTTCTTTTTAAAAAATATTTTATATCATTTATTGTGGTGCTGGTGCTGGGGTTTGAACCCAGGGCCTTCACATGGAATTTTCCTTCTTGGATATATTTTTGATAGCAGTAACTGATACCTTGGAGCACATATTATGTCCTAGCACTGTGCTCCTCTGTTGATCACAATAAGAAGGTAGGCTATATCCTGCACTCTACAGAGGAGGAAATGGAAACTCCGAGTTCATGTCCAGTGTCGGACAGCTCATGCGTGGAGTCTGCTGGACTCCACAGTCCATTCTCTGTTACCAGTCCCAGCATTTGCTTAACCATTGAACACATTGCTTTTGACAGAGCCATCCTCTGGGCTAAGCGTCTCCTGGAACTCCATGTTGACAACTTTATTTTATTTTATTTTATTTTTTTGTGGGTACCGGGGATTGAACTCAGGGGCACTCGACCACTGGGTCACATCCCCAGACCTTTTTTGTATTTTATTTAGAGACAGGGTCTCACTGAGTTGCTAAGTGCCTCGCCATTGCTGAGGCTGGCTTTGAACTCGCGATCCTCCTGCCTCAGCCTCCCAAAGTGCTGGGATTACAGGCGTGCGCCACCGCGCCCGGCTGACAACTTTATTTTTTTCCACAGTTTTTAAATTGGTGCATTATAGCTGTACATGTTGATGGAATTTGTTGTTACATGCACACAGTGTAACAATATAATTTGACTGATATCACCGCCCAGCACTTCTCCCCCGTGCTGGTGTGGAAAATTTTAGAATCTGCAAAGTGGCTTCAGAGGCCCCAGGCAGAGGGTGGTGCCCACAGGGTACTAGTACCTTTCCTGGTCGCTCATTGGCTTTTAGAATCCAACAACGTTGGGCAATCAGAGTTGATACAGGATTTAAGATCTAGCCCATTCCTAGATCTGCTCTGACTCTTTACTTTTATTTTTAAAAACCAGTAAGTTTTATTTGAGCAAGAAGTAGGATCTAGCCCTGGGCATCTCCAGACCCAGGATGGTCCAGAATGTTCCCACTGCTAAAGTGGTGAATTACATTTAACTACCTTTCTTTATTTCTTTTCCTTTTTGGTAGTAGGGATTGAACCCAGAGGCATTTTACCACTCAGCCACATCCCTAGTCCTTTTAATTTTTTTATTTTGAGAAGGGTCTCACTAAGTTGCTTAGGGCCTCACTAAGTTGCTGAGGTTGGCCTTGAACTTGCCATCCTCCTGTCTCAATTTCCCAGGTCGCTGGGATTACAGGTATGTGCCACCACACCCAGCATACTACTTTTCTTTTAAAAACTTCTGTCCTTTTTCCCCCCGCCTCAGCTTTATTGAGGTCTAACTGACAAATAAAACTCATACATATTGAAGGTGTACAATGTCATTTGTTATATGTATACATTGTAAAATGATGACCTCAATCAGGCTAATTAACATCCATTGCTTCACATGGTTATCCCCCCTTCTTCCATTTTTTTTGGGTAGCGAAAAACCTAAACAGCTACTCTTTTTGCAAATTTCAGGTGTACAATAGCATGTCAGTAATTATCGTCACCATGCATCAGATCCCAGAACTTAATTCATCTTAAAACGGAAACTCTGACCAACCTCTTTGCTTTTTTTATTCCAACCTCCTTGCCCTGGGAAGTCACCATTTTACTTTCTGCTTCTGTGATTTTCTGACTTTCTTTAGGTTCCATGCATGAGTTAGATCATGCAGCATTTTCCTTTCTGTGCTGGCTCAGGAATTTTTAAGATGCCCCGGGCAGCTGACCCCTTCCTCTTTTCTCTCTCTCTCCACCCTCCCTTCCTTCCTCCTGAGTTCCTGTGTTCTCTCTCCACCTGCAGCATCACGGCCACAGCAGCCAGCGTTGGGGCTGCTGGCATCCCCCAGGCGGGCCTGGTCACCATGGTCATTGTGCTCACGTCTGTTGGGCTGCCCACAGAAGACATCACACTGATCATAGCCGTGGACTGGTTCCTGTGAGTGGTTTTGGGTTGGGCCTTGGTGCTGGCTCTCCCCGCCCCACTGTTTTGTGACCCAGCAAGGACAGAGTTCTAGAATTGTAAAGAAAGGGGCCCTTAGAGAGTCCTCGGAGCCATGGCCTGTGGACCCCAAAGTCCATAGAGTTAACAGTGGGGAACGACAGGGAAGAGACAGACCACGGGGGTTTTACCGTCACCCAGAACACCTCCTTTGTGACCTGTTTCATGTAGAAATCATAAGAAGGTGCTGCATGGCATGGTCTGGCTTGCAGCATTTTTTAAAAAAAAAATCATCAGTTTTAACAACTTTGAATAATAATAAAAAAGAAAATATACCTTTAAAAATGATCAGTTTAAAAAAATAGGTGTTTTTTTCCTCTCTGGTGAAAATTTTAAATTTCAAAAACAAAAGAATTTTGTAAGTGAGAAGAAAACATAGGTTACCTACAACATTAAGTAGTAAGGAATTTTGATGGATGAATTTCACCTTTCAGTGATGGATAAAATAATTTTGATGGCTAAATCTTGGTGGGTTTATGAGTTAAAATGTTGTGCCTAGCAAGATGTCACTTTTATGTGAAGACAATAGAAAAGCATTTTTAGGTAGATAAGGACTGGTCTGTCCTCCCTCCCTTCTATCCTTCCTTCCTTCCTTCCTTCCATCCATCCATAAAAACATAATCTGGACTTTCATCCCAGTGGGAGCTTTCAGGGGGGACTTGAGTCCCATTGGAAAGTTTTTAACCGGCCCTGGTCAGTACCTCTACTGACCTGATCCTAGCTGACTTACTCATGGTAGTTGCTCTCCTGATTCTATATGCATTTCAGCTTATGACTCCTAATCGTCTGTATCAATGTTCACATCTTAAAACAGAGAATCTCATTGCTAAGAACAAATCAGAGTGTTTCAGAGCTGGTCCAACGCCAGTTTCTTAGGAGAGGAAACTGAGGACAGAGAAGGGGAGGTTCCCCCTTGAGGTCATGTGGTCATAGATTGGGCTGGAATGTGAACCCTGACTCCCCAGCACAGGGAGCCTCCCCTTATGCACCCTTTCTCTTGTGGAGCTTTTAAGTCCCCATTAATGACAACTTCTCTCTCTTCTCTACCAGTGACCGGCTTCGTACGATGACCAACGTGCTGGGGGACTCCATTGGAGCGGCTGTCATTGAGCACTTGTCTCAGAGGGAGCTAGAATTGCAGGAAGCTGAGCTCACCCTCCCTAGCCTGGGAAAGCCCTACAAGTCACTCATGACACAAGAAAAGGGGGTGTCCAGGGGCCGGGGAGGCAACGAGAGTGCCATGTGAGGGGCCTTCAGCTCTTCTGCCCAGGCAGGAAGGAAGGGGACTGGGGAGGGGAGCCCTGAGGACAGTCTGCTGCTCAACTGACCATGGGCTGAACACACGTGTTCTGCTTGGCTTCTTTGTGAGAGGAACTAAGATAAAGGAGCAGGAATGAAAGCTATTCAGGGTCTATGTTTGTCTCAGAGCATATGCTGAGAACTTGAGAGAGGGTGTGAGCAAGAAAGAGGAGGAAAATTTTCTCCTGGGTTTTGGGGGAGAGGGAGCTTCAGGTTCAACAAGAAGAAAGATCACCTGGTGTTCTTTATTGTCTCAAGGACTGGTGGAACTGAAGAGGGTAAAGAAAAACTACTGTTTCTCATAATAAAAAAAAATATTCCAAAGTCCACCTTCAGATTCAGTGATTCATTGGAAAGACTCTGAGCTTGGAAAAGACGTGTACTCGTGGTTATGGTTTATTACAATGAAAGTAAGAGATTAAACTCAGCAAAGGTAAAGAGTGGTTGGGATAGAGTCCATAGACCACATGTGAGTTCCTAGATCCTGCCACTGCAGTTGTGTGTGCCACGTACCTCTCCCAGCAATGACGCGTCACAACATGCATGGTGTACTGTCAACCAGGGATGCTCACCTGAATCCTGGTGTGCAGAGATTTTGCTAAGGCATGGTCTCATAGGTGTGAAGCACCTGCTGACTTTAACTATTGATTCTTCAGTGTTCCCCAGAGGTCAGTCTGATACAGCATAGTCTAGGATTCCAGGTGAGCAAAAAGAGGCATTTGCCATAGATCACATTGTTAGCATAGACTCCCTGGGATGGTCCAGGGCCCCGGTTTATGGACACACTTATTGGACAAGGTATTCCAAAGATCAGAGGCCATTTTCCAGGAGGCAAAGTCCAGACCTTTCTTTGGGATGAGTGGGCTTTGAGAACCCAAGCTTCTCAGAATTCACTATTTATTGCACATACTCAAAGGTTGTAAATGGAGAAAGCAGCTTCCTATGGGGGAGGGTTGGTGGGTATGGTAGCCCCAGCTTGACTCCTGAGATTGATTGACAGCTAGTATCTCTTTGCTACACAGGGGTGACCTTTGGACACAGTGTTATTTTCCTGCAACCTAAGGGACCAGGTGGGACATTAAAGGCTTGGAGAAAACATGAGTAACATGACTCTAGTGAAACTTCATGGGTCCTTTGTCCAAGAAACACAAACTTATTTCTAAGTTAAGTTCGTTCCACTTGAGCACCTCCCCCTAAGAGAGAAAGAAAATCCAAGTGCAGGTATGTTTTGAAGTAACTCCCACCCAAGGCCCATTGTTTAGGATCCTAAGACAGCCCTGGAGCAGAGCAATTCAGAAAAGGTGGGGAAGGCTCCAGAGCTTCTGTAATTATGGTCACTGCAGATGTGGGACATTTATGGTCAGAGCTTGGAAATGGCCTAGGCAAAAGCAGATGGCTCCTCTGCTTGCACATGTATGACCGCAGGGGGCTTTACCTGGGACCCCAGTCTCCGACCAGAATCTCAGCCTCCAGAACCACTTTATACTACTGCACAAAGATCTGCGGCCCCAGAAGGGTCTTTGTGGGAAGGGGACATGAAAACGCGACGAAAGGATGCATGTTCTTCAACATGTGGACCTTCCTCCAGCCCCATTTTCTTAATTAGGTCTCTGTGTCAGCCATCTTCCCACTACCATAACACATACCCAAGATGACCAATTTATAAAGAGACAAGATTTGCTTCATCTCACGGTTTTGGAAGCTACAGTCCAGACCTATCGCTTTTGGGTCAGTGGGGAGGCGGCACATCATGGCGGGGGCACTTGGTAGAGAGCTGCTCACCTCACGGCCAGGAAGCAAAGAAAAGGAGAAGGAGGTCCAGCAAGCTCTTGAGAGCATGCCCACAAAGACCTCTTGCTAGGCCTCAACTCTCAAGTTTCTTCCCAAGGACATCAAGCTTGGGACCAAGTCTTTAACACATGGTCCTTCTGGGGCTATCCCAGATCCAAACTATGGCAATCTGTGTCTTCAAAAATAAATGGGTCAGTGGGCTGGGGTTGTAGCTCAGTGGTGGAGCATTTGCCTCACATGCAAGGGGCACTGGGTTTGATTCTCAGCACCACATAAAAACAAATTAATTAATTAAAGGCATTGTGTCCATCTTCAACTAAAAAAATGTTTAAAAAAATGGATCACTTTTGGGAGATTGTGGACAGGATTAGATTTCTTTTCCATCCTTTCAAGTGCCCTGCGATGGCCAGAACAGGACAAATCTGCCCCTGAACACGGAAGTAATCTGTCCAGTACAGGGTTTGCTTTCTGGGTTCATGATGAGGAGGGAAGATGGACATGAAGCAGAGGAGATCAAGGTCTCGCTGGAAGCCACAAGCAAAAGATGGACACACACAAGGCCGGAACAGAGCCTGTGTCCACTCTGTTCCTCTGCCCATGATGATGAGCACATCCTGCAGAACCCAGGGCCGTTTTTCATGGTGGTAAATGTATGCACCTGGCCCAGGAGGCAGAGCAGCCGAAGGAGGACCTATGGAACAGAGAGCAGTTGCAAGGCAGGCGCTGCTTCACACCACTGGGCAGATCAGCCACGACACAGCAGCTGCTCTTCCTTTGACCCTCTCAATGGTCCGAGAATCTTCTCTATGGCCTGTGTCAGTTTCCTCTGCTGTAACAAATGATCACAATCTGGCGGGCCTAAAACAACAGAAACTTGTTTTCTGAAGAAATACTTTTGGAGGCCAGAATGAAGTTCAGAATTACAGTATTAATCATGCTCCTTCCAAAGCCTCTAGGGGAAGATCCTTCCTGGCTTCCTCTAGGGGCTGGTGGCTCCAGTCATTCTTTGGTTTGTGGCTACATCATTTTAACCTCTGCTTCTGTCTCTATACAACCTTCTCTTTTCTTTGTCCTTTTCTTTCGCATTTTATAAGGATACTAATTGCAGGATTTAGGGCCCACCCAGGTAATTAATAATGATCTCGCATCAAAATTCTTCATTTAATGAAATCTTCTAGAACCCCTTTTCCAAATAATTCCACATTCACAGGATCCAGGAAGACATATCTTTGGCAGGGTCACCAATAAACCTACGAACTGGCCCAAGAAATGTATCTTAGCCTAGAAAAGAGCAGGGAGACAGAGAATGGAAGACAGATATATTTATTTATTTATCTATCCAGTAGCCAATATGGCTATTGGGCCTCCTACTGGGGAACCCTGGAGCCAGTGCAATGCATCCTTCAGAGTTATCTTAATCATTGAGCAAGGAAGTTATACACCAACTTGATTAAGGAGTGACTTATGAGGCATTAATTATCTGTGTCCCTGGGCAGAGTATACTCCAGTCAACAGAGGAATCTCTCAGACAAAGAGATACATATATATCAATTTGAACAAGCAAGCATGTGCTAAGATGGTAAGGCCTGCTGGGATAGATTCAACATTGTGCTTCCCTGTGGACTCCACCTTTTTGGGATACAGTTGCAAGGGCTGCAATGATAGAAGCCATCTTGTGACCACGAGGGTGAGAATCACATATTAAGCATGATAGAGCAGAAAAGTTGAAGGATCTTGAATTCTGGAAGAACAAACTTGAACTGCTTCCTGTTTCAAGCCATTAAGCTCCTCTCTTCTTGTTATTCATAAAGCGCACAGTAGGTTATTGTGAAGTATGGCTGCCCCACTGTGCTGCAGAACACTGGAACTTATTTCTTCTTTTTAACAGGCACAAGCAAAAAAATGTTCCTTAAATGAAGCTACTTTAGCTTAGGCAGTGAGCAAACTTATTATTAAATCACATCCCAAGGCAAAACAGTTAGCAACTTAGGTATATTCTTCAAAAAGAATAATTGGGCAAGATAATTTTTAAAAAGAGGAGCAAAAAGGGAACATTTGTTCTTCTTTTTAAAACTTTGAGATATGGTCTCACTAAGTTGCTTAGGGCCTTGCTAAGTTGCTGAGGCTGGCCTTGAGCTTGTGATCCTCCTGCCTCAGCCTCCCAAGTCACTAGTATTATAGGTGTGCACCACTGCACCCAGCTTTGTCCTTCTCTTTAATAACATGTTTAAAACCTGTACTCCTCAAGGCATTGCAAACTTGGCTTATTTAAATAGATATGTAAATGCAGCACAATAATGAAAAGAAACCCAGCAAAGTTAGAAGTGGATATAAAAGAGACATTTATATGATGCAGAAAGAAAGGATTTTGAAATAAACAGTGCCTGAAACCTGTTAACTGGAAGCAAAATCAAGGAAAATTCCTGTCTAATGTCAATCACTATAGTACAGTGAAGTTGGCCAGAAGATCTCAAGCTGGTCACAGGAGAAAGCACAGATGAACACTTGGAGCATAAACCCAGAAGGAAGATAAAGAAAGGAACAGAACTGAGAACATAATGGATGGATTCAAGCATGTTAACCATTTGTAGGGAAAGAAATTAAAAGAAAGGAAATCCAGGGAACATATAAGACATTATAAAACAAAGCAAGGCAGATAAATTTGTTTAAAATAATTAAAACAAAAATATTTAATATGATCTGTGACCCCAAAAAATAGAGAAGGAGTAAAGGCCAGGAAATCATGACACAATGTGTGAGTCTGTCAAGCGATCACACTGTCACCGAGGGTGTGCAACATTGTCAGTTAAACCTCAATAACGGGGGCTGGGGTTGTGGCTCAGCGGTAGAGCGCTCGCCTAGCGCGTGCGCGGCCCGGGTTCGATCCTCAGCACCATGTAAACATAAATGCATTGCATTGTGTACAACTAAAGTAAATAAATAAATGTTAAAAAAAAAAACACCTCAATAATGCGGGAATGGAGAAGGAACACAGCTGCACGGAAGTGCTCACCATCGGAGGAAGTGGATTAGAAGGCAGTCGTGTGCTGCAAGGTGGCCTTTTGGCCCCTCGCTGGCCACCCGTGGGATGAGGGTCTGGTGGGTCTTCACCTCATCACGTGGAGCCGTCCCGGCTGTGTCAGTGCCCGCCTCACTCCCCGAGGATGCGTTCCTAGAACACATCGTGGTGTGCGCGGCTCTGGGAAGGGAGACCCAGTGAATCTTATTCTCTGGCTTGGCTTATTTCCAAGACCCCCGACCCCGGACACAGGGCATTTGTTGGTTGGGGAATGGAATCTCAGAAGTGGGGATTTAGGTCAGAGGAATAAAGGCCATTTCTTCTGAGGTTTTATTATTATTACTATTATTATTATTATTAAAGTTACTCCCCAGGTTCCATGCCGTCGTGTCTAAGAAAATGAGCTGTTTATACATCCCTGTGTTTGAACTTCATCATCATCTGAGACCTTGAGTTAGAGACCCAGTCACCATAACCTCCTACTTCTTTATCTACAAACAGGAGAAAGGACACTGATTGCAGTTGCTGTTGGGACATGGTTCACCTGTTCTGTCTATGGATTCACCTGCGGAAAGTGTGCTTCCCTGTTGCGAAGAGGGAAGGGGGTGGAGCCTTTAAGGGTCAATGTGGTTTCTGCTGCCCTTGGAAGGAGTTCACGTGACCCTGGTTGTTATAAAATAGCACGACTGGCTTCTCCTCTCTCTGGCTTCCTGTCTCACCATGTGAACTTTCCTTCATGCAAGGGCTCCTGGCATTCCATACCCACCCATGCAACAACACAGAGGTTCCCTTTCCAGAGCCAGAGTCATTCTATTGGGACTTTTAGTCTGAAAACATGTGAAATAATTAACTTCCTTTCTTTTTAAAATACCTGGACTCGTGTATTTTGTTATAGCAGTTGAAAGTGACTAATACATCACATCAAAGTGCTATCGGAGGCAGAGCTGGTGGGGTATTGGGACTCTAGATGCTCAGTACTGTTAGCCGCCGGAAAGGGATTGCAGCCTGGAACGGCAGCGCCGCGGGAAGGAGTCCGGAGACAGGATGGAGACGAAAAAATTCTTTAATCTTTCTGTCTCTGTCTCTTGTAATTTCTAACACTACATACACACTCTCACAAGAAACCAACCACGTACTCTTACAAGAAACTACAATGTATCTATACAATAGCGATAACCCTGTCCTTTCACTCTCACAAGAAACCAAGCCACTTACTCTTACAAGAAACTACAATGTATCTATACAATAGCGATAACCCTGTCCTTTCTCTCTCTGGTCTCATCCCATGCGCCCGAGCAGGAATGGTGCTTGCTCGATCTGCCGAGTCACTCCTCAAATCTCTCGAGATCTTGGGCCAAGTCCCGTGAGACTACGGAAGGCGACAATGCCCAAAAATGTCAATCTGCTGAGTCATTGCTCAAATCTCTCGAGATCCTGGGCCAAGTCCCGTGAGACTACGGAAGGCGACAATGCCCAAAAATGTCTATGGCCCATAGTCAACCGCAATCTTAGCTATCTCCCCAAACAGGGCTCCTGCATTTCCCCCTTTTGTTTTAAAAGAGGGGATGCTCTAGGACGTCTATGTGCAACCAACATTCTTACCCGTCATTGGATAATCAAGGCTGTGCCCTTGACTCCTGTCTTAGGTTGATATGTCGGCCACATGAGACTGTCCCGTGCGACTGTGCCTGTCTTAGGTTGTCCCCCTCTGGGGATCTTACCCGTCATTGGCTAACCAGCCATCCAATGGAGCCCTTTAGGATCGACTGTGTAAGATGACTAACAGCCGTCCAATTGGGAGGAGATGCTGCGGCTTTAAGGCGACAAGCCTTTTGGTGACAAGTCAAATTGCATAGCATATCAAATTCTTTAAACAAATCAGCTGCCCTAAGTTCTATCAAGTAACACAGTGAGTTCTCTAAACAAATACCCGCAAGGTACTGTCCCATGAAGTCCCAAACAATGAAAGATCAAAATGTCCACTTGTTATAACACGTAGATCTAGGAGGCCCCATGCATGCAGAGCAGAGGCCACACTGCTGGTGAGGTTGTTTGACATTTGAGCAGCAGGGATGCTTGCAGCGACCGCGATCCCTGCAGCTGTAGAAGCAGCCGTCTTTTTTATGTCTAGACGATGCCACCGGCAAATCTTCAGGGCCCGCTATCTAGAGACTGAAGCATCAATTGTTAAAGGAAAGGCAGTGCTATTCCAGCACTGAGTCAAGAGGCGAGTTGTCAAACTAAATAATAGAATTATTAGATTGGAAAAATAAGTTGATTTCTGCTCACACACATTGCAGCCTGAGCTCCCACAAACATAAGCTGGCAAAATATCATATTTAGAACAAAACAAAGAAAGACTGAGGGTAATTACTGCATTAAAGATAGATTAAAGAAAAACTAAAAGCACTTTGGAGAAATAATTTGTTAGCTGGAACTCTCGAGTTTCTGCATACACAGCAGTCCTTTACCTGTTAAAATAATTGAAATTAATCATTTATTAAACAAATGAAGTTAATAACAAATAAGCAACCTCATGTCAAAACACCAAAATATCAGGTTATACAGCCCTAGTCATATTTTTTGCTAAAGAGAAGTCCCTGGGACACCTATAAAACAAAATTGAAGGTACCTTCACTTATTAAATTATTTACCCATTTTGAATACTCTTAAACTTAAATGAATTAGAGTTATTTGGATCCATATATATATATATTCACAAGCGCTTTGTTATTTTTGATGTCACACTGGACAGACGCACATACAAACATATATTTGTGACGTCACATTAACATGAAATTTAGACAAATACACAAATAAACACATATATAAAAAGTAAAAAATATATATATATATAATTGTGTGCACACTAAAGAGAGATCTCTTCGTCCCAGCTGGGAGGAATGACACTTAAGTTGTGACATATTTTGAAGGACTCTTTTAAGGGAATCATTCCATATCTTCATCATGGTCCTCTTGATTTTGTACCTTTTTTATTAATCTTGATTCCTCAACAACTTCATCTTGATCCTTTTGATGTGGTACCTGCTTTATTAATCTAGATGGTATCCATATTGGAGAGGATTCATGCTTTGGAAAGACACAAACAGATCCTCTCCCCCAAATTAATACTGGATCCGGACCCTTCCATGTACCTGAAAGAACATCCTTCCAGTAAACCAAAGGTTTATGTTGTTGATGTGGGTTCCAATGTCTGTCTCCAGCAGAATAACCATCAGAGTCTAAAGTTAAAAAATTTAAAGTAAACAGGGCAACTGCCAATCTGTCCTTAGGATTTTTCCAGTTTCCTTCTTTCTGTTTTAACAACATAACTTTTAGTGTGCGGTTTGCTCTTTCAATAATGCCTTGACCCTGAGGATTGTATGGGATGCCTGTTTTATGGGATATGTTGAATTTTGCGCAAAACTGTTTGAAAGATGAAGACATATAAGCGGGACCATTATCTGTTTTAAGCATTTTGGGGATGCCCAATGCAGCAAAAGCTTGTAAACAATGAGATGTGACATCTTTAACTTTTTCTCCGGAATGTAAGGAAGCAAAAATCATGCCTGAGCATGTATCTATGGTTACATGAATAAATTGCAATTTTCCAAAGCTTGGCTCATGAGTAACATCCATCTGCCACAAATGATTGGGCATTAATCCTCTAGGGTTAACACCAAAATGAGGATTGGGCAAATGTGTTATACAAGATTTACAATCTTTTACAATTGTTCTGGCTTGCTCCTTTGTGATTTTAAACCTACGTTGCAAGGTGGTGCTGTTGACGTGAAACTGGGAATGAAATAAAGTAGCTTGTTGTAGTGCTGAAAGTATAAATATTGTTTTTGTAAGTTCATCTGCCTTTTGATTACCTTCATGGAGGGGGCCAGGCAAATTAGTATGTGCTCTAATATGGCCTACGAATAGAGGTTCTTTTCTTGCCCACAAAAGTTTTTGTATCTGATAAAACAATTTAAAGGCTGGAGTATGAGGTGCTATTGGTCCTGCTAACTCTAATTTTGGGACGGCTTGTACAATATAGTGGCTATCTGAAAAGATGTTTATGGGCTGGTCTCTAAAATTTTCCAGAGCTCTTACCACAGCTTCCAATTCCACTAGTTGAGCTGATTTGTGTGCAGTTATGTAAGTCATATTTTCTTTTGTAGTGACTACTGCAGCAGTACCATTTGAGGACCCATCTGTAAATACATTAAATGCCTTAGGAATAGGTTGATTTTTTATTACCTGTGGAAATATAATAGGATGATTAATACAAAAAGATAATATAGGAGACTTAGGAAGGTGATTATCAAAATTTGCAGAGGTAGAGCATCTAGCTATAGCCCAGTCATTATCATTGAAGCATAAATATTCAATCTGTGACGATGAATAGGGAGTAATAATAGTAGCAGGGTGAATGCCAAATATTTTAGTAGAAGTTTTAAGTCCTTGAAGAATAAGTTTAGCCACCATGGAGGTATATGACTCAATTATGCTTTTAGGAGAGACAGGCAAATGTATCCATAATAAAGGCCCTTGTTGCCAAAATACTCCTGTCGGTGTATATTGTGAAGAAATAATAATCAATATCAGCGGTTGAGTTAAATCAAATCTGTCACAATGAGCTCCTTCTATGGCTTTTTCTACTACCTTTAAAGCTTTCCTAGCATCAGGAGTCAATGTTCGCGGTGAGGATGGATCAGGGGCCCCTCGGAGGATATCAAATAAAGGTTTTAATTGGCCAGTAGTGAGGTTTAGTGTAGGGCGAAGCCAATTAATGTCTCCCAGTAGTTTTTGGAAATCATTGAGGGTGGTCAAATGTTCTTTATTTATTAAAATTTTTTGGGGTCTAACAAAAGTATCCATGATTTTAAATCCTAAATATAATATGGGAGATCTGGTTTGAACTTTTTCTTCTGCTATATATAATCCGTATTTTTAAAAATTTTCTACCATGTCACTGAATATATTAAATAAGATTTTTTGATTAGGGTGGGCCAGTAAAATATCATCCATGTAATGTAGACACATGAGGTTTGGATATTTATTTTTAATGGGTTGGATAGCCTTGTCCACATATATTTGGCATATGGTGGGGCTATTAGCCATTCCCTGCGGCAAAACCTTCCATTGATATCTCTGATCAGGGCCATTATTGTTAATAGAAGGAACTGAAAAAGCAAACCTGGGGGCATCCAGAGGATGTAGGGGAATAGAAAAGAAGCAATCCTTTATATCAAGACTAATAACATGGAAATTTTTTGGAATAGCTATAGGATTCGGAAGTCCAGGTTGAGTAGGGCCCATGACTTGCATGGTTTTATTAATTTGTCTAAGATCATGTAATAATCGCCATTTTCCTGATTTTTTCTTGATCACAAATATGGGGGAATTCCAGGGAGAGGTGGAATGTTCTATATGTCCTGCTTTTAATTGTTCCTTAACTAGTAGGTGGGCCGCTTGTAATTTCTCTTTAGATAGGGGCCACTGAGGGACCCACACTGGCTTATCAGAAAGCCATGGTATTTTCAAAATTATTTTCTCAGTGGCCCCAAAGAAAAATGTCTTTTTCCTATATGATAATGATTTCTTTTAGGGTTAAGCTTGCCCTGTACTTTTTGATGATTTCTTTTAGGGTTAAGATTACCCTGTATGTTTTTACATTTAACACCTGCAGGTTTGGTTGCAAGGTGTACTCCCATTTGTTGTAAAATATCTCTTCCCCATAAAGTAACCGGTAGATTAGGTAAAACATAAGGCTGAAATGTGCCTTTATGTCCTTCATCATCCTCCCATTTTAAAATTACCGCACTTTTTTCTGGGAGGTTATTATATCCCAAGCCTCTTAAACTGGTTGAAGCTTTTTGTAGAGGCCAGTGTTTGGGCCATTGACGTAAATTAATGATGGAAGAATCAGCTCCAGTATCTATAAGACCCTCCATTTCTATTCCTTGGATTCTTATTTTACACATAGGCCTCCTTGTACAGTCCCGAACCCAGCAAACCATGGGTTTCGAATCAGTGGAACAAAATCCTCTATTGTTCCTATTTAGAGGCATATTCATTTTAAATGAATTATGTAAATTTGGAAGGAGGAGCAGCTGAGCAATTCTATCTCCCTGATTAATAGAACTTATACTTTGGGGTGAGCTAAGCATTATTTTTATTTCCCCTTTATAGTCTGAGTTTATTACGCCTGGGGTCACTTGCAAACCTAATAAGCTTTCAGGACTTTGCCCGATAATAAGTCCTACAGTCCCTGAGGGAAGAGGTCCCCTGACTCCTGTGGGAATCAGTTGAACCCCCATTTCAGGTGTTAACACTATTCGGGCGGTGGAACAGAGGTCTAATCCTGCATTTCCTCCTGTTCCTCTGGCGAGGGAGTGGATGGGTAATAGGGATTGTGTCGGGGAAGCATCTGAGTGGATGCTTGAGGATACTCCTCCTCCAATGCCTCGTACATTTGTGGGCCCCGGGGCATTGGGCCCCGTGCCCTGTTTTTTGAATTCCTGAACAAAGGATTTCCATGGATGTCAAATTTTGAATAGCATTTATTGGCCCAATGATTTCCTTTCTTACACCTGGGGCAGCAACCTGGAGTACGGTATGAATTTGGTCTTATTTCTCTTTGGGGATTTTGCCTAGAATAGCCTGATTGATTATGATAATTTTGCCTAGAATATCCTGATTGATTATAATGTCTATGTTGAGCCCTTGTAAAATTTTGAGGGGCAGCATCTCTCACAGCTGCTGCAATCACATTCCCTGTGACAAAGGCATCATTTACATCTTTACATAGTTGTATATATATGGAAAGATCCTTTTTATTTTTCCATGGCCTGATGACTTCCTGGCAATATTTATTAGCATTTTCGTACGCTAATTGAATAACTAATGGCATAACTTGATCAATGTCTCCAAAAACTCTACCTGCAGTTCTCAAAAGTCTATCAGCAAATTCAGCATATGGTTCATTAGGTCCTTGAATTACTTTGGACAAGCTACCTTGTAGATCCCCAGGTCCTTGTACAGTTTTCCATGCCTTTAAGGCAGCTGCATTTATCTGAGCATATACTCCTGGGGTATAATGTTTTTGATCCTGTATGTCTGCGAATTGCCCTTCTCCTGTGAGCATTTCTATATTATGGTCTCCAAACCCCGCATCTGCATTTCTTTTAGCTGTTTCTATACAAAGTTCCTGAAATTGCGATCGCCAAACCAAGTATTGTCCCCCACTTAATGTTGCTTTACATAGACGTTTCCAGTCTGCGGGGGTTAAGCTAAAGGTGTTAAGGGACTCCAATATACTCAACGTGAAAGGAGCTTGGGGTCCATAAGTCATTACTGCCTCTTTGAGATTTTTTATTGTTTTGAAATCTATTGGCTGGTGGCCCCTCTGTCCATTTTCATATTCAAATACTGGCAGTTCCCAATGTATCTGTGAGTTACCCTCGAGAGCGCATAAGCGCTCAGAAAGACTTTTTATTTCTATTTCTAGGGTATGCAAACGTCTAGTGATACCCTTCATATTTTCTGTAATCGATTTCACCCATGGGGGAGTGGAGGACACAAGTTCCTCCACTTGATGATCCCTTATCTTGGTCTTCCTTAATTTCCTTTTATTCATTTTCTCAAAATCACCTTTAGTTAATTCCTCCTCACTACTACTACTCTCATTGGTCCTAACTGACTCAGTAACATCCTGAGTCCCAGGTTCAATTGAGACCATGTATCCTTGAAATATCTCTAGTACCACTTCGGGGTGGATTGAGAACAACTGGAAAAGTGGACTGCCAAAAGAAATATGGTGTCTGAAGCAGAAGCTCAAGTGCATCATCTGTGAACATGAGTGCTTCCAGGAGGAACTGAGGAAGGTGCGGAGGAAATCACTGATGGTGTCTGGGTCCAAGAGTTTCCTCTTCCACTGACTTCTGCAGATGGAGACCCTTTGACTCAGATGACACCGACTCTTCAGAGAGCAGCGAGACAGAGGGACACTGAGTTGTCTGACACACATCCCCCAAGGGAAGAGCAGCCCTCCTCAGGGTGCCCTTCCCCCAGTCTCTCCCTGCCTCCCTCAACAGGTTTCCCTTCAGGCCTCTGGGCCCTCCCCCGTACTTGAGCTGTCTTCTTCCCCTTTTCCCCCATTCCTTTCTGATACCTGGCCCTGCAGCCACCAGAGCCCAGTCCACTGAGGCCCATGCTGGAGAAACACCCAAAAAACTCCAGGAGGCAGTGTGAGCCCCTGACTGCCCTGTGGATGGGAGCTGACCTTCCCCTGCCTGGGTCTAGGATCCAGGGTTGGAGCAGCCCTGTCCCCTTGCTCCCTCCCAAGGTGCTCCCCCACATGATCTGGACACCCTCCAGCTATGCAGGCAGTGGAGTTGATGCTGTGGACGGGGATGATGACCTGGTGACCAGCATCCTGGAGTGACCTCCCATGCCATCTGCCAAGCCCCCTGCCAGCCCCCACCTCTGGTGCCAGCACACATGAGCCCCAGCCTCCTCAGAGAAGTTTACTAATGCCCATTGGCCATGCTTCAGGCCACCGACACAATCAGAAAAGGTAAACAGCACCAATGTCCCCCAGGAAGGTGGCAGGGGTCCTGCCCTCCTGACCCAGCCCCATCTTGGGGACAGCTATTTAAATAAATGGCCAGAAGCATCAGCTGCCTCTTGGGAAAATAGAGACCTGGTGGTGGCCACCCCTTTAGAGGGGTAGCTGTACAGGACTAGGACTTTTTTTTTTTTTTCCAAATACTTATTTATTTGCTTTAGTTGTGCACAATGTGTTTATTTACATGGTGCTGAGGATTGAACCCGGGCTGCGCACGTGCTAGGCGAGCACTCTACCACTGAGCCACAACCCCAGCCCCCCCCTTTTTAAAAAAAATGAATATTCTGTATTAAAGTATGGTCTTTAAAAAAAGTTATTGGAAACATTAAAAAAAAATTTTAGTTGTAAATGGCACAATGCCTTTATTTTGTTTGTTTATTTTTATGTGGGTCTGAGGATCGAACCCAGTGCCTCACACATATGAGGCAAGTGCTCTATCACTGAGCCACAACCTCAGCCCAGTTATTGGAAAATTTAATGTGATGATTTATGAAACACTGAAACAGTGCTGGCACACACAGAGTGTTGTTATCATGATGATCAGTGTAAGTAACTTTGCATTTTTTTCCAGTTCAAAACCTTGTATTCAATTAATAACTGTGTATTTTCTGGTCCAGATTTGATTTTATATATAACAATTCAGTTGTCTGATTTTCACTTCATTGAACAAATATTTACTGAGCATAAATTCCTTACCAAGAACAGTACCAGGCATTGTGGTTGAAAAGGTGCGTAAGATACAGCTCTGGAATTCCACGAATCCATATTTTGGATGAGTTGATAAATTCAATAAGGTTGATTTGACTGAAAGGAAGGAGATTCAGATTAAAGGGGAAAATCTTTGATTTAAGTTTAATTGCATCACCTCAGAAATGTAAAGGAGTTTCCAGAAAACGTTTCTACAATACCATGGGTATACATCCCATCACTGCTGAGCATATATATCTGACATGGAAGATTTGATTCATTGAAAAGCCACTTTTCTTTTATAAATCCAACAAACAAGGGTTTTTCTAAATAAAGAAATCTTAGCGTTTATAAATATAAAAGTAAATCTCATGGGTATTTTCCATCGTGATTTTCATTACATCCAATTAATCCACCACGTGGAAATGGCTCTTCAAACCTGCCCATTCTGGACATTTACATTCTTTCTCAGTTTTCTTTATGACAAATACAGTTTGGATTAATTTTAATTTTATATTTCTACAGTTTGGATTAATTTTAATTTTATATTTTCTTCTCTTAAGATGTAAAAGGCCGGGCTGGGATTGTGGCTCAGCGGTAGAGCACTCGCCTAGTGTGTGTGTGCGGCCCAGGTTCGATCATCAACACCATGGAAGAATAAAGGCATTGTGTACAACTAAAACAAAATAAATAAATATTTAAAAAAATGTAAAAGGTCTCTGTCAGTTTTTAAAAGCTCAGGTATATCCTTTGTCACATTCTTATAAATAAATGATTAAAAATGACCACTTATGAGGCTGTGAGATCTTTGGTCCCATGTTAAAAAATTTGTCTCTGTTCATAATGGAAAGTTGAGTTCAGCAAGTCTTTTACTATTATTCCTACTGTAATTTTATTTCTCTTACCTGTTTATACTCACAGATGAATTTTAGAATGACTAAGTTCTGTTGTAAGAACAATGTGGCTGGAATTTTATTATAAATCCCCTCAAATTTATAAATCAATTTGGTAACAACTGACATCTTAAAATGATCAGATTGTCATTCTAAGAACAGGAATTGACCTCTATATGTTTTCTTTCTTTCATGGGCAAACTTTTCTTTTAATGAAAAGTAGATTATGTCCTTTTCTTGTAAATAATATTGACTGTATTTTAGGTTTAATGCTGTTAAGAATGATTGTCCCCACATTATATCTGTTCCATTGCTATTATATGCAGAAATCTTTTATTTTTCCTCATTGATGAGGTGTCATGCAATTTTTCTGGGTTTCCTCATAAATTTTATGATGTTTTCTACTACTTTAACTAAAAATATTAATTTGTAACACGTTATCTCTCATTTTGGTTTCATTGTTTTCAGAAAGGTTTTGTGTAAGACATGGAATTCTTTTACTTTCTCCTTTCTTTTAAGGGCATAACCCTAGAGTTTTGTCAACTAATATGATGCTCACTCTCATATTCAAGTGTTCATATTCAATATGTAATTTTCGTGCCATTAGCATGCATTTTTATTCCTGGATTATTTAGAGAGGCTATTTAAAGATTTTAATAAATGTGTCATGCACTTTGGGAGGCTGAGGCAGGAGGATCTTGAGTTCAAAGCCAGCCTCAGCAATGGCGAGGCACTTAGCAACTTAGTGAGACCCTGTCTCTAAATAAAATACAAAAAAGGGATGGGGATGTGTCCCAGTGGTCAAGTGCCCCTGAGTTCAATCCCTGGTACCAAAAAATAAATAAATAAATAAATAAATAAATAAATAAATGTGTCATGATTAATTAACTATTTTGAAAACACAATGTTATATCCAATCTGTATATTCTCAAATAAATTCCAAATGTTTGATGTGGAACAAGAAACTCTAGCAGCTAACTAAAGAAATCATAAGTAAATAAATACTATAAATTTATACAGGGACATAAATTACCATTGAAAGTAGAAGCCCTTTATGGATTAAAGTTTTTTTTTTTTTTTACAAGTAATAAAAGAAAACACCAGTGATTGGAACTCTGCATTGAAAACATCTGAAGGAGAAAAAGTGACATGCATATAGTTAGGATGCAAAAATAACCTGGTTGGTTAAAGCTAGTATCGTAGATTCATAATGTCTTAATGATAAATTATAGAAAGACTAGTGCATTTCTGGGAAAAGGGCAAAGAATATTAAAGATTTGTGAAAGGAAATGTGCAAAGGGCATTAAATGCTTGAGATTTTCATTCTTACCATTAATGTATGAAAGGGAAATGTGTAATAAGATCCCATTTTCTCTAAGTCCTTGTTAAAAACAGTAACTGCAAAATTCCATCACAAGAAAGAGAAGTTAAAGTTTTTTTTTTTTTTTTTTTTTTTTTTTTTTTTTTTTTTTTTTTGTGGTACTGGGGATTGAACTCAGGGGCACTCAACCACTGGGCCACATCCCCAGCCCTTTTTTTGGATTTTATTAGAGACAGGGTCTCACTGAGTTGCTAAGTGCCTCACCATTGCTGAGGCTGGCTTTGAACTCGTGATCCTCCTGCCTCAGCCTCCCAAAGTGCTGGGATTACAGGCGTGCGCCACCGCGCCCGGCGAGAAGTTAAAGTTTTGACACGGCTAAGAGTGGACACTTGGTCAGGCATGAGTGCTCTTCAACGTCCAGGTGAAGTCACTTATTCCTGGCAGAGCTGAGTTGTGTGGGCGAGAGGATCACGGGGCATATTGAGTATTTCCAGGGCCTGGGAGGTTGAATTCTCATGAATGCTCATTATATTAATTGTTGCATTGTTACTCTATTCTCTGAGCAATTGAGTTTCCATGAAGGAGGATACTAGACTAGAAAGGTAATTGTGCATGCAGCCAGTTTTGCATCCCTGGGACCATCTTGTTTGCCAGCCATGTCTCTCCTTCCCCTGGGGCTGTTGGCTCATGATGTCATTTTGTCTCTGGACTTGATCTCTACTGATGATTGTCCTTCCCCAAGAGTATTTCCTCAAATGTGAGATGGAGTTTCTTGGTCTCTCCAGGGATGAGCAGGCAGTATCCAAGACTATGTGAGTCCTGCACTTCAAGTGGGAGCTGTGCACAGGGCCATATCCACTTCCACACACATCTCTTATAATGACCTTGCCCTTCCAATGACCTTCCCAATGCTTCTATATCCACTCTTGCAAGTTTGGTGCAGACCAAGTTCCAGGCATCTGGTTAGGGAAGTGGATTGAGAGGTGGGTTGGCTGTACAGGAAGGAGTCTGTAGGCATCCACAGCTCTATGTTTCTAAACAAGCTGGCTGCATGGCCCTCAGTACTCCAGGGCAGAGAGTATGGACCATATCTAACAATCCACAAGGCAATGATCTTTACACCACAAATCCAGCATTTTAAAAACAATTCCAGAAAATTGTAACAGTAGGACAGAGAGCAGTCTTTCTGGGTGACTCTGAGGCAGTATTCAACAGGCGAGCACTTCTCCTCAGAAGGGAAGACCTACCACGGGGCTCCTGATGCCCGTGTGTTCCAGGGTTGCCATACAGATGGCCCATGCTGTGCTCCTGGATCTACTTCCCATCCTCCTGCTCTCAGGATGATGCCATCCCTTGCTCACACTTGGTATAGAGACACCATTCTCTACAATAGCGTCCCATAGGAAACAGCCTGTTGAAATCTGAGGTTGGATTTAAAGAAGGAAAATCATGGGAGAGCTCTGCAGAGTGCAATGTGTCGTGTGACTCCTGTTTTGGGAACAATGTCACCAAATGTTTTCATTGTCCATGTATCAGAATGCTTGCTCTAGAGAGCTTATTTCAGCAAATATTCCTGAGTATTGTGACACAGAGTCCCCCTTCTCCCTTCTCATGTTGTCGATCATAGGGCCAAGTCTGTGGTTCTAACTGAAGAGCTATGAAAACACTTAAGATCCATCACTGTCAGGTGTGCACATAATTTTGGTTAAAGAATTAGGATGTGAATCAGAGTGGGAGGCAGGAACTTCTCAGGTAGACTCTTAGGTGACTGCAGAGCATGTGAATTTTATTGCTAATGATCCTGGTTTTGGAGTAGAGGAATAACTGGACAACCAGCCTTCTATTTTGTGACTATCTCTCAGGCATGACATCATGAAGATGGTGTAGCAGGAGACCCCAGCCTTTACCAGCTCACCTAAGCCTGGCAGAGAGGACTCTCTACAAAGCAGGAAAGCCCAAGGTGGACCCCAAAGCCCATTAAGAAATGTGAGCCAGCCTGGCGCGGTGGCGCACGCCTGTAATCCCAGCACTTTGGAAGGCTGAGTCAGGAGGATCGCGAGTTCAAAGCCAGCCTCAGCAATGGCGAGGCACTTAGCAACTCAGTGAGACCCTGTCTCTAATAAATTACAAAAAAAGGGCTGGGGATGTGGCCCAGTGGTCGAGTGCCGCTGAGTTCAATCCCCGGTACCAAAAAAAAAAAAAAAAAAAAAAAAAAAAAAAAAAAAAAAAAAAAAAAAAAAAAAAAGAAATGTGAGCCACATGGTGGATAAAAAAGGACAATGTTAACTTGCAAATGATCCTGAAACTGCCAGAGATGGCTAGGAACAAGGAGAAAAGCAGAGGCTATTGGTTTCACCCATGTCGTAGGAGCCATGGGGATAGCTAGCAGCCTGCTCCACAGAGGACACTAGCACCTTCTGCCCGTGACATCACCAATGACTACTTCCCCTGGGGAACTCCAGAGAGGGAGATGTGGCTCCAAGGTTCCCATCCCCTCAGGAACTGACTGCTGTGGAGTCATTTTGGAAAAGATGCTGCGTCTTCTCACACCCTGCCGAAGCCCTGACTCCCATGCTGTTTTTGCTGCCTATTCAGTGTCCATTGTCCAGAATCTTCCCTGTGGCTGAATTGGGCATGACTGCATTTCAGATACTGGGCTCTTGGTTGTGGTGAGGTAGTTTGCATTCTCATATCCAGAGCTGAGACCTCAGTGCATGTGACCCTAAGCTGGACAGTGGGTCAGTTGCTGCAGAGGGCTATTCCCTGAGGGATACCAAGGCTTCTGTAAGTCTGTGGAGGCCTGGGCCCTCCAGTCCTGGATCACTGGCTGCCTCACAACATCCACATCTGACATATATTACCAATGCATCAGAGGAGGTGGCTGCACCCTGCACCAGTGACATTACTGTCCTGGATTCCAGAGCTGTGCACCCCCCATCTATGCCTAGGTTTCAGGTCTCAGCTTCCCCTCATTTGACATCTGTGCCAGTGCCACCATGTGTCAGTCTCTGAGCCAGATCAGTACCATGAGGAATGTGCTCAACCCTAACTCCATGGTTGAGAGGATTCTGTTCACTGCTTGCTCCTCCAGGGAGAGACATGGTGGAAGGGTGTGGCAGAAGAAAGCTACTCAGCACATGGTACCTGGGAAGCACAGAGAGAAAGAAAAGATGAAAGGGGACAGGGAGAGGATGAACCCTTCCAGGTCACACCTCCAGTGACCTACTTCTTCCATCTAGGTCCCACCTAGAGAGAGAGAGAGAGAGAGAGAGAGATGCGCTCTGCTCACCAAGAGCAAAATATATGCCCCAAAGCAACCCCCCAATGACTCATCCCTTCCAACTACACCCTACCTGCCAACAGGGATTAATGCACTGATTGGGTTCAAACTCTCACAATGGAATCATTTTACCTCTAAACTTTCTTGCATTGTCTCACATGTGAGCCTTTGGGGGACGCCTCATAGATAAACCATGACATCCGGTGATGATGTCAGAGCTCCCTGATTTAGTTCCTGGATAAAAGTCCCACCTCTGAAACTTGCCACATGGGGGGGTCCTGCTTCCAACACATGTGCTTTGGGGATACTCAAGATGTAAACCCTAACAACACCTCAGACCCTCCTGAAGGAACACAACCATGTAGACACCTTGAATTGATCCCAGTGATCCCCATTTTGGATTGCCAGTCTCCCGATCTGTAAAATAATTCTTTGGTGCTCTTTTAATCTCCAAAGCTTGGGTCGTAATTGGTTCCAGCAGCAAGAGGAGGTGACCGTACCTGGCAATCCCCATGTTCTTGTTTTAATTTGGTAAACCATGACCCCAAACCAACTCATGTGTCTACGAAGAGAGCTGAGAATTCACGTTGGAATCCACCTCAGGTGTGCTTTTCACAGAGGAAAATCGGGAAAGGTAGTTTTTTAAGCAAAGGAGAAAAATGGAACATTTTCCATCTTTTTATGAAATTATGTAAAATTGAATTCATCTAGATATCACAAATTTGTCTCTTCTCTAAATATGTCAGTTTGGTAGAATATGGAAATACAAATCCAATAAAATTAAAAGTTAGATAAGCAGTATAACAATCAGTGTAGTGTAGAAGAAAAAGATTTTGAAATAAATGTTGCTCAGATTTTTAAAATTAATTAGATAAAAAAAACTAAATTACTGTCTTAATGCCAAAAATCATAACAAAAGCAAGTTGTAGAAAAGATCTTTAGTGTATTGGGGCTTTAGAGACAGTGTCGATGAACCCTCCAAGCATACACTCAGATGGAAGAAAAGAAAGGAATAGAACTGGCAACACAATTGATGAATTTAAGCGCATTAAACAAGTGTAGGTCAAGAAATAAGGAAAGAACAAATGGAATCCTAGGGAATGTATTCAGATCACGTTAGGCATTACAAAACATGACAATGTAGATATATCAACCGTTTAGTGTCAGTGAGAATAAAAACACATTATGCTATATGATCCACGGAAAGAATAAATGCAAGGAGATGATGACACACTGTACATGTCTGTCAAGCCATCACCTTGTCCCATGAGTATGCACGACTGTGCTGGCTGTACTTCAGTGAAGCAGGAATGAAGAAAAACACAAAACCAGGAAAAGGTGCTCATCTTCACTTATGATCCAAGGCAGTGCCGTGGTTTGGGTATGTGGTGTCCCACAAAGCTCAGGGGTGGGACAAGGCAGGAATGTTCAGAAATGAAGTGATTAGATCATGGAGCTGTAGCCTACTTGGTGGATTAATCCACTTAAAATGGATCAACTTGTGATAACTGTAGGCAGGTAGGGAGTGGCTAGAGCAGCTAGGTCAACAGGAGCCTTTGGGTTTGCATTTTGTTCCTGGGGAGTGGAGCTCTGTCTGCTTCCTGGTTGCCCTACCGGAGCTGCTTCCCTCCTGCTCATCCTGCCACCATGACGTACGTCTGGCCTCACCTCAGGCCCAGAGTTGTGGAGTCAGTGGCCATGGACAGAACCTCTGAAACTGAGAGCTAAAATAAAAATTTCCTGCTCTAAATATTGTTGTCAGAACCTTTGTTCAGAGCATTTAAAAGCTGAGTAAAACGGGAAGTGAAATTAGAATCCAGTTGTGCCCTGCATAACCACATTTCGGTCCCTCACCGACCACACATCAATGGCGATCTCATAAGTTTGCATCACCTGGTTGACATCGTACCAATCTTAGCTTGTGTATGTGGTTGTGATAAAAGAGCAGGACTTGTCCCTCCCCCATATCTCTTTGGGGTCCTGTCTCTCCATGTGATCTGTCCCTGTTGGGAGTGCTCCTGGCACAGCTCCCTCCACCCGGATGGCATGAAGTCTGAGGCTCCCTCACCAGAGCTGGAGTCATACTAACTGGACTTGATAAAGCCCCAAACTGTGAGATAAATACACTTCTTTATAATGTTTCTAGCCTCTGGCATTTTGTTATAGCAATGCAAATGGACTATATGTCACATAAAAGAGACATTAGGAAACCTAGTGATGTGATATGTATAAAACATGGAAATAGTGCTGGCACCTACTGGGTGTTGTTGTTATGAATATCAACATTAGTAGCTCTGAATTTCTTTTCTAGCTCAAAATCTTTTATTCAATTCATAACTTTGTATTTTATGGTCTGGATTCTATTTTACATTCAATCATCTGCACAGCTAAGTTCTACTCCATTTGACAAATATTTAATGAGCAAAAACTCCTTTCCAACAACAGGATGTGGCATTGTGGCTGCAAAGATGGGAAAAAGCCAGTCTTCAAATTTAAGGAATCTGTACAGAGGATGAGTAGAAAAATTCAACATAGCTAGTATGATGGGAAGCAGTGTAAATTTGATATAAAGGGTAAAACTTTGAGTATTCATATCATCTCAGAAAATGTTCTTGTAAATTTACGAGTTTTCAAGATGGCATTTGCACAATCCTGGAGGTGCACATCCCAATCACTTCTGAGGATATATGTCAATCCAAAAGACCAGAAAGCAAGAGCTGCAAGTTCTTGCTTATGTGAGGAAGGGGATGAATTTGACGTCACAGAAGTCGAGAGTACAACAGTGGTCCCTGGAAGTCAGGCAGGTTGAGCACGAGGTTGGGTGGAGAGTGTATGACCAGTTTCATAAGGGAAATGATTTCTAAAGTTCTGCAGCCCCATAGAGGTCAATAGTTCATAACAATTGATTATATATTTTGGAAAACTAGAAGAGAGGAGTGTGAAGTGTCCCAGTAAAAAGAAATGATAAATGTTTTAGGAGAAATTACCTTGTTTATCACTATAGGTAGCACACATGCATTGAGATATCACACTGTGCTTTAGCAACATATGCCAGTACTATGTATCAACAAATATACAATTTGTATTCATACAAAATTACAATGACTGGTTAGATAGTGCACAGGCGAGATACGAATGAGCCCAAAGGAAGATGCAAAAAAAAATAAGTTGCCAAGAAATACACAAAGCAGAGGTAGCCACTGTTGGATGGAAGAGGTGAGGCTCTGTGGTCTCCAGTATGGCACACACTGAGACTCAGGAGAGGCCTGCCATTCACTGAGAGGCACCATCTTGCTGAGGACTCTCCCCAGGGCCACCTCGATGTCCCTGTTCCTCAGACTGTAGATGAAAGGGTTCAGCATGGGAGTGACCATGGTGTACATCACCGAGGCCATCAGACTCATCCTAGAAGGCAGTGTGGCTACAGAACTGAGGTAGACCCCAAGGCCAGTGCCATAGAACAAGGAGACCACCAGGAGGTGAGACCCACAGGTGGAAAAGGCTTTGTACTTGCCTCTGTCTGATGAGATCCTCAGGATGGAGGAGAAAATCTGAGAATAGGAGAAGAGGATGCCAGTGAGGGGGAAGACACCCAGGATGATGGCCACAGAGTACACCACTATGTTGTTGATGAGGGTGTCAGAGCAGGCGAGCTTCAGGACTGCAGGAAGGTCACAGAAAAAGTGAGGGATTTCCATGTTCACATAAAAGGACAGCCTCAAGATAGTCAAGGTCCCAGGCAGGGCACCCAGGACACTGGCCATCCAAAATCACGATGGCCATGTAGTGCAGGGGGTGACAGATGGCCAAGAAGTGGTCATAGGCCATCACTGTCAGAAGCAAATTGTCCTGGCATACAAACAAAACAAAATAATATGTCTGTGAGATGCAGCCTGCAAAGGTGATCACTTTGCTGTGAGTGTGGATGTTCCTGAGAGCCTTGGGCATGGTGGTGGAGGTGAATCCAATGTCAGCCAGGGACAGGTTGGAGAGGAAGAAGTACATGGGCGTGTGCAGGTGGGAGTCTGAAATGACAGCCAGGATGATGAGCAGATTCCCTGTGACTGTGACCAGGTACATGGCCAGAAGCAGGCCAAAGAGGAGGGACTGCAGGTCAGGGTTGTCTGTGAATCCCAGGAGGACGAAGTTGCCAGCTCCTGTTTGGCTTCTTCTTTCCAAGGTTCTGGTGAGTTGGCCCCAGAGAGAGAGAAGGAACTCAAAATTCACTCAAAATAGGGATTCCCAGGGTGACCCAATGTCTTTTATTTAAACCTTGGGAACTCAAGAAATCATTTATTTATTTTTCTTATCATTGGGTGTCTTTGCTGACAAGTTGCAGTTATCATTGTTACTCGAGGAAACTAGCTCTAGGTCATTTATTGTCCATTGGGCATCACCTGGGAACTTGCTGGAAATGTGCGTCTTCTGGGCCTCGGGACCCCTGAGCCTCACGTTCTGGGTGCAGGGCCAGCCCCCTGTGTTTTAACAAGCCCTCTGGGGATTTGTCTGCACACACCCATTTGAGGACCAGGGCTGCAGTGCCTGAGCATCCCTAAGCAGTCCTCCCTCCCCAGCATTCCTGCTGGCTGCTCTGGTGTGCTCTGCCACAGGCACATGGGAATGAGAGCTTCCTAGTTCCAGGCAGATCTGTGAGGCATTGGAAGGCTTGTTGTTTTATTGTGCTGCTTTTCTGGAATTTCAATGTGTGTATCCTGATCTTTGGTGGTCCTCCTGCTAACATAGAAAAAACATTGCTATTATTAAGCATTGCTTCCATTTCCTCTGAATTACCTATTTTCTTTTATAAATTCAACAAACAATGGTTTTTCTAAATAAAGAAACCCTAGCGTTTCTAAATATAAAAGTAAATCTCATGGGTATTTTTCATCATGTGATTTTTCATCACATCCAATTATTCCACCATGTGGAAATGGCTCTTCAAATCCTGCCCATTTTAGACATTTACATTCTTTCTCAGTTTTTTTTTTTTTTTTTATGACAAATAGAGTTTGGGTTAATTTTAATTTTATATTTTCGTCTTTCAGTTTTTAAAAGTTCAGGTATATCTTTTATCACATTTTTATAAATAAATAATTAAAAATGACCATTTATCAGGCTGTGAGATCTTTGGTCCCATGTTAAAAAAATTGTCTCTGTTTGCAATGGAAAGTTGAGTACGGAAAGTCATTTAGTATTGTTTCTACTGTAATTTTTTTTCCTCTTACCTGATTATACTCATAGATGAATTTAACAATGACTAAGCTCTGTTGTCAGAACTATTGTTGGCTGGAATTTTATTATAAATCCCCTCGAATTTATAAATCAATTTGGTAACAAATGACATCTTACAATGTTCAGATTGTCATTCCAAGAGCAGGAATTGACCTCTAGATATTTCCATTTTTTTTTTTTTTTTTTTTACTGGGGATTGAACTTGGGGGCACTTGACAACTGGGCCACATCCCCAGCCCTTTTTTGTATTTTATTAGAGACAGGGTCTCCCTGAGTTGCTAAGTGCCTCGCCATTGCTGAGGCTGGCTTTGAACTCGCGATCCTCCTGCCTCAGCCTCCCAAGTGCTGGGATTACAGGTGTGCGCCACTGTGCCTGGCGATATTTCCATCATTTATGGGGAAACTTTTCTGAACTTTTCTTTTAATGAAAAGTAGATTATGTCCATCTCTTGTAAATAATATTGAGTGTATTTTAGGTTTAATGTTATTAATAATTATTGTCCCCACATTATATCTCCACTATTGTTATTATATGCAGAAATCTTTTTTATTTTATTTTTCCTCATTGATGAGGTGCCATGTAATTTTCTGGGTTTGCTTATAAATTTTATGATGTTTTCTAAAAGTCTCCCTTGACTAAGAAAATATTAATTTGTAGCACATTACATCTCATTTTAGTTTTATTGTTTTGTTTCTAAAATCCAGATCCTTGTGAAGTTTTTGTGTAAGATATGGATTTTTTCCCTTTGTTTATGGGCATAACCTTAGAGTTTCATCTTCTAATGTAATGCTCACCCTCATATTCAAGTGTTCATATTCAATATGTAATTTTAGTGCCATTAACCTGCACTTTTAATTTCTGGATTATTTAGAGAGGCTATTTAAAGATATCAATAAATTGTATCATGATTAATTAACCATTTTGAAAACATAATGTTACATCCAATCTTTATTTTCTCAAATAAATTTCAAACATTTGATGTGGAACAAGAAACTATAGCATCTAACTAAAGAAATGATATGTATATAAGTAATATAAATTTATACAGGGATATGAATTACCATTGAAAGTAGAAGCTTTGCTGAATTAAAAATTTTTTTGGTACAAGTAAGAAAACATCAGTGTTTGGATTGAGAACATCTGAAGGAGAAACAGTGACATGCATATAGTTAGGATGCAAAAATAACCTGGTTAGTTAAAGTTAATATCTTAGATTTATAATGTCTTAATGATAAATTATAGAAAGACTAATGCATTTCTGAGAAAAGGGCATAAAATATTAGACATTTGTAAAAGGAAATGTACAAAGGGTATTAAATGCTTGAGATTTTCCTTTTTACCATTAATGCATGAAAGGGAAATGTTGAATAAGATCCCATTTTTTTCTGAAGTCATTTAGAAGTATTTGTTAAAAACAGTAACTGCAAAATTCCATCACAAGAAAGAGAAGACACTGCTATGAGTGCGTACTTGGTCAGCTTTTCTGGGTTGGAGAAATTTAAATCAGCATATAGATGTTTGTAATGATACACATGCTTATATAAGAAAAGTTATCTTCAAGATTCACCAAGGGGGGCTGGGGATATAGCTCAGTTGGTAAAGTACTTGCCTCATGTGCACAAGGCCCTGGGTTTAACCCCAGCACACCACCACCACCACCAAAAAAAAAAAAAAAAAAAAAAAAAAAAAAATCATCAGTGGTAGCAGAGACCATTTCTGAGTGGTAACATTAATCTTGATTTTAAGAGTCATTTTCTTCTTCTTTCTACCAGGGGTTGAACTCGGGGGCATTCGACCACTGAGCCACATCCCCAGCCCTATTTTGCATTTTATTTAGAGACAGGGTCTCACTGGTTTGCTTATTGCCATGCTTTTTCTGAGGCTGGCTATGAATTCACATTTCTCCTGTCTCAGCCTCCTGAGCCACTGGGATTACCGGTGTATGCCACCATGCCAGGCTTAAGAGTCACTTTCTAGTTCTATTCTCAGGAAATAACGACTTTAAAATTTAAAGGTATTGGTAATAAAATTCATAGGGCAAAACTAACTAAAGCAGAAAGAAAGAGAAAATAAATATCCAAGCAGAGTAGATGAATTAAAAAGAAGACAGACTCTGGAACTTATAAAATAAACTCCATAACTAATTCATTAGTGTCCCATATGAATTTCACAAATGAGAGAGAAGTCTGAATGAGATGGACAAAAGGAGGAAGAATAGAAATGCCTAAAGTTAGGAATGAGAAAAATGAACATAAAGGGAAGAAAATGCTCAACCTTACAAGATAACTCTCCTTATAACTCCACATGAAGAGTATGCAACTCTCCATAACAGAACTTATTTCTGGGAAAATAACTGTCCAAAGTTGGTGAAAGATACTAGTTCAATAACCAAGGGAAGAATGAAATGAATTACAAAATTCCCACCACAAATGCCCTGGCAGGGCCCGAGGCAGGAGCAACACAAGAATTCTGCTTAAGGTAAAGAAGAAAACTAAGACTGTTCTTCATTAATGTTTACTAGTACCTTGGAAGTTTGAGTCAGTGCCATACAAGGAGCAAAAGAAAACAGGTATTGAAGGCAACACACCTTCTTTTCAGAGAGTGGACTGGCTGCAGAGGATGGAGAGGTAGCTGCAAGCCTATTTTAACTGAGTGTGATTTTTCTAAGGCAGCTGATACAAAAACTAAGATGCAAAAAGCAGAAGCCACTCCAGGTGGCGTCAGGAGCATAGAGAACATTCAGAATGTCAAATAGGGGTCCTATTTTTAGCTCTAAACATGTCCATCACTGAATGAGAACACAGTGTTCTCTTTGTAACCTCTCTGCAAAGCCAAATTATTAAAAGTAAATATTAAAAAGGAGCAGATAGAAGAGAAAAAAAATGGGGGCATTCTCATGTGCAGTCAAATCTGTTAGAAAATAGATCTCAAATATCTCAAATATTAATACCATTTAAAACTACCAGAAAGGGACTGGGAATATTGCAAATACCCACAAATAAGAATAATAATAGTTAGAATTTTCTCAAAGACCTACATTTGTCCAGTCCTTCCACAATGTTTAATATACCTTAGCTTATTTTTATCCTTGTTTACTTTTTATATAACATAAACAGAATTGTGTTCATATAATCCAATGATAAAAATGAAGAGGTATAGATGCTCACCACGTGTTAGAGACTACTAAAATTGTTCTCACGCATGTGCCAATTAATTAAATCCTCATATTACCACTACAAAGTGGATCTATTATCCCTATTTTACAAATGTGGAGAGGGAGACACAAAAATTCAGTTCAGCAATGTGTGATGGAAAATAAATTAATGAATGTGCCAGTGTGATGCACAGAGGAGAGGTCTCTTCTTGAGTGAATGCATGAAAGAATAAGTAGTAGAGGTCAAAGATGGGGAGCATTACAGATACACATCAAATAATGTGTGAATTATAAAGAACTATCAATAAATAGGAGGGAGATAGGAGGAGGAAAGAGAACTGGGAAGTAGGCGGGAGGAAAACGGGAAGTGCTGGGGACTGAATTGGGGCAATACATTCCATGCTTGTCAGGTCAAAACGAACACTGATACTACACGTAACTATGATGCACTCATAAAAAGTAAAATTAAAAAAAAAATGCTTACTTTCAACTAAATTAAATGGTATGGGCCCTGAAATTTCATTCTTCTTGTTACTAGATCTATGTTACAAAAATCACCTGTGATCAATATTTGTATTATACTTTAATTTCTGTCAATGAAACAGTAAAAACGTAAAAAGAAAAGAATGGCGTATCGTTGGTGGAGTACCCAACAGGGTTATGGTTAGGTTCATGGAGTAGCCAACAGGGTTAGAAGGGAAGACCTCCCAGGTCACAGGGTGGACCTGATCCATGCCATATTCCTGAATTCACTCCCTGTACTTTCCCCCTCAGGAATGACACCCTTCTGAGCTCACACTTGCTGCAAAGTCATCAGTCTCTAGAAAAACAAATTATAAGAAGGAGCTCTGTGAAATCAAATTTTAGATCCATAGGGAAAAATAAAATAGAGGATACTCAAAGTGCAACATATCCCTGAATCACTGGATATAGAAGAGAGGAAAAAAAAGTCAGCTTCTGAGTGATGTGATGTGTGGGCGTTTCGCTCAGCCATTGCTGGCTTCAAATGTGGGTGCAGAGCCCAGGAGCCCAGGTATGTGGGCAGCCTCTAGAAGTCAGAAAATGTAAGGAAAGGGAATCCTCCTCAGCTCCTCTGAAGGCTCACAGACCTGCAGTCACCTTCGTTTTACCCCATGAGGTCCAGGTTGCACTCTGACCTTCTAGACTGACCATCCATTGGTGTTCTGTTTACTCTCTGGAGTTTGCTGGAATTGGCTGCATCAGCAATAGGAGGGGGGACACATTGCAACTCTGACCTTGATGTTTCAGGCTGGGCCTATCTTCACCCCAAGTCAACTCTGTGCTTAAGAAGCTGAGCATACATATTGAAAGGCAACTAAGCCGTGTTTTTTTCCACAAAGTATATTTGGGAAAGATATTTTTAAAAAAGAGGAGTAAAGACAGGACATTTGTCATTCTCTTTATGAACATATGAATGGAAGCTGTACTCACTCAGGCAGTGTGGACTTGGTTTAATCTAAATAGATACATCATTGCACCAGAATAATAAAACACAAATCCAATGAAATTAGAAGTTACATAAGTGGCATCAATATCAATGTAGAATCAGGTAGACCAGAGCCCTATTGTTGCTACAGAGATCTTTGTGGACCAGTCAGTGAATGGCGTTTTGATTGGCACCACAGGAGTCATGTTGCAGAGACCCAGAACGTCATGATAGGTCCCTCCACTCTCACCATCGCTACCTCCAATGCAGATTAGTCAAATCAAAGGAAGTTCATCGGGCTCACTGGCACAGATGCCCACATGTCTGAAAGCATGTGCTGTCATTTGAGTTTTGATCCTAACTCTGTCCCTGGGGTTGCAAGAGTTTATGACTCTGTGCAAAGTAGTATCCCATGGTTGTGACAAGCCTTACAGAGGAGCTGAAGTAACGTGCAAATAAGCATGGCACTGGGGACCAATCACATGAAGAGGGGAAGATAGCCACTGTGCCAGATGGTTCCTTTCTTGTTCGGGATAGTTGCATTGAACATTATCTTCAAAGTTTGAACTTTCTTCCTCATGGAAAAACACTACACACTAGAATTGAGAACTCAAATGTTTGGTTTAGTGTTTATGAACAACCAGATGTGGAAGGACATATGTCCATAGTTGATCTAATGGAGCATCCAGTCAGGAACTCTGAAAAATGGAGCTTTTTGTTATTCAAGGTCTTAGTTGCCTGGATCTGCAAAGTACCCCATCAGACTGGCCAATCCCGCGTCGGGGTTCAGGCAGGTGCCTTCTCTGCAGTACCTGTGTCTTCATTATACCTCAGTATGCCAGTATAGACCCAATTCAGAAACTGCCTTTGCCAGACAAAATGAAGGACTATTTCTAGGAGAAGCACTACTGAAAGATTGAGAACCCTGCATCTTGCACTTTGGGGATAAAAAACAGAGATGGAAACACAGTTTACAGCTGTCATTGCCATCAGAATCTTTTGCTGCCATAACTATTCTAGTTTTATATGTAAAAGAGTCATCAGTCTGTTTACAAATGGGGAAGAGTCTGCGAGGTGTCTTGGGTTTATTTTGGTTCTTTAAAAAGTGATGTGTTGAGGTTATGGAAGTGGAAATTATCTTTCATTTGTGCGCAGAAATATCACAATGTGAATTATCAGATTCTTCCTAATGCCCTCCCCCCCAGTCCTTTGCTACTATCCACCATGATTTTTAATAATTAAAAGCACATTTCATTTGTCTTCATAATAAGTAAATGAATGAAACTAACAGAATGAAAATTTCTTTGTCTTTTAAAATGATCCATTTTCAAAAGTCAGCATTGAATGAATGTGTGGTAAAACAATTTACACTGAATAAAGCAATATATACTGAAACAATATACACTGGAAATGACATTTTAATATCATACTTAAAAATTTTTTATTTAGGATAATGAATTTGCCATCATCTTAGTTAACTGGATGCAAATCTGACCCACATCTTTTACATACTCTTTTCAAAATTATTTTTAAGGTTGTGCTAATATTTCTGGTTGTGAAAAGTTGTGTTTTTATGTTGTCTTCATTTTCATCTTGTGGTTTGTATACTTTAATAAAAGGCCTTATTAAAACCTGTAAAGAAATATGGGCTGGGGTGGTAGCTCAGCGGTAGAGCACTCGCCTAGCACGTGCGTGGCCTGTGTTCGATCCTCAACACCACATAAAAATAAAAGGCATTGTGTACAACTAAAAACAAATAAATAAACATAAAAAAGAGAAATATACACTACTAGTTTAGTAATTATGGCCTTTTCTATCACTAAACCCAGGGACAAGTTGGCATAGTGTAAAGATGTATAGACTGGAATTATGACTATAGAAATGAGATCAGTTATCATGAGAGCATTGTTATCATTGCCTGCACTGTTCCTTTGGGTAAATGTTTTATCTATGATTTCTTTAGTTTAGTCAATATTTTCTTTTTTTTTTTTTTGTGGTACCGGGGATTGAACTCAGGGGCACTCGACCACTGTGTCACATCCCCAGACCTTTTTTTAATTTTATTTAGAGACAGGGTCTCACTGAGTTGCTAAGTGCCTCGCCATTGCTGAGGCTGGCTTTGAACTCGCGATCCTCCTGCCTCAGCCTCCCAAAGTGCTGGGATTACAGGTGTGCGCCACCACGCCCGGCTAGTTTAGTCAATATTTTCTTGGGTGAATATGATTGTACACCTAATTTTCATAAATGGACTGATTTTTCTTACAATGTGAAAGTTTATATAGAAGTTTGAGGTTGATTTGAATAGAACTAAAAGATTGTTTTAAAGTTGGATTTATATTTTATATTTTATATTTTCCTTTAATGTAGTCAATATAAAATGTGCTAGATTTGACTACTCTTTCCCGCTATCCCCAATGAAATCAACCCTTAGTGACTTGATTTGAAATAAATATAAAGCTCTACAGCACAGTAGAGGACAATAGTTCATAACAATTGATTATATAATTTTAGATAACTAGAGGAGAAGAGCATGAAGTGTCCCAGTAAAAAGAAATGATAACTGTTTCAGGAGATGGAAATGCTAATTACTTTGATTTGATCATTACACATTGTACATCTGCATTGAGAATTCAAAATATGCCAGTATAATGTATCAATCAGAATACAATGCCTACACCTCACTATATATAATTGCAAAAGAAAAGCACAACTGTATTCATACAAAATGACAATGACTGTTTGGATAGTGTACAGGTGATCCAATATGTTGAATTATGAAGAGTCCTTAGGTGGCAATGAGCCCAAGGAAGATGTGAAAATGAGTTGCACTACAATATATAAAGCAGAGGTAGCCACAGTGTTGGATGGAGAGGGTGAGGTTCTCTGTCTCCAGTATGGAGCACACTGTGACTCAGGAGAGACATGCACTGACACTTTCACTGAGAGGTACCAGCTTGCTGAGGACTCTCCCCAGGGCCACCTTGATGTCCCTGTTCCTCAGACTGTAGATGAAAGGGTTCAGCATGGGGGTGACCATGGTGTATGTCACTGAAGCCATTAGACTCATCCCAGAAGACAGTGTGGCTACAGAACTGAGGTAGACCCCAAGGCTAGTGCCATAGAACAAGGAGACCACCAGGAGGTGAGACCCACAGGTGGAAAAGGCTTTGTACTTGCCTGTGTCTGATGAGATCCTCAGGATGGAAGAGAAAATCTGAGAATAGGAGAAGAGGATGCCAGTGAGGGGCAAGACACCCAGAATGATGACCACAGAGTACACCACTATGTTGTTGATGAGGGTGTCAGAGCAGGCGAGCTTCAGGACTGCAGGAAGATCACAGAAAAAGTGAGGGATTTCTATGTTTGTGCAAAAGGACAGCCTCAAGACGGTCAAGGTGTCTGGGAGGGAGCCCAGGATACTGACTACCCAGGATCCCAGAGCCATGAGCAGACAGAGCCGTGGGTTCATGATGGCCACATAGTGCAAGGGGTGACAGATGGCCACAAAGCGGTCATAGGCCATCACTGTCAGGAGCAAATTGTCTTGGCAGGCAAACACAAAGAAGAAGCATATCTGTGAGATGCAGCCTGCAAAGCTGATCCCTTTGCTGTGAGTGTGGATGTTCCTGAGAGCCTTGGGAATGGTGGTGGAGGTGAAGCCAATGTCAGCCAGGGACAGGTTGGAGAGGAAGAAGTACATGGGCGTATGCAGGTGGGAGTCTGAGATGACAGCCAGGATGATGAGCAGGTTCCCCAGCACAGTGACCAGGTACATGGCCAGAAGCAGGCCAAAGAGGAGGGACTGCAGGTCAGGGTCATCTGTGAATCCCAGGAGGATGAAGTTGCCAGCTCCTGTTTGGTTTCCTCTTTCCATGGTGCTGGTTGTTTCCCGAGAAGGAGAGAAGGAACTCAAAATTCACTCCAGCCAGAGGGTAGGGAGGCTGAGGGAGGAGGACTGCATGTTGAAAGCCAGCCTCAGCAACTTATAGAGGTCCTGTCTCAAAATAAAAAACAGAAAAGGGCCTGGGCATGTACTCAGTGGTTAAGCACCTCTAGGTTCAAACACCGGTACCCCACTCCAACAAAGACATCATTTGAAATAGAGATTCCCCAGGATGCCCCTCTGTGTTATTGAAACCTTGGGAACTCAGGTAATCATTTATTTTATTTTATCATTGGGTCTCTTTTCTGAAAAGTTTCAATTACCATTTTTATCCCCCAAACAATAAAATGAACAAAGCCTGGCTCTATGGTAGTGGTTCTCAAATGCTGTCCCTGGAGTAGCCACCTGGCATCACCTGGTGATGAATTGTGCATTTTCACACACACCTCACCCGACCACCTGAACCTCACACTGTAAGTGTGAAGCAGCCCTCTCTGTCTTGAGAAGCCCTCTCAGGATTCGGAAGCTCACTCCTGTTTGGGAACCAGGACTCTAGAGCTTGCCTGTTGTCGCCGAAAAGGGATTGCAGCCAGGAATGGCGCCGCCGCGGGAAGGAGCCCGAAGACAGGATGGCAATGAAAAAATTCTTTTATTTTTCTCTTTTTGTCTCTTGTGGTTTCTAACACCACATACACACTCTCACAAGAAACCAAGGCACGTACTCTTACAAAAATACTATAATATATATATATATATATACAATAGCGTTAACCCCGTCCGTTCTCTCTCAGGTCTCATCTCACGCGCCCGAGCAGGAATGGCGCTGGCCCGATCTGCTGAGTCACGGCTCAAGTCTCTCGAGATCCTGGCCCAAGTCCCGCGAGATCCCAGGCCAAGTCCCGTGAGACTACGGAAGGCAGCAATGCCCAAACATGTCCATGGCCCATAGTTAACCGCAATCTAGCCATCTCCCCAAACAGGGCTCCTGCACTTGCCTGCACCCCCACACAGTCCTCCTTCCCCAGGTGCTCTGCTGTGTTCTGCCTCTTGCACATGGGAATGGGCATCTTCTAGTTCCAGGCAGGTTGCCCAGTCATGTCACAGCTCTCTGTGTTACTGTGCTTCTTTTCTTTGATTTCCTCATGTCATCTCCTGTGAATGTGTGTGGTGCTTCTGCTAGAAATATCAACAGCCTCTGTTATTATGATTCTTGTTTCTATTTCATTTTAATTACCACTTTGAACTATATAGATTCAAGAATCATAGAATTTTAAGTACAGAAATCCTAGAGTTTCTAAATGTAGGTGTGAATCTTATACACATATTATTTTCATCTTATCAAAATATTCCATGAAGGGTAAATGGCTCTTCAAATCTTTCCCATTCTGGACATTTGCTTTCCTAGTTATCTTTTTTTTTTTTTTTAAAGAAAATATTTATTTATTTGCTTTAGTTGTACACAATGCAATGCATTTTTGTTTATGTGGTGCTGAGGATCAAACCCGGGCTGCGGACGTGCTAGGCGAATGCTCTACCGCTGAGCCACAACCCCAGCCCAGCTTTCCTAGTTCTCTTTAGGATGAAGACCATTAAGATTAATTTTAAGTTTATATTTTCTTCTCTTATGATAATGTGCAAATGGCTTCTGTCATGTTTTTTTTAAAATTCAGGTATTTCTCTGTCACATTCATATAAATGATTGACGAAAAGTGACCATTTATCCGACTGCCAGATTCATGTTTTCAAAAATTGTTTATGTTCATCATGTACTTAAAGTCAAGTAGAGAAAGTCACTTGGCATGATTTCTATTATAATTTTATTTCTAGTTCCAGTTTATTCTTGTAGATGAACTAAAAAAGGAGAAGGACCCTGGAATTGAAAAGTAAATTCCAGAACCAATTCTATAGGTTCCACAACTAGAAACAGTTATACATGGAATGAAATGGACAAAAAGAGACAAGAGGAGGAAGGTCTGCATACTGAGGTGCAGCAATAAAATTCCATGCATGTGTGATTAAGTCAAAGTGACCTGAATATAACGTTAAACTACAAAGCACTAATAAAATCCTTTAAAAAGTCAAAAGGTGAATCAAAACCTCTAGAATTAGGAATGAGGAATATGAACACAGAGGTAAGGAAATGCTCAACCTTACAAGTTCATATTTTTAAAAAATATGTAGCTGTCCCAGAGTAGATCTTATTTCTGGGAATTGTCCAAAGTTGATGGAGGGAAACAAATCAGTAACCAAGGAAAGAATCCAGTAGATTACAAGACTTACCACCAAACATGATCTGGAAGGACCCTGAGGCCAGAGCAGAAGCAGAATTCTCCTTTAGTAAAGAAGAAAACTAAGTCTCTCATCACCAATTATTGGTCAATAGCCTGGAAATTCAAATCAATGCAGTAGATGAAGAAAAAGACAGAGACCCAGGTATGGAAAAGGCCAGGTGTCTACTAAGAAATGATATTGGCCAATTTCTATTGTTATATTGTGTGCATGTACAAACATGTACCAACAAATCACACATATGTGTAACCAATATGCACCACCAAAAAACAGAGAAAAGGCAAGATGTTGTTGTTTATGGAGGATGGACTGGCTGCAGATGACAGATTGGTAGCTGCAGACCTATTGTAAGTGTGTGTGATTTTACTAAGGCTGTTCACACAAAGCCAATGTGTAGAAAGCAGAGGCCACTCCAGGTGGCATGGGGCGGATAGCACATTGAGATCTTTGGCAACTATTGCTTCTCTCTAGTTCTGAATTTTCATTTTCAGGTCTAACAGAGAAGTCTCAGTATTCTCTGTAACTTTTCTACTCATCTAGCTTATTAAAAAATAAAATAGTGGGCAGAAAGGACAAAAATTGGCATTTCTACATGCAGGTGAATTTATTAGAAAATAGATCTCCAACACTCTAAATATTAACAACATTTAAAACTCTTAGAATGGGGACTGGGATCCTACAAAAAACACAATACATGAGAGATTTAATATGTATAATTAGTTGAGGACCTGCCTGTGTTCAGCACTTGTGTTATGTTTTATAGACCTCCATTCATTACATCATCATGGCTGTTTTTACATAATGTAAACAAATGTGTTATAGTAATGCAATGATAATAGTGTAGTCTCTCTCACTACCTGTAAGAGCGTAGTATCATTTTCTGACATCTGATTTACTTTAACTTCAACCCAAAATGATTCCTATGAAGTGAACACTATTATGATCCTTCTTTTATAATATGGAGACTGGGCAAAAACCATTCAATAACTTGATGTCAGAAGATGTATGTACGGACTTGTATTAAATACAGATGATACAAAAGGAGGTACCTTGAGTAAATGAAGGAGTCGTTTTATAAATAAAAAATAGAAGCTTCTCTGATACAGGAGAAGAAAGTCCCCTCTAGTGGCTCCAGAAAGATGGTGGAGATGGCTGTGTAGGAAAAGCTTGAGAGATGGTGAGTTCCATCAGGAAGGTGAGGGAAACCCTGTGGGGGTTTCACTCAGTGATGAAATGATTTCCAGAAAAGAGAAGTAAAATGAGAAGAAGTGGAAAGGGAGAGAAGTCAAGAGAGACACAGGAGCTGACTGCACAGACTGCTCTAAGTGCAGGGCCCCTCCTCACTGCAGTGTCCCCACTGGGCCACCAAGGCTCGTCCTGTAAGGCTGTGCTGCCTCCTACCTGCTCCCACATCAGCAGCCCCAAGGGTGGTGAGCTCCTCTTCCCTCCTTCCCTGGGTGATGAAGGTCAGCTGAGCTCTGATGAAGGGCAGGAGGTGGCATCAGGCATGAGTGCTCCTCAAGGTCCAGGTGAAGTCACTCACTCCTGGCAGAGCTGAGCTGTGGGTGTGAGGATCAAGGGGCATTTTACTATTTCCAGGGCTTTGGAGGTTGAATTCTCATGAATGCTCATTAAATTAATTGTTGCATTGTTGTCTATTCTCAGAGCAATCAAGTTTCCATTTGTGAAAAACAAAACTAGGTTTTGCATCATGTTTCTTCTTTTCTTATTCTTCCAAATATGTACATTCCTTCTCCTGGGGCACTTGGCCCATGGTGTTGCTTTGTCCCTGGACTTGATCTCAATGGATCCTCATCTTTCCCCATGAGCTTTTCCTCAATAAGTGATACAGAGTTTCCTTGAAGGGCAGGAGGTGGCATCCTCATGAATACTCCTCAAGGTCTATCACAGACAAGTGCAGACACCGTTTCTAAGTACAAGTGTGTCCTGAGCACCTTAACTTGGGGCTGTGGACAGGACCACCTTCTACCATATGTTCCATTGATATTGGCCTGGCATTTGTCCTCAGTATGGAAGGTGCTGTGTGGACAGAGTATCAGGTGTACTTGCAGATTTGAATGGTGGGAGGTGAGCTGACTATACAGGCAGGAGTCTGCACAGCTATCTAGACTTTCCAGGTTCAAAACAAGCTGGTTGCATGGTCTCAGCATTTCAGTCCAGAGAGTAAGGACCGTCTTCACAATTCACAAATCACTAATTTTTGTGCTCCTAAATCAAGGATAATTAAAATGATTCCAGAAAATAACAGTAGGACCCAGAACCTTTCGTTTGGGCTTGACGCAGTAGCCAACAGGGTTATGTTTAGCTTGACGGAGTAGCCAACAGGGTTAGAAGGGAAGACCTCCCAGGTCACAGGATGCACCTGATCCATGCCATATTCCTGGATTAAATCCCCATTCTATCCCCTTAAGGAATGACGCCCTGTGTTCTCACTCTTGGTACAAAGTAGTCAGTCTCTACAAAAGTATTATAGGAAGCAGCTCTGTGAAACCAAATTTCGTATCCATAGGGAAAAAAGATAGAGGATGCTCTGAGTGCAACATATCCATGGATTTTGGATGTAGAAGAGAGGGAGAAAATTCAGCATCTGAGTGAAGTGATGTATGGTGGTTTCACTCAGCAATTGCTGGCTTTGAACGTAGGTGCAGAACCCAGGAGCCCTGTCATGTGGGCAGCCTCTAGAATTTGGAAAATGTAAGGAAAGGGAATCCTCCTCAGCTCCTCTGAAGGCTCACAGATCTGCAATCACTTTCATGTTATCCCATGAGGTCCAGTTTGCACTATGACCTCCTGGGCTGTAGGATCACACATTGGTGTTCTGTTTAATCTCGGAAGATTGCTAGAATTGGCTGCATCAGCAATAGGAAGGTAGGACACACTGTAAACCTGACCTTGATGGTTCAGGCTGGGTCTATCCCCACCTCAAGCCAAATCTGCTCTTAAGAGGCTAAGCATACATTTTTGAAAAGGCAACTTAGCCACGTTCCCTCCCACCCCCCATAAAGAACAACTGGGAAAGATATATTTTTTTTAAAAAGGAGTAAATACAGAACATTTGTCCTTTGAAAATATGAATGCAAGCTCTACTCACCCAGGCAGTGAGGACTTGGTTTAATCTAAATAGATACATCAATGCAGCAGAACAATAAAATAAAAATCCAATAAAATTAGAAGTTACATAGTGGCATCAAAATTAATGTAGAATCAGGTAGACCAGGGCTACAGAGATATTTGTGGACCAGTCAGTGAATGGTGTGTTGATTGGCACCACAGGAGTCATGTTGCAGAGACCCAGAGAGCATCATAAGTCCCTCCACTCTCACCATCGCTACCTGCAATGCAGATTAGTCAAATCCAAAGGAACTTTAGCAGGCTCACTGGCTCTGATGCCCACGTGGCTGAAAGTATGTGCTGGCATTTGAGTTTTGATCCTAACTCTGCCCCTGTGGTTGCAAGAGTTTATGACTCTGTGCAAAGTAGTATCCCACGTTTGTGACAAGTCTTTCAAAGGAGCTGAAGTAACTTGCAAAACGAGGACGGTACTGGAAACCTATCACATGCTGGGAAGCAGAGGGGAAGCTAGCCAATGTGCCTTTCTTGTTTGGGATAGTTCCCGTGACTATTATCTTTAATGCTTGAGATTTCTTTCCCATGGAAAAACACTACACACTAGAATCGAGCCCTTGAATGGTAGGATTAGCTTCTATGAACAACCAGATGTGGAAGGACATACGTCCATGGTTGATCTAATGGAGCATCCAGCCAGGGACTCTGAAAATGGAGCTTGTTGTTATTCAAGGTCTCGGTTGCCTGGATCTGCAACCTACTCCATCAGACTGACCAATCCCGCGTCGGGGTTCAGGCAGGTGCCTTCTCTGCAGTATCTGTTTCTTTGTTATACCTCAGTATACCAGGATAGACCCAATTCAGAAACTGCCTTTGCCAGACAAAATGAAGGACTATTTCTAGGAGAAGAACTACTGAAAGATTAAGAAAACTGCATCTTGCACTTTGGGGACAAAAAAACAGAGATGGAAACACAGTTTACAACTTTCATTGCTATCTGAATCTTTTGCTGCCTTATCTATTCTAGTTTTAAGAGTCATCAGTCTGTTTAGGGGTGGAGATGTGTCTACATGGTTTCTTGGGTATATTTTGATTCTTAAAAGGTATATCTTGAGGTTCTAGAAATGGAAATTATCTTTCATTTGTGCGCAGAATAATCACAACGTCAATCATCAGGTTCTTTTTATTGCCCTCCCCGAGTCTTTTGCTGCTATCCACTGTCATTTTTATGCATGAAAAGCACATTTCATGTGTCTTCAACCCTAAGTGAATTAAATGAAATTCAAAGAATGAAAATTGCTTTGCGTTTTAAAATGTTCCACTTTCAAAAGTCAGTGTTGAATGAACCTGTGATAAACAATTTAATATACACTGAAAATGACTTTTAAATGTCATACTTTAAAAAGATTCATTTAGAATCACGAATCAACATCATCATAGTTAACGGGATGCCAATCTGACACACATCTTTTACAACACTCTTTTCTAAGTTATATTTAAGGTCATGCTAATATTTTTGGTTGTGAAAAGTTGTGTTTTTATGTTGTCTCCATTTTCATCTAGTGGTTTGTCTGCTTTAATAAATGACCTTACATTAAAAATTGTAAAGAAATATATATCACCAGTTTAGCAATCATGGCCCTTTCCGTCATTAATCCCAGGTACAAGTTGGCATAGCATAAAGACGTTTAGACTGGAATTATAATTACAGACATGAGATCAGCTCTCACGAGAGCATTGTTTTTGTGTTTCCTGCACTGTTCCTTTGGTTAAATGTTTTATCTGTGATTTATTTAGTTTAGTCAACATTTTCTTGGGTGAACATGATTGGATGCTGAATTTTCATAAATGGACTGGATTATTTTACAATGTGAAAGTTTATATAGAAGTTTGAAGTTGATTTGAATAGAGAGAAAAGATTGTTTTAAAGTTGGAGTTATATTTTTCTTTTATGTAGTCACAATAAAATGTGCTAGATTTGACTACTCCTTCCTCCTACCCCAATAAAATCAACCCTTAGTGACTTGAGTTGAAATAAAAATAAAGCTCTATAGCACAGAAGAGGACAATAGTTCCTAAGAATTGATTATATAAATTTTAGATAACTAGAAGAGCATGAAGTGTCCCAGTAAAAAGAAATGATAAATGTTTCAGGAGATGGAAATGCTGATTACATCGGTTTGATCATTACACCTTTGTACACCTGCATTGAGATATCACACTGTATGCACAAAATATGCTAGGATAACATATCAATCAGAATACAAATTCCAGCACCTCACTGTATATAATTGCAAAAGAAAAAGCCCAGTGTACTTATACAAAATAATGATGACTGGTTAGATATTGTACAGGTGATCCAGTAAGTTGCATTATAAACAGTCCTTAGGATGGAATGAGTCCAAAGAAGATGTGAAAATGAGATGCACTAAAATACATAAAGCAGAAGTAGGCAGTGTTAGAGGGTAGGGGTGAGGCTCTCTGGTCTTCAGTATGGAGCACACTGTGACTCAAGAGAGACATGCATTGACACTTTCACTGAGAGGCACCAGCTTGCTGAGGACTCTCCCTAGGGCCACCTTGATGTCCCTGTTCCTTATACTGTAGATGAAAGGGTTTAGCATGGGGGTCACCAGAGTGTACATCACTGAAGCCATCAGACTCATCCTAGAAGACCGGGTGGCTACAGAACTGAGGTAGACCCCAATGCTAGTGCCATAGAACAAGGAGACCACCAGGAGGTGAGACCCACAGGTGGAAAAGACTTTGTACTTGCCTCTGTCTGATGAGATCCTCAGGATGGAGGAGAAAATCTGAGAATAGGAGAAGAGGATGCCAGTGAGGGGGAAGACACCCAGAATGATGACCACAGAGTACACCACTATGTTGTTGATGAGGGTGTCAGAGCAGGCAGGCGAGCTTCAGGAGTGCAGGAAGATCACAGAAAAAGTGAGGGATTTCTATGTTTGTGCAAAAGGACAGCCTCAAGATGGTCAAGGTGTCTAGAAGGGCACCCAGGACACTGACCAACCAGGACCCCAGAGCCATGATCTGACAGAGCCGTGGGTTCATAATTGCCACATAGTGCAGGGGGTGACAGATGGCCACAAAGCGGTCATAGGCCATCACTGTCAGGAGCAAGTTGTCCTGGCATCCAAACACTAAGAAGAAGCATATCTGTGAGATGCAGCCTGCAAAGGTGATCCCTTTGCTGTGAGTGTGGATGTTCCTGAGAGCCTTGGGGATGGTGGTGGAGGTGAAGCCAATGTCAGCCAGGGACAGGTTGGAGAGGAAGAAGTACATGGGCGTGTGCAGGTGGGAGTCTGAGATGACAGCCAGGATGATGAGCAAGTTCCCCAGCACAGTGACCAGGTACATGGCCAGAAGCAGGCCAAAGAGGAGGGACTGCAGGTTAGGGTCGTCTGTGAATCCTAGGAGGATGAAGTTGCCAGCTCCTGTTTGGTTTCCTCTTTCCATGGTGCTGGAGTGCTTGCCTAGAAGGAGGGAGAGAAAGACTCAAAATTTACTCCAGTGAGGGAGGCTCAGGTAAGAAGCATGGAAATTGACAGCCAGCCTCAGTACTTAGCGAGATACTGTCTCAAAATAAAAATAAATTAGGGCCTGGGTTGTTGCTCTGTGGTTAAGCACCCCTAGGTTCAAACACTGGTAGCCTCCCCTTCAAAAAAAGACATCATTTCTAATAGAGATACCTCATGATGCCCCAATGTCTTTTATTGAAACCTTGGGAATTCAGGAAATCATGTATTTTGTCTTATCATTGGGTCTCTTTGCTGACAAGTTTCAGTTCCTACTTTTATCCCTCAAACAATGAAATGAACTAAACCTGGCTCTATTTCAGTGGTTCTGAAATGGAGTCCCCAGGAGTAGCCACCTGGGAATCACCTGGAATCTTGCTGAATTATTTTCATACATAGCCAGGGCTCTAGAGCTTGCCTGCATTCCCACACAGTCCTCCTTCCCCAGGTGCTCTGCTGTGTTCTGCCTCATGCACATGGGAATGAGCGTCTTGTAGATCCAGGCAGGTTGCCCTGTCATGGGAAGGCTCTCCGTGTTACTGTGCTGCTTTTCTGTGATTTCCTCATGTCATCTCCTGTGAATGTGTGTGGCGTTTTTGCTAGAAATCGCAACAACCTCCTTCTTGTGTCTATTTCATTTTAATTGCCATTTAACTATGTAGATTCAACAATCATAGAATTTCTAAGTATAGAAATCCTAGAGTTTCTAAATGTAGGCATGAATCTTATGCACATTTTATTTTCATCACATCAAATATTCCATGAAGGGGAAATGGCTCTTCAAATACTGCCCACTCTGGACATTGGCTTTCCTAGTTTTCTCTATGAGGAAGACAGTCAAGGTTAATTTTAAATTTATATTTTCTTGTCCTTTGATAATCTGCAAGTGACTTCTGAGAATTTTTAAAATCCAGGTATTTTTTGTTGCATTCATATAAATGATTGACTAAAACTGACCATTCATCAAGCTGCCAGATTCATGTTTTAAAAAATTGTCTATCTTCATCAGGTACTTAAAAGTCAAGTAGAGAAAGTCACCTGGCATGATTTCTAGCAGAATTTTATTTCTAGTTCCAGTTTATTCTTGTAGATGAACTAAAAAAGGAGAAAGATTCTGGAATTGAAAAATAAATTCTAGAACCAATTCTATAGTTTCTACATCTAGAAACAGTTAGACTTGGAATGAAATGGACAAAAAGAGACAAGAGGAGAAAGGACTGTGCACTGAGGTGGAGTGACTAAAATTCCATGCATGTGAGATTAAGTCAAAGTGACACCAATATTATGGAAAACTACAGTGCACTAATAAAACCCTTCAAAAAGTCAAAAGGTGAATCAAAATGTCTAGGCCTTAGGAATGAGGAAAATGAACACAGAGGAAAGGAAATGCTCAACCTTACAAGATCATATTTCTTACAACTCTAAGTCAAAAATATGTAGCTGCCCCAGAGTGGATCTTATTTCTGGGAATTGTCCAAAGTTGATGGAAGAAAACAAATCAGTAACCAAGGAAAGGATCCAGCAAATTACAAGGCTTACCACCAAACGTGATCTGGAAGGTCCTTGAGGTGGGAGCAGAAGCAGAATTATCCTTTAGTAAAGAAGAAAACTAAAGTCTCTCACGGCTAATTATTGGTCAATGGCCTGGAAGTTCAAATCAATGCAGTAGATGAAGAAAAAGACAGAGACCCAGGTATGGAAAAGGCCAGGTGTCTACTGGGGAATGATATTCACCAATTTCTATTGTTATATTGTGTGCACGTATGAACATGTACCAACAAATCACACCTGTGTACCACCATAATACACCAGTAATAAAACAGAGAAAAGGCAAGATGTTGTTGTTTATGGAGGATGGACTGGCTGCAGATGACAGATTGGTAGCAATAAACCTTTGTAACTGGGTGTGATTTTACTAAGGCTGTTCACACAAAGCCAATGCGTAAAAAGCAGAGGCCACTCCAGGTGGCATGGGGCAGATAGCACATTGAGATCTTTGGCAACTATTGCTTTTCTCTAGTTCTGAATTTCCATTTTCAGGTCTAACAGAGAAGTCTCAGTATTCTCTGTAACTTTTCTACTCTTTTAACTTATTAAAAAAATAAAATAGTGGGCAGAAAGGACAAAATTGGCATTTCTACATGCAGGTGAATTTATTAGAAAATAGATCTCCAACACTCCAAATATTTACAACATTTAAAACTCTTAGAATGGGGACTGGAATCTTACAAACACACAATATATGAGAGATTTAATATGTATAATTAATTGAGGACCTGCCTGTGTTCAGCACTTGTGTTTTGTTTTATAGACTTTGATTCATTATATCATCATGGCTGTTTTTATATAATGTAAACAAATGTGTGATAGTAATGCAATGATAATAATGAACAGGTATAGTCTCTCACTACCTGTTAGGGAGTATTATTATTTTCCCACACCTGATTTACTTTGACTTCAACCCAACTTGATTCCTATGAAGTGAACACTATTATGATCCTTATTTTATAAATGTGGAAATGGAAACAAGAAAAATTCAATAACTTGATGTCAGAAGTTGTATGGATGGACTTGTATTAACTACACAAGATACAACAGGAGGTACCTTGAGTGAATGAAGGAGTAGTTTTGTAAATAAAAAAATAGAAGCTTCTCTGATACAGGAGAAGAATGTCACCTCTAGTGGCTCCAGAAAGATGGTGGAGATGGCTGTGTAGGAAACGCTTGAGAGATGGTGCGTTCCATCAGGAAGGTGAGAGATGCTCAGAACTGGGTTCCACAAAGGAGAAGTAAGATGAGAAGAAGCTGAGAGGGAGAGAAGCTGAGAGAGACACAGGAGCTGACTGCACAGACTGCTCTAAGTGCAGGGCCCCTCCTCACTTCAGTGTCCCCACTTGGGCCACCAAGGCTCGTCTTGTGAGGCTGTGTTGCCTCCTACCTGCTCTCACATCAGCAGCCCCACTGGTGGTGAGCTCCTGCTCTTCCTTCCCTGGGTAATGAGGGTCAGCTGAGGTCTGATGAAGGAGGTGGTGTCAGGCATGAGTACTCTTCAAGGTCCAGGTGAAGTCACTCACTCCTGGCAGAGCTGAGCTGTGGGTGTGAGGATCAAGGGGCATTTTACCATTTCCAGGGCTTTGGAGGTTGGATTCTCATGAATGCTCATTAAATTAATTGTTGCACTGTTATTCTGTTCTCTGAGCAATTGAATTTCCATGCATGAGGAAACCAAACTAGAAGGTAATTGTGCATGCCTCTAGTTTTGCATCCCTGGGACCATCTTGTTTGCCAGCTATGTGTATCCTTCCCCTGGGGCTGTTGGCTCATGATGTCATTTTGTCTCTGGACTTGATCTCTACTGATTATTGTCCTTCCCCATGAGTATTTCCTCAAATGTGAGATGGAGTTACTTGGTCTCTCCCAAGCATGATCAGGTAGTATCACAGTCCACATGAGGACTGCCCCTTAAGTGGGAGCTATGCACGGGACACATCCAAATCTGGACACAGCTCTTCCACTTTCAGTGATCTTGCCACACCTTTTATTTTCACTATTGTAAGTTGAGTGCAGATGAAGTTCCAGGCATCTGGTTAGGTGAGTTCATTCAGAGGTGGGTTGGCTGTACAGGAAGGAATCTGCAGGTATGTAGAGATAGCTCTGTTTCCAAACAAGCTGGCTGCATGGTCCTCAGTACTACACGGCAAAGAGCATGGACCATCTTGAATAATTCAAAAGGCACTGATATTTACACCAAAAATCAAGCATTTTCAAAACCATTCCAGAAAATTATAACAGTAGGACAGCGAGCATTCTTTCTGGGTGACTCTGCTTAATGTGAAGCAGTATTCATCAGATGAGAGCTTCTCACCAGAAGGGAAGACCTACAGTGGGGCTCTCGATGCCCACGTGTTCCAGGGTAGCCACACACCTGGTCCACGTTGTGCTCCTGGATCCACTTCCCATTCTCTTCCTCTCAGGATGATGCCATTCCTTGCTCACACTTGGTACAGAGACACTAGTCTCCACAAGTGTCCTATAGAAAACAGCCTGTTGAAATCTAATGTTGGATCAAAGAAAGAAAATCATGGGAGAACTCACAGAGCATAATATGCAGCCATCCCTGTTTGGGAACAATGTGGTCAAGTGTTTCATTTTCCACGTATGAGGTTGCTTGCTGTAGGGAGTGTCGGGAGCCGCCACATAGGAACCGAGCGCCTCTTAGGTGACATTTTTTGTTAGTGATCCTGGGTGGAGCAATCACTGGACAGTCTTTTATATTGTGAATACCTTTCAGGCATGACATCATCAAGATGGTTTAGAAAGGTACTTCAGCTCTGATTTAAAGATGCTGATTCATAATGGGGTTGGGAGTGGGGGGCATGGGAGGATTAGATGAACTCTAGATAGGGCAAAGGGGAGGGAGGGGAATGTGGGGGTTATGGGGGTAGGAAAGATGTGGAATGAGATGGACATCACATCTTTCCTACCCCCATAATCAGGACCACCTTCTACCATATGTTCCATTGATATTGGCCTGGCATTTGTCCTCAGTATGGAAGGTGCTGTGTGGACAGAGTAGCAGGTGTACTTACAGATTTGAATGGTGAGAGGTGGGCTGGCTATACAGGCAGGAGTCTGCACAGCTATCTAGACTTTCCAGGTTCAAAACAAGCTGGTTGCATGGCCTTAGTATTTCAGTTTAGAGAGTAAGGCCCATCTTCACAATTCACAAATCACTAATTTTTGTGTTCCTAAATCAAGGATAATTAAAATGATTCCAGAAAATAACAGTAGGACCCAGAACCTTTCTTTTGGGCTTGATGCAGTAGCCAACAGGGTTATGTTTAGCTTGATGCAGTAGCCAACAGGGTTATGTTTAGCTTGATGGAGTAGCCAGCAGGGTTAGAAGGGAAGACCTCCCAGGTCACAGGATGCACCTGATCCATGCCTTATTCCTGGATTCACTCCCCATTCTTTCCCCCTCAGGAATGACGCCCTGTGTGCTCACACTTGGCACAAAGTCATCAGTCTTTACAAATGTGTATTATAGGAAACAGCTCTGTGAAATTAAATTTTGGATGCAGAGGGGAAAAAGTAGAGGATACTCAGAGTGCAACATATCCATGGATCCTTGGATGTAGAAGAGAAGGAAAAAGTCAGCTTCTGAGTCAAGTGATGTGTGGGGGTTTCAGTGATTGCTGGCTTTCATGTAGGCACAGAGCCCAGGAGTCCATGCATGTGGGCAGCTTCTAGGAGTTGGAAAATGTAAGGAAAGGGAATCCTCCTCAGCTCCTCTGAAGGCTCACAGACCTGCAGTCACCTTCATTTTATCCCATGAAGTCCAGTTTGCACTCTGACCTCCTAGACTATAGGATCACCCATTGGTGTTCTGTTTAATCTCTGAAGTTTGCTGGAATTGGCTTCATCAGCAATAGGAGGAGAGGACACATTGTAACCCTGACCTTGATGTTTCAGTCTGGGTTCATCCTCACCTCAAGCCAACTCTGCTCTTAAGAAGCTGAGCATACATTTTTTTTAAAAAAAATATTTTATTAGTTGTAGGTGGACACAATACTTTTTATTTTATTTATGTGCTGCTGAGGATTGAACCCAGGGCCTCACACATGCGATACGAGCACTCTACCGATGAGCCATAGTCCCAGCCTCAAGAAATATATACCACCAGTTTAGCAATCATGGCCCTTTCTGTCATTAAACCCAGGTATAAGTTGGCAGAGCGTAAAGATATATAGACTGGAATTATGGTTATAGGAATGAGATCAGTTCTCGTGAGAGCATGGTTTTCGTGTTGCCTGCACTGTTCCTTTGGATAAATGTTTTATCTGTGATTTATTTAGTTTAGTCAACATTTTCTTGGGTGAACATGATTGGACACCTAATTTTCATAAATGGAGTGATTATCTTACAATGTGAAAGTTTATACAGAAGTTTGAAGTTGATTTGAATAGAAAGAAAAGATTGTTTGAAAGTTGGATTTAAATTTTCTTTTATGTAGTTACAACAAAATGTGCTAGATTTGACTGTTCCTTCCCCCCTACCCCAACAAAATCAACCCTTAGTGACTTGAGTTGAAATAAAAATAAAGTTCTACAGCATAGGAGAGGACAATAGTTCCTAAGAATTGATTATATAATTTTAGATAACCAGAAGAGAAGAGCATGAAATGTCCCAGTAAAAACAAACAAACAAACAAACAAACAAACAAAAAAACAAACAAAAAAAATCACAACTGTTTCAGGAGATGGAAATGCTGATTACCTTGATTTGATCATTACACATTTGTACACCTGCATTGAGATATCACACTACTGGAGAATGATATTGGCAGCATAATGTATGTATATGCCAGTATAATGTATCAAACAAAATGCAAATGCCGGCACCTCACTGTAAATAATTGCAAAAGAAAAATCCCAGTGTATTCATGCAAAATGACAACAACTAGTTAGATAGTGTACAGGTGATGCAATAAGTTGCATTATAAATAGTCCTTAGGCTGGAATAAGTCCAAAGATGATGTTAAAATTGTGGCATCTCCCAATGCGAAAGAGTTGAGCTGAAGTTTCCCTTCGTTAACGCGAAAGGGTCGAAACTAAAAAGGTCCTCTGACGTAAAAGGGGCGCAGCACGAAGGTACCCCTCTTTGCTGGAGAGATGCCACTCAAACGCGGAATTGAAAGAGTTAACCCTATCTATGTGTGTTCCCGCTGTCTCCTGTCTATGTATGTCCTTACTGCTCTGTTCATATATATGGCCGCCAGGTGTCACTATTTCAATTAATTAGAATAAGACCAGTTCTGGAAATATGTAACCTTATGGAATCTAAGCTGGAAACTTAAAGCTATTTTCTATAATTTACTGTATGACTAGTTAGAGAAGCAGCTTGGTAAATGCTTGCCATTTAACCTCCTTTGTTATAATTACTTGCAGCAAGAAAAACTTTAAGAGTCCTTCTGTGATTGAAAAAGACTTCTTTTGCTCTCAGAGTAGTTTGAAAGAGATGCATACAAATTCTTAGGGTAAAAGTCCTTCAGAGCTAACATTTGGCCATGCCTCCCTTTTCTCTGCCCTTGGGTTCTAAAATGAACATTGTAAAGAGACAGTGGTGCTTTGAAACCAGGCAGAAAAAATTAACTTCTATCAGCCAGGTTAGCAGGTGTGCGGAGGAATGGTTTCAGGGAATTCATAAGTTTTGAGTCAAACCCAAGCTAGTTCAGATAAGCATGAAAAGATTGCAAGGAGTTTCAAAACAGCACGTATATGGTTCTTGTCTAGACAGGACCTTGAGATGTTAGAAAAAAAATTGCAAAGTCTAAGAATCTATTCAACAGAGATTGATGTTTCCCTGGGTCTTGTGACTGTTTTTGTAACCACAAAAGAATGCATACTACCAAAAAAAATATGCATTTATTGCTTGCAAAAAAGAAAGTAAATGCAGAGGATTTTAGCAGCCTGACTCGCGTGTCTGTGTGCTAATTTCTTCCACCCCCAACTTCCTCTCCGTTCTCCGATGCTTTTCACCAGCACTGAGGCGAGAACCCTTTCCCCCACCACCGCTGAAGCCAGTCTTCAGCATAAAATGACATGCACTAAATACATAAAGCAGAGGTAGCCACTGTTGCATGGAGGGGGTGGGCTCTCTGGTCTCCACTATGGTGCACACTGTGACTCAGGAGAGATGTGCATTGACCCTTTCACTGAGAGGCACCATTTTGCTGAGGACTCTCCCCAGGGCCACCTTGATGCCCCTGTTCCTCAGACTGTAGATGAAAGGGTTCAGCATGGGCGTGACCATGGTGTATGTCACTGAAGCCATCAGACTCATCCCAGAAGACAGTGTGGCTACAGAACTGAGGTAGACCCCAAGGCCAGTGCCATAGAACAAGGAGACCACCAGGAGGTGAGACCCACAGGTGGAAAAGGCTTTGTACTTGCCTCTGTCTGATGAGATCCTCAGGATGGAGGAGAAAATCTGAGAATAGGAGAAGAGGATGCCAGTGAGGGGGAAGACACCCAGGACGATGGCCACAGAGTACACCACTATGTTGTTGATGAGAGTGTCAGAGCAGGCGAGCTTCAGGACTGCAGGAAGATCACAGAAAAAGTGAGGGATTTCCATGTTTGTGCAAAAGGACAGCCTCAAAATGGTAAAGGTCTCTGGGAGGGAGCCCAGGACACTGATGAACCAGGACCCCAGAGCCATGAGCAGACAGAGCCTTGAGTTCATGATGGCCACATAGTGCAGGGGGTGACAGATGGCCACAAAGCGGTCATAGGCCATCACTGTCAGGAGCAAGTTGTCCTGGCATCCAAACACTAAGAAGAAGCATATCTGTGAGATGCAGCCTGCAAAGGTGATCCCTTTGCTGTGAGTGTGGATGTTCCTGAGAGCCTTGGGGATGGTGGTGGAGGTGAAGCCAATGTCAGCCAGGGACAGGTTGGAGAGGAAGAAGTACATGGGCGTGTGCAGGTGGGAGTCTGAGATGACAGCCAGGATGATGAGCAGGTTCCCCAGCACAGTGACCAGGTACATGGCCAGAAGCAGGCCAAAGAGGAGGGACTGCAGGTCAGGGTCACCTGTGAATCCCAGGAGGATGAAGTTGCCAGCTCCCATTTAGTATCCTCTTTCCATGGTGCTGCAGTGCTTGCCTAGAAGGAGGGAGAGAAGGACTCCAAATTTACTCCAGCGAGGGAGGCTCAGGTAGGAAGCATGGAAATTGACAGCCAGCCTCAGTACTTAGGAAGATACTGTCTCAAAATAAAAATAAAATAGGTCCTGGGTTGTTGCTCCATGGTTAAGCACCCCTAGGTTCAAACACTGGTAGCCTCCCTTCCAAAAAAAAAAAAAAAATCATTCCAAATAGAGATTCCCCATGATGCCCCAAGGTCTTTTATCGAAACCTTGTGAACTCAGGAAATCATGTATTTTGTCTTATCATTGGGTTTCTTTGCTGATGAGTTTCAATTACCATTTTTATCCTCTAAACAATGAAATGAACAAAACCTGACTCTATGTCAGTGGTTCTCAAATGGAGTCCCCAGGAGTAGCCACCTGGGCATCACCTGGAGTCTTGCAGAAATATGCATTTTCACGCACACCTCACCTGACCACCTGAATCTCATGCTCTATGTGTGAAGCAGTCCTCTCTGTCCTGAGACGCCCTACCAGGATTCAGAGGCTCACTCCTGTTTGGGAACCAGGGCTCTAGAACTTTCCTGCATCCCCACACAGTCCTCCTTCCCCAGGTGCTCTGCTGTGTTCTGCCTCTTACACATGGGAATGAGCGTCTTCTAGTTCCTGGCAGGTTGCCCCGTCATGTCACAGCTCTCTGTGTTACTATGTGTTCTGTGATTTCCTCATGTCATCTCCTGTGAATGTGTGTGTGCTAGGAATGCTTCTGCTAGGAATATCAACAGCCTCTGTTATTATTATTCCTGTTTCTATTTCCTCTGATCCTATGTCTTAGCATTATATTCTCCAACTTCATCCATTTACCTGCAAATGCCATTATTTTATTCTCTCTTATTGCTGAGTAAAATTCCATTTTGTATATATACCATATTTTCTTTATCCACTCATCTACTGAGGGGCATCTAGGTTGGTTCCATAACCTAGCTATTGTGAATTGTGCTGCTATAAACATTGAAGTGGCTGTGTCACTGTAATATGCTGTTTTTAAGTCTTTTGGGAATAGACCCAGGAGTGGGATGGCTGGGTCATAGGGTGGTTCCATTCCCATTTTCCCAAGAAATCTCCATACTGCTTTCCATAGCGGTTTGCACCATTTTGCAGTCCCACCAGCAATGTATGAGTGTGCCTTTGTCCCCACATCCTCTCCAACATTTATTGTTGTTTGTGTTCTTGATAGCTGCCATTCTGACTGGAGTGAAATGAAATCTTTAGAGTAGTTTTGATTTGCATTTCTCTAATTGCCAGTGATGTTGAGCATTTTTTCATGTATTTGTTGATTAATCGTGTATCTTCTTCTGAGAAGTGTCTTTTCAATTCCTTAGCCCATTTATTGATTGGGTTATTTGCTTTTTTGGTGTTAAGTTTTTTTTTAGTTCTATATACATTCTAGAAATTAGTGCTCTATCTGATGTGCATGTATTAAAATATTAGTTCCCAATTAGTTGGCTCTCTATTCACCTCACTGATTGTTTTCTTTTGCTGAGAAGAAGCTTTTCAGTTTAAATCTATCCCATTCATTAATTCTTGGTAATAGTTCTTGTGCTACAGGATTCTTATTAAGGAACTTGGGGCCTAATCCGACATGTTGGAAATTGGAGCTTACTTTTTCTTCTATTAGGCGTATTGTCTCTGGTCTAATTCCTAGGTCCTTGATCCACTTTGAATTGAATTTTGTGCATGGTGAGAGACAAGGGTTTAATTTCATTTTGTTGCATATGGATTTCCAGTTTTCCCAGCACCATTTGTTGAAGAGGCTATCCTTTCTCCACTGTACATTTTTGGCACCTTTGTCTAATATAAGATAGCTGAAATTATATGTATTAGTCTCTGTGTCCTCAATTCTGTACCATTGGTCCACCAGTCTGTTTTGGTGCCAATACCATGCTGTTTTTGTTACTATTGCTCTATAGTATAATTTAAAGTCCGGTATGGTGATGCCACCTGCTTCACTTTTCTTGCTCAGGATTGCTTTGGCTATTCTGGGTCTCTTATTTCTCCAGATGAATTTCATGACTGCTTTTTCTATTTCTTTGAAGAATGACATTGGGATTTTGATTGGAATTGCATTAAATCTGTATAATGTTTTTGGTAGTATGGACATTTTGACATTATTGATTCTACCTATCCAAGAGCAAGGTAGGTCTTTCCATCTTCTGAGTTCTTCTATGATTTCTTTCTTTAGTGTTCTATAATTTTCCTTATAGAGCTCTTTCACCTCTTTCGTTAAGTTGATTCCCAGGTATTTTATTTTTTTTGATGCTATTGTAAATGGCGTAGTTTTCATCATTTCCCTTTCAGAGGCTTTGTCACTGATGTACAAAAATGCCTTTGACTTATGGGTATTGATTTTGTATCCTGCTACTTTGCCAAATTCATTTTACTTAGTTGTAAAAGTTTTCTGGTAGAGTTTTTTGGGTCTTCTAGGTAGATTATCATGTCATCAGCAAATAGTGCTAATTTGAGCTCTTCTTTTCCTATCTGGATCCCTTTAATTTCTTTCGTCTGTCTAATTGCTCTTGCCAGAGTTTCCAGTACTATGGTTTAAATAGCAGTGGTGAGAGGGGGCATCCCTGTCTTGTTCCAGTTTTTAGAGGGAATGCTTTCAATTTTTCTCCATTTAAGATAATGTTTAGCTCTGGGCCTTGCATAAATAGCTTTTATAATGTTGAGATATGTCCCTGATATTCCTAGTTTTTTCCAGTTGTTTTGAACATAAAGGGGTGGTATTTTGTCAAATGCTTTTTCTGCATCTATTGAGATAATCATATGATTTTTATCTTTAAGTCTATTGTTGTGGATGTATTTATGTTTATTGATTTCCAAATGTTGAACCAGCCTTGCATCCCTGGAATAAACCCCACTTGATCATGGTGCACTATCTTTTTGATATGTTTTTGTATCCGATTTGCCAGAATTTTGTTGAGGATTTTTGCATCTATGTTCATTAAGGATATTGGCCTAAAGTTTTTCTTTTTGGATGTGTCTTTGCCTGGCTTTGGAATTAATGTAATATGGCCTCATAAAAAGAGTCTGGAAGAGCTCCCTCTTTTTCTATTTCTTGAAATAGTTTGAAGAGCATTGGTTATTAGTTCTTCTTTGAAAGTCTTGTAGAACTCTGCTGTAAACCCATCAGGTCCTGGACTTTTCCTTGTTGGTTGCTTTTTGATGACATCTTCTATTTCTTTGCTTGTATCGATCTGTTTAAATTGTGTATAGCCTCCAGATCCAGTTTAGGCAAATCATATGACTCTAGAAATCTGTCAATGCATTCAGCATTTTCTGTTTTATTAGAGTACAAGTTTTCAAAGTAATTTCTAATTATCTTCTGTATATCTGAGGTGTTTGTTGTGATATTCCCTTTTTCATCACAAATGTTAGTGATTTGAGGTTTTTTTACTCTTCTTCTTTTCATTAGCATATGCTAAGGGTCTGTCAATTTTGTTTATTTTTTCAAAGAACCAACTTTTAGTTTTGTCAATTCTTTGAAATGGTTTCCTTAGTCTCAATTTCATTAATTTTGCTCTGATTTTAAATTATTTCCTGTCTTCTGCTGCTCTTGGTGTTGATCTGTTCTTCTTTTTTTCTAGTGCTTGGAGGTGTGATGTTTAAGTCTTTATTTGTTGGTTTTTCTTCCTTTTAAAGAATGAACTCAGTGCAATGAATTTTCCTCTTATTACTGCCTTCATAGTGTCCCAGAGATTTCTATATGATGTATCTGATGTTCTCATTTACCTCTAGAAATTTTTTAATCTCCTCTTTGATGTCTTCTTCAACCCCTTGTTCATTCAGTAGCATGTTGCTTAGCTTCCAGTTGTTGGAGTAGTTTTTCTTATTCCTTGTTTTGTCATTGATTTCCAATTTCATCCCTTTATGGTCTGATAGCATGCAGGGTAGTATTTCTATTTTTTTATATTTGCTGAGATTTGCCTTGTGACATAATATATGATCTATTTTGGAGAAGGAAGCCATGTGGCTGCTGAGAAAAAAGTGTATTCATTTACTGAGGGATGAAATATTCTATATATGTCCTTAGATCTAAGTTATTATTAATTGTTTTTAAGGAGGCCTAAGGTTTTCTTTGTTTAGTTTTTTGTTGGATGATCTATCCATTGTGAGAGAGGGTGTGTTGAAAGTCCCCTATAATAACTGTGTTGTGGTCAATTTTACTCTTGAACTTGAGAAGCGTTTGTTTGATGAATGTAGGTGCTCCATTATTTGGGGCATATAGATTTATGATTGTTATATCCTCTTGATGAATGGTTCCCTTAAGTAGTAAGAAATATCCATCTTTGTCCCTTTTGATTAACTTTTGGCTTGAAGTCTACCTTATTCTTGAAATGAGAATGGAAACCCCTGCTTGCTTCGCTGGCATGTGATGTGATAGACTTTTCCAGCCTTTTACCTTCGTCTATGATGTCTTTTCTATGAGCGTTGTTTCTTGGAGACAGCAGATAGTTGGGTCATTTCTTTTAATCCATTCAGATAATCTGGTCTTTTGAATGGCGAGTTAGGCCGTTTAAAATTCAGGGTTATTTTTGAGAATGTGATTTTTATTCCCATCCATTTTGTTTGTATGATGATCTTTAGCTTGATTTGAGTTTCTTTCTGGTGGGTATTCCCTTAGTTTAAATATCCCTTTGTTGATTTTCATTGTTATGTTTCTCTTCTTCTTCATGGAATTTTGCCCAGGATGTTCAGAAGTGCTGCTTTCGAGATGTGAAAATCTTTTAACTTTTGCTTGTCGTGGAAGGTTTTTATTCATCTTCAAAATCTAAAGCTCAATTTTGCTGGATATAAGATTCTTGGTTGACATCCCTTTTCCTTCAGAGCTTGAAATATGCTATTCAGGATCTTCTTGCTTTTAAGGTCTGGGTAGATAAATCTGAACAAAGTCTGATTGGTTTCCCCCTATATGTAATCTGCTTTCTTTCTCTTGTGGCTTTTAATATCTCTCCTTGCTCAGTATATTAGGCATTTTCATTATTATGTGTCTTGGTGTGGATCTGTTGTGATTTTTGTATGTTTGGTGTTCGGTAGGCCTCTTGAACTTGGTTTTCCCCTTCATTCCTCAAGTTGGAAATTTTCTGTAATTATTTCATTAAAATAAATTACTATTACTTTGGTTGAAACTCTGCCCCCTCTCTACCCAATCACTTCTTATGTTTGGTCTTTTTTGTTGTCCCATAATTCTTGAAATGTTCTGTTCTTGGTTTCTTACCATTTTTGCTGTGTATCTAGATTTTTCTCTAGGGATATTATTTGTTCTTCATTGTCTGAGGTTCGTATTTTAAGTACCATTTTAACTATATAGATTCAAGAATCATAGAATTTTAAGTACAGAAATCCTAGAGTTTCTAAATGCATGCATGAATCTTATGCACATTTTATTTTCATCACATCAGATATTCCATGAAGGGGAAATGGCTCTTCAAATCTTGCCCACTCTGGACATTGGCTTTCCTAGTTTTCTCTATGAGGAAGACAGTCAAGGTTAATTTTAAATTTATATTTTCTTGTCTTTTGATAATCTGCAAGTGACTTCTGAGAATTTTTAAAATCCAGGTTTTTTTTTTTTGTTGCATTCATATAAATGATTGACTAAAACTGACCATTCATCAAGCTGCCAGATTCATGTTTTCAAATATTGTCTATCTTCATCAGGTACTTAAAAGTCAAGTAGAGAAAGTCACCTGGCATGATTTCTATCAGAATTTTATTTCTAGTTCCAGTTTATTCTTGTAGATGAACTAAAAAGGGAGAAAGATTCTGGAATTGAAAAATAAATTCTAGAACCAATTCTATAGCTTCCACAACTAGAAACAGTTAGACATGGAATGAAATGGACAAAAAGGGACAAGAGGAGGAAGGACTGTGTACTGAGGTGGAGTGACTAAAATTCCATGCATGTGAGATTAAGTCAAAGTGACACCAATATTATGGAAAACTACAGTGCACTAATAAAACCCTTCAAAAAGTCAAAAGGTGAATCAAAATGTCTAGGCTTAGGAATGAGGAAAATGAACACAGAGGAAAGGAAATGCTCAACCTTACAAGATCATATTTCTTACAACTCTAAGTCAAAAATATGTAGCTGCCCCAGAGTAGATCTTATTTCTGGGAATTGTCCAAAGTTGATGGAGGGAAACAAATCAGTAACCAAGGAAAGAATCCAGTAGATTACAAGACTTACCACCAAACATGATCTGGAAGGACCCTGAGGCCGGAGCAGAAGCAGAATTATCCTTTAGTAAAGAAGAAAACTAAGTCTCTCATCACCAATTATTGGTCAATAGCCTGGAAATTCAAATCAATTCAGTAGATGAAGAAAAAGACAGAGACCCAGGTATGGAAAAGGCCAGGTGTCTACTAAGAAATGATATTGGCCAATTTCTATTGTTATATTGTGTGCATGTACAAACATGTACCAACAAATCACACATATGTGTAACCAATATGCACCACCAAAAAACAGAGAAAAGGCAAGATGTTGTTGTTTATGGAGGATGGACTGGCTGCAGATGACAGATTGGTAGCTGCAGACCCATTGTAAGTGTGTGTGATTTTACTAAGGCTGTTCACACAAAGCCAATGTGTAAAATGCAGAGGCCTCTTCAGGTGGCGTGGGATGGATAGCATATCGAGATCTTCGGCAACTATTGCTTCTCTCTAGTTCTGAATTTTCATTTTCAGGTCTAACAGAGAAGTCTCAGTATTCTCTGTAACTTTTCTACTCATCTAACTTATTCAAAAATAAAATAGTTGGCAGAAAGGGCAAAAATTTGCATTTCTACATGCAGGCGAATTTATTAGAAAATAGATCTCTGACATTCCAAATATTAATAACATTTAAAACTCTTAGAATGGGAACTGGAATCTTACAAACACACAACAAATGGGAGATTAATATGTATGATTAGTTGAGGACATGTGTGTGTTCAGCACTTATGTTAAGTTTTACATACCTTGATTCATTATATCTTCATCACTGTTTTTATATAATGTAAACAAATGTGTTATAATAATGCAATGACAAAAATGAACAGGTGTAGTCTCTCACTACCTGATAGAGTATTATCATTTTCTCACACCTGATTTACTTTACCCCAACATGATTCCTATGAAGTGAACACTATTATGATCCTTATTTTATAAACATGGACACTGAGACAAAAATCATTCAATAACTTGATGTCAGAAGATCTACGGATGGACTTGTGTTAACTACGCAAGATACAAATGGAGGTACCTTGAGTAAATGAAGGGGTAGTTTTATAAGTAAAAAAATAGAAGCTTCGCCGGGCGCGGTGGCGCACGCCTGTAATCCCAGCACTTTGGGAGGCTGAGGCAGGAGGATCGCGAGTTCAAAGCCAGCCTCAGCAATGGCAAGGCACTTAGTAACTCAGTGAGACCCTGTCTCTAAATAAAATACAAAAAAAGGGCTGGGGATGTGACCCAGTGGTCGAGTGCCCCTGAGTTCAATCCCCAGTACCAAAAAAAAAAAAAAAAAAAAAAAAAAAAAATAGAAGCTTCTTTGATACAGTAGAAGAAAGTCACTTCTGGTGGCTCCAGAAAGACTGTGGAGATGGCTGTGTAGGAAACGTTTGCAAGATGGTGAGTTCCATCAGGAAGGTGAGAGATGCTCAGAACTGGGTTCCAGAAAAGAGAAGTAAGATGAGAAGAGGTGGAGAGGGAGAGAAGCTGAGAGAGACACAGGAGCTGACTGCATAGACTGCTGTAAGTGCCGGGTCCCCTCCTCACTGCAGTGTCCCCTTTTGGGCCACCAAGGCTTGTGCTGAGAGGCTGCGCAGACTTCTACCTGCTCCCACATCAGCAGTCCCAGGGGTGGTGAGCTCCTCTTCCTTCCTTCCTTGGGTGATGAGGGTCAGCTGAGCTCTGATGAGGGACAGGAGGTGGCGTCAGGCATGAATACTCTTCAAAGTTCAGGTGAAGCCACTCATTTCTGACGGAGCTGAACTGTGGTTGAGAGGATCAAGGGGCACATTTAGTATTTCCAGGGCCTCGAAGGTTGAATTCTCATGAATGCTCATTAAATTAATTGTTGCATTGGTATTCTGTTCTCTGAGCCATTGAGTTTCCATGAATGAGGAAACCAAACTAGTAAGGTAATTGTGCATGCAGCCAGTTTTGGATCCCTGGGACCATCTTGTTTCCAGCTATGTCTATCCTTCCCCTGGGGCTGATGGCTCATGATGTCATTTTGTCTTGGACTTGATCTCTACTGATTATTGTCCTTCCCCATGAGTATTTTCTCAAATGTGAGATGGTGTTCCTTGGTCTCTCCCAGGCATGAGCAGGCAGTATCCAAGCCCATGTGAGTCCTGCACCTTAAGTGGGAGCTGTGCGCAGGACCTCAAACAACTCCACGTGCAGCTCTTACAGTGACCTTGCACTTCCAATATCTTGTGAAAGCCTCTATATTCACCATTGCAAGTTCAGTGCAGGTGAAGTTTCAGGCATCTGGTTACGGAAGTGCATTCAGAGGTGGGTTGGCTCTACAGGAAGGAGTCTGTAGGCATTCACAGCTCTATGTTTCCAAACAAGCTGGCTGCATGGTCCTCAGTACTCCAGGGCAGAGAGTATAGACCATCTTTAACATTCACAAGGCGCTGATCTTTACATCTCACATCAAGAATTTTAAAAACAACTCCAGATAATTATAACAGTAGGAAAGAGAGCATTTTGGGTGACTCTTTTAGTGTGTAGCAGTATTGAACAGGGGAGACATTTTCACCAGAAGGGAGGACCTACCATGAGGCTCCTGATGCCCATATGTTCCAGGGTTGCCACATACTTGGTCCATACAATGTTTTTGGATCCACTTTCCATTCTCCTCCTCTCAAGATGATGCTATCCCTTGCTCACACTTGGTACAGTGATACCAGTCTCTACAAAATGTCCTATAGGAAACAGCCCATTGAAATCTAATGTTGGATTCAAAGAAAGAAAATCATGGGAGAACTTTTCCGAGTGCAATGTGAAGTGACCCCTCTCTGGGAACAATGTGGCCAGGTCTTTTTATTGTGCATGTATCAGGAATGCTTGCTCTAGGGAGAACTCCTACATGCTTATTGTAGCAATGTCCTGAGTATTGTAACATACAGTCCCCCTTCTCCCTTCTGATGTTGTAGCTCGTAGGGCCAAGTCTGTGGTTCCAACTTAACAGCTGTGCAAGGCCTTATGGACATCACTGTCATTTGTGCATATGATTTGTGTTAAAGAATTAGTATGTGACTCAGCATGGGAGGCAAGACCTTCTCAGGTCGACTCTTCTCAGGTGAGTGGGGATAGTGTGAGTTTTATTGTTAGTGATCCTGGGTTTTTGAGTTGAATGGCTCTCAGGCATGACATCATCAAGATGGTGTAGCAGGAGTCCCCAGCCTTCACAAGCTCACCTGAGCTAGGCAGAGGCTGTTATCTACAAAGCAGGAAAACCCAAGGCGGGCCCAAGAGCTCATTAAGAAATGTGAACCACATGGTGGATAAAAACAGTGTTACTTAGGATCATGCAAATGCCAGGAGATGGCTAGGAACAAAGAATAAAAGCAGAGGCTATTGATTTCACCCATGTAGTAGGAACCATGGGGATTGCTAGTGGCCTCCCCACAGAGGACACCAGAACCTTCTGCCCATGACATCACCGATGATTATTTCCCCTGGGGAACTCCAGAGAGGGAGATGTGGCTCCAAGGTTCTCTTTCCTTTAGGAAAGTAGTTCTGTGGAGTCACTTTGGAAAAGACGGCATTTCCTCCCACACCCTGTCAGAACCCTGACTTCCAGGCTATTGGTGCTGCCCATTTGGCGTCCACTGTCCAGATTCTGCCCTGTGGCTGAACTGGACACAACCAGACTTCAGACCTTTGTCAGAGAGTGGCCTCTTGTCATGGTGAGGTAGTTTGCATTCTCATATTCAGAGCAGAGACCTCAGTGCATGTGACCCTATGCTGGACAGTGGGTCAGTTGCTGCAGAGAACTATTCCTGAGGGATCCCAAAGCTTCTATAAGTCTCTGGGCGCCTGGGACCTCCAGTCCTGGGTCATTGGCTGCTTCGCAACATCCACATCTGACACACACTGTTACCAATGTGTCTGGAGGTGGCTGCACCCTGCACCAGTGCCTTATGTCATGGATTCCAGAGCTGTGCACCCTCCACATATGCCTATGATTCAGGTCTGAGTTCCATGGCCACTATCCAGCTTCCTCTCATCTGACATCTGTGCCATTGTGTCACCATGAGTCACTCTGAAAGCCAGATTGGTTCCAAGAGGAATGTGCTCAACCCAGCTCCATAGAGGTTCAGTTCATTGCTGGAGGCCCCAGGGAGAGACATGGTAGAAGGGTGTGGCAGAGTAGCTGTGGTAGCTGGGAAGCTGAGAGTGAAAGAGAGCATGAAAGGGAACAGGGAGAGGATGGACCCTTCCAGGTCATACCCCCAGTGACCTACTTCCTCCATCTAGGTTCTACTTCCAGGTAGCCCAATCAGGTACCAGTGAATTAATTCATCAGATGGATTAATCCACTGTTTTAGTAAGCTTTTTTGCTACTTTGAGCAAAAGACAAGACAGGAACAATTTTAGAGGAGGAAAAGTTTATATTGGGGCTTCTGGTTTCAGAGATATCAGTCCACAGACAGCAACTCCTTTGCCTTGGGCCCAAGGTGTGGTGGAACACCATGGCAGAAGAGTGTGGTGAAGGAAAGTAGCTCAGGATGTGGCCTTAGGAATGAGAGAGAGAGAGAGAGAGAGAGAGAGAGAGAGAGAGAGAGAGAGAGAGAGAGAGTCTTCTCACCAAGAACAAAATATACACCTTAAAGTCACACCCCCCAATGACTCATCTCCTCCACCCATGCCTTACCTGCCTATCGACACTACCCTGTTAATATCCACCAGAGATTAATTAAAGATTAGGTTCAAACTCTCATAACCCCATCATTTCACTTCTAAACTTTCTTGCATTGTCTCACATGTGATCTTTCAGGGGACACCCTCATAACTATACTATAACATCTAGTTATGAGTTCAGAGACCCCTGATTCAGTTGCTGGTTAAAAGCCCCACCTCTGAACCTTGCTGCACTGGGGACCTTGCTTCCAACAGATGTGCTTTTGGTGGTGATCCAAGCCATAACAATACCTCAGCCCCTTTTGATGTAGATACCTTGATGTTATGCCAGTGATATCCATTTTGGACTACCAGTCTTCTGAATTGTAACACAATTCTTTGGTGCTCTTTTCTTGTCCCATTGTTAGGTTGCAATTGGTTCCAGCAGCAAGAGGAAATGACCATACCTGGCAATCCCCATGTTCTTGTTTTAAGTTGATAAACCACTACCCCAAGCCAGCTCAAGGTCTCTATGAAGCAGAGTTGAGAATGCAGGTTGGAATCCACCTCAGGTGTGCTTTTCACACAGAAATATTGGACAAGATAGTTTTTAAGCAGAGGAATAAAATGGAACATTTTCCATCATTTTATTAAATTATGTATAAATCTGTATTCATCTAGACATTGTGAATTTGGCTTCCTCTCTACATAAATATATCAGTTGAATACAATATGAAAATACAAATCTAATAAATTTAAGAGTTATGTAAGTGGTATCAAAATCAGTGCCAAGGAAGAGATTTTGAAATAAATGGTGCTTGGATTATTATTTACTGATTTGATCAAAATGAAGTAAATTTCTCTCTAAATGCTGAAAATAATAATAAAAGGAAGTTGTAGGAGAGATGTTAAATTGTAGTGGATTTTAAAGGGGAATATAGATGAATCCTCTGAGTATACACCAAGATGGAATAAAAAATGAATAGAATTAAAAGCATAACTGATGAATTCCAGCATGTTAAAGAGGTTTTGGTCAAGAAATAAGACAATAAAAAACAAATGGAAATCTAGGGAATGTATTTAGAACACATTAGGCATTATAAAACATGACAATGTAGGTATATCAATGGCATAAAGTAAATTAGAATTAAATATATTTTATGCTACATGATCCAAGGAGATGAGCCAAAAATACAGAAAGAATAAATGCAAGGAGATCATGACACACTGTACATGTCTGTCAAGCCATCACCTTGTCACAGGAATATGTGCCCACAAGCTGGCTATACTTCAGTGAAGCAGGAATGAAGAATAACACAAAACCATGAAAAGGTGCTCATCTTCACGTACGATCCAAGGCAGTGCCGTGGTTTGGGTATGTGGTGTCCCCCAGTGTTCAGGTGTGAGACAAGGCAAGAATGTTCAGAGGTGAAGTGATTAGATCATGGAGCTATAGCCGGATCAGTGGATTAATCCACTTAAAATGGAACAGCTGGGTGATAACTGTAGGCAGGTGGGGTGTGGCTGGAGGAGCTACATCACCAGGGGGTACCTTCAGGTTTATACATTGCTCCTGCAGAGTGGAGCTCTCGCTGAATCTGGTTGCCCTGCCCTGAGATGCTTCTCCCCCTCTACGCCCTTCTGCCATGATGTTTGGCCTCATCTCAGGCCCAGACCCATGGAGTCAGCTGACCATGGACCAAACCTTTGAAACTCAAAGCCAAAATAAACTTTTCCTGCTCTAAGTTGTACTTGACAGGCTTTTTGGGTGAGGAAAATCTGACTAAAACAGGAAGTGAAATTAGAATACAGTTGTGCCCTGCATGATCATGTTTTGGTCCCTCACCAACCACATATAAGACAGTGATCTCATAAGTATATGTCACCTGGTGAAGTCATACCAATCTTGTGTAAGTGGCTGTAATAAAAGGGCAGGATACACGTAGCTCCTGGCACAGCTCCATCTACCCGGATGGGATGAAGTCAAAGGTTCCCTCACCAAAGCTGGAGTCATGCTAATAGGACTTGATAGACCCCCAAACTGTGAAATAAATTAACTTCTTTATAACATACCCAGTCTCTGGCACTCTGTTATAGCAATACAAATGGACAAATTCATCACATAAAAGAGACATTGGGAAACCTAGTGATGTGATGTGTATAAAACATGGAAACAGTGCTGGCACCTACTGAGTGTTGTTATTATTAATATCAGCACTAGTAACTCAATTTCTTTTTCAGATCAAAATCTTTTATTCAATTTATAACTTTGTATTTTATGGTCCAGATTCTATTTTACATTTAATCATCTGCCCAGGTAATTTTCATTTCATTTGACAAATATTCACTGAGCAAAACTTCTTACCAAAAATAGGATGAGGCATTGCGGCTGCAAAGGTGGGGAAGAGCCAGTTCTCAAATTTGAGGAATTTGTACAGAGGATGAGTAGAAAAATTCAACATAGTTGGTGTGATGGGAAGCAGTGTACATCCAATACAAAGGGGGAAATTTTGAGTTCATGTATTCATACCACCTCATAAAGTATTCCTGTAAATAAGTTTGCAAGACAGCGTTCACTCAATACTGGAGGAACATATCCCATCACTTCTGAGGATATATGTCAATCCAAAAGACCAGAAAGCAAGAGATGCAAGTTCTTCTCATAAAGGGAAGGGGATGAAGTTGACGTCACAGAAGTCAATAGTACAACAGTGGTCCCTGGAAGTCAGGCAGGGTGAGGAGAAGGTTGGGTAGAGTGTATGAAGTCAAGTTTTATAAGAGAAATGATTTCTAAAGTTCTACAGAACAGTAGAGGACAGTACTTCATAAGAATTAATTATATAATTTTAGAAAAGTAGAAGAGAGGAGCAACATGAAGTGTCCCACTTTAAAAAAAAATGATGTTTCAGGAGATGGAAATGCTGATTACCTTGATTTGATCATTACACGTTGTACACATGCATTGAGATATCCCACTGAACTGGACAAAATATGCCAGTATAATGTATCAATGAGTATACAAATGCCAGTACCTCAGTGTAGGTCATTGCAAACGAAAAAACCCAGTTGTATTCATACAAAATTACAATGACTGGTTAGATAGTGCACAGGTGTTCCAATATGTTGCAGTATGAACAGTACCTAGGTGGGAATGAGCCCAAAGGAAGATGTAAGGAAAATAAAAAGGAGACACAGAGACAAGATGCAGAGGCAGATTGGCAGAATGCTTCTTGTCCACGCTGCCTGCTTTATTTATATCAATAGGTTACATTAGGTCACTGACATCAGTAGTACATAATTGTTCATTGTGTCATTAGGCAGTTCACAGAGTTAGCAACATATGCAGCTTATTCTTCAGTTACATACTATAGTTGCAATGTGCAATGCTAGGATATTTGTGTAGCTCTCCGGAAAGTCCATTGTTTAAAATTACTGTTATGTGGACAGGTTCAGGCACAGCAGAGCTTGGTGAAACATTGTGGTTGTCTAACAAGAGAGTTTCTTTATTCCCAGGAGCTGTGTGCCTGAGATCAAGGTCAATGTTGATAAGACTCTAGCACAGAGCCTCCTCATGTAGGGCATTGCTACAGCAGGTAGGTGTCCCATGCCTTTGCACAGAAATTCTCCTAGCAGTCAGGTATTCCGTGTCTTTGCACAGAAACTTCCTAGCTGCCAAGCATGACACAATCATGAAGCCATCAGAGACTCCAATCCAAAACACAGAACCCTTACAGGAAGATGCAAAGAATGAGCTGCCCTAAAATACACAAAGCAGAGGTAGCCACCGTTGGCTGGGGGGCGGGGGTGAGCATCTCTGGTCTCCAGTATGGTGCACACTGTAACTCAGGAGAGACGTGCATTGACCCTTTCACTGAGAGGCATCATCTTTCTGAGGACTCTTCCCAGGGCCACCTTGATGTCCCTGTTCCTCAGACTGTAGATGAAAGGGTTCAGCATGGGGGTGACCATGGTGTACATCACTGAGGCCATCAGACTTATCCTAGAAGGCAGCGTGGCTAGAGAACTGAGGTTGACTGCAAGGCCAGTGCCATAGAACAAGGAGACCACCAAGAGGTGAGACCCACAGGTAGAAAAGGCTTTGTACTTGCCTCTGTCTGATGAGATTCTCAGGATGGAGGAGAAAATCTGAGAATAGGAGAAGAGGATGCCAGTGAGGGGGAAGACACCCAGGATGATGGCCACAGAATACACCACTATGTTACTGATGAGTTTTCCAGAGCAGATGAGCTTCAGAACTTCGGTAAGGTCACAGAAATAGTGAGGGATTTCTATGTTTGTGCAAAAGGACAGCCTCAAAATGGTCATGGTCTCTGGAAGGGCACCCAGGACACTGACCAACCAGGACCCCAGAGACATGAGCAGACAGAGCCGTGGGTTCATGATGGCCACATACTGCAAGGGGTGACAGATGGCCACAAAGCGGTCATAGGCCATCACTGTCAGGAGCAAGTTGTCCTGGCATCCAAACAAAATAAAAAAATATATCTGTGAGATGCAGCCTGCAAAGGTGATCACTTTACTTTGAGTGTGGATGTTCCTGAGAGCCTTGGGGATGGTGGTGGAGGTGAAGCCAATGTCAGCCAGGGACAGGTTGGAGAGGAAGAAGTACATGGGCGTGTGCAGGTGGGAGTCTGAGATGACAGCCAGGATGATGAGCAGGTTGCCTGTGACTGTGACCAGGTACATGGCCAGAAGCAGGCCCAAGAGGAGGGACTGCAGGTCAGGGTCATCTGTGAATCCCAGGAGGACGAAGTTGCCAGCTCCTGTTTGGTTTTCTCTTTCCATGTCATTTCTGGTTTTCCTGGGAAGGAGGGAGAACAGGAACTCAAAAGTCATTCCAAGTAGAGATTCCCTAAGTTGACCCTAATGTCTTTTATTGAAACCTCAAGAACTCAAGAAATCACGTATTTTTTCTTATCATTGGGTCTGTTTGCTGAATAGTTGAAGTTACTATTTTTAACTCAAGGAAACCTGGCTCTAGGCCAGTGATTCTCTAATGGTGTTCCAGGAGCAGCCACCTGGTGCCACCTGGAAACTTGGTGGAAATGTGCATCTTCAGGCCCCAGGACCAGCTGAGCCTCAGGTGCTGGGTTGGAGCCCCCTCTGGGTTACTAAGCTCTCTAGGGATTCTGAGGCACACGCCTGTTTGTAGGCCTCAGCTCCAGGGCCTGCTGCGTCTCTGCAGTCCGTCCTTCCTCAGTGTCCTGCTGCTGGGTGTTCTTCGCATGGGAATGCGAGCTTCCCAGCTCCAGGCAGGTGCATCTGTGAGTGGAAGACTCTTTATTTCATGATGCTGCTTCTCCATAATTTCTACATGTCGTATCCTGGGGGCCTACAGTGCTTCTTCTGCTAAAAATATCGATATCCCCTGTGAGTGTTCATCATTGCCATTTTATTTTAACTATTTTTATGTTTGTATTAGTGCACTACAGTCATGTATAATATTGGGGTCCATTTTGGCATAATCATACAAGCATGGAACATAATTTACTCCACTCAAGTCCTCAGTCCTACCACTTTCATGATACAAATCCAACAAAGATAGATTTGCAAAATATAGAAATCCTAAGCCATGAGCGGTGGTGCACACCTGCAATCCCAGTGACTTGGGAGGCTGAGGCAGAAGGATCACAAGTTTGAGGCCAGCCTCAGAAACAGAGTGAGGCCCTAAGCAACTTAGCAAGAACCTGTTTAAAAAAAAAAAAAAAAAGAGAGAAAGAGCTGGGAATGTATCGCAGTGGTAAACTGTCCCTGGGTTAAATCCCCAGTACCAAGTTAAAAAAGTTAATAAACAAACAAATAAGCAAATATAGAAACCCCAGGGTTGCTAAATATAAAAGTGAATCTTTTTTTTTTTTTTTTTTTTTTTTGTACCAGGGATGGAACTCAGGGGAACTTGACCACTGGGCCACATCCCCAGCCCTTTTTTGTATTTTATTAGAGACAGGGTCTCACTGAGTTGCTAAGTGACTCGCCATTGCTGAGGCTGGCTTTGAACTCATGATCCTCCTGCCTCAGCCTCCCAAGTGCTGGGATTATAGGCGTGTGCCACTGCGCCCGGCCTAAAAGTGAATCTTATGTACATTTTTCACTTTCTGACATCATATTAAAATATTTTAGCACATGGAAATGGCTCTTTCAATCTTCTCACTTTGGCCATTTATATTCTTTCTATGTTTTTTTTTTTTTTTTTTTTTTTTTTTGGGGGTGGTACCGGGGATTGAACTCAGGGGCACTTGACCACTTGGCCATATCACCAGCCCTTTTTTGTATTTTATTTAGAGACAGGGTCTCACTGAGTTGCTAAGTGCCTCGCCATTGCTGAGGCTGGCTTTGAACTCGCGATCCTCCTGTTTCAGCCTCCCAAAGTGCTGGGATTACAGGCCTGCGCCACCGCGCCTGGCTGCTTCTATGTTTTCTTTAGGACAAATATAGTTTGGATTTATTTTCATTTCATAGCTTTTCTTCTTAGGATAGCCTATAAATGACCTCTGTCAACTTTAAAAAAATAAGATATTTCCTGTGTATTATTCATATAAATAACTGATTAAAAATGGTCAGTTGCAGGCTATGAGATCCAGATGTAAAATAAAACTATCTTTGTTATATACTTAAAAGATGAATAGAAAATGTTAGCCAGTATTATTTATTTCACAATTTTACTTCTGGTATGAGTCTATTTTCATAGATGGATCTTAGAATCAGTCCTGTTTGAAGAAAAAAAGGAATTTGATTAGTGATCCCTCAAAATTTTAAATTAATTTGGAATAAGTGGACATCATTACAGTGTTAGAATTCTCTTTCCAGTGGCAGGAATTTCCCTCTAGACTTCTTGGTTCCTGTTTGGGTAAACTTTCTTGAAGTTTTCTTTTAAACAAAATGTAAATTATGTTCATTTCTTGTTAGTAACAGCTGATGTAATTTACGTTTAATGCTGTTAACAATGATCATCCCTAAGATATATCTACCATTGCTATTATATTCTGAAAGCTTTTAAGTTTATGAGGTTTTTCTCATTAATGCGCTAGTTTTTTCTAAGAGTCTACTTTGTCCAAATAATCTTTATTTATAACACATCTCTTTTGTTCCCACTGTAGTGTTTTGAAATTCCAGATCCTTGTAAGATATGGAATTCTCATATTTCTTCCTTTCTTTCAAGGAAATAACCCCATGGTTTTGTCCTGTAATGTGATGCTAATTTTCATATTAAATTGTTCACATTAAATTTTTTTTTTTTTTTTTTTTTTTTTTTGGTACCAAGGATTGAATTCAGGGGCACTTGACCACTGGGCCACATCCCCAGCCCCCCCCCTTTTTTGTATTTTATTAGAGACAGGGTCTCATTGAGTTGCTAAGTGCCTCGCATTGCTGAGGCTGGCTTTGAACTCATGATCCTCCTGCTTCAGCCTCCCAAGTGCTGGGATTTCAGGTGTGTGCCACCATGCCCGGCTTAAATATGTTCTTTTTATTCTTGTAAACTGCATTGTTCACTCCTAGATAGAGGATTTTTAAAGGCATCAATAAGTGCATAATGATTTATTAAGTATTTCAGAAAATAATGTAGAGTCCAACATCGTGTTCTGAAATAAGTTTCAAACATTCTATGTGGAATAGGAGTTTAAAGCAGGTAACTGCAAAATACACAATAAAAGCAATACAAATTTATACATGAATATGAGAATCCTTGAACGTTGAATCACTTTCTGAATGAATTTTTTTGGGTATAAATAAAAGGAAAAAAAGTAATTAGAAGTATATCTTGAAAACATCTGAAGGAGAAAATGTGACTTACAGAAAATCAGAGTGTAAGAACAATCTATTCAGTTAGTCAAAGACAAGAGCTTTGATTGATTGATTGATTGATTTTTGTTACTGAGGATTGAACTCGGGGTGCTTAGCCACTGAGCCATATCCCCAGTGCAAAGGAAGGCACCTTGAGGGAATGAATGAACGAATGAGTACAGTGTTGTAGATAAAAGAAAAAGAAGCATCTTTGGTAGAGGAGGGTCAAGGTACTTGTAGTGGCTCCAAAAAATGCCCAACATGGCTGGGTAAAAACTCGAGAGCTGCTGGGAGATAAGAACAATGCCACCAGGAAGGCGAGAGATCCTCAGAACCGGGCTCCAGAGGAAAAAGAAAGCAGGAAGAGGAGAAGCTGAGAGGGAGAGAAGTCGAGAGACACAGGAGCTGACTGCACAGACTGCTCTGAGTGAGGGTCCCTCCTCACTGCAGTGTCCCCACTTGGGCCACTGAGGCTCCTCAAGTGAGCCCTGTGCTGCCTCCTACCTGCTCCCACGTCAGCAGCCCCAGGGGTGGTGAGCTCCTGCTGCTTCCTTCCCTGGGTGATGAGGGTCAGCTCAGCTCTGTGGAAAGGCAGGAGGTGGTGTCAGGCCTGATGCACTTCAAGGTCCAGGTGAAGTCACTCATTCCTGGCAGAGCTGAGCTGTGGGTGAGAGGATCACAGAGCATATTTGCTATTTCCAGGATCTCAGAGGGTGAATTCTCATGAGTGTTCATTAAATTATTTCTTTCCTTGTTGCTCTATTCTCTGAGCAATTATATTCCCATGAGCAAGGAAACCAAAACAGAAATATAATTGTGCATGCAGCCAGTTTTGCATCCCTGGGACCATCTTGTTTGCCAGCTATGTCTCTCCTTCCCCTGGGGCTGATGGCTCATGATGTCATTTTGTCTCTGGACTTGATCTCTACTGATCATTGTCCTTCCCCACGAGTATTTCCTCAACATGTGAGATGGAGTTTCTTGGTCTCTCCCAGGCACGGGCCGGCAGTATCCTAGCCCATGTGAGTCCTGCACCTCAAGTGGGAGCTGTGCACAGGACCACATCCAACTCCACACACAGCTCTTCTAATGACCTTGTACTTCCAATGACCTTGCAAATCTTCAGTGTTAACCATTGCAAGTTCAGTGCAGATGAAGTTCCAAGAATCTGGTTAGAGAAGTGCTTTGAGAGGTGCCTTGGTTGTATGGGAAGCCGTCTGTAGGGATCTAGAGCTTTGCAGTTTCCAAACACGCTGGCTGCATGGTTCTCAGTACTCCAGTGCAGAGATCATGGATCATCTTTAAAGATTCACAAGATGCTTATCTTTACATCCCAAAGAAGGCATTTTTTTCAGCATTGAATTTTTTATTTAGAAAAATAAAACCCAATTGAAACCATTGAATTACTTTTAAAAATTTTCTTTTCCGTATTCCATGTACACATTTTTATATAATATATAATGCATGATATAAATAATACTCATATATAATGCTCTATCCTGTAATATGCACTTAAATTATAACAATTATTTTCTTTTATTTCCTTTCCTTTTTTGGTGCACAAGTTTATTTTCTTTTATGTAGACTATATCATCAGTGACTAGAGAATCCTGGAGAGAACATGAGGATTTTAAGGAAAAACATGACACTCTTTTGAAGTTATACAAATTTATGTCATTGTCTATATGATTACTTGATGTTATAACTAGTTAAAAAGAATACATGTCCTTTTGCTTATGTGACAGGCAGTTGCTATTATAACTTCTTTCAGTAAATCAATAAAATAAAAATTCAAATAATGAGATCAGTAAAATATTATATACCAAATTGAAAGCCTCTGTGGTCTATTGGTCATTTATCTTTTCATCTTAACAAGGACCTGGTCATTCAGGACATAATTGAAGGAATCAATGGAACTTAAACTACATAACCTAGAGCTTTGTTCTCTGGGACAATATAATTCTTTAAATAGCATAATTTAAGAATAAAGAAATAATAAATACTATGATTTTAAAAAAAAAATATTTATTTACTTTAGTTGTACACAATGAAATGCATTTATGTTTACGTGGTGCTGAGGATCGAACCCTGGCTGCGCACGTGCGAGATGAGCGCTCCGCCGCTGAGCCACAGCCCCAATACTATGATATCAATACTAGAATTTTACATGCCTTTGTGCTAATAATTTGTGATATGCTATTCTTACATCCTTACGTAGGATGTAAGGATAAATGTGGCTTCTGATTTTACGTAGGATGTAAGGATAAATGTGGCTTCTGATTTTACGTAGGATGTAAGGATAAATGTGGCTTCTGATTTTATTATTTAAATACCAATTGAATATGTGCCTCCATTTGTACATTTAGGAATCTGTTTCCATAAGTGGTACAGAATTTCTACCAGAGCTCAAATCCCTTGGTGAATGCATGCTTTTTATTGTTTGTTATTTTGTTTTGATACATAGTTTTTCCTTGTTGTTCTTAGATATACATGACAGTAAGGTGTATTTTGACATACTATACACATATTTTTAAAACAATTCTAGAAAATGGTAGCAGGAGGACAGAAAGCATTCCTTTTGGGTGACTATGTTTGGCATGAAGGGGCAGGCAACGGGGTGAGACCTCTCACCAGAAGGAAAGACCTACCACAGCAAATGAAAAGAAAATCAGTGGAGAACTTTGCAGGGTGCAATGAGCAGTGACCCCCGCTTGGGGACAGTGTGGCCAAGGGTTCCACTGTCCATGTGTCAGGAATGCTTGCTCTAGGGAGAACTCATAGGTGCTTATTTTAGTAATGTCTTGAGTACTTCAATACATAGTCCTCTTTCTCCCCTCTGACACTGTGGATGATACGGTCAAGTGTGTGACTCCACTTTAGCAACTGTGCAAGGACTTATTGTTCGCCTGTTATAGGCTGATTTAAAACTTAAGTCAGGCTGATCCCATTCTGCTCAGACATTTCACCCTGTGCAGAATGGACCCCCCTTTCATCAACAGCCCACTTGCTTAGAAGCTGATACCCTCACCCCCCTTGCACCCTGGCCACAATGTCTTTAAACTATGGAGCTGGTGCTAGCTTGCTTCCTGAGTGGGTACAGGTGGTGCCAATTCTGAGAATGTAACTTGGTACTTCCCACTTCATGAAATGTGTCTTATGATTGTACTTGCCTCTCCTGCCTGCCTCCTTTGTGGTTTTTCTGTTTTTAAGTGGCCCCCTCACCCATGTTCGGTGTCTTGGGCTGCAGAACTGTCTGCTCTCTGCTCCTTTGGCCCTGGCCAGAATAAATCCTTTGTCTATGCTTCAAAAAAAGACCCGGAATTTTATTTGGGATTTTGGAATAGCACCTCAACACGTCACTGTCATGTGTACACATGATTCAGGTTAAAGAATTAGGATGTGAATTGGGGAGGGAGGCGGGATGTTCGCAGGCAGACGCCTCTTAGGTGACTGGGGAGGGTAACTTTTATTGTTAGTGATCCTGAGTTTTTGAGTGGAGGAATCACTGGACACTCTTCTATTTTGTGAATGTCTTTCAGGCATGACATCATCAAGATGGTGTAGCAGGAGACCCCAGCCTTCAGCAACACACTTAAGCCAGGCAGAGATAGCTCTCTATGGAGCAGGAAAACCCAAGGTGGACCCAAGAGCCTATTGAGAAATGTGAGCCACATAGTGGATTAAAAAAAAAAAAAAAAAAAAAAAAAAAAAAAAAAACACCATTGGCTAGAAAAAAAGAAGACAAGCAGAGGCTATTAGTTTAGATTCACCCGTGCAGTAGGAACTGTGGTGAGAATTAACTTGCTGACTGGAGGACACCAGCACCTCTACTCCTGACTTCACCTGTGACCCTTCCTACTGGGGAGCCCTGGGGTGGGAGGAGATGAGGCAGCAAAGCTCTCCTCCCCCAAGAACTGGCTGCTGTTGGGCCACTTTGGAAAGGAGACGTCCCCTCCCCTCCTGCCATAGCCCTGACTCCAGCTGCCCCTTAGGAGTCCACCCTGTAGACCTCACCCTGTGGCTGACCTGGGCACCACCACATTTTAGTCACTGGACCTTGTCATGGTGAGGGAGTTTGCACTCAGGTGCTCAGAGCCAAGGTCTCTGTGCATGTGACTGCATGCTGGGCTGTGGGTCAGTTACCATAGAGCTATTCCCCGAGGGATCCCAGAGCTTTTGTAAGGCCTGGGCCTCTGGTCCTGAATCATGGGCTGCTTCACACCCTCCATGTCTGGCACACTGTTACCAATGTGTCAGTGGAGGTACCAGATCCAGGCTCCTTGAGCTGTGCTCCCCTGACGCATGCCTGTGACTCAGGTTCATGGCCACTACCTAGGTCCCGATCATCTGTCACCATGAGGCAGTCTGAAACCAGATCAGTGTCAAGAGGGATACCCTTAGTGAAGGGCAAAATTCACACTGGAGACAACCGTGCAGCCAAGAGATTTATTCACCAGCCTTTATCGCTGGTCGGATGTAGAAGAGGTACGGGGAAGCCAGGCGCGGTGGCGCACGCCTGTATTCCCAGCACTTGGGAGGCTGAGACAGGAGGATCATGAGTTCAAAGCCAGCCTCAGCAATGGTGAGGCACTTAGCAACTCAGTGAGACCCTGTCTCTAATAAAATACAAAAAAGGGCTGGGGATGTGGCCCAGTGGTTGAGTGCCCCTGAGTTCAATCCCTGGTACCAAAAAAAAAAAAAAAAAAATAATAATAGTAGTACGGGGAGAGAGGAGTCAGGGAGAGGGGGGAGTGGGCGAGCTCTGAAGGGAAGGTGGGTGCCTGGTCATGCTGGCTATGGTCTCTGGAGCTGTCAGCTAAGGCAGCTGCCATCGGGCTGGAGACGGTGAGTCTGGAGCTGTTGCAGCGGCTGCCTCCTCTCAGCAGGGACGAGCTGTTTTGTCTGAGCTCCGGGCAGGCAGGAGCTTTAAGTAGGGATTTCTGGTTGGGGGTGTACCAGAGTGACCTTTAACACTATTGGCTCTTTGCCCAGGGAACAGGGCGACCTTTAAGCCCATTGGCTTCTGCCTGGGGAACAGAGCAATCTTTAAGCCGATTGACTCCTGCCCAGGGAAAATGAAACCAGGTTGCTTCTCATGGAAATTTCCATGGGGAAGGTGGCCCATTGGCCCAAGCCTATCTATCACTTAGGCCCAACTCCCTTGCTGGGAGGGAAGGAGATTAGGAAGAGCTCAGAGCCAACCCCACTGAAGTCCCACCAATCCTCTCTAGCCATATGACCTTACACAGCACCGGGTGATCAGAGTCCCTGCATCTTCATCAACTCTGGCCTCAAGTGACAGAGCTGTGTAGACACCATGCAGAAGCACCCTCCCAGGTGCCAGACACCTGCACCATAACCAGGAATCAGGAACACACTAATTTTTTAATGCAAATACCTTCTCTTATAAGGGTTGTGAAGACTCTTGCAGGTTATGGTGCAGCTGTTCCTGGAACTGAGAACACAATTGATGGATTTAAGCATGTTAAGCACATGTAGTTAAATGAGTAAAGAAAATTATGAACAGATGGTAATCTAAGGAACATATTTAGAACATATTGTGTATTACAAAGCATTGCAATGTAGACATATCAAATTGTTTTATGTCAATTAGAAAAAAAATTCCCTAATATCATGAATGATCCAAGTGGGTGAGCTGCAAATTGAGAAAGAAAAAAATGCAAGTAAATTACAACATGTTGTATCTATGCACATCAAGTTATGACATTATACACCTTGAATGCATGCAACACCTTAGTCAGTTACACATCAATAAAGCAGGACAAAGAATGAACCCAAATGTGGGCATGTGCTCATCTTCACTAGGTTCAAAGGAAGTGAAATGGAAATACAGTTACACCCCGCATGGTGATATTTTCCACAACAACTAACCACACATGTGAGGGTTGTCTCCTAACATTGTCAGTCCCAGTGATGCTGTAGCCATCACACTTCCTGTAGGAGCCCTCAGTGGTGTCTGCACAAAGATGAGACCGACTAACAACACATTTCTCAGAACACATTGCTTGGGAAATAGAATTCTGGAAGTGGAAATTTAGGTCAGAGGACTCCTCTAAGGTTTAACTATTATTCTTATAAAATTTTACTTGAAAGAACTAAGATCACACCCGTGCAAGAATCCTCATTTAGCCAGCCCTGGGTTTAGTCTCATCACCACATCTATGACTTTGAGTGAATTACCTAGCTGTTGTAAGTTCTTACTTCCTTATCTGAATGCAGGAGTAAGTGCTTCTGATTGTATGCTATGGTTTGGGTGTGGTTGAAATGTGCCTTTCAAAGCTTCATATGTTGGAAACTTGGTCCTCAGTGTGGCGATGTTGGCCAGGGGCAGAGTGGTTAAGAGGTGGAGTGTGGTGCAGGGCAATTAGGTCATCAGGGTTGCTGCCCTTAGAAGTTATTAGTGCAGTTCTACAGATACCCTGGTTTCTGTAAAAGAGCAAGACTTCCCTCCAGGCTCTCTGGCTTCCATCTTCCCATATGATCTCTCCTCTGTGTATGTGGTTTGGCCATGACTCCTTCTACCATAATATGATATGACTAGAGAGTCACTTGAAAGCTAGTGCTATACTATTAGGCCTTTTGTCTTCTGAAACCAGGACCTATATAATCTCTACTGTATAAAGTACCCAGCCTCTGGTCCTTTGTTAAAGCAATGGAAAATGGACTAATACATCCCGTGAAGGACTTACTGGGAAAAGTAATGTGATGACGTGTATAAAACACTGAAGCAGTTGCTGGCACATCTTGAGTGTTGTTATTATTAATATCAATATCAACAACTTTTAATTTCTTTTATAGCTCATAATCTAATAGTAAATTTATACATTTGTATGTTTTTGTCAAGATTCTATTTGACATTTAGCCACCCACCCATCTGATTTTCTTTCTATTAGACAAAGATTTACTGAGCATCAATTTTTTTTTTTTTTTTGCCAAGAACTCCATTAGGCATCTTGTTTGCAAAATGGATAAGATATAGTTCTGATAGTCAAGGAATCCATATTGTGGTGAGTAGGAAAATCCAACAGAGTTGACTGGTGTGACTGAAAGGAAAATAAGTCAGATCAAGAGCGGAAACATTGTGAGTTAGTTTTATTTTCTCCATCTCAGAAAACATCTCTGTATATGAGTATGTAATTAGGGCAAAATTTACAAAATACTGAAGGTGAACATCCCTCCACTTCTGGGGTTATGCAACACTGTAACATTTATTTAAAAAACTATAAACAGCATATTCTTGGTCATACATAGAAACTGATGAAGTTGATTTCACAGGAGTGGAGAGCTGAGTAGATGTTGCAAGAAGTTAGGAAGGAGAGAAGGGAGGGGCTGGGGGTGGTTGAATAATGAGATCCCAGGTACAGGTAGACAGAGGCAATATGTTCTAATGATCTAATGCACAGTAGGGTGATTATAGCCCAAGGAATTTTAATATATTTTACAAAGAACAAAAGGAGTTCAGTGCTTCCCAACACAAGCAATTTTGAAATGTTTAAGGAGATGGAAAAAAATTATAGATTTGATCATTACATATTAGTTATGTTTGTCAAATTATCACACTGTACTCACAAATATGCCAAATTATTATGTGTCAATAAAAATTCAAAACAACCTCCGAGGTGTTAGTGCACATGACTGAGGAAATGCCACATTGTATGACAGAATGTCAAAATTACTGGTTAGAAAGTGAAAAGAGTGTTCTAACATGTAAATTCATGTACAGTAGCTAGGGCCAGAAATACCCAATAGGAAGACCCAAGGAAAAAGTTCAAAATAAAAGCAGAAGTAGGGAAAGTAGTTGATGAGCAGGTCCAGGGTCTCTGGTCTTCAGAATCATGCACAATGTTAATCAAGAGGTTCATGCAAAAGACCCTTAATTGAGAGGCACCATCTTGCTGAGGACTCCCCCCCACAGGGCCACCTTGATGTCTCTGTTCCTCAGACTATCGAGGAAAGGGTTCAGCGTGGGGGTGACCATGGTGTAGAGCACTGAGGCCATCAGACTCATCCTAGAGGATGGTGTAGCAGCAGAACTGAGGTAGACCTCAAGGGCCAGTGCCATAGAACAAGGAGACCACCAAGAGGTGAGACCCACAGGTGGAAAAGGCTTTGAACTTCCCCTCGGCTGATGAGATCCTCAGGATGGAGGAGATAATCTGAGAGTAGGAGAAGAGGATGCCAGTGAGCAGGAAAACACCCAGGACAATGGTCACAAAGTGTGACCACTATGTTGTTGAGGAGCATGTCTGAGCAGGTGAGCTTCAGGATTTCAGGAAGATCACAGAAAAAGTGAGGGATTTCCATGTTTGTGCAAAAGGATAGTCTCAAGATGGTCAAGGTATCCGACAGGAAGCCCAGGATGCTGATGAACCAGGACCCCGGAGCCATGAGCAGACAGAGCCATGGGGGTTCATAATGGCCACATACTGCGAGGGGTGACAGATGGCCACAAAGCAGTCATAGGCCATTACTGTCAGGAACAAATTCTCCTGGCATCTATACAAAATAAAAAAATATATCTGTGAGATGCAGCCTGCAAAGGTGATCACTTTACTTTGAGTGTGGATGTTCCTGAGAGCCTTGGGTCCCACTTTGTTATTGGTGTCTTTTTAATTAAAATTTGTTTCTCCTTATAATATACTTGAAAGTTGAATACAGAGTCACCTAGTATAATTTCTATTAATTTTTATTCCTGGTGACTACTTCTTTCTAGATCTTATATTATTGGCTTGAACTGTCAAAACCTTGTTACAATTTATGGGATGATTTAGAATTTTTATTTGTCTTTCTTTCCTTTTAGGGAATAACCCTAAAAATGGTGGTAATGTGATGTTCACTGTCATTTTAAAATTAATCATATTGAATACATAAATATAAAAATCACTATATTTTTTATTTTGGGGTGCTTTGGAGGGGATTTGTAAAGGTACAAGTAAGTGTTTAATGATTAAATTTTTAGAAAAAATAATGTTAAACCCATCTTCATATTCTAAAATAATTTTTTTAAATTTTCAAATAAGTTCTAAACATTAGAAGTGGAACAAGAAACTATAGCAACTATATGAGGAAAACATAAATATATAATATAAATTTATGCATGGCGACATCTAACCTTTGTAGAGTTATTTTCTAAATATGAGGTCCATTGTAGACATAAGGGAAGTAAAGACAGGTAATTGCATCTATAAACTAAAAATTGTAAATGAGAAAATATGATGCAGAATATTTTAGATGCAAGAATAATTCATGGGATTGACAAAAGTTAATATATTTGTTCTATAAAGTCTTAATTATAAGTCATGGAAATTTTCATGCTTTGCTGGGAAAAGGACAGAAAATATTATAGATTTGTAAAAGAAAATGTAAAAAGGGTAATAAGTGTTTGAAATGTTTGATGAAGGAGAATGAAGGTACTTGAGCTCACTGGGTAGGAAACTCTTGAAAGCTAATGGTAGTGAGAGGAGGTTGATTGTGGCATCTCTCATACTATGTTGGAATTGAGCCCAGGTCCCCCCCACATTAGCTCGGGGGGTCGAACCTGAGTTCTTCCTCATTTATGCAAATGAGTTTGAGCCCGAGTTCCTTCCCGTTAATTCGGGGAGTCGAACTTGGTTCCTCTTTGCTTGAGAAATGCCACTCTTGTGCAGTGCTATAAGAGTTAACTTTCTATATGTTCTTGCTACTCCTTATTGTTCCACCTTTTGTTCTCACATGTGGCCACCAAATGTCGCTATCTTCATAGAATGAAACTGATTTGGAAACTTAAAGCCTTGTGGAATCCGTGGCTGGAATTTTATTAACATTCCTTTATTATTATTATTATTACTAATATTAATTACTATAGAGAAGCAGCTTAATAAATGCCAATTATTTTAACCTCTTTTGCTATAATCATTATGCACCCAAAAGAGGCTATTAGAGCCTCTTTGTAATTGAAAGGGACTTCTTTTGTTTTCAGGATAACTTAGAATAGTTACTTAGAAGTTAATTAAGACAAAGTCCTTCAGGGCTAACATTTGGCTATGCCTCCCATTTTTCCTGCCCCTAGACTGTAAACAGGACCATGATAGAAAGTGCTTTGTATTCCAGGCAGTTGTGCAGGTGTGCGGGGGGAATGGCTAAAAGGAATTCTTAAGAAGACAAATTTGAACTCAGACTACTGCAGATAAACATAATGAAATCACAGAAGATTCAAAACAGTATGTTTGTACAAAACCTCGAGAGGTTAGGAAAAAGATAAGAATGTCACTGCTTCCCTGGGTCTTGTGACTGTATGTTAAAAAAAAAAAAAAAAAAAAGAATGTGTGCTACCTTGAAGTGTGTTTATATACTTGCAAGAGGGGAAAAATAAAGCAGAGGGATTTTTGCAACCTGACTCGTGTGCATCCCTTTCATCGTATCGCTGACTCTCCCCACCAGCACTGTTCGGGATTCACCCTTTCCCTGCTGTGGAAGCCGGCCTTCAGCAGTTGATTTCTACTAGGAAGCCCAGAGACGCTCAGGACTGGGTTCCAGCAGAGAGAGGATGCAAGATGAGAAGGAGAGAAGGAGAGAGACACAGGAGCTGATGGCACAGATTGCTCTAAGTGAGGGGCCCCTCCTCACTGCAGTGTCCCCACTTGTGACACCCAGGTTTGCCCTGGGAACACTGTGCTGTCTCCTACCTCCTCCCACATCAGCAGCCCCGGGGTGGTGAGCTCCTGCTCTGCCTTCTCTGGGTGATTGCTGAAGTCCGGCTTCAGCAAAAGGGGAGGGTTTCTCGAGGGTGCTGGCGAAGGAGTCAGTGGTGGAAAATCAGCAAACAGACATGAGAGTCAGGTTGCTAGATTCTGTGTTTTACTTTTCTCAGCATGGTTTTTATATATTCCAGCAAACACAGCAATTCACATTACAGCTCTTGAAGGTTACATTAAAGAATTTCAAGGAATTCCAGGGTCATATAATCAGGGGAAAACAAAATATTTATCCTAAGTACATACTCCTGATTAATCTTATCTATAGGCAGAAGAAAACCATTCTAAAACTTGTACTTATCTAAACCTATACCAAAGATTCCTCAACTCTAGGCATGTTTGCTCATAAGATTTTGTAAGCTGCCTGTCATGGCCAGCCACAGCGCCGCGGGAGAAAAACTTGGAGGCAGAGTAAAGCTATTACTACTTTTACTTCTACTTTCTTAGAGAGAGCTTAGAGAGAGAAAGAAAGATTTTTTAGAAAGAGCTTAGAGAGAAAGATTAGAGAGAGCTTTCTTTTTTCTTCTTTCTTCTTTTCTTCTTAGCTTAGAGAGAGAGAAAGAAAGATAGAGAGAGCTTAGCTTAGAGAAAGATTATTTTTTAGAGCTTCTTTCTTCTTTCTTCCTCGGGAGCCTCGGCCTGACTCTGACCAGCAATTACTTCTTCTATCTGGTTTCTCTTCTGTAACCACTCTGCCTACGTTCTGGCCGCTCTGATTCTTTTCTTCTTCTCCGACCCGAACTCTTCTTCTGACCGACCGAGCGACTGCATGACTGACTGAATGAATTCATTCTTCGTTCTCCTAACTCCGACCGCTTTCACCCGTTATATACCTTTAGCTTTGTGGGTGTCTCACGTGCATTTACAGGTGCGTCACATACATATCAGGTGGAACTTATGGCTTCCAGCTAGCCGCAATAGCCCTTCCTAATTGGGGCTCCTTCAAGATTTTAAGCTAAATTGCCCTAATACTCTTCTTTAAACTTCAGCTGGGCCTAGACTTCCTGGCTCCTTCTGTGTCCTTATAATGACTTTATCTTGAGCTCAGGAAGAAAGAAGTATGGTTGTCTATATCTTAAATTTACTTAAAAGATAAAGAGGAGTCCTTTTCAAAGGCAAGAGAACATTTAAAGCTTTTCTATGGAATGCATGATTACAGCAAGGGGAAGGTTAAACAATGGGTATTTGCTGTGCTCAGTAGGGAGGGTTTAAGGCAGTGAGCATTTGCAAAAGCTAATTTCTAACTAAGGATCCTGTTGTGCTAGTTCAACTTAAGAATTTGTTTTTGAGCTCCTGACTTAGATTCCACAGGGCTATAATTTCCAGAACTAGTTTCATTTTTGATATTTAATGTGTTCACACCCGGTGGCCATGTATATGAGCAGAAAATGGACAGTAAGAATATACACAGACAGGGTTAACTTTCTCAGCTCCGTTTTTGTGTAACATCTGACTTTATAAAAGAGGTATGCTTTTGCTCCTCTCTTTTATATAAGATGACGGAGGATGCTTTTGCTTGACTCTGTTGCAAGGAAGATGTCACAGGTGATGAGGGTCAGCTCAGCTCTGTTGAAGGGCAGGAAGTGGCGTCAGGCATGAATATGTTTCAAGGTCCAGGTGAAGTCCTGGCAGAGCTGAGCGGTGGGTGAGAGGATCACGGGGCATATTTACCATTTCCAGGGCCTTGGAGGTTGAATTCTCATGAATGCTCATTAAATTAATTGTTGATGCATTACTTTATTCTCTGAGCAGTTGAGTTTCCATGAGTGAGAAAAACAAACTAGAAAGGTATTTGTGCATGCAGCTATTTTGCATCCCTGCAATCATCTATTTTGCCAGATATGCACATTCCTTCCTCTGGGGCCCTTGGCTCATGGCGTTGCTTTCTCCCTGGACTTGATCTCAGTGGATCATTGTCTTTCCCCATGGGCATCTCCTTAATAAGTGATTCGGAGTTTGTCTGTCACAGACGAGAGCAGACACTGTTTCTAAGCCCACACATACCTGTCTTACCCCCGCCACTGTCACAGCTTTTGTCCTCACTATGGAGGGTGCAGTGTAGACAGAGTTCCAGGTGTGTGGTTAGAGAAGTGTAATGAGAGCAGCTTGTGAAGGCAGGAGTCTGCATGAATCCACAGCTTTCTTTACAGGCTCACAACCAGTCTCTTGCGTGGTCCTTAGTATCCCAAAACAGAGAGTCAGGACCATCTTTAACAATTTCTAAGGCACTGCCTTTTACAGGTTACACCAAGCATTATTAGAAGTCACTTCCAGAAAATGTTTCCCTCATACATTGCTGGTGGGTCTGCAAATTGGCACAACCACCATGGAAAGCAGTATGAAGATTCCTCAGAAAACTTGGAATGGAACCATTATTAGACCCAGCTATCCCACTCCTTGGTCTATACCCAAAGGACTTAAAATCAGTATACTGTAGTGACACAGCCACATCAATTTTTTATTTTTTATTTTTTTTTTTGCAGCTCAATTCACAATAGCTAAACCATGGAAACAACCTAGATGCCTATCAACAGATAAATGGATAAAGAAAATGTGGTATATATACACAATGGGATATTACTCAGCATTAAAAGTGAATAAAATTATGGTATTTGCAGGTAAATCGATGGAGTTGGAGAATATCATGCTAAATGAAGTAAGCCAATCCCAAAAAAACCAAAGGCTGAATGTTTTCTCTGATTAGTGGATACAGATCCACATGGGGGGAGGGGGCATGGGAAGAATAGTGCTACTGTGGATTAGGCAGAAGGGAGTGAAGGAAGGAGAGTAGAATGAACCGGACATCATTACCCTATGTGCACATATGATTACATGACTGGTGTGATTCTACATTGTGTACAACCAGAAGAGTGAAAAGTTGTACTCTATTTATGTATGATGTGTCAAAATGCATTCTACTGTCATGTATAACTATCTAGAAAAAAAAATCAGTTCCAGCAAATTGGAAGAGTAGGACACCAAGCATTCCTTTCATGTCCTTGTTCTTAGCATCAAGGAGTAGCCAACAGGTGAGGCCGTCAGAAGGTGCTACCTACTGCGGGGCTCTCAATGCCCAGGTGTTCAAGAGTTGCAGCACTTACCTGGTCCACGCTGCATTCCTGAGCTCATTGCCCATTCTCTTCCTCTCAGGAGGTGTGCCATTCCTCACTCACGTATGACATGTAGGTATCGGTCTCTTCAAAGGTGTATCACAGGAAACAACCCTGTGAAATCCTTCTTTAGAGCCAAAGAAAGAACGTCGGGGTATTACTGAGGACAATGTGCAGTGATTTCTGTTTGAGATCCATGTGGCTGAGTGTTTTCATGGTCTACAGACCAGGAAGGATTGTTCTTTGAGGACTGGCATGTGCGTATTTCAACCATGTCTCTTATCTTCTTATTAATACACTTTCCTCTTCTGGCTGTGGTAGGTCACAGCACCAAGTCTGTGGCTCCATTTTAACCTTTGAGCAAGGATACACGTTCCATATGTAAAATTGTCTTGGGGAAAAGAAGCAGGAGAAGAATTAGAAAAGAAGGCTGAATGTCTGAGGTAGACTCCCACAGGCCCCCAGGAGTCTGACCTTTACTGTAAGTGACACTGTGTTTTTGAATGTAATCATTTTCAAAAATTTCTTTATATATATATATGGTATATATATATATATATGTATATATATATATATATATATGACAGTAAAGTGTATTTTGACATATTATATATACACACAGCACAACCCATTTCAATTAGGATCCCATTCTTGTGGTTGTACATAATGTGGAGTTTCACTGGTCATGTATTCATATATGAGCAAAGGAAAGTTAAGTCTGATTCATTCTACTGTCTTTCCTATTCCCATCCTCTCCTTTCCTTTCATTCCCCTTTGTCTAATACAATGGACTTCTATTCTTCCCTTCCTATCCTCCATTGTTGTCCGTTAGCATCCACGTATCAGAGAGAACATTCAGCCTTTGGTTTTTTGGGATTGGCTTATTTCATTTAACATGATAGTCTCCAGTTCCATCCATTTACCTGCAAATGCCATAATTTTATTCACTTTTAATGCTGAGTAATATTCCATTGTGTATATATACCACATTTTCTTTATCCTGCATGTAATCATTAAACAGACTTTCTATTTTGAAGATCATTCAGGAATGATGACATCATCAGGATGGTGGAGGACACACCAGCTTCACTATCCCACCTAAAACTAGGTTAAGAAAACTACCTACACATCACAAAATCCCAGGGAGCATCTTCAGCAATGCAGTGATGGTAAAAGGAAAGAATAATATTCACACAGAAGAGATTTCTGGTGATATTGTCATGCTTAAGATGCCAAGAGATGCTAGGAACAAAAGTAAAGCACAGGCTACTGGTATCAGCCATGGTAGCAACCATGGTGATTGTTAGCAGCCTGCTCCACAGAGGGCACCGGTACCTTTTACCTCTGATATCACAAAGGCCATTCCTACTAGGGAACCTCAGAATGGGAGATGTGGCTGCATATCTCTCCTCTCTCCCAAGAATTGGCTGCTGTCCAGCCAGCTTGAGAGAGGAGCTGTCCCCTCTCTTGTCCAGCCAGACCCTGCACTCCTAAGCTGCAGCTGCCCTGCAGGGGTTCTTCCCTGTTTCTGAACTGGGCCTGGCTACATTTCAGAGAGCCAGCTACACTTCAGACAGTGGATTAGTATCCAGAATATATAAAGAACTAAAGCAAAGCAAACAAACAGAAACAAATAACCCAATCAAGAAATGGGCAAATGATCTAAACAGCCATTTCTCAAAAGAAGAAATATAAATGGCCAATAAATATATGAATAAATGTTCAACATTGTCAGCAACCAGGGAAATGCAAATCAAGACTGCATTAAGATTTCATCTCACTCAAGTTAGAATAGCAATCACCAGATACAAAGTCCAGCATGAGGAAGTAACTGCTTGAGCTAAAGCTGACCCTAAGATGGATGTCTTTATCCTAAATGCATGATTGAAGTTTGAATGGTACGAATACACATTGTATACAAACAGTGTTTTGTAAAAAGATGCTCTATATCTTTATTATGAATTATAATGCATACTACTATTATAAATACAACAACTTTGAATAAAAAATAAATTTAAAAAAAAAAGGAAGAACAGACAGAAAGAAAGAAATTGCTAACAAAGATGTGGGGAAAAGCATTGTTAAATTGTTAGTGGAACTGCAAATTAGTACAACCACTTTGGAAAGCAGTATGGAGATTCCTCAAAAGACTAGGACTGGAAACACCATATGACCCAGCTATCCTACTGCTTAGTATTTATCTATAAGAACTCAAGTCAGCAGACTATAGTGCTACAGACACATTGATGTTTATAGCAGTGCAATTCACAATAGCCAAGTTATGCAACCATCCTACATGCTGGTCAACAGACAACAGGATCAAGGAAATATGGTGTATAACCACAGTGGAGTTTTACTCAGCTATAAAAGATGAGATAATGGAAATTGCTGGTAAATGGATGGAACAGGAGGCCATCATGCTGAGTGAAATAAGCCAGACTCAGGAAGTTAAGGGTCAAATGTTTTCTCTCCTATGTGGAAGCTAGAGATAAATGAGGACTTGGAAAAAAAAAAAAAAAAGAATCTCATGAAAATAGAAGGGGGTTGAGGGGGAAGGATGAGGGTTGGGAAAGGGGAGGATCTGTGGCATGAAACTGACCAAATTATGCTATATGCTTGTATGAATATATCACAATGAGTTCCTCTTCTATGTATAACCATAATGCACCAATTCAGAAAATAAACAAGTAGAAGAAAGATCAGCAGAGTAGAGCAAGTGGAACAGGAGGAGGGAGGAGTGGGGGGAAAAGGGAAGTACTGGACATTATGGAGCAAATTATGTTATATGCATTCATGAATATGGCCAAATGAATCCCACTATTATATATAACTGTGAGACACTAATACAAACAAAAAAATCAGAGATAATAGAGGATCCCCGAAGTAGCAAGAGTAAAGAAAAGAGTTCTAATATGCCTGGTAGTGGATTTCTCAGGAGAACCCTCTCAGTGTGGAACACATTCATAATATGTGGAAAAAAAAAAAAGAAATAACTTAAACTTCTAACCTGATCTGTCAGGAACAAGACAATCTGCAAGAAAAATTTCCTTTGCATTTAGAGCACTGTCCCCTATGGAAATCATGTGCTTAAAGTTAGTCAAACTGTCAGGCAAGACAATGAGCTCATCCCTCATGAGCAGATGTAGGGAGACTTACCTGGCTCCTTGGCTAGTGTTCAGATTGTCCAGCCTTGGACTAGAAATAACATGACTGTTTCTTTTGGAATTGTCAGACTGGCTTACAACCAAGGTTTGACCTCTCCCTGCCGTCTTGTCTGGCACAGAGCTTCAGGTTCCTTACCAGCCATCCAGGGAAGAATTTCCTTATTTATTAATTATTTGTTCCTTTTACATATACAGGACAGTAAAGTGCATTATGACATTACGTATACATGGAGTATAACTTATTCTAATTAGGATCCCATTCTTGGGGTTGTACATAATGTGAAGTTACACTGGTTGTGTATTTATATATGAATGTAGGATAGTCATGTCTGATTCATTCTGTCTTTCTTATTCCCATCTCCCCTCCCTTCACTTCATTCCTCTTTGTTTAATCCAATGAACCTCTATTCTTCCCTTCCCCCTTATTGTGTGTTAGCATCCTCATATCAGAGAGAACATTTGGCCCTTGGTCTTTTGGAATTGGCTTATTTCATGTAGCATGATAATCTCCAGCTTCATCATTTACCAGCAAAAGTCATAAATTCATTCTTTTTAAATGGCTGAGTAACATTCCATTGTTTATACCACATTTTCTTTATCCATTCTTCTGTTGACAGGCACCTAGGTTGGTTCTATAGCTTAGCTCTTGTGGATTGAGCTGATATAAATATTGATATGGCTGTGTCACTTTAGTATGCTGGTTTTAAGTCCTTTTGGTATATGTCAAGGAGTGGGATAACTGGGTCAAATGTCAGTTCCATTCCAAGTTTTCTGAGGAATCTCCCTACTGCTTTCTAGAGTGGGTGCACCAATTTGCAGTCCCATCAGCAATGTATGAGTGTACCTTTTCCCCCTCACCAGGGAGGAGTTTTCACTTACACAAAAAACACTCTCTGAGCCATCCTGTCCAGGTGAGTCTGAGAGCCCAGCAAACACTTGTGGAGAGGACCTGTGGAAGGGAAGCTGAGAATATTCACCTATAGTCAGCTGAGAGCTGAACCAGCTCAGCCCAGATCTGGGGGATGGTTGTGGTAATTTGTTTTATTGCTTAATTTATTAACACATTTACTAGTGATGCTGAAAAAAGAAGTGAATGTTGAACTGAACAAGGCAGGGGCCATTGTTGGCAATGAAATAGTGGTAATAGAAGCTCAATTATATGAGGGCTTGGGAGATATGATGTGCTTCCAGTAGAAGTAGAACTTTCAGGATACAATAAATCTGAAATTAAGGTGAGTAGAGAAATAGAGTATTAGGTGTGGAGGAATCTGCAGAGACATGAGATCATATCTTCTAAATTTTAAAACAGGGTACATTTGACTATGATTCCATATTGACAAGAAAGTTCCAGACCAAGAGAATGCTTGGAAATACTACCTTGTGATACCAGTTCATGAGACATATATTTCATTGAATATTCTCTCACAATGGGTATTCACATGAAAGAATTTAATTAATTATTAGGTGAAAAGGGATGTGTGAAAGAGCTCTACTTTGCAATTATTTCATGACCTGTGAGGTTGAAAATGTGTATGGGCTTGTTAGTCATTGAATTTCTCTTTTTCAAATTCTCTTCAATCTTCTGCTTTTTTTGCATTGGGGTTAGAGTGTTTTGATTCCTACATAACATTATTGCATCCTTTCATAGAAAAATTAGCACTTTTCACCCACTTTGATGCTGCTGCTTAGTTCCACTATGCATCTATGTATAGAAATGTTTGTGTAAGGAAATGTGTGAAAAATTTTTTTAATATTCACAATAGATTTTTAATAAGAATGCGGAAGAACATTTTTAAAAGCCTATTTTTAATTTTTTTTCTAAATTGTTATATATGACAGCAGAATGCATTACAATTCATATTACACATATATAGCATGATTTTTCATATCTCTGGTTGTGTACAAAGTGTATTCACACCATTTGTGTCTTCATAGATGTACTTAGGGTAATGATGTCCATCTCATTCCACCATCGTTTTTACTCCCCATACCCCCTTTCTTCCCCTCCCTCTCCATTGTCCTTTCTAGAGTTTGTCTAATCCTCCCTTGCGCCCCATCCCAACTCTGTTATGAATCGTCCTCCTTATATCAGAGAAAACATTTGGCATTTGTTTTTTGGGGATTGGATAACTTCATTTAGCATTATATTCTCCAACTCCATCAATTTACCTGCAAACGCCATGATTTTATTCTCTTTTATTGCTGAGTAATATTTCATTGTATATATATGCCACAGTTTTTTTTTTTTTTTTATCTATAAACATTGATGTGACTGTGTCCCTGTAGTGTGCTGTTTTAAAGTCCTACGGGTATAGACTTAGGGGTGGGATAGCTGGGTCAAAAGGTGGTTTCATTCCCAGTTTTCCAAGAATCTCCATACTGATTTCCACATTGGCTGCACCAATTTGCAGTCCCACCAGCAATGTATGAGTGGGCCTTTTCCTCCACATCCTCGCCAACATTTATTGTTGTTTGTATTCTTAATAGCTGCTGTTCTGACTGGAGTGAGATGAAATCTTAGAGTAGTTTTGATTTGCAATTCTCTAATTGCTAGAGATGTTGAATATTTTTCGTATAATTGTTGATTGATTGCATATCATCTTCTGAGAAGTGTCTGTTCAGTTCCATGGCCCATTTATAGATTTTTTTTTTTTTTTTTGGTGTTTAGCTTTTTGAGTTCTTTATATACCCTAGAGATTAAGGCTCTATATGATGTGCAAGTGGTAAAAATTTTCTCCCAAGCTGTAGGCTCTCTATTCACCTCACTGATTGTTTCCTTTGCTGTAAAGAAGCTTTTTTAGTTTGAATCCATTCCATTCATTAATTCTAGATTTTAATTTTTGTGCAATAGGAGTCTTATTAAGGAAGTCAGGGCCTAATCTGACATGATGGAGATTTAGGCCTACTTTTTCTTCTCTTAGGCACAGGGTCTCTGGTTTAATTACTAGGTCCTTGATCCACTTTGAGTTGAGTTTTGTGCATGGTTAGAGATAGGGGTTTAATTTCATTTTGTTGTATATGGATTTCCAGTTTTCCCAGCACCATTTGTTGAAGAGGCTATCTTTTCCCCATTGTATGTTTTTGGTGCCTTTGTCTAATATAAGATAACTGTAATTATGTGGGTTAGTCTCTGTGTCCTCTATCCTATATCATTGGTCCACAAGTCTATTTTGGTGCCAATACCATGCTGTTTTTGTTACTATTGCTCTGTAGTACAGTTTAAGGTCTGGTATAGTGAAGCCACCTGCTTCACTCTTCTTGCTAAGGATTGCTTTAGCTATTCTTGGGTCTCTTATTTTTCCAGATGAATTTTTATGATGGCTTTTTCTATTTCTATGAGGAATGTCATTGGGATTTTTGATTGGAGTTGCATTAAATCTGTATAATGCTTTTGGTAGTGTAGTCATTTTGATAATATTAAATCTGCCTATCCAAGAGCAAGGAAGATCTTTCCATCTTCTAAGGTCTTCTTTAATTTCTTTCTTCAGTGTTATGTAGTTTATATCTCTTGTTAAATTGATTCCCAGGTATTTTATTTTATTTTATTTTTGAGGCTATTGTAAATGGGGTCATTTTCCTCATTTCCTTTTCAGAGGATTTGTCACTAAAATGCAGAAATGCTTTTGATTCATGGGTTTTGATTTTGTATCCTGCTACTTTGCTGAATTCATTTACTAGTTCTAGAAGTTTTCTGGTGGACTGTTTTGGGTCTTCTAGGTATAGAATCATATCATTGGCAAACAGTGCTAATTTGAGTTCTTCTTTTCCTGTCTGTATCCCTTTAATTTCTTTCATCTGTTTAATTGATCTGGCCAGTGTTTCAAGAACTATGTTTAATAGAATTGGTGAAAGAGGGCATCCCTGTCTTGTTCCAGTTATTAGAGGGAATGCTTTCAATTTTTCTCCATTTAGGATGATGTTGGCCTGGGGCTTATCATAGACAGTCTTTATAATGTTGAGATACATTCCTGTTATCCCTAGTTTTTCTAGTGTTTTGAACATGCTGGATTTTGTCAAATGCTTTTTCTGCATCTGTTGAGATGATCATATGCTTTATCTTTAAGTCTATTGATGTAATGAATTACATTTATTGATTTCTATATGTTGAACTAACCTTGCATCCCTAGGATAAACTCCACTTGATCATGGTGCAATATCTTTTTGATATGTTTTTGTATTCTATTTGCCAGAATTTTATTGAGAATTTTTGTATCTATGTTCATTTGAAATATTGGTCTGAAGTTTTCTTTCAGTGATGTGTCTTTGCCTGGTTTTGGAATCAGGGTGATATTGGCCTCGTAGGATAAGTTTGGAAGTGTTCCCTCTTTTTCTATTTCCTGAAATAAATTGAAGAGTATTGGCATTAGTTCTTCTTTAAAGGTCTTTTAGAACGCAGCTGTGTATCCATCTGGTCCTGGGCTTTTCTTGGTTGGTAGGCTTCTATTTCATCACTTGAAGTTAATCTGTTTAAATTGTGTATATCATCCTGATTCAATTTGGGCAAATCATATGACTCTAGAAATTTGTCAATTCCTTCAATATTTTCTATTTTATTATAGTACAAGTTTTCAAAATAATTTAAAATTATCTTCTGTATTTCTGTAGTGTCTGTTGTGATATTTCCTTTTTTTATCATGGATGTTAATAATTTGAGTTTTTCCTTTCCTTCTCTTCATTAGCATGGATAAGGGTCTGTCAATTTTATTAATTTTTTCAAAGAACCAACTTTTTGTTTTGTCAATTTTTTTGACAGTTTCTTTTGTTTTGATTTTATTGATTTCAGCTCTGATTTTAATTATTTCCTGTCTTCTACTGCTTTTGGTGTTGGATTCTTCTTCTTCTTCTTTTTTGGTACCGGGGATTAAACTCAGGGGCACTTGACCACTGGGCCACATCCCCAGCCCTTTTTTGTATTTTATTAGAGACAGGGTCTCACTGAGTTGCTAAGTGCCTCACCATTGCTGAGGCTGGCTTTGATACTCCTGCCTCAGCCTCCCAAGTGCTGGGATTACAGGCATGCACCACCGCGCCCGGCTGGATTATTCTTCTTTTTCTAGGGCTTTGAGATGTAATGTTAAGTCATTTATTTGTTGACTTTTTTTTTCTTTTAAGGAATGAACTCCATGCAATGAACTTTCCTCTTAGAACTGCCTTCATAGTGTCCCAGAGATTTTGATACATTGTATCTGTGTTCTCATTCACCTCTAAGAATTTTTTAATCTCTTCCTTGATGTCTTTTGTAACCCAATGTTCATTCAGTAGCATATTATTTAGTCTCCAGGTGTTGGAGTAGCTTTTATTATTTTATTTTATCATTGATTTCTAATTTCATTCCATTATGATCTGATAGAATGCAGGGTAGTATCTCTACTTTTTTATATTTGCTAAGAGTTGCTTTGTGGCATATGGTCTATTTTAGAGAAGGATCCATGTGCTGCTGAGAAGAAAGTGTATTCGTTCATTGAAGGATGAAATATTCTATATATGTCTGTTAAGTCTAAGTTATTGATTGTATTTATGAAATCTAAAGTTTCTTTGTTCAGCTTTTGTTTGGATCATCTATCCAGTAGTGAAAGAGATGTGTTAAAGTCACCCAGAATCATTGTGTTGTGACCTATTTGACTCTTGAACTTGAGAAGAGTTTGTTTGATGAACATAGATGCTCCATCGTTTGGGGCATATAAATTTATTATTGTTATGTTTTGTTGATGAATGGTTCCTTTAAGCAGTATGAAGTATCCTCCTTTATCTCTTTTTATTAACTTTGGCTTGAAGTGTACTTTATTTGATATGAGGATGGAAACCCCTGTTGCTTCCACAGTCCACATGAGTGGTATGATTTTTCCCAACCTTTCACCTTCACTCTGTGGATGTCTATTCCTATAAGATGAGTCTCTTGGAGACAGCATATTGTTGGGTCTTTTTAAAAAAAATCCAATCTGCCAGTCAATGTCTTTTGGTTGGTGAGTCTAGGCTATTAACATTCAGGGTTATTATTGAGACATGATTTGTATTCCCAGCCATTTTTGTTTATTTTTCGTATTTAACTTGACTTGGTTTTTCCTTTGATTAGTGTTTCCTTTAGTGTAATACCTCCCTTTGCTGATTTTTATTGTTGTTTTTCAATTCCTCTTCATGGAATATTTTGCCAAGGATGTTCTGTAGTGCAGGCTTTCAAGTTGTAAATTATTTTAACTTTTGTTTATCATGGAAGGTTTTTATTTCATCATCAAATCTAAAGCTTAATTTTGCTGTATATAAAATTCTTGGTTGGCATTCATTTTCTTTCAGAGCTTGTCATTTCTTCTGCTGAAGAAATATGTTGTTCCAGGATCTTCTACAGGATCTTCTAGCTTTTAGGGTCTGTGTTGAAAAATCTGCACATAATTTATTTGGTTTCCCCCATATGTAATCTGATTCCTTTCTCTTGTGGCTTTTAATATTCTCTCCTTATTCTGTATTATGATAGGCATTTTCATTATAATGTGTTTTGGTGTGGATCTGTTGTGATTTTGTACATTTGGCATCTGGTAAGCCTCTTGAATTTGGTTTTCCAATTCATTCTTCATTTTTAAAAAAATTTCTGATATTATTTCATTGAATAGATTACTCATTCCTTTGGTTTGAAACTCTACACCCTTTCTCTATCCCAATAACTCTTAAATTTGGTCTTTTTATGCTATCTTATATTTCTTGAATGTTCTACTCATGGTTTCTTACCATTTTCACTGTGTGGTCTACATTCTTTACAAGATTATATATTTTGTCTTCATTGTCTGAGGTCCTGTCTTCCAAGTGGTCTAATCTGTTGGTAACGCTTTCAATTAAACTTTTAATTTGGTTTGTTGTTTCATTCATTTCAAAGATTTCTGTTTTTTTTTTCAGAACCTCTGTCTCCCTATTGAAGTAATCTCTTGCTTCCTGTATTTGTTTATGTAGTTCTTTTCAAAATGATCTTTTACTGCCTGTATTTGCTCTCTTATATCATCCTTTAATTCACAGAACATTTTAGTTATTATGTACATCCTGAACTCCTTCTCTGTCATTTCTTCCACTGTGCTGGTCATGGATTCTAATAATGTGGTATCTTGATTTGTTTGGGGGCACATTCTTCCCTTGTCTTTTCATATTGCTTGTGTGTTTTCCCTTCTAGCACTGTGGATCCAAGTTGTTATTGTTTTTAGCCTATAGGCTTATAGTCCCCCTGTAGGACAGTGTTAACAGATCCCAATATGGACACTATACACCCTAAAACCATATATTTGCTATTAAGATGTTTACAGTTTGTTCACAATGTACAGAAATGGTGAATTCAATTATTATCTACAATACACTCAGTAGGTTTGTAAAAGGGTTTATAGTTTCTGATGTTGGTCAAAGAATCGGGGGTAAGGATTAAGATGATATGCTGAGGAGGTAGGAGGTGAGGATATTGAGTAATTTTTAGGAAGTGTGAAAGAGAAATCTAAAGAGATAGATTAGTAGCAGGAGAAGAGAGAGGAATTAATTTGGGGCATACAAGTAAGTGGGAAGACAGTGGAATACATAAAACAAACACACATATATACTAGAAAAAATAAAAAAATGCCAAAATAGTAGAAATTGGTGGAAAGAAAATAAAAAAAGAAAGAGAGAAAGAAAAAAGAAGAAAAAATAATATACAACACAACTTTGATTTAGATGTCCTAGTCCTCAAAATCCTAATTCATGCAAAGTACTTGGTTTCACATATGTTGGGGATGTGAGGGCGGGAGAATAGAGAGGGAGAAAAAAAAAGAAAAAAAATATTGAAAGAAGGAACAGGGATTGTTTTGGTTGGAGATCAGCATCTTTTCTGATTCCCTTCATATCCAATAAGGGGGGGGGGTTCATCTGTTGTTAGCGGGTATCTCCACCCTCCAGATGGTGATGGTAACCATGGAGTCACTGTGCAGGTGCAGCGGCTGCTGGGGAGAAGGGGGAGTTAGAAACCGTGTACCTGGTCAGCTGGAGTTCCAAGCTGAGTTGCCCCCACTGGGAAATGGTGCTGAAGGTGACCCAGGATGGAGGTGCCTGCTTTCCATGATGTGTTGTCAGGTCAGGTGGGTGATCCGGGGGATGGTGTTGGTTGCTGGGTTCAGAGACAAGCTCTGTGGTGTTTGGTGTGTAGCTGTTGGCTGACTTCAGAGCCTGCTTAAAGTTCTTGGTGCAGGCAGTCTACGGTTTGTAGGGGACTCTCTCCACTGCTGCAGAGTCCCAAGATGGTGGCAACCAGGGGAGCCCCAAGCTAGTAGATGGGGGTCCACATGGAAGTGGCGGCCAGAGTTCCTGTGCCTGGGAAGCTGCCTGGTTTCCTGTGTGGGAGCGGCGTACATGATTTCTGCCTGGGTTTGTGGCCAAACCTTCTGCGGGGTTTTGATGTGGATGGTCCCACTTGGCATCGGTCCTGCATGAGTGAGTAGTGGGGAGACCTACTCTGACGCTGTGGCCTGGAACCCTGGACAGGCACAATGACTGTGATTCCTGCGTTGGAGCAGGAATATTGCTTGCAGAGAAGCAGTATTCTCACTACTTGAGCCTCAGGTCACTGAGAGACACAGAATGCTGGCTCCCTCTGGTCCGCCATCTTGGATCGCCTCTGTGTGAAAATTTCTAAAATTTGTATCATCAAGCAATAAACACCTACATTAAAAGAAGGAATGATCTCAAATAACCTAATGTCACATTTCAAGAAACTAAAACAGACTAAAAACTGAAAGACAACATGCTGAATGAAATAAGTCAGATGCAGAAAGAAAAAAATGTTCCCTGATTTCTCCTGCCTGTGGAATCTAAAAACAAAGTTTAATACACAGAAACAGAACAGGTTCACATATAATATGACCTCTTTTGGAGACCCCATAGTCTTCCTGCTACAAGTCTTTTTCAAAAGTATATTAGCTAATGTTACTCAAGCCCTTTATAAAACAATTGAAAACAAAATCTGTGACATCCTTGAGAGCAGGGAATGCAATTTTCTTCCAAAATGACATGCAAAGATGACTCATGGTGGAGAAGACCTACGACCATCCACACTTCAGATTTTTTTCCATTTTGGGTGCTGGGGTTGGAACCCAGGGACTTGCACATGCTAGGCTAATGCTCTACCACTGGGCTGCAGCCTGATGCTAACACAGGATCTTAGGCCTGCTAGTCAGAGTGGTCTATGGACTTGGTCCTCTAACCCTAATACCACCAGGGAGGTCATTAGTATACTGAGCCTCTGGACATGCAGCAGAACTATGGCCTCAGAATTCACATTTGAACTTGAATACTTGGCAATTCTTATGCATGGTGAAATTGGTCTAAAATATATTGTTGCACTGTTTACATCTGGGGGCAGAATGATTATTTGTGTTGGAACTTGTCATGTACATTGTGATGGTCAGTACCACCCTTAAGACATTGCCAAATATCCCCAGGGGAAAAATATCTCTAGATTGGGAAAAAGAGTTTGAGAACTGGAGCCATTATTCCCGAATTCCAGTCCGGGCCACATCCCTTACTTGATTGACAACATGTGTCTGCTCCATTTCTGCAGTGGAGAATGGAGTTCATAATAGCACCACTATCTCACACAATAGGATATGAAAAATCAAATTACACAATTCATAGAGGGTGCTAATCTCAGATTATAGTGCTCAAAAAATGCATATCTTGTTAATAAGATGAGCACTTTTTAATTTTTGCAAAGCCTATAAAATTTCTTAGGCTTGGGAAATATACCATGAAGGTAAGAAGTGTATTGCCCAAATTTTTAGACCAGAGGAGGATAATTCACCCCCTTGTTAAAGAGGACATGACAATTTTTAGGGGTGTCTGGTGCTTTGTACCCACTACAGATGCCTGTTCTCAAGATCCATGAGATCCAATCAAGATGAGCTTATCAGTGTCAGGCTTTGGGAGGAAGTTGGACCTCTGGTAGGCAAGTGGGTCCATGGAGGAACAACAAAAACTAGGTTCACTGGGTTATAAACTGGTCTCTTGGGAACAGAGAATGAGCAGGATGAATTTCCTGTCTTTCCAGGCCAATGTCCCTCAGAGGAACAAGAGGGAAATGAGCCTAATGAGCAGATATAGGAGCTGTGACTCTGCTCTAATGTGGTCCCTCAGTGCACAGCCCTGTGCTGGATGGGAGGTGGTGGTGTCTTTGAGGTCCTCAGTCTGCCTATGGACCTGACACTCGACTCCTTCCTGTTCTGTTATCCAGGGACCGAGCTTCAGTCACCATCAAGCCCACCCAGGCAGGACCTTGCGCTTCCACAGGGAGACCTTCCTCCCAGAGCTGGTCTTCAGGTGAGTCTGAGAGCTCAGTGGACACTGCAGGAGAACATCAGAGAGAATGGAACCCAAGACTCTTTAGCTGAGGTGGGCAGAGAGCCAGGTCAACCTAGCCCAGAGCAGGGCTGCTGTGTGCTTGCTATTCTGATGATCTAGTCACAATTTTGCACAACTTCTCATTTAATGCTTATATGAGAAGTGAACATTGGGCTGATTAATGCAGTTCATTGTTCGCCATGAAATGGTGCTAACAGAAGCTGAAGATGGGAGGGAGGCGTCCAGTGCTCCCAGAGAAAGAACAGAGGTCCAAGGATCTTCACAATTAAGGGGAAGAGAGGATAGGGATTAACTGTGGAGGGACATGAAGTAAAGTTAGGACTCAGGTGTTTGTGTTTACGATGAGATAAAGTTGACGTACTTGGTTACATTTACATATTGTTAACAAAGCTCCTGAGCTTGCACATATTATCTTGCAGAAGAAGTTCAGGAGAACAGGAGTTCAATTATTTTTAAAAGTATTATTTTGTCTTGGAGCATTCACATTAAAGAACATGATTTCATAGGTGAATAGAGAGATGCCTACAATCCGTACTTTGTAGCGATTTGAATACCTGTGAGGCTGAATGTCTGTGGTTTGTTAGCCAGTTACTTCAATATGGCCAAGTGTCTAAGCAAGTCTTTCCCTTGTATGTGGAGATGGAAGAATCAACACCTCCCTGCTGCCTTTTGCAACGTATTCTTGCAAACAAAGTATTGGAGATTTTTTTTTCTTTCACAAATCGCCTGTTTCCCATTTAGTTCTTTGAAGCACATATAGAGATATTTGTGGGGAATGTGTAAGAATTTGTGATTTTTATATGGTCAGATCTATCAATCATATTATGTTTGTGCATTGCTTTTTTCCTGAAAGAATTGAGGTGTTAATTTAATTATTAATTTAATATTTACTTGTGGATCCTTTCTTTAAATAAGAAAGATATGAAGGTTCTTGTGTACCTTTACTGCTAATTTTTCCAAACTTGTTTTACATCTCTGTTATTGCTTACTGTGTTTTGGCTTTTTCTGATTAGAAAACTTGATGCTTCTTTCCCATCTGATTAAAGTTCATTCTGTATTAAGTGCATTGAGTATACATGTCTTTTTTTTTTTTTTTTTTAAACTGGGGATTGAACTCAGGGGCACTCAACCACTGAGCCACATCCCCAGCCCCATTTTATATTTTATTTATAGGTAGGTTCTCACTGAGTTGCTTAGTGCCTTGCTGTTGCTGAGGCTGGCTTTGAACTCACAATTCTCCTGTTTCAGCTTCCCAAGCAGCTGGGATTACAGGCATGTGCCACCACACCTGGTTGAGTACACATATCTTTATATGAGACAAATTAAAACTTTAGATACTGTTACCTTCATGGATTTCAGAATCCTGTTATTTCCAAGTCTATGGCAATTTAATCTTTTTTTTTTTTTTTTGTGGTACCGGGGATTGAACTCAGGGGCACTTGACCACTGGGCCACATCCCCAGCCCTTTTGTGTGTGTGTGTGTGTGTGTGTGTGTGTGTGTGTGTTTTTATTAGAGACAGGGTCTCACTGAGTTGCTAAGTGCCTCGCCATTGCTGAGGCTGGCTTTGAACTCGCGATCCTCCTGCCTCAGCCTCCCAAAGTGCTGGGATTACAGGCGTGCACCACTGCACCCGGCTGGCAATTTAATCTTGAATTTGTAATCCAGGTTGATATCATTAAGTAATTCCTCTCTTATATCTTTTTGTTTAGATGTTTTCTATTTTCCTTCAATTTTATTCAATCAGTGCATGCTGCGTGCGTGTATTAAAATATGACACTGAATCCCATTAACAGACACAGAGTTCATCCTAATAAATTGGAGAACGTTTAAAAAAATTATCAAGAGTAGAATGACAGTCAACAAGTCAGGAAGTGTAGGATGAGAGGAGAGAGAAGGAGGTTGGACAGTGGGTACCGGTACACAGCTACATAGGAGGAATAAGTCTTGATGATGTATGAAAGAGGAGGATGATGCAGTTCAAAACAATGTATCCCAAATCTTTATGTCCATGATCTTTTTCATAAAATCATAAAATTAATTACAAAATGCAAAGTGAGTTTTTGAGTGTATATTTTTATAAAGAATAGAAGAGAGGATTTTTAAGTTTCTTAACCCAAAAAATTGGTAAATGTTTAAGGAGGGGGAAATGATCATTACCCTGGTTTGAGAATTGCGTGTGTGTACACATGTTTAATTATCACACTCCTGCAGTCACCTGTACAGCTGTTATGTGTCAGTAAAGAAAGAACTGTGCTGAGAATGTTCTACAACTGTGCTGAGAATGGTAAAGTGATCGCCTAAAATATACAAGGCCTTGGATTTGGTCCCCAGCACAGCAAAACAAGACAAAATGCTGAAACAGAAACCAAACAACAACAACAAAAAAACCTGATTAATGCGAAGTATTAAATAAAATCCACAAACTCATTACTTCAAAGAAAAATAACTGCTACTCTTACACTAATTTAATCAGTGCTGTCTTTGTTGTATCAGTTCTCAGTTTATTTAACAAATTTTCGCTCTATATTATGCCTGCCTACATGGGTGTATACCTTTTATACAAATGCCTGAATGCGATCCTACACACATCGTCCATGCTCTGGGTATTTAGTGCAGTATTCTTTCTAAATTATCCCTCGTTTCCCTCTCACTCAATAATTCCTATCAGCTTCCTGCAAATCATCTAACATAATGCAAGTCAGTCATTTCAAAAGATGTGCAATCTTTCACAATGAGGCTGTGCTACTCATATTTTTGATGGACTTTCACAGTCATTCTCATTAATTTGCTATTATACCAATGCTGCAAAAATATGTGGCTATTGTTAAATTCAGTCTCAACCAGGAGTGTGCTTGTCCCCTGGGGGACACTGAGCAAGGTGTGGAGATATTTCTGGCTGTCACACAGGGGAGGGGTGGTGAGAGGTCAGGGATACTGCTAACCATCCCACAATGCACAGGACAACCCCCACCTCAAAGAATCACTTGTTCCAGAATGTCAATATTGGAGAGATGGAGAAACCTTGAGTTAAAGATACTTGTGCTTTTACTATTTATAGCTGTCTTCAGATTGTCACCAATACCTGGCAGTAAGGCACATTTCTGCCACCAAATAATGTTCTCCTTTTCTTCTTCTTTAAAAATCCCAATCCCAACCAGTTTAACAGAGCTTCCATGGCTGGAGGATGTGAAAAAATATTTCTTGTTTTCTTGAACTTTTATTGACTTTGAGCAAATATTTATATATTTCATCAACATTTTCATTTCCCTATTATTGTTATTGGCCCATTTTTCTACCAGGGTCAACATTTTTACAAATTATTGTTTCTCCCTTGATTTTTGGGGTGATACTTTTGATCATAAAAAATTATATTTTTTATTTTTAAATTTATTTTATTTTTAAATTTTTTTCATTATCAAAAACAGTGATGTTTTATTGGCAAAAATTACAGTAAAAACATACAAACATCTCCTGATGTCTTAAATTAGCTATCTCTGAATTACAGAGGAAACATTTATTCAGCTTAATTTGGAGGTCATAAAGCTCTTGTAGACTACATTGTATTAGGAATTCTTTAAAGCTTTTTTTTTTTAATCAGTGCATAATAATTAGACATATTAGTGGGATTTGTTGTTACATGTTCACATATGTACGCAACATGATGTGGTCAGTTTCATTCCCTGGAAGCATTCTTTATCTGTGTTGTCCAACAAAGTAGCCACTAGGCACATGTAGCTCTTTAAGTTTCTATTAAACAAAATTAAAAATTCAGTTGCTGTCATACACAAATTAGACTGTAAGTCTTCAATTGCTGCATGTAGCTGGTGGCTACCTTATTGGACAGAGCAGAGAGAAAATATTTCCAGTGTTGCAGAAAATTAGTTCTATTGGCTAGTGCTGTTGTAGAACCAGCAGAAAGGGAAATGGATTTTAGTTGCTGGCTGACTCATCCATGGTGCTGAACTGACCAGAATCTGCTCTATACTTCACAGGGATGCTTTCAGAGAAGCTGAAGACAGCCATGGTATAACTTCTAAGCATGATTCGCTTCTCAGATTTACCAAAGCTTAAAAAGGTCTGTGTTAGTCTCAGTTTTAGCTAATTAAGAAATAATTGTTCGAAATATTTTTCTTTTCTTCCCCCCTCTCCCCTTGCTCCCTCCCATCCCCTCCCTTCCCCTCCCTTCCCTTTGACCATTCTAGTGTTCCTCTAATCCTATGTACTCCATTCCAACAACACTGTGAACTAGCCTCCTTATATCAGAGAAAACATTCGGTATTTGGATTTTTGAGATTGACTAACTTCACTTAGCATTATATTCTCCAACTTCATCCATTTACCTGCAAATGCCATTATTTTATTCTCTTTTATTGCTGAGTAAAATTCCATTTTGTATATATACCACATTTTCTTTATCCACTCATCTACTGAGGGACATCTAGGTTGGTTCCACAACCTAGCTATTGTGAATTGTGCTGCTATAAATATTGAAGTGGCTGTGTCACTGTAATATGCTGTTTTTAAGTCCTTTGGGAATAGACCCAGGAGTGGGATGGCTGGGTCACAGGGTGGTTCCATTCCCAGTTTTCCAAGAAATCTCCATACTGCTTTCCATAATGGTTGCACCATTTTGCAGTCCCACCAGCAATGTATGAGTGTGCCTTTTTCCCCACATCCTCTCCAACATTTATTGTTGCTTGTGTTCTTGATAGCTGCCATTCTGACTGGAGTGAAATGAAATCTCAGAGTAGTTTTGATTTGCATTTCTCTAATTGCCAGCAATGTTGAGCATTTTTTCATGTATTTGTTGATTAATTGCGCATCTTCTTCTGAGAAGCGTCTTTTCAATTCCTTAGCCCATTTATTGATTGGGTTATTTGTTTTTTTTTTGTTTTTTTTTTTTTTTTTTTTGGTGTTAAGTTTTTTGAGTTCTTTATATATTCTAGAAATTAGTGCTCTATATGATGTGCATGTATTAAATATTTGTTCCCAATTAGTTGGCTCTCTATTCACCTCACTGATTGTTTCTTTTGCTGAGAAGAAGCTTTTTAGTTTAAACCTATCCCATTCATTGATTCTTGGTATTAATTCTTGTGCTACAGGATTCTTTTTTTTTAAATATTTATTTATTTGCTTTAGTTGTACACAATGCCTTTGTTTTTACGTGGTGCTGAGGATCGAACCCGGGTTGCGCACGTGCTAGGCGAGCGGTCCACCACTGAGCCACAATCCTAGCCCAACAGGATTCTTATTAAGGAACTTGGGGCCTAATCCGACATGTTGGAAATTGGAGCTTACTTTTTCTTCTATTAGGCGTATTGTCTCTGGTCTAATTCCTAGGTCCTTGATCCACTTTGAATTGAGTTTTGTGCATGGTGAGAGATAAGGGTTTAATTTCATTTTGTTGCATATGGCTTTCCAGTTTTCCCAGCACTATTTGTTGAAGAGGCTATCCGCTCTCCACTGTACATTTTTGGCACCTTGGTCTAATATAAGACAGCTGAAATTATATGTATTAGTCTCTGTGTCCTCAATTCTGTACCATTGGTCCACCAGTCTGTTTTGCTGCCAATACCATGCTGTTTTTTTACTATTGCTCTGTAGTATAATTTAAAGTCTGGTATGGTGATGCCACCTGCTTCACTTTTCTTGCTCAGAATTGCTTTGGCTATTCTGGGTCTCTTATTTTTCCAGATGATTTTCATGACTGCTTTTTCTATTTCTTTGAAGAATGGCATTGGGATTTTGATTGGAATTGCATTAAATATGTATAATGCTTTTGGTAGTATGGACATTTTGACAATATTAATTCTACCTATCCAAGAACAAGGTAGGTATTTCCATCTTCTGAGTTCTTCTATAATTTCTTTCTTTATTGTTCTATAGTTTTCATTGTAGAGGTCTTTCACCTCTTTCGTTAAGTTGATTCCCAGGTATTTTATTTTTTTTGATGCTATTGTAAATGGGGTAGTTTTCATCATTTCCCTTTCAGAGGCTTTGTCGCTGATGTACAAAAATGCCTTTGACTTATGGGTATTGATTTTGTATCCTGCAACTTTGCTGAATTCATTTACTAGTTGTAAAAGTTTTTTGGGTCTTCTAGGTATATTATCATGTCATCAGCAAATAGTACTAATTTGAGCTCTTCTTTTCCTATCTGGATCCCTTTAATTTCTTTCATCTGTCTAATTGCTCTGGCCAGAGTTTCCAGTACTATGTTAAATAGCAGTGGTGGCAGGGGGCATCCCTGTCTAGTTCCAGTTTTTAGATGGAATGCTTTCAATTTTTCTCCATTTAAGATAATGTTAGCTCAGGGCCTTGCATAAATAGCTTTTATAATGTTGAGATCTGTTCCTGATATTCCTAGTTTTTCCAATGTTTTGAACATAAAGGGGTGTTGTATTTTGTCAAATGCTTCTTCTGCATCTATTGAGATGATCATATGATTTTTATCTTTAAGTCTATTGATGTGATGTATTATGTTTATTGATTTCCAAATGTTGAACCAGCCTTGCATCCCTGGAATAAACCCCACTTGATTGTGGTGCACTATCTTTTTGATATGTTTTTGTATCCTATTTGCCAGAATTTTGTTGAGGATTTTTGCGTCTTTGCCTGGCTTTGGAATTAATGTAATATTGGCCTCATAGAAATAGTCGGGAAGAGCTCCTTCTTTTTCTATTTCTTGAAATAGTTTGAAGAGCATTGGTATTAGTTCTTCTTTGAAAGTCTTGTGGAACTCGGCTGTAAACCCATCAGGTCCTGGACTTTTCCTTGTTGGTAGCTTTTTGATGACGACTTCTATTTCTTCGTTTGTAATCGATCTGTTTAAATTGTGTATAGCCTTCAGTTCCAGTTTAGGCAAATCATACGACTCTAGAAATCTGTCAATACTTTCAATATTTTCTATTTTGTTAGAGTACAAGTTTTCAAAGTAATTTCTAATTATCTTCTGTATATCTGAGGTGTTTGGTGTGATATTCCCTTTTTCATCACGAATGTTAGTAATTTCAGTTTTTTCTTTTCTTTTTGTTAGCATCGCTAAGGGTCTGTCAATTTTGTTTATTTTTTCAAAGAACCAACTTTTAGTTTTGTCAGTTCTTTGAATTCTTTCCTTAGTATCAATTTCATTAATTTCTGCTCTAATTTTAATTATTTCCTGTCTTCTGCTGTTGGTGTTGATCTTCTCTTCTTTTTCTAGTGCTTTGAGGTGTGATGTTAAGTCATTTATTTGTTGTTTTTTTTTTTTTTTTTTCCTTTTAAGGAATGAACTCAGTGCAATGAATTTTCCTCTTACTACTGCCTTCATAGTGTCCCCGAGATTTCTATATGATGTATCTGTGTTCTCATTTACCTCTAGGAATTTTTTAATTTCCTCCTTGATATCTTCTTCAACCCCTTGTTCATTCCCTCGATTTTTGAGGTGATACTTTTGATCATAAAAAATGATATTTTTTTTCAGTGTTGTGTGTTGGTCTTATTCCTGAGTTTCTTGCCTTACTGCTTTGTTCACTGGAGATTTCATATATATATGTATATATGTATATATATATATATATATATTTAATGTTCAAATAAATTGAATTTTATATTTTTGCACCAAGGTCTTTAACTTCTCTGATTATTATTCACATATATGAGGGAGGTGTCCAACTTTATTTCCTTCCATACAGCCATTTATCTAAACTTTCATTTTACAATCTAATATTTCTTACTAACATGAAATGCAACTTTGTCATAGATGATGTGTCCACATACATTCAGCCTCAATCCTCGTTCATTTCACAAGTGATAACTGAGCATTCAATACCTGCCAGGATATCATAGAAACATTGTAGGCTATATTCCAAGATGTCAAAGCCTTTGTCAGTGTAATTATCAACTCATATTTAAATCCTCAAGGTTTTGCTGTTCTCTATCTTGTGTCAGTTAATTGTTATTTTTTATTCTTCTGCAGTGCAGGGGATCCAGCCCAGGGCCTCCTGGGCAGGTCTTTGACCATGGAGCTCCACCCCAGCCCTTGGTTTAGTTAGTGTTCAAGGCTCCATTCAATTTTGTTTGACATATTTCTTTGGAAACAACTCTGGAGAGTCTGGTTGCATCCTCCTTGCATTTGTTTATTGACTCAGCCTCTCATTTTCTTAAACTTGTTCTGTGTTACTGAACCTAACTTTGCAAACCTTTCTGAAAATGGAAAGGTGGACCAACAAGAGCATCTCTATTGATTTGCATCTTGAATGAGAAGAGCATCTATTGACGACAGCAGCTCACATGTGTCATGGCACAGTGCCCTCGGCATCAGTATTAGGACATGTCAGGGTGGAGTTGTCATGACGCTTTCAGATTGGTCAAAGACCAGAACCTGGGCTAGAGTGTACCTTTAGCCTTTGTCAAAACAAACAAATAAATTAAAAAAGAGAGATTAAACTCCCAAACCCAAGAATAACCAAGAAAAGATTCCACATGAGCAAAGTGAGAAAGGGGCCCAGCTTGCCCACATTGGGCCATTTCAAAACCCATCAGTCAAATAGGTACACGTGCAGAAAAAACAGATTCTTCAGTTCCGTGCAAACTATGGTGAACTTTGTGGTACTTTGCATATATCTGTTTAGGAATTTTTAGCTTGTTCCCCTTGGTCATTTCTTTGTTGTGTGGCCATATTTCTATAAGGTATTTGAAACCATAAAGATATCACTACTTTTGACTTTGGATACATTTCTTTTTCTTATTTTTGCAGGACCTCCAGGTGGTGGGCTCTAGGCTGGAATGCTACCAGAATCAAGGTGCATTTTCTTCCTTTAAGTCTCTCAGGGGCCTTCTGAGATCATTGCCTTATACCCCAGCCACCAATGCCCATTTCATTTCTTTATTCTTCTCTGTATTTATTGGTTTCTCTCTCTCTCTCTCTCTCTCTCTCTCTCTCTCTCTCTCCTCTTATTAAAATGCTGAATGTAATCTATCAAAATGTAAGAGTGTTTTCCCCATGTTTACTTGTCAATAGGAGGTTTACATGAAAGACATTCTGGCTGCCATTTCTGCATTAGGGAAATGTTAATCTGATCTGGCCAGCTTGCATTGTATACACTAAGAGCCTACCAGTTTAGTGAGGTCAGAGGCGAGAGAGAGAGAGAGAGAGAGAGAGAGAGAGAGAGAGAGAGAGTGTGTGTGTGTGGTGTGCCGTCCTCACAGAAGGACACTGGGACCCATATTCCAAGGCGATTCATATGATGTTGTTGTAGGGACAGATGAGGCAAGGCACTGAAGATAGCAGGAAACAGTTTTATTTGGCTGCAGCCTGGTTCAGAGGGTACAGCTCTCGCATTAATCAATTAATGCTCTGAAACTTGAGTTCAGGTAGTTTCAGAACTTTATACCCAGCATGTAATGGGAGAAGCTCAGAAGTTCAAAGTTTACAGAAGTTCACATAAAAACAGTTTTTTTTTTTTGTTTTTTCTTTCACTGTTCTGGGCAAGTTAACCCTTCAAGGACAACACCTGAGAAAGGGGAGAGCTTCTTCTCCCCCTTTTTTCCCTCCCCCTGCCAGCTGTTACCATGGAGCCCAATTAGTAACTTTCTTATCTTAGAAATGCAGATATCTCTGTGAAGCTCCAGCTCAAGGCCTTGTTTAAAGAATTTGTCCTTTTATTATCACATTTTGCATGAGCAAACACACTTCTACAAACTATTATACTGGATACATGTTTGTGAAAAAGAAGCAAAGGGGTGTCCAGCACCTGGAGTGCTGATTTCTTTTAGGCCAGTGGTCAAGTAATAGAGTAATAGGAAAATAGAAAGTTTATCTACATTGAACTTTTTTTTTTAAATTTTATTTTTATAATTTTTAATATGTACAATTCATAGTGCATGTATATAGCATCTTTTTACATACAACTGTTTGTATACAAAGTATATTTGTACAATTCAGGTCTTCAATCATGCATTTAGGAAACAAACATCCGTCTCATTCAACCACCTTTTTTTTTTTTTTTCTTTTCTCCCCCTCCCTCCCTCCTTGCTCCCTCCCTTACCCTCCCTTCTCTTTGACCATTCTAGTGCTCCTCTAATCCTCCTATGTAACCCCATCCAACAATACTATGAACTAGCCTCCTTATATCAGAGAAAACATTTGGTACTTGGATTTTTGAGACTGACTAATTTCACTTAGCATTATGTCTTCCAACTTCATCCATTTACCTGCAAATGCCATTATTTTATTTTCTTTTATTGCTGAGTAAAATTCCATTGTGCGTATATACCACATTTTTTTAATCCACTTATTTACTGAGGGACGTCTAGGTTGGTTCCACAACCTAGCTATTGTGAATTGCGCAGCTACAAACATTGAGATAGCTGTGTCACTGTAATATGCTGTTTTTAAGTCCTTTGGGAATAGACCCAGGAATGGGATGGCTGGGTCATAGGGTGGTTCCATTCCCAGTTTTCCAAGAAATCTCCATACTGCTTTCTATAATGGTTGCACCATTTTGCAGTCCCACCAGCAATGTATGAGTGTGCCTTTTTCCCCACATCCTCTCCAATATTTATTGTTGTTTGTGTTCTTGATAGGTGCTATTCTGACTGGTGGGAAGTGAAATCTTAGAGTAGTTTTGATTTGCATTTCTCTAATTGCCAGCAATGTTGAACATTTTTTCATGTATTTGTTGATTAATCGTGTATCATCTTCTGAGAGGTGTCTTCTCAATTCCTTAGCCCATTTATTGATTGGGTTATTTGTTTTTTTGGTGTAAAGTTTTTTGAGTTCTTTATATATTCTAGAAATTAGTGCTCTATCTGATGTGCATGTATTAAATATTTGTTCCCAATTAGTTGGCTTTCTATTCACCTCACTGATTGTTTCTTTTGCTGAGAAGAAGCTTTTTAGTTTAAACCTATCCCATTCATTAATTCTTGGTAGTAATTCTTGCGCTACAGGATTCTTATTAAGGAACTTGTGGCCTAATCCGACATGTTGGAAATTGGAGCTTACTTTTTCTTCTATTAGGCGTATTGTCTCTGGTCTAATTCCTAGGTCCTTGATCCACTTTGAATTGAGTTTTGTGCATGGTGAGAGATAAGGGTTTAATTTCAATTTGTTGCATATGGATTTCCAGTTTTCCCAGCACCATTTGTTGAAGAGGCTATCCTTTCTCCTCTGTACATTTTTGGCGCCTTTGTCTAATATAAGATAGCTGAAATTATATGTATTAGTCTCTGTGTCCTCAATTCTGTACCATTGGTCCACTAGTCTGTTTTGGTGCCAATACCATGCTGTTTTTGTTACTATTGCTCTATAGTATAATTTAAAGTTTGGTATGGTGATGCCCCCTGCTTCACTTTTCTTGCTCAGGATTGCTTTGGCTATTCTGGGTCTCTTATTTTTCCAGATGAATTTCATGACTGCTATTTCTATTTCTTTGAAGAATGACATTGGGATTTTGATTGGAATTGCATTAAATCTGTATAATGCTTTTGGTAGTATGGACATTTTGACAATATTAATTCTACCTATCCAAGAGCAAGGTAGGTCTTTCCATCTTCCGAGTTCTTCTATAATTTCTTTCTTTAGTTGAACTTTTTTTTTTTTTTTTTTTTAAAGAGACTCTTGCTGGCAGTCCTAAAATAAGCCATGTTGAAGATTTTTGGAGAAGGTTAGTTAAGATTTTCTGTGGAGGAGGGGGTGCCACTACAATGTAACTGTCTGTGGTGTAAGTAGCCTGTCCATTTCATTTCACAGGCTGCCTTTCAACAAGATCAACAGTTTACATAATGTTCACAAAGGTCCACAACGTGTCTGGCAGTTTCAGCAACAGCAAGAGAGACCACCTCATTCCTCAGTGTCCTCTGACACCATACCTTGTCACTCTACCTGTTTTTGTGAGAGTTACATACATTCAGTGAAAATTAAAATGTATTATAAAAATGTGAGTTGCAATGTAAATGAGCAATAATTTTTTATCATCAGGTAGCTGATTATAAAGTTATTTATATAAAGACACTTGAGTATTAAAATCCTTACACATACATAACTCTTTTTATTGGCCTCTTCACAGTAGCTCTTTGAGGCCCTTGAACACCTGAAACAAGTTTCTGTCACAGGGCCTTTGCACTGACTGTTCTCTCTGCCTGAATAAACCTCAGCAGATGACCTCCGGCCTCCTGCACTATCCTCTTGAGGTCTCTGTTCCAATGTTACATTCTTTGCTGGTCTTGCCTGGACACACTTGAAAAACAGCAGCAATAGGGCTTGGGGATGCAGGTCAGTGGAAGAGCACCTGCTCAGCACAAAGGAAGCTCTGGATTTCAACCCCAGCACTGCTCTCTCCTTCAGATCTGTTTCATTTTCTTCATGGTTCTTTCACCATGCTATAGGATTCTTTTTTAAACTGCTTTCTTGAGGCATAATTAATATTCAAAGAACCACTTGGGTTTAATGCGTACACTCTGGAGAGTTTACACATGTGCAAGAATATGCACAAAAGGCAACAGATCAAGATTTACTTATCTGCATATAGTTATTTGCCCATTATTGGGATGTAGGAGCTTTTGGGATGTACTCTCTGAAAGAGTACTGAATAAATGTACTAAATGTACCTCCTAGAGAAAAGAATCAGGGAGGGACAGGAGTTTTTCATCAGTAATGGCTTAAGGAGTGTCCTCAGAGGACAGATCCAAAAGCAAAGTCTAGAAATCCAGTCCTGACAGGAAATATAAATTGTAACATTTCAACAATATGGGTAGTGTTAATTTGTGTGAAGACAAGTCATGTTATTTTTCCCTTTCTGATAGTTATATCCACTGCATGGAACCAGAAAACAATACAAGAGTATCAGAATTTCTTCTTCTGGGATTTTCAGAGGACCCAGAACTGCAGCCCTTCATCCTTGGGCTGTTCCTGTCCATGTACCTGGTCACTGTGCTGGGGAACCTGCTCATCATCCTGGCCACCATCTCAGACTCCCACCTGCACACGCCCATGTACTTCTTCCTGGCCAACCTGTCCTTTGTGGACATCTGCTTCACCTCCACCACCATCCCCAAGATGCTGGCGAACATCCAGACACAGAGCAAGGCCATTACCTATGCAGGCTGCATCACCCAGATGTACTTTTTCTTGGTTTTTGCAGAGTTGGATAACTTCCTCCTGGCCGTGATGGCCTATGACAGATTTGTGGCCATCTGCCACCCGCTGCACTACACTGCCATCATGAATCCACGGCTCTGTGGTTTGTTGGTTCTGGTGTGCTGGATCTTGAGTGTCCTTCATGCCCTGTTTCAAAGCTTAATGGTGTTGCGACTGTCCTTCTGCACACATGTAGAAATCCCCCACTTTTTCTGTGAACCTAATCATGTGGTCCAACTTGCCTGTTCTGACACCTTCCTTAATGACAAATTGATGTATTTTACTGCTCTGCTGTTGGCTTCTAGTTCCCTTGCTGGCATCCTTTACTCCTACTCCAAGATAGTGTCCTCCATCCGTGCAATCTCATCAGCTCAAGGCAAGTACAAAGCCTTCTCCACCTGTGCCTCTCACCTCTCCGTGGTTGCTTTATTTTATGGCACAGGCCTGGGTGTGTACCTGAGTTCTGCCACAACCCATAGCTCACACTCCAGTGCAACAGCCTCAGTGATGTACACTGTGGTAACCCCCATGCTGAATCCCTTCATCTACAGTCTGAGGAATAAGGACATAATAAAATCTCTGAAAAGTCTCTTTGGAGGGCAACTGTAGAAGGGCTTCTTGACCTGGGGCTTCAGCAGTACCTGCCTTTAGTTGCAGGAGCAAAGCCTCAGAGCCAGAAGTTGTGATTCTTTGATTAGATTCTGAATGAGAGGGCTGGGGATCTAGCTCAGTAGGTACATTGTGAATGTGAAACATCTCATTTCTATTTATTTTCTGAAGTTTCCATGACTCTGATTTTAACCTCTCTATACAATGATATCCAGCTCACTTTATTAAGCTCCTGCACCCTCTGAAATCCAACAAATTTTTTGCTTTGTTGTCTTGATTTTCTAAATTGATTCCAAAAGTTATTCCAAACATAATACAGAAATATTAAAAATTCTCATTTCTCTCATGGGAAAAAATCTAATTAATGTCTTCCTATATGACATATATTATGTTGATTAATGTTTCTTTCACTCTATGAAAACATAGTCATGTGTCTGTGGAAAACCTGCTTTTCAGAACTAAGGTGATTCTTACAACTTGTAGTAGAAGATCATCTGCGGTCACAGTTTTGCATTATCATTTGTTTGTATATTAGTACTTGTAAAGGGAGGAATGGTGGAATGATATTGATGAATTTATGCTATGTGCATATGTGAATATAACATTGTGAATTTCACCATTATGTACTTTTATAAAATGACAAGTTGATGTATTTTAAAAAGCTACAAATAATAGAAGGAAGACCAGTTCTATCTGGAAGACCATTTAGAGCAGAGGAAAGGGAAGCAGGAGAGGAAGGAGGGGAGGGAAAAGGAAAGTGCCAGGAACTGAAGTGGACCAAATTATATTCCATGTGTGTGTGACTTGTCAGAATGAATCCAGATATTATGTACAACTTTTATGCACTAATAAAAATATATGAAAAAGAAAAAAGGAAAAAAATCTTCTCTTGATAATTTCTACTTAATATATAAAGTGTACTTTATAAGAAATCATTGGGGTTTTGAAAAATTATTTTTATGCTAACATATTCAAAGTTCTATGAATTAGGATCTAGACTTATTTTGGAGATCATTATTCTGCTTACCAAATGCCTTTTGTTTTTTCAGAATTATAATTGTTGTCTTTCAAGATCCCATAAATTATTCACTGTGAAAGGAGGTGCACACCTTTAATCCCAACCTTTGAATCTAAGGTTGAATCCAGAGGATGGCAATTTTGAGCCTAGGCAGGGAATGTTAGCAAATCCTTGGCTCAAAAAAATTGTAAAAGGTCAGGTCATGATTCCCAGTGTTAGGCCACCTTTGGAGTCACTGCCCAGTACCACAAAATAATAATAATAGTAGTAATGATAATAATAATAATGATAGCAATGACAAAACACAGAAATGTTACAGTAGGTAGAGTGAATACATTGAATTTTGTAATCACAAAAAAAGCCAGCTTAGGGAGGAGATGAGTTGAATCTACCTACACCTGACTCTCACAGAGCATCACAGCCTTTCTACTCAGAGCATGGTCCACAGACCTGGACCCGCAACATAGGAGCTACAATGTGGAGCTACATTGGTCATGCTACAATGTGGAGTTCCTGGGACCAGAGTTGGCCAATGGCCTCAGAATTTGCATTTGGACTTGCATCCCTGGTAATTCTTCTGCATGATGAAGTTGGTCTAGACTTGATTTGGATCACCTCCTCTCTGCTGACATTTGGGGGCAGGGATCTCTCCTGTGCACCATAGTTGATTGGCACCCCCTTCAGACATTGCCAAAGAAAAATATCTCTAGTTGAGATGCACAGGCTCAGAGCTTGAGAACTGGGCATATCATGCCAGAATTCAAAAGAAGTTTCCACTCCTACTCTATAAAAAACATATGTATTTTGACACTGGGACTGTCTAAATTCCTGAGGCTGGCCTAGAAATTATAACCGTGTTGCCTCTGGTCTGGAGTGGCTAGGATGACAGGTGTGTGCCACCTTGTCTGGCCAATCCTTACTTGCTGTCTAACATTTGTCAGCCCTGTTTCTACAGTAGAGACGTAGTTCATAATCATACTAACACGTAAAATAGACTTCATAGAATAGACTTCAATAAAAGTGAAATTGCCCAGTTCCTATAGAGTGTTAACCTTAGGCTATGGTGCATAGAAACAAACTAACTAACCACCTCATCTTAGTAAATATTTCAAAACGAGAGGCTGAATGGGAGCTCGTCACTTGTGTTAAAACTATAAATTTCCTGATAGTGTTGGGACCATGGAGGTAAGACATGTGATGCCCAAGGCTTTACACCAGGGGAATACAATTCTCCCTTTTATTAGAGAGGGCCTGACTATTTTCTGGGCACATCAGGTGCTTTTTATCCAACACAGATCTGTGCTCTTGAGATCCATGAGCTCAAGCTTAGGTGAGCTCATCAGTGTTAGACTCAGAACACACTTTCAGTCAAAGCAGGGATAAAATCCAGGAGGCTGGACCACTGGAAGTCAGGTGAATTCATGGAGGAACAATAAAAAAACTAAGTTTACTGGGTTATAAACTGGTGTCTTGGGAACAGAGAATCAGTAGGCACAATTTCCTGTCTTTCCAGGCCAATGTCCCTCAGGGGAACAAGAGGGGAACGAGCTAATGAGCAGACACAGGGAGCTGTGACTCTGCTCTGACGTGGTCCCTCAGTGCACGCAGCCTTGTGCTGGACGGGGACCTGGTGGTGTCCTTTGAGATCTCAGGTCTGCCCAGGAGCCCACCATTTGATTCCTTCCTGCTGTGTTATCTTGGGACAGAACTTTAGTCACCACAAGCTCACCCAGAGAGGACCTTGCACTTCCACAGGAAGACATTCCTCCCAGAGCTGGTCTCCAGGTGAGTCTGAGATCTCAGTTGACACTGCTCTCCGCAGCAGACAGAATGGAACCCAAGACTCTTTAGCTGAGGTCAAGGGAGAGCCAGGCCAACCTGGCCCAGAACAGGGCTGCTGTGGCCACTTGCTGTCCTGATTGATGATTTATTTACAAGGCTGCATTGATTCATGACACTTAGCTGAGAAGTGACCATTGCACTGGTTGATGCAGGGTTCACTGCTGACCTTGAAATGGTGCTAACAGAGGCTGAAGAGACGATGGGAAGGAGGCATCCAGAGCTCCCAGAGAAAGAACATAGGTCCAAGGATCTTTGCAATTAAGGGAGTAGAAGAATAGCCTTTAATTGTGGAGGGACAAGAAGTTAGGTTGGGGTGTTTTTTGGACGTGTTTGTTTTTAAGATGAGAAATATTTGATTATATTTGTGTATTGTTGGCAAAGATCCTGAGTAAGGTTCTCCGAAAAATTATCTTACCTGAAAAGTTCATGGGACACACATTTTTTTTTTTTAAAGAAATACCAACAACTTTATTGGGTTGTTATGAGTCTTATATCAGAAGTTATATATCAAGGACTTAGCCTAGATCTTGGCCTTTATAAGATGTTCAGCAAGTATTAGTTCCTTGTCCCATTCCATTTTCTTCCCGACCTTTATAATACTTTAGTTGTTCTTGTTCTAACCTGGATTATTACATTCTATATTGCACCGTGTATATGTGTGTGTGGGGGTGGGGTGGGGGAGGGACACATTTTAACATATTGTTTCTCTGAGTATTCACATGAAAAAATATTATTTCACAGGTGAGTACAAGTATGTATAATAGACTCCCTTTGCACTGATTTGAACACCTGTGAGGCTGAGCACCTCTGCGGGTCTGGTAAGCAGTTGCTTGTGCATTGCAAAGTGTTTATGCAAGTGTCTCTATTGTGTACTTGGCAGGAACATTTTTTTCCCTGCTTTTTAAATGCATTCCTTAAAGCAGTGTATTCACACACTGCCTGTTGGCCAATTATTTATTTTTAAAATGTAGGTAGAAATATATTTGTGGGGAATGTGTGAAAATTATGAATTTTGTAAGGCCCAATGTATCAATTGGTTGCATTTTGTTTGCACATTGCTTTTTTTCTGAAAGCATCGAATGATTAATTTAATATTCTTCATTTTGAGTCCTTGCTTTAAATGACAAAATATCAAGTATTCTTGTGCACATTTATTGCTAAGCCAATTTTGATGTTAACCATCTCATTTTCACATCTTTAATTGCTTACTGTGTCTTTTTGAGATAAGATAAATTGTTTAGAAAGGTGTCACTTTTAGCTACCATCTGGAAGGTAATCATGCTTATTTCCTTTTTGTTTTACGATTACTTTATCTTTATTAAGCATAGTTCAATTCATATCTATTGATATGATAGATAATAAAACTTGACATATTAACGCTTGAGTGCATAATACAGGGTCATCCTTCATTTTCCATTATTTCCAGGTGTTTGATAAATTAATATTGAATTAGTAACCCATGTTGATTTTATTAAATAATTCCTATTTTATTTCTTTGTTTTAGATATTTTAGATTTTCTTTCACTCAGCGCATGCTGAATGAATATGTTGACTTGTTGTACTGAACCCCAATAATATATACAAAGAGTGCATTTTTAACAAAATGTTGGAAAAATTTAAAGGTCAGTTTAGTGGCATGCAGCATGGTGGTCAGCCAAGATTAGGAAAAGTAGGGAAGAGGAGACAGGGAGGCTGGAAGAAGACTTTTAGGTGGTCTTTCATTTTTTTTTCATTAATATACTATTATATCAATGCTGCAAACATACTTTGCTATTGTTATTTTCAAAGAGCGTTTCTTACCACGAGTGATATTTGTCCCCCAGGGGACATTGAGCAGTGTCCAGAGAGATTTTTTTTTTTTTTTTTTGCTGTCCGACAGGGGAGGGATCATGATAGCTCGGGGATAATGCTAAACATCTGCAATGCACAGGACAGCCCCCACTGGGAAGAATAATGTGGCCAGCATGTTGTAGGTGAGGAGATTGAGCAGCCTTGGGTGAAAGCATATCTTTACCTTTAACATTCATCCCTGTCTCCAGCATGTCTCACCAAGACATGGTACCAAGTCACATGTCCCCCACCACATCAGAGAGGTCCTCTTTTCTGTTTCAAAATTCCAATCCCATCATTGTAGGAGCTCTTTGGGGTCTTTTCCAAGGCAGAAGTGTGAGAAAGTGATATTTTGCTATTTTCTTAAAGCATAACTGTCTTAGAGCTAATTTTCATTCTTATCATCACCATTTTGATCTCCCTGTTGTTGGTATCTGCCCATGATTATCAGCATTTCAAGTGATTTTTCACTTATTGTTCCTCCACTGACCATCAGGGTACTTTTTAGTCATTAAAGAGTTTTGAGTTTTTTTTTTTTTTTTTTTTTTTTTGGTACCGGGAACTGAACTCAGGAGCACTCGACCACTGGGCCACATCCCCAGCCCTTTTTTGTATTTTATTAGAGACAGGGTCTCACTGAGTTGCTAAGTGCCTCGCCATTGCTGAGGCTGGCTTTGAACTCACGATCCTCCTGCCTCAGCCTCCCAAGCGCTGGGATTACAGGCGTGCGCCACCGCGCCCGGCCAAGAGTTTTAAGTTTTATTTAGTTATATATGTCTATCTTCTCACTGTTGAGTTCTTGCCCTGGATGTTGCTGCTCACTGTAGATTTCATATATAATGTCTAGATGTTCATCTCAAATGTAATTTGCATTTTCACACTGAGGTCTTTAACCTGTCTGATTACTGGTAAATGAGATAGGAGATCAACTTCATCTTCTCCCAGACAAAAGGCCATTTGGTAAGCATTTATTCCACCATGTAATCTTTTCCTGCTGGATAGTTTTTAAATTTGTGTTATGTGAAATGCTCACATACACTCAGATTCATTTCTCTGGCACCCCCCCCCAAAAAAAAAAAAAAAAAAAAAAAAACCCAGAAAAGATGAAAGACGCCACACAAGCAAAGTGAGAAAGGGGCCTGCTTCATCTTCCTGTGACCATTTCCATTTCACAGTTGATTGGTCAAATAACTAGGAACAGAAAAAACAAAATCTCCTCTTTAATCCAAATACATACCAAATTTTTGCTGTACTTTTTATATATCCCTGAAGAGTTTTTAGTTTATTCCCCTTGATCATTTTTGTTGTGAGGTCATTTTCGTATAGGGTGCATGAAGCCACGAAGACACCACTAATCTTGACTTAGGATAAAAAATTTTCTGCTCCTTTCTTGTTTTTGCAGGCTTTCCAGGAGATGGAACCTGTGCTGGAATCCCACCAGAACCAAGGGAGCATTCTCTTCTGTTAGTGTCTCAGGGACCATCTGAGCTCATTACCCCATTCCCCCCAAGTCCATTTTATTCCTCTATTTTCCTCTCTGCATGTGTTGACATTTTTCTTTCCCCCTCTCTCTGTCTCTTTAAATGCAGGACAGAATCTAAGAAAATTTAGTCCCATGTTTAATTGTCCAAAGGAGGATTTCTGGCTACCATTTCTACATTAGGGGATAGATAGGCTGCTCCATCCAGCTTGCAATGTATACACAAGTAACCTAATAATGTGGTGAGAAGTTCAGAGGCTGAATGGTAGTGGTGTTATGTGTGTTTGCATGTGTGATATCTTCTGGGAGGATTACTGGGTCTCATATAGTCCAAGTGGTTGTTATAATACACAGGGAAAAGCAACCATCAGGGGTAGTAGGTAGCTTGTCCATTATAATTCACAGTAGATACTTTGCTGCTATGACCAAAAGACCAATTTGAGAGGAGGAAAATTTATTTCATGCTCATGTTGTCAGAGGTATTAGTTCATAGAAGGTTGACTCCATAGTCTGGGCCCAGGTGAGGCCACACATCCTGGTAGAAGGGCATGGAGGAGGAAAGCAAGAAGTGTTTTCTTAGACATCTTTATTTTATGGCATATAACAATTTCTTTTTGAACAGCTTTGCTGAGGTATAATTAATACTCAAAGGACCACATGTATTTAAAGTATACAAGATGAGTTATGCATATGGAAATGCAAATATGCATATGCAAACATAGGCCAAACCCCCAGAACAAAGAGGAAATAAACCTGTAATTTGACTATCTACATATGCTCTTTGCCCATCATTGTTTGTTGTTGAGGCCTGTATAGTGCCTGGAATGTGGCCAGCACTCTGATTGTGCTCCTCTATGGTAAGAAGTAATTTCTCCTTAAAAGTATACAATGCATGAGCTCTTGGGGAAAAGGTTAGAGTGAGACAGGAATTCCTAATCAGTAATGGCACTAGGGATGCCCTAGGATGACTAGACCCAGAAACAAAACAGAGTCCATTTTCTTTATTGGAAAATATAAATTCTAACACTTAACTATAACAGTAGTGTTCATATATGTGCCGAGTAGTCATATATATATTTTTTTCCTAGTAGTCACATCGACCACATGGAACCAAGAAACAATACGAGAGTTCTAGAATTTCTTCTGCTGGGATTTTCAGAGGACCCAGAACTGCAGCCCCTCTTCTTTGGGCTGTTCCTGTCCATGTACCTGGTCACTGTGCTGGGGAACCTGCTCATCATCCTGGCCACCATCTCAGACTCCCACCTGCACACGCCCATGTACTTCTTCCTCTCCAACCTGTCCTTTGTGGACCTCTGCCTCACCTCCACCACCATCCCCAAGATGCTGGTGAACATCCAGACACAGAGCAAGGCCATTACCTATGCAGGCTGCATCACACAGATGTGCTTTTTCTTGGTTTTTGTAGAGGTGGACAACTTCCTCCTGGCTGTGATGGCCTATGACAGGTATGTGGCCATCTGCCACCCCCTGCACTACACTGTCATCCATGAATCCCAAGCTCTGTAGTTTGCTGGTTCTGGTGTGCTGGATCCTAAGCGTCCTGCATGCCCTGTTTCAAAGCTTAATGGTGTTGCGCCTGTCCTTCTGCACACATGTAGAAATCCCCCACTTTTTCTGTGAACCTAATCATGTGGTCCAGCTTGCCTGTTCTGACACCTTCCTTAATGAGGTGGTGATGGATCTTGCACTTGTGCTGTTGGTTACTGGCCCCATTGCTGGCATCCTTTACTCCTACTCCAAGATAGTGTCCTCCATCCGTGCAATCTCATCAGCTCAGGGCAAGTACAAAGCCTTCTCCACCTGTGCCTCGCACCTGTCCATTGTCTCCTTATTTTATGGCACAGGCCTGGGTGTGTATCTTAGTTCTGCCGCAGCCCAGAGCTCACACTCCAAGGCAACAGCCTCGTTGATGTACACTGCGATCACCCCCATGCTGAACCCCTTCATCTACAGTCTGAGGAATAAGGATGTGAAGAGAGCCCTGAGAAGACTCTTTGGAATGAAAGTATAGAAAGTCCTCTTGCCTTGGTCCTTCATTAAGACCTGCCTTTGGTTGCAGGAGCAAAGCCTCAGAGCCAGGAGTTGTGATTCTTTGATTAGATTGTGAATATGAAACGCCTTCCTTCTATTTATTTTCTGGAGTTTCCATGATCTGATTTTAACCTCTCTATACAATTATAACCAACAAAATTTACTAAGCTTCCTGTACTCTCTGAAATCCAACATTTTTTTTGCTTTGTTTTCCTGATTTTCTAAAGTTATCCCAAACATCATACCAGAAATAGTTAAAAATTCCCATTTCTCTCACAGGTCAGCAAGAAACTCTTCTAATTTGTGTCTTACAACATGACATATACTGTGATGGTTAATGTCCTTTTGCTCTATGAAATCATAGTCATGGCTCTGGGGAAAACCCGTTTTTCACAACTAAGGCATTTCTGCAACTTGTAGTGGAAGATCATCTGAGGTCGCAGTTTTGCATTATCATTTGTTTGTATATTGGTACTTGAAAAGGGAGGAATGGTGAATGAAATTGACCAATTTATGCTATGTGCATATATGAATATACATACCATCGTGAATTTCACCTTTTGTATTTTTGCATAGAAATAATTTTAAAAGCTATAAATAATAGAAGGAAGAGCAGTAGAGTAGAGGAAAGGGAAGTGGCCATGGAAGAAAGGAAGGAAAAGGAAAGTACCAGGGACTGAAGTGGAACAAATTACATACATTTCATGCATGTGTGACTTGTGAGAATGAACCCTGATATTATGTACAACTTCTATGCATTAATAAAAATATTTGAAAAAGAAAAAGGCTTTTCTTGATCATTTATACTTTCATATGTGAGTATGCTGTATAACAGATCACTGGAGTTTGGAAAAATTGTTTTTAAGGCAACATATTCAAAAGTTCTGTGGATTAGGATCTAGACTTCTTTTGAAGATCATTATTCTGCCTACAAAATACCTTTATTCAGAATTATATTAGTTTGCATTCCAGATCCCTTGCATAAATTATTCGCCAGGCATGGTGGTGCACACCTTTAATCCCAGCTACAGGATCCCAAGCTGAAGTTGGAGGATGGCAATTCTGAGCCCAGGCAGGGAAAGTTAACAAAATCTTGGTTCAAAAAAAAAAAAAAAAATGTGAAAGGTCAGGTCATGAGTCCCAGTCTTAGGCCACCTTTGGATTCACTTCCCCTTCCCAATAACACAAAAGAATAATAAGAATAACAATGACTAAACACAGAAATTGTTACAGCACATAATGTGGATGAATATACTTACTACCAAAATCATAAAAGTCCACTTTGGGATGAGAGGAGTTAAATCTACGTACATCTGACTCTCGCAGAGCATCACAGCCTTTCTACTCAAAGCACAGTCCACAGACCTGGACCTGCAGTACCAGGAGCACTTTGGTCATGTTAGAATGCAGAGTTCCTGGGACCAGACCACTCCTATGGACTCAGAATTCACATTTGGACATGCATCCCTGGTAATTCTTCTGCATAATGAAGTTGGTCTAGAATTGGTTTTGATCACCTCCTCTCTGCTGATATTTGGGGGTAGGGATCTCTCCTGTGCATTATCATTGATTGGCACCCCCTTCAAACATTGCCAAGAATAATTATCTCTAGTTGAGAACCTCAGGCTCAGAGCTTGCAAACTGGGAATATCATGCCAGAATTCGAATGAAGGCCCCATTCATGCTTTTTAAAAAATGTATGTATTTTCACTGTGGGGTTGGCATGGGGAGCATGGGAGGATTAGAGGAACACTAGAAAGGTCAATGGGGAGGGAGAGGAAAGAAGGGGGAAAAGGGGTAAAAAAAGAAGATGGTAGAATGAGATGGATATCATTACCCTAAGTGCATGTATGAAGACATGAATGTTGTGAATATACTTTGTATACAACCAGATAAAAGTAAAAATGTGCTCTATATGTGTAATATGAATTGTAATGCATTCTACTGTCATATATAACAATTTAGAATAAAAAAAAGGAATACAAAAAATATATGTATTTTGAGACAAGGTATCATTAAGTTCCCAAGGCTGGCCTAGAAATGATAAATTTCCTGCCTCAGGCTCTTGAGTGGCTGGGATTACAGGTGTGTGCTACCATGTCTAGCCAATTTCTTCAGTGGAGATGTAGTTCATAAATCATACTAACATATAAAATAGACTTTACAAAATAGACTTCACTAAAAGTAATATTGCTCAGTTCCTATCAGTTAAATGTAGGCTATGGTGCACAAAACACACACACACACACACACACACACACACACACCCCAAAACTAACCACCTCATCTTAATGAATATTTTACAATGAGGGACTGAATGGGAGCTCTTCACTTGTGTTGAAACCATAAATTTCTTGATAATGTTGGGATTATGAAGGCAAGAAGTGTAATTCCCAAGGCTTTATACAACAGGAACACAATGATCACCCGTGTTAAAGAGGGCATGACTATTTTCTGGGGTGTCTGGAGTTTTTTGCCCAACACAGGCCCATGCTTTGAAGACACAGAGCTCCAGTCAGCATGAGCTCATCAGTGTCAGACTTAGAAAACACTTTTGGTCAAAGGAGGGGTGAAGTGTCAGGGGACTGGACCTCTGGAAGGCAGGTGAATCCATAGAGGAACAATAAGAAACTAGGTTTACTGGGTTATAAGATGGTGTCTTGGGAACAGAGAATGAGCAGGATGAATTTCCTGTCTTTCCAGGCCAGTGTCCCTCAGAGGAACAAGAGGGAAATGAACCTAATGAGCAGATATAGGGAGCTGTGACTCTGCTTTGATGTGCACAGCCTTGTGCTGGATGGGATGTGGTGGTGTCCTTTGAGGTCTTCAGTCTGCCCAGGAGCCCAGCACTCGACTCCTTCCTGTTGTGATTTCTGGGGACAGAGCTTCAGTCACCATCACGCCCACTCAGGCAGGACCTTGCGCTTCCACAGGGAGACCTTCCTCCCAGAGCTGGTCTCCAGGTGAGTCTGAGAACTCAGTGGACACTGCAGGAGAGCCTCAGAGAGAATGGAACCCAAGACACGTTAGCTGAGGTCAGTAGAGAGCCAGGCTGACCTAGCCCAGAGCAGGGCTGCTGTGGCTGATTGCTGTCCTGATGGATGATTTATTCACAAGGCTGCATTGATTCAAAACTCTTAGCTGAGAAGGGAACATTGCACTGGTTAACGCAGGATTCACTGCTGACCATGAAATGGTGCTAACAGAGGCTGAAGGGAAGATGGGAAGGAGGTGTCCAGGGTTCCTAGAGAAAGAACAGAGATCCAAGGATCTTTACAATTAAGGGAGAAGAGGAATAGCATTTAACTGTAGAGGCACAAGAAGTTAGGTTAGGGTGTTTTAAAAATGTGTGTGTGCTCAAGATGAAAAAAAAAATTATTATGTTTGTTTATTATTTACAAAGGTCCTTAGTAAGGATCTTGCAAAAATTATCTTACCACAAAAGTTCATGGGACACAAATTTTAAAGTACTGGTTTCTCTGTAGTAACATTGAAAAATATAATTTCACAGGTGAATAGAGATATGCCTATGGCCTTACTGTGGAATGATTTGAACACCTGTGGGGCTAAATATGCCTGTGGTTTGTTAGCTATTTTCTGGTGTGTTGCAAAGGGCTGTGCAGGTTTCTCTATGGTGTACTCTGTAGGAGTCCCCCCACCCCGCACTGTTTTCTAATATAGCTTTTTAAAGAGATTATTGGGATTTTTTTTTCACAGCCTGCCTGTTTTCATGTTGATAGAGATATTTTGGTTGGGACTGTGTGAAAATTTGTGAATTTTGTACTTTCTAGTCTATTAATTGGTTGTATTTGTTTGCATATTGTTTTGTTCCAAGCTGTGGGTGATTAATATTCTTTATTTTTCAGTCCTCATCTTAAATAAAAAAGGTATTAAACGTTCTTATGTATCCCTAGTGTTACATCACCTTCGATACACATTTCCAACTTGTTTTCACATCTCTGTTTTGATTATTGTGTCTTTTGTCTTTTTCTGATCACATGCATTGCTAAGAAAGGCATCACCTTTAGACATCATTGAAAGACATTCATGCTAATTATTATTATTCAAGCTCATTTTATCTTTATTTAGCATATTTTAATGTACATATTTTCATGAGAGCTATTAAAACTTTACATATTTTCACTACATGCAGTTCATTTTGTATTATTTTCCAGTAGTGTAGGTTTGAACTCATAACCCATGTGGATATCATTAAATAATCCATATTTTATATCTTTCCTGTGGATGTTTTAGAGTTTTCATTCCATTTTGTTTCAATCAGTGCCTGCTGAATGAATGTATTGAAAAGTGACATGGAACTCCATCAACAAGTATAGAGGGAATTTTTAATCAAGAATAGGAGGAAATTCAAGACTCAGTGTAGTAGAATGTAGGCTTGTGTCAGCAGAGGCAGGAAAGGCAGGGGCAGGAGCCAGGGAGGCCTGATAACCACAGCAGTCCACAGTCACCAGAGGAAGGGCCCCTGTCCCAGCACACAGTGGGATATTTGCCATCTAAAGCCATTTCTTATACATTTTAATGTCCAAAATTTTATAACCCTAAGAAGCAAACATAATATTCCTTCCAAAAGACTATACTAGTTTTTGATATTACATTTTTCATAAGCGTTAGAAAGTTTCTAACACAAGGAAATGATAAATGTTCAAGGAGGAACAAGTGCTAATGACCCTGATTTGAGCATTCTATGCTGCATCCTTGTATTGAATGATCACACAAGGCCCTGCTAGTGTATACAGCTTCTATGTGTCAGTTAAAAAAATCCAGGGTCATGTGGAAGTTCAGTCATAGAGCAGTTGCTTATCATGCAAAAGTTTCTGGGTTCAACTGGAGCCTAGCAAAAGGACCCAAAACAAAGCAAAGCAAAGCAAAGCAAAACAAAATGGAAAACCAAAACCACAAACCAAATTGAAAGAGACATCTTTCTCTCTCTCTCTCTCTCTCTCTCTCTCTCTCTCTCACACACACACACACACACACACACACACACACACAGAAATAATCAACACACACACAGAAATAATCAATGTGAGACATTACATCAAAATTAGAAACAAAACAAATATCCATAAACTTGTTGCATTAGGAAGAAAATAATTACACTAAACTTACTAGAATGGTCATTCTGTTTTTATACAAGTTCTTAGTTATTTCTCAACTTTTTTTTTCTATATTCTGCTTACTGACAAGCTCAGCCACTCTTTGTAGAAATGCAGGAATAGCCTCCTATGCACATTGCACATGCCCTCTGTTTAATGCTGTGGTCTTTTCTAGCTTGTCCTCTCTTTCCTTCTCTCTCAAAGATGCCTAACTTTGAGATAATTGGGAGATTATCAAATCAACTAACATAACACACTTTAGGTATTTCAAAGGATGCCAAGTATTTCACAATGGGTATGATACCTATACTTTCGGTGGTCTTTCTTATTTTTTTTTTTTTAACACTGATTTACTAATATATCAATGCTGCAAAATATTTTGTTATTGTTAATTTCAAAGTGGTTCTCAATCACAAGTGATATTTATGCCCCAGAGGACATTGAACAATGTCCAAAGATTTCTTTGCTATCATGAGAGGTCAGGGATGCTGCTAAACATCCTACAATGTACAGGACAGCCCCCATCTCAAAGAATGATCTGAACAGAATGTTGTCAGTGAGGAGATTGAGAAGTCTTGGGTAAAACAATATCTTCACCTTTAACATGAGACATGTCTCCAGCATGTCTCACCAGGACATGGTACCAAGTCACATGTCCCTCACCACATCAGGGAGCTCCTCTTTTCTGTTTGAAAATTCTAATCCCACCAGTTTAGGGGCTCTTTAGGGTCTTTTCCAAGGCAGAAGAGTGTGAAAGTGACAGCTTACTGTTTTCTTAACATCTTAGAGCTAATCTTCCTTCTTATCATCATCATTGCAATCTCCCAATTATCGAGCTCTGCCTTTTTCTACCATTATCAGCATTTCAAGGTATACAAATACTGTTCCTCCACTGACTATTGGGGTAATTTTTTGATTATTATGTAGTTTCATATTGTATTTAGTGATATATGTTTATCTTCTTATACCCAAGTTTCTTGCCTTACAATGTAGTAGCTCACTGTCGATTTTATATATAATGTCTAGATTTTCATCTCAAATGTATTTTGTATTTTTACACTGAGGCCTTTAATCTGATTATTGGTAAATGTGTGAGCTAGGAGATCAACTTCATCTTCTCTGAGACAGATGGCCATTTTATAAGGATTTTTTCTGTCATCAAATAGTTTCCTATCAGGTGGATATTTAACTGTTACATGAAATGTCCACATGCACTAGACGTCATTTTTGATTCACTCATAAGAAATAACTGAGCATCTATCACCTGCCACAATGTCATAGGAACATTATCTGCTATATTCTAGGGTGTCAAAATCTTTGTCAATTTGATTATTATTTCATGCTGATATCTTTTTTCTTTTTTTTTATTTATTCAAAGTTGTTGTTTATATAACAGTAGCATGCATTACAATTCACAATACACATATAGAGCACCTTTTTACACATCACTGTTTGTATACAAAGTATATTCATACTATTCATGTCTTCAAACATGCACTTAGGGTAATGATATTCATCTCATTCTACCATTTTTTTCCCTTCATACCCCCTTGTCCCCTCCCTTCACCTCCCTCCCCATTGACCTTTCTAGTGTTCCTCCAATCCTCCTATGCTCCCCGACCCAACCCACTGTGAATCAGCCTCCTTATATCAGAGAAAACATTCATCATTTGGATTTTTGAGATTGGCTAACTTCACTTAGCATTATATTCTCCAACTTCATCCATTTACCTGCAAATGCCATGATTTTATTCATGCTGATATTTTTAACATGCGCCACACCATCTTTTTTCAGTTTCTTTTTGTTTGGAAAACCACAAAAATAGCAGCCCCAGTGGCTCAGGATGTTGGTTAGTGTAGAGCACTTGCAAACACAGAGAAGGCCATGAGTTCACACACAACACACACACACACACACACACACACACACACACACACACACACAAAACCTCTTATCTACTGTCTCCATGACACCTCCTTTTTTTTTTTTTAATCATATCTGCTTCACCCTCAGGCATGTTATGTGCTTATTTCTTTTCTAAATCAGCGTTACTGAGTTGCAATTAATATAAAAGGACCACATGGAGTTGGTGTTTATATTTCAGTGAGTTGGCACTGTGATTTGCCTCTGTGTGTATGTTCTTTGTCCATCATTGGGATGTAGGAGCTTCAGCTGTGGAGGCCTGGACAGTGCCTGGAATGTGGCAGCACTCTGCATGTGCTCCTTCATGGTAAGAAATAATTTCTCATTAAAAGCCTACAATGCATGAGTTCTGGATAAAGCTTAGAGTTAGACAGAAATTCCTGCTCAGTAGTGGCATTAGGGATGTCTGAGGATCACCTGAACCAGAAAAGAAACAGAAATAAATTTCTTGGCTGGAAAATATAAATTGCCCCATTTCTGTTTTTTTTTTTTTGTAATGGAAATTGAACCCAGGAGCACTTTACCTCTGAGCCACACTGCAGGCCTTTTATTTTGAGACAGGGTCATGTGAAGTTGCATAGGGCCTTGCTACATTGCTGAGGCTGGCCTTGAGCTTGCACTCCTCCTGCCTCAGCCACCTGAGCTGATGGAATTACAGGTATGCACCATGGGATCTGGCTAAATTTTTCAATTTCAATCAAATCAGTGGTATATATATGTGTGTGTGTGTGTGTGTGTGTGTGTGTGTGTGTGTGTGTGTGAAAAGTCATGTTATATTTTTTTTTCTTTGTAGGCACATCCACCACATGGAACCAGGGAATAATACAAGAATTTCAGAATTTCTTCTGCTGGGATTTTCAGAGGACCCAGAACTGCAGCCCCTCATCTTTGGGCTGTTCCTCTCCATGTATCTGGTCACTGTGCTGGGGAACCTGCTCATCATCCTGGCCACCATCTCAGACTCCCACCTGCACACGCCCATGTACTTCTTCCTCTCCAACCTGTCCTTTGTAGACATTTGGTTCACCTCCACCACCATCCCAAAGATGCTGGTGAACATCCAGACTCAGAGCAAGGTCATTACCTACACAGGCTGCATCACACAGATGTGCTTTTTCTTTATTTTTGTAGAGTTGGACAACTTCCTCCTGGCTGTGATGGCCTATGACAGGTATGTGGCCATCTGCCACCCCCTGCACTACACTGTCATCATGAATCCCCGGCTCTGTAGTTTGCTGGTTCTGGTGTGCTGGATCCTAAGTGTCCTGCATGCCTTGTTACAAAGCTTAATGGTGTTGCGCCTGTCCTTCTGCACACACTTAGAAGTCTCCCACTTTTTCTGTGAACGTAACCAGGTGATCCAACTTGCCTGTTCTGACACCTTCCTTAATGACATGGTGATGAATTTGGCATCTGTGTTGCTGGGAGGTGGCCCCCTTGCTGGCATCCTTTACTCTTACTCCAAGATAGTTTCCTCCATCCGTGCAAACTCATCAGCTCAGGGAAGGTACAAAGCCTTCTCCACCTGTGCCTCTCATCTCTCCGTGGTTTCTTTGTTTTATGGCACAGGCCTGGGTGTGTACTTTAGTTCTGCTGCAGCCCATAGCTCACACTCCAGTGCAACAGCCTCGGTGATGTACACTGTGGTCACCCCCATGCTGAACCCCTTCATCTACAGTCTGAGGAATAAGGATGTAAAGAGGGCCCTGAGAAGACTCTTTGGAGGGAAACTCTAGAAGCTTTTAGAAGCCCATGCTCATGACTATAGGCAGCAAAACCTCACAGCCAGAGTCGGGGTTTCTTTTAAGATTGGGAATATAAAGGTTCTACCTTTTATTTATTTCCTGCAGATTCATTGCTCTGATTTCAACCTCTGCTTACCATTTAACAACTCCCTTTATTCAGCTTCCTGGTTTCTCTGATATTCAATAGTTTTTCAGTTTGTGGCCATCTGCCACCCCTTGCACTCCACTGCCATCATGAATCCCTGATTTTCTAAATTCTTCCAAATGTTGGACCAATGCATTTAGGATAATGATATCCATCTAATTCTACCACCTTCTTTTTTTTCCCCTCCATACCCCCTTGTTCTCTCCCTTCCCCTCCCTCCCCTTTGACCTTTCTAGTGTAGCTGTTTATTTTTTAAATTTTTTAATTTAATTTAATTTGTTATACATGCTTTTGGAGTGCTATTCCTTTCATATTACATATAAAGAGCACAGTTTTCCAAGTCATTGGTTTTACACAAAGTATTTTCATACCATTTGCGTTTTTATACATGCACTTAGTATATTGATGTCCAATTCCTTCTGCCATTGTTTCTATCCCCTTGCCCCTTTCCCTTACCTCCCCCCTTTGTTCTATTTAACATTCCTTCATTCCTCTCATCTCCCCTCCCTTGCCACTATAATTCAGTATCATCATAGCAAAGGAATCAGTCGACCTTTGATTTTTCTGGGATTGTCTGACTTCACTTAGCATTATTTTCTCCAAATCCATCCATTTACCTGAAAATGCCATGATTTTATTCTCTTTTACTGCTGAGTAGTGTTCCATTGTGTATATATACCAAAGTTTCCCTATCTATTCATCTATCGATGGGCATCAGGGTTGTTTCCACAATCTAGCTATTGTGAATTGTGCTGCTATGAACATTGATGTGGCTGTGTCCCTGTAGTATGCTATTTTTAAGTCCTTGGGTATAGACCGAGGAGTGGGATAGCTGGGTCAAATTGTGGTTCCATTCCAAGTTTTCCTAGGAATCTCCATACTGCTTTCCAAATTGGCTGCACCAATTTGCAGCCTATTGGGGTCTTAAGAGTTAAATTAAAAATTTCAAGCCAACATATTTAAAAGTTGTCTGGATTAGATCAAGACATTTTTGGAGATCGTTATTCTGCCTCCTACAAGTTCTTTATCAGGATGATATTAGTTGTCTTTCAAGAGCCCTTGTATGGAATTATAGGCTGGGCTTGGTGGAGCACAGCTTTAAACCAAGAGTGTGGAGCTTGCAGCTGGAGGATGGTCATTGTGAAACCAGCCTGGGCAAGTTAGTGAGACAGCTTAATGAATAAATAAATAAAAGTCAGGGCATGTAGCCCAGTGGTAGGCCACCTCTGAGTTCAGTCCTCAGTACCATGAAACAATTATAATAATGATGACAACAACAACAATAATATATAGAAATCAATACAGTCTCTAGAGTGAGTAAACACACTTCTTTTAAAAAAATACACAAAAACAATAACAGTGCAAAGATAATTTGTGAAGGAGAAAACCTAAAACTATCTACACCAAACACTCACAGTACATCACAGCCTTGCTACTGAAAGAGAGGTCCACAAAGCAGGACCTGCAGTATCAGGACCACCTTGCTCATGTTAGAATGCAGAGTTCCTGCAACCACAGGAGAACTATTGCCTCAAAATTTGCATCTGAGCTTGCATGCCTGGTAATTCTTCTGCAAGATGATATTGGTATAGAATGGGTTTTGATCTCGTCTTCCCTATTGACATTTGGGGGGCAGGGTAATTATTTGTGTTGGAAGCTGTAAATGGTTAGTACCACTATTCAGACATTGTTAATTACTCCCAGGGGGAAAATATATGTCGATGAAAACCAAAGGCCTATGTTTGAGAAGTGGAAACATCATGTCAGAATTAAAATGAAGTTCCCACCCCTCCTCAATGTATAGCATTTGTCAGCCCATTTTCTGCAGTGGAGATGGAAATCATAATAGTATCGCTATAACATAGACTCCACAGAATAGAGTGAATTTCAATAAAATGAAGCTGCCCAGTTCCTATCAGGAATTAAGCTCAGGTTATGATGGATAAAGAGAACCAATCCCATCTCTTCCTAATCAACATTTTTAAATGAAGGACTGAATAGGAGCATTTAGGTGGTATTAAAACTATAATTTCCTGATAGTTTAGGAAAGGATCACAAAGGCAAGAAGTGTGATGCCCAAGGCTTTATACATTGGAACACAACTGTTACCATCGTTAATGACAACATGACTATTTTCTGGGGTCATATGGTTCTTGTTGCCCACCACAGGTCCATGGTTTGAAGACACGCAAGCTCCAGTCAAGATGAGCTCATCAGTGTCAGACTTAAAATACACCTGGGGTCACAGGAGGGTTGAAGTGTCAAGAGGCTGGACCTCTGGAAGGCAGGTGAACCCATGGAGGAACAATAAAAACTAAGTTTACTGGACTATTAAATGGGTCTTTTGGGAACAGAGAATCAGCAGGAACAATTTCCTGCCTTTCCAGGCCAGTGTCCCCCAGGGGAACAAGAGGGGAATGAGCTAATGAGCAGATACAGGGAGCTGTGACTCTGCTCTAACGTGGTCCCTCCGTGCACAGCCCTGTGCTGGACGGGATGTGGTGGTGTCTTTGAAGTCTCAGGTCTGCCCAGGAGCCCAGCACTCAACTCCTTCCTGGTGTTTTCTGGGGACAGAGCTTCGTCACCATCAATCCACCCAGGCAGGACTCGGCACTTCCACAGGGAGACCTTCCTTCCAGAGCTGATGTCCAGGTGAGTCAGAGCTCAGTGGACACTGCAGCAGAGCATCAGAAAGAATGGAGCCCAAAATTCTTTAGCTGAGGTCAGGGGAGAGCCAGGCCTACCTGGCTCAGAGCAGGTTGCTGTCCTTACGGATGATTTATTCACAAGGCTGCATTGATTTGTAACACTTAGCTGAGAAGTGCACATTGCACTGGTTAATGCAGAGTTCACTGCTGAACATGAAATGGTGCTAAGAGGCTGAAGGGAAGATGGCATGGAGGTGTCCAGAGCTCCCAGAGAAAGAACAGAGGCCCAAGGATCTTTGCAATTAAGGGAGTAGAGGCATAGGCTTTAATAACTGTGAAGGGATATAAGGTGAAGTTAGTGTGTATTTTGATATGTGTGTACTTAAGATGAGAAATATTTGATTATATTTATGCACAAGATCTTGAGTAAAATTATCTTACTGCAAATGTTCATGGGACGTACACTTTAAAGTTTTTTTTTCTGTAGTCTCTTTAAAAAACATAAATTAATAGGTGAATATAGACATACCTGAGTCTGACTTTGCAATGATTTATATGTCTGTGAGCCTGAATATGTCTGTGAGTTTGTTGGCCATTTTCTTCTTATTCTGCAGGGTCTATGCCAGTTTCTCTATTGTATACTGCCAAGTTTTATCCTGCCTTCCTTATTCTTTTTTTTTTTTTTTTTTTGGTACCAGGATTGAACTCAGGGGCACTTGACCACTGAGCCACATCCCCAGCCCTTTTTTGTATTTTATTTGAGACAGGGTCTCACTGAGTTGCTAAGTGCCTCGCCATTGCTGAGGCTGGCTTTGAACTCGTGATCCTCCTGTTTTTGCCTCCCAAGCTGCTGAGATTACAAGGGTGCACCACTGTGCCCAGCCCCTTGTATTCTTTACAGGAGATTATTGGACTTTCTTTTCTTTCTTTCTTTTTTTTTTTTTTTCACAGACAGCCTATTTTCAAGTATGTAGAAATATTTTTGTGGGGAATGTTGAAAACTTATGCATTTGTAAGCTCAAATCTATCCATTGGCTGTATTTGTACTTTTTTTTTTTTTGTGAAAGTATTGAGTGACTAATTTACTGTTTTTTTTAAAATCCTTGCTTTAAATAAATAAGGTAGCAAACAGAATGTATCCTTAGTGCTACGTCACCTTTGATACACATTTCCAACTGTTTTCACATCTCTGCTATTGCTTTTATTTTTTTTCTGATCAGATGCATTGCTAAGGAAGGTGTTACTTTTAGGCATCATGGAAAGACATTCATGCTCATTTCCCTCTTGATCCAAACTCATTTTATAAATGATATATTTTAATATACATATTTTTGTATGAGAGTGATTAAAAATTTACATATTAATCCCCATGCAGGTTATAGGACTTCCTTCATTTTGTATTATTTCCAGGCATTTGGCAATGTAGCCTTGAATTCCTAACCCATGTTGATATCATTAAATAATCCCTATTTTATATCTTTCCTTTGGAAATTTTAGATTTTTTCATTCCATTTTGTTTCAATCAGTGCCTGTTGAATGAATGTATTGAAAAGTGACATGGAACCTGTCAACATGTACAGAGGGCATTTTAAATCAAAAATAGGAGAAAATTTAACACTCAAGTGCGGTAGAATGTAGGCTGGTGTCAGCAGAGGCAGAAAAGGCAGGGGTAGGAGCCAGGTAGTCCTGATGACTGCAGCAGTCCACAGTCACAGGAGGAAGGGGCCCCTGTCCCTCCACACAGTGGGAAGTTTGCAGTAAATCTGTTTTTTATACATTTTTATTTCCAAAATTTTATAATCAAAGAAGCAAACTTAAAATCTACAAAATACTATACTAGTTTCATAGCACACATTTTACAAGAAGAAAAGTAAAGGTGGAAATTTCCCAACACAAAGAATTGACAAATGTTTAAGGAGAGGCAAGTGCTAGTTACCCTAAGTCTGAGCAGCATTTGTTGCACACATGTATTGAATTTTCACACTCTCCCCATTGTTTGTATAGTTATTGTATGTCTGTTAAAAACCCAGGTTGAGGTGAAGCCTGTCAGAGCACTTGGTTATTATGCACAAGGTCCTGTGTTTGACCCCCAGCAATGCAAATAAAAATAAGAAAAAAAGCAGAACCCCTCCAAAAAAATGTAATAAATAATCAAAGTGAGATTATTACATAAAATTTGAAACAAAAATAAAATCCATAAACTCACTGCATTAGATAAAAAAATTACACCAAGCTTACTAATATTGTCATTCTGTTTTTCTACATGTTCTGAGTTTATTTTTTGAACTTTTCTTCTTATATTCTGCATATTGACAAGCTCATACACTCTTAGAAATTCAGGAATAGGCTCCTATGCACATTGTGCATGCCCTCTGTTTAGTGCTGTGGTCTTCTCTGGCTTGTTCCTCCCTTAATTTCTCACTCAATGATGCCTATAGAGTTTCTTTAAATCAACTAACATAACTCAGTTCAGATATTTCAAAGGAGGCACAATATTTCACAACAGGGTTTGCTACTCATATTTTTGGTGGTCTTATTTTTTCTCATTGATTGACCATTAAATCAATTCTGCAAAAATATTTTGCTATTGTTAATTTCAGAGTGATTCTCAACCACGAGGGATATTGATGCCCCAGAGGACATTGAGCAGTATCCAGAGACATTTTCTGCTGTCAAAAAGGAAGGGATCATATCTGTGTTATTTGAAATGTTCACACATAGTAGACTTCATTCCTGGTTCATTCAACAAGTGATAACTGAGCATTTAGCACCTGCCAGTTGTCATAGGAACAGTATCTGTTGTATTTTAGTGTGTCAAAGTTTTAGTCAAATTAGTTATTTTTCATGTTGATATTTTCCACATGCTGTATACTATGTTTTCAGTTCTTTCAGTTGCTTTACTATTCATGTTTGGAAAACCATAAAAATAGACGCCCCAAGGTCTGGGTATGTAGGTTAATGTAGAGTGCCTACAAGCACAGAAAAAGCCTGGAGTTATACCAAGCCTAACACACACACACACACACACACACACACACACACACACACACACACACACATACACACACACACACTCTTAAAAAGGACCTCTTGTCTACTCTATGTCTTTTCTTAGACAACTTCCCCTTATGGCACGACATACGACAAATTTCTTTTGAACAGCTTTGTTGAGATTTAATTAATACTCAAAGGACTACATGTATTTAAAGTGTACAATAGGAGTTATGCAAGTGGAAATGTAAATATGAATATGCAAATATAGGACTTACCCTCAGAACAAAGAGGAAATAGACCTGTAAGTTTTCTATCTATATATGCTCTTTGCCCATCATTGAGATGTAGGAGCTTAGCTATTGAGGCCTAGAATGTGCCTGGAATGTTGGCCAGCACTCTGCCTGTGCTTCTCCTTGGTAAGAAGTGATTTATCCTTAAAAGTGTACAATATATGAACTCTTAGGAAAGGCTTAGAGTGAGACAGGAATTTCTAATCAGTAATGGTACTAGGGATGCCCTAGGATGACCAGACCCAGAAACAAAACAGAAATTAATTTCCTTACTGGAAAATACAAATTGTAACACTTCAACCATATTGGTAGTATCTCCATATGTGTGAAGAGTAGTCATATTTTTTTTTCTCTTTTTGGTAGTGACATCCCTGCATGGAATCAGGGAACAAATCAAGAATTTCAGAATTTCTTCTGCTGGGATTTTCAGAGGACCCAGCACTGCAGCCCCTCGTCTTTTTGCTGTTCCTGTTCATGTACCTGGTCACTGTGCTGGGGAACCTGCTCATCATCCTGGCCACCATCTCAGACTCCCACCTGCACACGCCCATGTACTTCTTCCTCTCCAACCTGTCCTTTGTGGACGTCTGCTTCACCTCCACCACCATCCCCAAGATGCTGGTGAACATCCAGGCACAGAACAAGGCCATAACCTATGCAGGTTGCATCACCCAGATGTGTTTTTTCTTGGTTTTTGGAGAGTTGGACAACTTCCTCCTGGCTGTGATGGCCTATGATAGGTTTGTAGCCATCTGCCACCCATTACATTACACTGTCATCATGAATCCCCAGATCTTTGTGTTGCTGATTCTGTTGTCCTGGATCCTGAGTGTTCTGAGTTCTATATTACAAAGTTTAATGGTGTTGCGACTATCCTTCTGCAAAGACGTGGGAATCCCCCACTTCTTCTGTGAAATTAACCAGGTGGTCCAACTTGCCTGTTCTGACACCTTTCTTAATGATTTGGTGAGGTATTTTGTAACTGTGTTGCTGGGAGGTGGCCCCATTGCTGGCATCTTTTACTCTTACTCCAAGATAGTTTCCTCCATCTGTGCAATCTCATCAGCTCAGGGCAAGTACAAAGCATTCTCCACCTGTGCATCTCACCTCTCTGTGGTCTCTTTATTTTATGGTACAGGCCTAGGTGTGTACCTTAGTTCTGCTGCAGCCCAGAGCTCACAGTCCAGTGCAACAGCCTCGGTGATGTACACTGTGGTCACCCCCATGCTGAACCCCTTTATCTACAGTCTGAGGAATAATGATGTAAAGAGAGCCCTGTTAAGGGTCTTTGGAGGGAAATTATGAAAGACTCTTGCCCTGGGATTCAGGAGCACATGTCCAGGAGTGCAGGCCGCAAAGCCTCAGAGCCAGAGTTGTGGATCTTTGATCTGATTGTGAATGTGACACCACTTCATTCTGTTTACTTCCTGGAGGTCACATGATTCTGGTTTTGACCTCTATGCAATGTAACCAGCTCTCTTTATCCAGCTTCCTGCTTTCTCTGACAGTCAACAGTTTTTCCATTTTGTCTGTTCACATTTTCTTCCAAAAAGGAAACATTTATGTCACAGACAGCCAAGGTTGCTAGGAATTAACTTCTTCCCATCTGTTGAATTGGTTATTTATTTATTTTTTTCTGTTTCACTGATAAAGTAGTCACATACTTTACTACGTTCATGGAAATAACGACACTGGGCACCTGATGAAATTTTTGTAATTTGTACTTGATCAAAATCTGAGGCCACAGTTTTCTATTTTGCATTATTGTTCCTGCGTATGTCAGCACTTTAACTACTTTTCTTGAAAATTTGTCTTCAGTATGATAATGTGTTTTATTACAGGGTATTACGGTCTTAAAAATTCAACAGTAAATGTATAAAGTAAACGTGGTATATACACATGATGGAGTTTTACTCAGCCATAAAGAAGAATGAAATTACAACCTTTGCTGGTAAATGGATGGACCTGGAGGACATCGTGACAAATGAAACAAGCCAGGCTCAGAACATCAAGGTCAAATATTCTCTCATATGTGGAAGCTAGAGAGAAATGAGGAATAAAAAAGGGTGTCTCATAAAACTCGACGGGAGAACAGTAGAGTCAAGCAAGGGGCTGGAAGTGGAGGGAGGAGGGTGAAGAAAGGGAGGACTGAAGAATGAAATCTACCCAAGTATGTCATGTACACACATAAACATACTGCAGCAAATTTCAGCTTCATGTTTGCATTTAAAGTGCCAACTAAAAATGCAACAAATAAATAGAAGAAAGAACAGTAGAGTACAGGAAGGGGAATAGGAGTGGGAGGAGAGCAGGGAAAGAAGAAGTCCTGAGGACTGAAATGGAGCAAATTATATTCCATGCGTGTGTGAGTATGTCAAAATGAGCACCACTATTGTGTGTAACTATAATGTACTAACAAGTCATTAAAAATGTAAAGGAATAATTTATTTTTTTAAATGCAACATATTCAAAGTTTCCTTAGATTAGGTTCTAGACATCTTAGGAGATCATTATTGTGCCTACTAAAGTGTCTTTTTCAGAATGACATTAGTTGTCATTCAAAAGCCCTTGTATGGAATTATTGGCTGGCAATGGTGGTGCACACCTTTAATCCTAGTGACTTGGAGGCTGATGCTGGAGGTTGGTAATTTTGAGGCCAGCCTGGGCAAGTTGGGGAGACCCTGGCTCAAAACAAACAAACAAACAAACAAACAAACAAACAAACAAAAATGGTGAAGTTGTATAGCCCACTGGTAGGTGAATTTTGGCTTCCTTCCCCAGTAATGCAAAAGAATATATAATAATAACAGAACACAGGAATCATTACAGTCTCTAGAGTGAGTGGATGCACTTCCTTTCAGAATAACATACAAAGAAAATTTGGGAGGAGAAGACATAAAACTACCTACACTGTTGTAGGGACAGACTAGGCAAGGCACCAAAGATAGCAGGAAACAGTTTTATTACTTGGCTGCAGCCAGGTTCAGAGGGTACAGCCTTCACTGTAATCAATTAGTCCCCTGAACCCCGAGTTCAGGTAGTTTCAGAATTTTATACACAGCATGTAAAGAGAGGGGCTCAGAAGTTCACAGTTCACATAAAAGCATTTTTTTTTCTTTCACTGTTCTGGGCAAGTTAACCCTTCCAGGACAACACCTGAGAAGAGGAGAGCTTCTTCTCCCCTTTCTTTACTCTCCCCTGCCAGCTGTTACCATGGAGTTCAATTAGTAACTTCTCTTATCTTAGACATGTAGACATCTGTGTGAAGCTCCAGCTCAAGACCAGAGGCCTTGTTAAAGAATTTGTCCTTTTTTCCCCACACTTTGTATTTGCAAACACATTTCTACAAACTACTATACTGGATAAATGTTTGTGAAAAACAAGTAAAGGGGGCATCTAGCACCTGGAATGCTGATTTCTTCCAGGCTAGTGGCCAAGTGAAACAGGGCAACAGGAAAATAGGAAGTTTATTTACATTGAACTCTTTTGTAGAGACTCTCTCTCGCTACAGTTCTAAAATCAGCCGTGGTGAAGATTTCTGGAGAAGACCAGTTAAAATTTTCTGTAAAGAAAGGAGGTGCCACTACAACCCAGACCTCTAAGAGCATCAAAGCCTTGCTACTCAAAGTTAGGTCCACAGACCAAGACCCACAGTACCAAGACCACTCTGAACCTTGTTAGAATAAAGAGTTTCAAGAGACCCAGAACCTCAAAATTTGCATTGGAAATTGCATCCCTGGTAATTCTTCTACATAATGAAGTTGGTCTTGAATTGGTTTTGATCACCTCCTCACTGCTGACATTTGGGGGCAGGGTAATTATTTGTGTTGGGAGCTATTCTGGGTGTTTAGTACCACCCTGCAGACATTGCCAATATCCTCAGGGGGAAAAATATATTTAGTTGAAATTTAGAGGGCCATAGTTTGAGAAGCAGAAGCATCATGGCAGAATTCAGATGAAGGTCCCATCTCTCCTTAATGCAATAGCACATGTCAGCCCAGTTTCTGCAGTGGAGATGGAGTTCACAATAGTGTCACTACACAAAATAGACTTCATAGAATAGACTTTAGTAAACATGAAATTGCACAATTCTTATCAGGAGCTAATCTCAGATTATGCTGCACAGAAAGAACTAAGTTTCTCTGTTCTTACTTTTTTTTTAAATAAAGAAGTTTGTTTATTGCCTTTCGCTTCATCTGTTTACAACTAGATTACTAGATTATTTGACAATTATATAGGAAGTCAAGTTCTCTGCACAAATAGACTCATCCAAAGATCTTGGGGTTCTTCATAGTTTTACACCAACATCTTATGACACAGATGTCTTGTGTCATAAGAAAGTTCCAGGATATTCATTCTGAAGCAATATAAAATAACTTTAAAAATTTTAATTCTAATTTGCTACACGTGACAGTAGAATGCACTACAATTCATATTACAGATATAGAGCACAATTTTTGTAACTCTGGTTGTACACAAGGTATATTCACACCATTCATGTCTTCATACATGTACTTAGGATAATGATGCCCATCTCATTCCACCATCATTTCTTTTTTTTTCTTTTTTTTTTACAGCAAAATGATGGAAAAATTTATTTTTTGGTTAAGTCTATTTTCAAATATATACTAGATAAATTAATAACAATAAATCACCATCTATATATTACCAGATTAAAAAATGATCAATTTTTTCCATTTTTTAATTAATTTTCACCTATTGGGAATAAGGCGATTTTTACTTTTTTTAATTTTATTTTTATAATTTTTAATATGTACAACTCATAGTGCATATATTTAGTATCTTTTTAAATACAACTGTTTGTATGCAAAGTATATTCGTACAATTCAGGTCTTCAATCATGCATTAAGGAAAATGGTATCCGTCTCATTCAACCACCTTTTTTTTTTCTTTTCTCCCCCTCCCTCCCCTCTTGCTCCCTCCCTTACCCTCCCTTCCCTTGACCATTCTAATGTTCCTCTAATCCTCCTATGTACCCCCATCCAACAATACTTTGAAATAGCCTCCTTACATCAGAGAAAACATTTGGTACTTGGATTTTTGAGACTGACTAACTTCACTTAGCATTATGTCTTCCAACTTCATCCATTTACCTGCAAATGCCATTAATTTGTTTTCTTTTATTGCTGAGTAAAATTCCATTGTGCGTATATACCACATTTTCTTAATCCACTCATTTACTGAGGGACATCTAGGTTGGTTCCACAACGTAGCTATTGTGAATTGCGCAGCTACAAACATTGAGATAGCTGTGTCACTGTAATATGCTGTTTTTAAGTCCTTTGGGAATAGACCCAGGAGTGGGATGGCTGGGTCATAGGGTGGTTCCATTCCCAGTTTTCCAAGAAATCTCCATACTGCTTTCCATAGCGGTTGCACCATTTTGCAGTCCCACCAGCAATGTATGAGTGTGCCTTTTTCCCCACATCCTCTCCAACATTTATTGTTGTTTGTATTCTTGATAGATGCCATTCTGACTGGAGTGAAATGAAATCTTAGAGTAGTTTTGATTTGCATTTCTTTAATTGCCAGTGATGTTGAACATTTTTTCATGTATTTGTTGATTAATCGTGTATCTTCTTCTGAGAGGTGTCTTCTCAATTCCTTAGCCCATTTATTAATTGGGTTATTTGTTTTTTTAGTGTAAAGTTTTTTGAGTTCTTTATATATTCTAGAAATTAGTGCTCTATCTGATGTGCATGTATTAAATATTTGTTCCCAATTAGTTGGCTCTCTATTCACCTCACTGATTGCTTCTTTTGCTGAAAAGAAGCTTTTTAGTTTAAATCTATCCCATTCATTAATTCTTGGTAGTAATTCTTGTGCTACAGGATTCTTATTAAGGAAGACATGTTGGAAATTGGAGCTTACTTTTTCTTCTATTAGGCGTATTGTCTCTGGTCTAATTCCTAGGTCCTTGATCCACTTTGAATTGAGTTTTGTGCACGGTGAGAGATAGGGGTTTAATTTCAATTTGTTGCATATGGATTTCCAGTTTTCCCAGCACCATTTGTTGAAGAGGCTATCCTTTCTCCACTGTACATTTTTGGCACCTTTGTCTAATATAAGATAGCTGAAATTATATGTATTAGTCTCTGTGTCCTCAATTCTGTACCATTGGTCCACCAGTCTGTTTTGGTGCCAATACCATGCTGTTTTTGTTACTATTGCTCTATAGTATAATTTAAAGTCCGGTATGTCCACCATCATTTCTATCCCTATGCTCTCTCCCTTTCCCTCTCACTCCTTTGCCCTATCTAAAGTTTCTCTATTCCTCCCATGCTCCCCCTCCCTACCCCACTATGAATCAACCTCCTTATATCAGAGAAAACATTCAGCACTTGATTTTTTGGGATTGGCTTACTTCACTTAGCATTATATTCTCCAACTCCATCCATTTACCTGCAAATGCCAGGATTTTATTCTCTTTTATTGCTGAGTAATATTCCATTGTGTGTGTGTGTGTGTGTATCACATTTTCTTTATCCATTCATCTACCGAAGGGCATCTAGGATGGTTCCACAGTTTAGCTATTGTGAATTGTGCTGCTGTAAACATTGATATGATAGGTGCTGTCTCCCTATAGTATGCTGTTTTTAAGTCCTTTGGGAATAGACTGAGGAGTGAGATATCTGGGTCAAATGGTGACTCCATTCCAAGAGTTCATCTGTTTTTATTTATTTTTATTTTTTATAATAGTAGTACGTATTACAATTTATAATGCACATATATAGCATCTTTTTACATACAACTGTTTGTATAGAAAGTATATAAGTACCATTCAGATCTTCAATCACACATTTAGGATAATGATATCCATCTCATTCAACCACCAATTTTTTTTTCAAAACAGGGGACTGAATGGGAACTCTTAACGTGTGTTAAAACTATCAATTTCATATTCATGTGGTTGTACATGATGTGGCGTTACCCTGGTTGTGTTTTCAAATATAAGGAAGGAAAGATTTGTCCCATTAATTCTACTGTCTTTCCTATTTCCCTCCCCCTCCCTTCCGTCTATTTCCCTTAGTCTAATCCAATGGACTTCTATTCTTTCCGCCACACAGCCAACCACCAGAATAGGATCCTAATTGGAATACGTTATACTTCATGTGTGTATAACATGGTAAAGTACATTCTACTGTCATGTATATCTAAAAAGAACAAATAAAATAAAATTAAAATAAAAAACCATAAATTTCCTGACAGTTTGGGAAGGGCCATGAAGGCAAGATGTACAACGCCCAAGGCTTTATACCATGGGAACACAATGCTCACCCTTGTTAAAGAGGGCATGATTATTTTCTGGGCTGTCTGGTGCTTTTTGCCAGCTACAGGTCCATGCTTTGAAGTCACACGAGCTCCAATCAAGATGAGCTCATCTGTGTCAGACTTTTTCCAACATTTTCCACCAAAGGAGGGATGAAGTGCCGGGAGGCTGGACCTCTGGAAGGAAGGTGGATCCATGGAGAAACAGTAAAAACTAGGTTTACTGGGCTCTTAATGGGTCTCTTGGGAACAGAGAGTCAGCAGAACAATTTCCTGTCTTTCCAGGCAGTGTCCCTCAGGGGAACAAGAAGGAAATGAGTTAAGAGCAGATATAGGGAGCTGTCGCTCTATGCTCTGACATGGTCCCTCAGTGCACAGACCTGTGATGGACAGAAAGTGGTGGTGGCTTTGAAGTCATCAGTCTGCCCAGGAGCCCAGCACTTGACTCCTTCCTGCTGTGTTTTCTGGGGACAGAGCTTCAGTCACTACCAACCCCACCCAGGCAGGACCTTGCACAGGGAGACCTGCCTCCCAGAGCTGATGTCCAGGTGAGTCCGAGAGCTCAGTGGACAGTGCAGGAGAGCATCAGAAAGAATGGAACCCAAAACTCTTTAGCTGAGGTCAGAGGAGAGAGCCAGGCTGACCTAGCCCAGAGCAGGGCTGCTGTGGCCACTTGCTGTCCTGATGGATGATTTATTCACAAGGCTGCACTCATTCATAACACTTAGCTGAGAAGTGTCCATTGCACTGGTTAATGCAGGGTTCACTGCTGACCATGAAGTGGTGCTAACAGAGGTTGAAGGGAAGATGGGAGCGAGGCATCTAGAGTGCCCAGAGAAGGAACAGAAGCCCAGGGATGTTTGCATTTAAGGGAGCAGAGTTATAGGGATTAACTGTGGAGGGTAAAAAAGTGAAGTTAGTGTGTATTTTGATGTGTGCGTACTTAAGAGGTGAAATATTTGATTATATTTATATACTGTTGACAAGATCCTGAGTAAGGATCTGGAAATGACATCTTACTACAATAGTTTATGGACACATATTTTAATGTGTTGTTTCTGTAGTCTCTTTAAAAAGCTTAATTTAACAGGTGAATAGAGATATACCTAAGAGCCTTACTTTGCAATGATTTATTTATCTGTGAGCCTGAGTGTGTCTGTGAGTTTGTTGGCCATTTACTTCTTATTTTGCAGGGTCTATGCCAGTTTCTCTATTGTATACTGGGAGGTTTTATACCCTGCCCCCAACCCGCTTTCCAATGCATTCTTTATAAGCGATTGTTGGAGTTTCTTTCACAGACAGCCTATTTTCATGTATGTAAAAATATTTTTGTGGGAAATGTTGAAAACTTATGCATTTGTAATTTCAAATCTATCACTTAGCTGTATTTGTACTTTGCTTTTTTTGTGAAATTATTGAGAGACTAAAAATTTTTTAATCCTTGCTTAAAATAAAAAGGTATTGCGTATTCTCATGCATCCCTAGTGCTATGTCATAACTGATACACATTTCCAACTTGTGTTCACTTCTCTGTGTCGCTTACTGTGTCTTTGGTCTTTTACTGATCAGATGCTTTGCTCAGAAAGGCGTCACCTTAATGTATCATTGAAAGGCTTTCATGCTTATTTCCCTTTTGATCCAAGCTCATTTTGTCTTTATTTATAATATTCTAATGTACATATTTTTTGTTTGAAAGATATTAAAACTTTACATATTTTCATCCCCATGCAAGTTATAGGACTTCCTTCATTTTGTATTATTTCCAGGCATTTGTTAATTTAGTCTTGAATGCATAACCCATGTTAATGTCATTAAATAATCCCTATTTTACATCTTTCCTTTAGATGTTTTATATTTTTCATTCCATTTTGTTTCAATCAGTGCCTGCTGAATGAATGAATGTATTGAAATGTGACATGGAACCCTGTCAACATGTACAGAGGGCTTTTATAAACAAAAATAGGAGAAAATTAAAGACTCAGTTTGTTAGAATGTAGGCTGGTGGTCAGCATAGGCAGGAAAGGCAGGCGTAGGAGCCAGGGAGGCCTGATAACTGCAGCAGTCCACAGTCACAGGAGGAAGGGACCCCCTGTCCCAACACACAGTGGGACATTTGCAGTCCAAAGCCATTTTTTACACATTTTTATATCCAAAATTTTATAATCCTAAGAAGCAAACTCAAAATTACTCCAAAATACTATACTAGCTTAATAACATGCATATTATGAAAAATAAGAAAAATGAAGTTAGATAGTTCCCAAATCAAAGAATTGACAAGTGTTTAAAGAGAGAGAAATGCTAATTATCCTGATTTGAGCATTCTATGTTGCATATACATGTATTGAAGTTTCATGCTCTCCCCTGTTGTATTTGGTGTCTGTTAAAAAAACAGACACCAAATAACTGAGGTGAAGCTCAGTTAGAACACTTGCTTATTATGCACAAGGTCCTGTGTTTGACCCCCAGCAATGCAAATAAAAATAAGAAACATAAAAGCAGACCCCCCAAAATAGAAAAGTGTAATAAATAATCAAAGTGAGATATTAGATAAAAATTGGAAACAAAATTAATATCCATAAAGTTATTGCATAAAATTAAGAAAACTACTTATACCAAACTTACTAGCACTGTCACTGTGTTTTTCTATAAGTTCTTAGTTACTTTTGAACTTTTCTTCCTGTATTCTGCATACTGACAAGTTCATACACTCTTTTACAAATGCAGGAATAGGCTGCCATGAACATTGCACCTGTCCTCTGTTTAATGATGTGGTCTTTTCTAGCTTGTCCTCTCTTTCCTTCTCTCTCAAAGATGCCTACTGAGTTCCTTCAAATCAACTAACATAATACACTTTAGATATTTCACAGAATGCACAATATTTCACAATGGGACTGTGATACCCATACTTTTGGTGGTCTTTTTTTATTTTTTTTTAATCACTGATTTACTGTTACATCAGTGCTGCAAAAATATTTTGCCATGGTTAATTTGAAAGTGGTTCTCAGTCATGAGTGACATTTGTGCCCTAGGGGACATTGAGGAGCAGTGTTCAGAGAGATTTTCTGCTGTCAAAAAGGAAGGGGTCATAACTGTGTTATTTGAAGTGTTCACATACTTTGGACTTCATTTCTGGTTCATTCAACAGGTGATAATTGAGCATTTATCACCTGCCAGTTGTCATGGGAACGGTGTCTGTTATATTCTAGTGTGTCAGTCTTGTCAATTTAATTATTTTTTTCATGTGATATTTTCTGCATGTTGCATAATAGGATTTTCAGTTCTTTAAGTTTCTTTTTCATTATTGTTTGGGAAACCATAAAAATAAAAGCCCCAGGGGGTGGGGTGTTGGTAAGTGTAGAGTGCCTACAAGCACAGAAAATGCTTGGAATTACACCTAGCCTTACTCTCTCTCTCACTCTGTCTCTGTCTCTCCCTCTCTCTCAAAGGATCACATGCATTTAAAGTGTACAATATGAGTTATTCATATGGAAATGGAAATATGCATATGCAAATATAGGCCATACCCTTAGAGAAAAGAGGAAATAGACCTGTGATTTGTCTTTGTACATATGCTCTTTGCCCATCATTGGGATGTAGGAGCTTTTGTTGTTGTGGCCTGGATAGTGCCTGGAATGTGGCTAGCACTCCACATGTGCTTCTCCTAGGTAAGAAGTAATTTATAGTTAAACATGTAAACTGCATGAGCTTTTGGGGAGAAGACTTAGAGTGAGACAGGAATTCCTAAATAGTAATGGTACTAGGGATGCCCTGGATAATGAGATCCAGAAACAAGACAGAAAATAATTTTTTTTTTTAAACTGGAAGAGTAGTCAAATATTTTTTCTCTTTCTGGTAGTCACATCCCTGCATGGAACCAAGAAACAATACAAGAATTTCAGAATTTCTTCTGCTGGGATTTTCAGAGGACCCAGAACTGCAGCATCTTGTCTTCGGGCTTTTCTTGACCATGTACCTGGTCACCGTGCTGGGGAACCTGCTCATCATCCTGGCCACCATCTCAGACTCCCACCTGCACACGCCCATGTACTTCTTCCTCTCCAACCTGTCCTTTGTGGACATCTGCTTCACCTCCACCACCATCCCCAAGATGCTGGTGAACATCCAGACACAGAGCAAGGCCATTACCTATGCAGGCTGCATCACCCAGATGTTCTTTTTCTTTATTTTTGTAGAGTTGGACAACTTCCTCCTGGCTGTGATGGCCTATGACAGGTATGTGGCCATCTGTCACCCACTGCACTACACTGTCACCATGAATGCCAGGCTCTGTGGTTTTCTGGTTCTGGTGTGCTGGATTCTGAGTGTCCTGCATGCCCTGTTACAAAGCTTAATGGTTTTGCGACTGTCCTTCTGCAAAGACATGGAAATTCCACACTTCTTCTGTGAACTTAACCAGGTGGTCCAACTTGCCTGTTCTGACACCTTTCTTAATGATTTGGTGAGGTATTTTGTAACTGTGTTGCTGGGAGGTGGCCCCATTGCTGGCATCTTTTACTCTTACTCCAAGATAGTTTCCTCCATCTGTGCAATCTCATCAGCTCAGGGCAAGTACAAAGCATTCTCCACCTGTGCATCTCACCTCTCTGTGGTCTCTTTATTTTATGGTACAGGCCTAGGTGTGTACCTTAGTTCTGCTGCAGCCCAGAGCTCACAGTCCAGTGCAACAGCCTCGGTGATGTACACTGTGGTCACCCCCATGCTGAACCCCTTCATCTACAGTCTGAGGAATAATGATGTAAAGAGAGCCCTGTTAAGGGTCTTTGGAGGGAAATTATGAAAGACTCTTGCCCTGGGATTCAGGAGCACATGTCCAGGAGTGCAGGCCGCAAAGCCTCAGAGCCAGAGTTATGGATCTTTGATCTGATTGTGAATGTGACACCTCTTCATTCTGTTTACTTCCTGGAGGTCACATGATTCTGGTTTTGACCTCTATGCAATGTAACCAGCTCTCTTTATCCAGCTTCCTGCTTTCTCTGACAGTCAACAGTTTTTGCACTTTGTCTGTTCACCTTATCTTCCAAAAAGGAAACATTTATGTCACAGACAGAAAAGGCTTCTTACAAATAATTTCATCCCACCTGACATATCTTGTATTCATTAAGGTTTTTTTTTTTTTTTCTGTTTCACTGATAAAATAGTCATGTATTTTACTGTGTTTATGGAAATAGCAGCACTGGGCATCTGAGAAAAATTTTGCAATTTGTATTTGAGTGAAATCTGAGGCACAATTTTTCTGTTTTGCCTTATTGTTTTCCTATATGTTGGCACTTTAACTACTTTTCTTTTGAAATTTGTCTTTATTATGCTAATGTATTTTATTTGAGGTCATTATGGTCTTAAAAATTCAGCAGTAAATGTATAAATACTTAATGGAATATTACTCAACTTTAAAGAATAGTGAAATTATGGCATTAGCCAGTAAATACTTGGAGTTGGAAAAGAACATGCTAAGCAAAATAAACCAGTCCCACAAAACCAAAGGCCGAATGTTTTCTCTAATATGCGGATGCTAATTCACAGTAAGCGAAGGGACACTATGGAGGAATACCGTTACCTTATTTAGGAAGAGGGAAGTGAAAGGAGAGGAGAGGAGAAGATGTGGGAATAGGAAAGATAGTAGAATGAAACAGACATTATTACTGTATGTATACATGGGACCACATGACCAATATGATTCTGCAACATGTACACTCAGAAGAATGATATATCACAGTGCATAAATGCATTCTACTGTCATGTGTAACTAATTAAAACAAATAAATAAATTTAAAAAAGAAAATATGGAATATACACATGATAGAGTTTTACCTAGCCATAAAGAAGAATGAAGTTATGGACTTTGCTGGTAAATGGATGGGCCTGGAGAACATTGTGCTAAATGAAACAAGCCAGGCTCAGAACATCAAGGGTCAAATGCACTCCGTCACACGTGGAAGCTAGAGAAAAATGAGGAAGAAAAAGGGAATCTCATGAAGCTAAGAGGGAGAACAGCAGAGTCAAGGAAGGGGGTGAAGGAGGAGGGAAGAGGGATGGGGAAAGGGAGGAGTGCAGAATGAAATACACCAAGTATGTCACGTATACACACGGACATACACAGGGAATTCCAGCTTCATGCTCATGTATAAAGTGCCAACTAAAAATACAATAAATAAGTAGAAGAAAGACTAGTAGAGTACAGGAAGGGGAATAGGAGAGTGAGGAGAGCAGGGAAAGAGGAAGTCCTGGGGACCGAAAATGGAGCAAATTATATTCCACACATGTGTGAGTATGTCAAAATGAGCACCAGTATAATATATATAACTACAATGTACTAATATAAGGTATAACTATAATGTACTAGTAAATAAATAATTTATTTTTTAATGTAACATATTCAACATTTCTTTGGATTAGGTTCTAGACATCTTAAGGAGATCATTATTGTGCCTACTAAAGTGTTTTTTTCAGAATGACATTAGTTGTCATTCAAGAGCCCTTGTATGGAATTATTGGCTGGCAATGGTGGTTCATGCTTTTAATCCTAGTGACTTGGAGGCTGATGCTGAAGGGCAGCAATTTTGAGGCCAGCCTGGGTAAGTTAGGGGGACCCTGACTCTAAATAAATGAGTAAACAAATAAACAAATAAATGGTGAAGTTGTGTAGCCCACTGGTAGGTGACTTTTGGCTTCACTCCCCAGTAATACAAGAGGCTTTATAATAATAATGGACCACAGGAATCATTACAGACTCTAGAGTGAGTGGACACACTTCTTTTCAGAATAACATACAAAGACAATTGTGAGGAGAAGACGTAAAACTACCTACACCAGACCCACAGAACATCAAAGCCTTGCTACTCAAAGTTACGTCCACAGACCAGGACCCATAGTACCATGACCACTCTGGACCTTGTTAGAATAAAGAGTTTCAGGAGACCCAGGACCCCAAAATTTGCATTGGAAATCACATCCCTGGTAATTCTTCTACATAATGAAGTTGGTCTTGAATTGGTTTTGATCACCTCCTTACTGCTGACATTTGGGGGCAGGGTAATTATTTGTCTGGGTGTTTAGTACCACCCTGCACACATTGCCTATATCTGCAGGGGAATACATATATGTAGTTGAAATGGAGAGGCCCATGTTTTGAGAAGCAGAAGCATCATGACATAATTCAGATGAAGGTCCCATCTCTTCTTAATGTAACAGCACATGTCAGCCCAGTTTCTGCAGTGGAGATGGAGTTCACAATAGTGTCACTACTCAAAATGGACTTCATGGAATAGACTTTAGTAAACATGAAATTGCACAATTCTTATCAGGTGCGAATCTCAGGTTATGGTGCACAGTAAGAACTAAGTTCATCTGTTCTTAATAAATATTTCAAAACAGGGGACTGAATGGGAGCTCTTAACGTGTGTTAAAACTATCAATTTCATATTCTTGTGGTTGTACATGATGTGGCGTTACCCTCGTGTATTCAAATACAAGGACAGCAAATTTATTTCGGATTAATTCTACTGTCCTTCCTGTTCCCATCTCCCTTCCTCCCTTCATTTCCTTTGTCTAATCCAATGGACTTCTGTTCTTCTCCTCCCCACCCCAACCACAAAAATAGGATCCTAATTAGAATAAGTTTTACTCCATGTATGTATAATGTGCCAAAATACATTCTACTGTCATGTATATCTAAAGAGAACAAATAAAATAAAAATTAAAAAAACTACAAATTTCCTGATAGTTTGGAAAAGAGCATGAAGACAAGAAGAGTAATGTCCTAGGCTTTGCGCACAGGAACATAACACTCACCCTTGTTAAAAGGGCATGATTACTTTCTGGGAGTATTTCAGGAGGCTGGACCTCTAGAAGGCAGGTGAATCCATTGAAGAACAATAAAAACTAGGTTTACTGGACTATAAATGGGTCTCTTGGAAACAGAGAGTCAGCAGGAACAATTTCCTGTCTTTCCAGGCCAGTGTCCCTCAGGGGAACAAGAGGGAAATGAGCAAATGAGTAGATACAGGGAGCTGTGATTCTGCTCTACATGGTCCCTCAGTGGACAGTCCTGTACTGGACAGGATGTAGTGGTGTCCATTGAGGTCTTCAGTCTGCCCAGGAGCCCAGCACATGACTCCTTCCTGCTGTGTTTTCTGGGGACAGAGCTTTAGTTACCATCAAGCCCACCCGGGCTTTGCACTTCCACAGGGAGACCTTCCTCTTAGAGCTGGTCTTCAGGTGAGTCTGAGAGCTCAGTGGACACTGCAGGAGAGCAGCAAAAAAGAAGGGAACCCAAGACTCTTTAGCTGAGTTCACTAGAGAGCCAGGCTAACCTGGCCCAGATCAGGGCTACTGTGGCCACGTGCTGTCCTGGTTGATGATTTATTCACAAGGCTGTATTGATTCATGACACTTAGCTGAGAAGTGAACATTGCACTGGTTAATGCAGGGTTCACTGCTGACCATGAAGTGGTGATAACAGAGGCTGAAGAGAAGATGGGAGGGAGGTGTCCAGAGCTCCCAGAGAAAGAACAGAGGTCCAAGGATCTTTGCAATTAAGGGAGTAGAGGAATAGGCTTCAACTGCGGAGGGACAAGAAGTTAGATTAGGGCTTTTTAAAAATGTATGTGTTCTTACAATGAGAAATATTTGATTATGTTTGTGCATTGTTGGCAAGGATCCATATTAAGGATCTTGCAAGTATTATCTTGCAACAGAAGTTCATGGACACACCTCTGATAGTACTGTTTCTCCCTCTGATAACCACATGGAAAAGCATTATGTCACAGCTGTGTACAGGTGTGTCTAAGAGCCTTACTTTGCAATAATTTGAATACCAGTGAGGCTGAACCTGTGTATGGGTTGGTAGCCAATTACCTCTGTATTGCAAAGTGTCCCCCTTGAGACACTTGTGTAGAAACTGCAGGGGCATTTTTTGCATTTTCCAATGTATTCTTACAAAGTATTGGGGTACTCCCACCCCAAAGTACTTGTTTGACTTTTAGTTTATTTGTTTCATTTATGTATAGAGATATTTGTGGGGAATGTGTGAAAATTCATGAACTTTGTGTAGTCCAATTTATAAGTTGGGTTACATTCCCACTTTATTTCTGAAAGACTCCAGGAATTGATATTCTTCACTTGTGAGTTCTTGTTTTAAGGTTTTTGTGCCTCTCTGGTGCTGGGGGGGTCATGCTTTATGTGTATTTCCAACTTGTTTTCACATTTCTGTTGTTGCTTATTGTGTCCCTTAACTTTCTGTGATTGGGTACATTGCCCAGAGAGGCATTAGCTTCAGCCCTCCCTGGGAAGGCGTTTGAGCTTCTTTCCCATTTGATTAAAGCTTGTATTATCTATATTAAGTGCATAAGGATACACTTATCTTTACATAAAACCAATTCAGACTTTAAACATTTTTACTACCATGCATTGTAGAGGGTTTCCTTCATATCCTGATATTTATGAATTTTGGCAGTTTATTCTTGAGTTAGGGACCCATGTTGATACTGGTAAATCGTTAAAATTTCATAACTTTTCCTTTAGACTTTTTAGATTTTCATTCAATTTTGTTTCAATCAGCACGAGCTGCATGCTTGTATTGAAAAGTCATGCGAGTCCCATTCATATGCACAATGAATATATAGAAATAAAAATGATAAAATTAAAATATAAAATAGTGAAAAGTAGAATGAGTGCTCAGTAGAGGGGAGGAAGTGTGAAGGAGCGATAGGAGGAGGTTGTTGGTGGGTACAAGACACATTTACCTAAGAGACATAAATCCCAATGTTCACAGGACAGTGACTACAGCTCATCTTTTTCGGTATTTTAATGGCCATAATTTTATATCCATAGGAAAAAACATAAAATTACTTCAAAACAGTAGACCAGCTTTTAATTATGTATTCTTATAGAGTTAGAAGAGAGAAATTATAAGCTTCCCACAACTGAAAATTGATAAATATATAAGGAAAAGGAAGTGCTGATTACTCTAATTAGAGCATTGCATATTGAATACATATACTGGTTTCTCACACTGTACCCTGTTAACATGTGCAGGTATTGTGTATCAATTAGGGATAAGGTTGTTAGCTCAGTTGTAGGGAGCTTGCCTAGCATTCACAAGGTCTTGGGCTTGAGACCCAGCCCTGCCAAAGAAAACAAAAACCAAAACATAATGAATAAATTGATGTCTGGGTATCAAATAAACTTTTAAGACAAAAATAAAATCCATGATCTCACATCTTAAAGAAAAAAAGCATTATACTTATACTAATTCAATCAATGCTGCCATTCTCTGTTCTATAAATTCTCAGTCTGTTTTAAAGCTTTCCTTTCTATATTATGCATACACACATGCTCATATACTTTAATGCAAATGCATGAGTAAAATCCCATGCACATCATAAATGCTCTCTCTCTGAATTTGGTGTGATATTCTTTTCTAGCTTATCCCCCCTTAACTTCTCATTCCATAATTCCTGTGGACTTTCTGCAGACAACTAACTCAATACAGTTTAAATATTTCAAAGGATGCACAGTATTTCATAATAAGGCTATGTATGCTACTCATACTTTCTATGCCTTTCAATTTGTTCTCATTAATTCACTATTATGTCAATGTTGCAAAAATATGTTGCTTTTGTTAGTTTCAAACAAGTGCTTCTCAACCAGTGTTGAGTTGATCTATGTTCTATGACCATCACCCCAAAATATCTGAGTCCCAGTGCCCTAACCTGAGGCTGGCACACGTGCACACACACACACCCCTGGTTCCTCTGACCTTCACACCACACTGTGAGGCTCCTAGTGTATACAATGCAAGCTGGTCAGATCAAATTATCTTTCTCCTAATGTAGAAATGGCAGTCGGAATGTCCATTTTGTAAGCCTCCCCTGGACAAATAAACACAGGGCAAATCCTGTTCCATTTTGCTAGATTACATGCTGCATTTAAAGAAACACACATATGTGGAAAGATGTCAATAGACATAAAAGTAGTGGAATGAAATGGACATGGTCGGGAGGGTGAGGTAATAATCACAGGGGTCCCCGAAAGACCACCAGGAAGAAACCGCTCCCTTGGCCCCAGCAGCACTCCAGCCCAGGGTCTGTCTCCTGGGTGCCCTGTAAAAATAAGAAAGGAGCAGAAATTAATACATCCAAAGTCAAGAATAGAGATGTCTTTATGGTTTCAAAGTGATATAGAAATGATCCAAAGATAAAATGATTAAGGGGAATAAATTTACAATTCACAAAAGGTTCCATAAAAGTACAACAAAATCTTGTCATACACACACACACACACACACACACACACACACACATATATATATATATATATATATATATATTTATATGGAAGAGGAACTCTTGTTTTTCCTGTGCCTCTTCCAGATCTCCTTGACCAAGTGGTTTTGATCTGGTGGCTGAGCAGTCCTCTTCCTCCCTTCTCTAGTGTGGCGTCTTTTCTTTGTTATTCTTGGGGTTTTGGATTTTAACTGTTATTATAACCAAGCCCATAGGTGCACTCTGTCCCTGGTTCTGGCCTTCGTCCAACAAGCAGAGGTCTCCCCAGCCATTCTCTACAAAACCATGCACATGTCATGACAGTCCTGTCCTTTTGCTTCCTTCCTATGACTGGGGGCATTGCATTATAACACATTTATCTCACTGTACTCAGTTTATGACCTTATAAAACCAGATTCAGGTGGGCAGAGACTTCACCTGCTCTGTTTACCTTTGTGTTTTCCTAAAGGTAAAGAAGTCTATCTGCAATTACTGGAGAAAAATGTAAGAGAGCAGTAAGTTATGCAATTCAAAAAAAAAAAAAAAATGCAAGGAGAATGCAACCACGCTCCATAGAATTGCTTCTAAACAACTGTGTTCAACAAATTGAACAGAGGCTTGGGAGATCAAGAGGCAGGCAGACAGGGCAGGCCGTCCTCGTGATGCTTGCAGTGGCCTCCCCATGGAGGTGAATATTTGTCCTTTGCTTTGTTTCTCCATGATTAAAAGCTTCCAGGATTCTCAAATATGTCTCTGAGCCAGGCCCTGGTTTGGGGACCAGGGAGCTCTCTGTCCTCTATGTCCCAGTGAGGAGCCTTGGATTCAATTCATTAGTGAAAGAGCTTTGCTGTGTCCATCAGGATACAGGCATGAATTTCTACAACCTCAAGGGGTTTGGAATGTCAGTCCTGGGGTCATGGCAGGGCACGGTCATCCCACACTGGGCGTCTTCTTTCCCATAAGCAGGAGATGAGCTAGGCAAACCCAGGACCTTGTCCCACTGGGAGCAAAGAGAGGAGCTGTGGAGCACTGAGAGAGGTGTCTTCCCAGAGTCCTGTGTAGACCCAGTGAGCACCAGCTTTAGGAGAAAAAAGGGGCACAAGATTTGGAAATTGTCAACAGGGAGACATTCTCAGTGCCCTTGAATGGGAGAACTTTTTGGTTGAGCTTCTTTAGCAAACCAACTGTTCCTTTTTATCTTTAATATTTTCCTCTGATTTAATAGAAATATTTTCCTGCCTCCTCTTCACATTTATTATTTTCATGCATGTATTTTATCCAGTACCTTCCCACGGTGCATTCTATTTCCCTTCAACATGAGTCCCAGTCTTCATTGAATCCTTTCTCAGCAAATTGTCTACAATTCTTATCCCTTGTTTCTATGACTACACAACTCTGAACATAGTCAAATGCCTTCAGCATTCCTCCTTGGCTCTCTCACACATTATTCTCCTTTGCAATAGTCTTCCTATGTTTGGGATCAGTATTTTTTAAAAAAAACACCACACTTGCCTTGCTTACTCTTTTTGATCACCCTGATCCCAGAGTTTCTTTCTCTGTGTCCTTAATGCTTTTACTTCCTAATTAATTTGAGAACCTCAACTTCAAGCCAAGAATCAATTCCTAGACAAGATATTTTGTTGGGATTCCATCCATTTGCACAAAACAGGTAAGATTCACAAGGGATTACTCTTGGACCTCTACGGCAGGACGAATCTGGGGTTGCCGAAGGGTAGAAAAGCTGCCTAAGAGCCAAGAGAGATTTGTGGCAAATGGGGTTTTCACAGGAAGAAGTTTAATTAATTAATTAATTAATTTGGGTTAATGAATGTCATAAATTGGGGAAAACTCTAAATGTAGATTGAGACTTGTGTCTTGGTGCCAGGGTGTAATTCATTGATAGTGCATGGGCTTAGCCTTTGAGAGACCCTGGGTTCCATGCCCAGCACTGGGAAAAACCCTTGTATTTTCACAGAGTTTCCATCAGTAATCATTTTCACAGATTGAATGCAAGTATTGAGTGTTTAAAACTTAATTTTGTTTAAACAATTCAGAAAAGCTCTGATCTAAGAAGCCCCAGGAAATTAATGCAAAGAGCACTGGTGGTGGCAGAGTGGCCACCTTGTTCCTCTCGAGGGAACTCTAATATAGGACTGTCTTTCTCCTGCCTTCAGCTTACATGGGGAAGACAATCTCTGAATGTGATAAAGGCTTTGGTCTTCACATTTTCCTTAGCCAACAGGAGCAACCTCAGCCTGAAGAAAAGCTCTGTGAATATAATGAGCCAGGGAACACCTTTAGTACTATTGAACCAATATTTCAGACAATTCCTGCTGGAGAGGCCCCCTATAAATGTCAGGAGAGCAGGGAGTCCTTCTTCCAGAACACTCACCTAATCACACCTGAAAAATTCCACAGCATGGATAAAACTTATGCATGTCACCAGTGTGAAAAGTCCTTCCCATACAGCTCTGACCTCCTCAGGCATGAGAAGACTCACACTGCAGAGAAATTCTTCCAGTGCCAAGAATGTGGACAGGCCTTCAAGTACTCCTCGAATCTGAGGAGACACCTGAGAACTCACACTGGAGAGAAACCCTTTGAATGCAGTCAGTGTGGAAAAACCTTCACCAGGAACTTCAACCTGATTCTGCACCAGAGAAACCACACGGGAGAGAAGCACTATGCATGCAAGGACTGTGGGAAAGCCTTCAACCAGCCCTCGTCTCTCCGGAGCCACATGAGGACTCACACTGGAGAGAAGCCCTTCCAGTGCAGCCAGTGTGGGAAAGCCTTCAGGGAACACTCGTCCTTGAAGACACACCTGCGGACCCACACCAGAGAGAAGCCCTACGAGTGCACCCACTGCGGGAAGCCCTTCAGGACCAGCACACACCTGAACGTGCACAAGAGAATCCACATGGGGGAGAAGCTGTACGAGTGTGCAACCTGCGGGCAGGTCTTGAGTCGCCTGTCCACCCTGAAGAGCAGCCCTCGTCCCTCAGGAAGCACGCGAGGACTCAATGGCAGATATGTGTGTCAGGAGTTTTTAAGGTAAAAACACCTCGGGGAGACCCTCTGCATTTGAGATTATTTTCGTGCACAAAAGAATGGAGAGACAGGATTATTCTAAAACTCACTACCCAGAGATAAACATTCAACATATGCACAGATCTGCATTTTATTTAGGAAATGGGAGGTTTAATGGATTATTATTTGAGGTAAAAATCTCTCATGAATTTAAAGAATAAAATCCCTGGACACAAGAGTGAGAGCAAAGTAACAGGATTTATTAGAGTAATAGGAAGAAAGCAGAGCTCCCCAAGAGGGAGGGGTCCCAGAGAGGGACACTGAAGAGGGGCTGTTGTCCAGGGGTTCACACAGATCTAGAGGTTTAAGGAAGTCAACCCCCTGCCCACTCCTGGGCAAGGCAGTCAGTGTCCACAGGTGTCCATGCAGCCTTCAGTCCAATCAAAATGTCAATCAGGCATTTTTCCTTCTTGCAGAGGCAGGACCCAGTTACATGTAGGTCCTGACTTAAAAATAGCCTTTTGTAAGTAAGTTTTTAGCAAATATCTGCAGGTGCTGTTTGTACTGCACTGCCCAGGAAGTTACCCAGGGGCCCGTCTCCCTGTGTGACCAGTCTTGTCTCTTCCTCCTGACCTCACTAACATGTCTGTCATGACATTACTGGGGATCTATTTTCTTGGCAATTTGACCACTACTTCACCACTATGGAAGATTTAAGTGGAATATAGCATTCTGGGGGCCTTCCACATCCTGAAAAGTCTAAGTTCCACATAGACCATGCCATCTTCCTTGCAGATACCACAGTATTTCCATAAAAACCTTTTTGTTTTTTTCTTTCTTTTAAAAAAAGAGTTTAAATCAAATTCCTAGTCCTTTTGAATGTTGATTGATATGAGCATCCTGGAGGCTGCTTTTCTTGTTTCTAGAATTATTGCATGTGGAAGAGGCCTCAGAGGAAGGGGAGTCACTAGAATAACATTTAACACAGTGAACTGAGGAATTGGGCTGCAGATGGCATCTGGATGTTGAGTGTCTGCTCAGCAGCATGTTGGGTTCAGACAAGCTTCAGATTCTGCAGGAGTTGAATGTCAATCACACCCTCCAAGAATCCCTTCACATTGCTGACATCATGAATTTCTTGAAACACACAGCGCAAAGTCTAAGTCCTGCTCAAAAAAATGATGTTGAGATATTTTCCATGGGGAAGCAGGATGTAGCTCAGATGATCTTTCCTAATTATTCTGGAATAATAATTATTTTAAAAATGACATATAAGATTATAGAAAAATAACTTACAAGTTCTATTTTAAAACAGAGGAAAGAAGAAGGCTGGGGCTGGGGCTCAGTGGCAGAGCTGGCCTCGCACATATGAGGCACTGGGTTTGATCCTCGGCACCACATAAAAATAAGCAAACAAAACAAAGTTTTAAAAATAGTAAGTAGATTTTAGCTGCTCATGTGCAAAAAAAAAGAATGTGAGATGATGGATAAGCTAATTTGCTTTACTATAATAACCATTTTATTTTCTGTATGTATCCTATATTCATGTGGTAAACCTCAAATATACACAATGATTTTCTTAATTAGAGTAAACCTGTTGTGTCCCTGGTTGATGACCCCTGGAGGATCTTAGCCACCATCCTGCTTCCTAATTTTTGAAAAATTTTATCATTGGCAAATAATAATCATATACATTTATGGGGTATAATGTCACACACACACACACACACACACACACACACACACACACTTCAAAAGAAGATTTCAATCACAAAATTTTCTTGCCCGAAGGATTTCTCAGGGCATGATCAACAGGCACATTGGGTTTAATTTTGCTGATTTGGGCTTTCTCAGAAGTCTTATCTCCATACATTTCTTAACCCTTAAATTACAGAAGATAAGATCAGGTAAATGTGCTGCAAAAAACAAAAAAATGCATCTTTGAGAAGATAATTCTGAGCCGGGTATGGTGGTCCACGCCAGTAATCCCAGTGGCTCAAGAGATTGAGGCAAGAGGCTTGCAAGTTCAAAGCCAGCCTCAGCAACAGCAAGGTGCTATGCAACTCAGTGAGACCCTGTCTCTAAATAAAATACAAAAGAGGACTGGTGATGAGGCTTATTGGTCAGTGTGGAACTGAGTTCAATTCCCCAGGTACCTGCCCTCCCCCAAAAGATAGAAAGAAAGAAAGAAAAAAAAAAAAAAAAAAAAAACGATGGATCTATTCCTCCCTCTTCAGGGCTTCTGTTGGGGTCTGTCTGTGGGCAGGAAGAAAATTAAGGAAAGGTTGGAGTTATTATCTATTGTCCATCACCTACTATTAAAGGAAGAAATGTTGAATTCTCTTTTTCCATATCTTCCCCACCTCAAGGAGTTATTTATTCCTGTGTCTGTGGAAGCTCAGCATATTTCTAGTATTTTAGACAGGCAACTTCACTGGAGCCTTATGAATGCTGTGCTTCAGAAAATTATTCAGAACTGATTACAAGACAAAATGTTTTGTTTTTATTAAGTGAGCCAAGGGAGGGATTCCAAAATTAGAGGAAGATACTCCAGCAACTCAAACCCTGGAGACATCAAGTTTAAGTAGAGACATTAGAAGATAAAATGACATCAGGCAACCAACACAGTGGACCTTCAGGGCCCAGTGCCCACAGGTGGTAGAAACACCTGATCAGATCATTTGAATATCAGAAGCCTTCATTCCCTATCTGATGGCTTCCTATTTTCTACACAAAAAGTTGATGTTTCTTTTCTTCAATGTGTATATCATTTCTAGGGGCTGTGGTGGAGGGAGAGGGTGGGGAATGTTTATTCAAATATCTACAACATGAGGCAGATTTTGATGGCTCCATAAGAGATAAACCAAACCTATGTAACTGGTGTGGTAGACCAAATAATGACCCCAACGATGTCCACATCCTAATCCATAACCCGTAAATATTCCCATACATGGAAAAAGGAACTTCTCAATTATGAATATATGAAAGATTTAAAAAATCTAATTTTAAATTAATCTGTTTAGATTGCACATATTAATGGTATAATGTGGTGTTTTCCTACATGTCTACATTGTGGGTGTTTAAATGAGGTTAAACATAACTATTTCCTCCAACATGTATTATTTATTTGTGGTAAAAACTTTCAAAATCATTTCTTCTGGCTTTTAAAAAGATGTGGTGCTGGGATGGAACCCAGGGCCTTGTACATGCTAGACAAGGGCTCTACCACTGAGTGGCACCCCAGCCTCTCACAGCTGTTTGAAATGCACAGCACACTTTGTTGTCTACTGACCCTACTGTGCGACACACTGCAGAGCTTCTTTCTCCTGACTGTAACTTAGCACCCACTGATCAACCTTTTCCCATCCCCATCTCCTCCATAGCCTCTGGGAACCACTGTTCTACTCTTCATTTCTATGAGATCAACATTTTTGCATTTCACATATGTGAGTGAGATCATGCATGTTAAGCATCTTGAGATGAGAAAATCATCCTGGATTGTCCAGGTGAGCCTAATGTCATCACTAGGGTCTTTATGAGAGTAAGAGGGGGCAGGAGGCTCAAAGATAGGGGCAGGGACACAATGATAAGAGGAAAGGAGTGTGAAGAGAAGGAGGAGAGAGAGAATAAGGTAAGGTCAGCTGACAGGCAGGCATGATGATGGAGTCCAGGAGGCAGGGGAAGCAAGGCCTGTGGACAGGAGAAGAGAAATCCTGCTAATAACAGGGGGACGTGTGCTCTGGGAGCAGGGAATGGTCCTACCGTGCTGGGTTTGGAGGTGTCAGACACAGCCTTGCTAGACAGTGTGTATGACTCAGGTTCAGCTCTCAGCTTCCTGATCCTGGTGAACCACCTCCTGTACTGCTCCCGCACCTGCAGAGGCAACCCACACTCTGGGTCAGCTCATGGAGAGGGGTGTGGGTGGGAAGGCTTGGGTGGGAGCTGGGCAGGGGTACCTGTTGGCTGAGGAGGCAGTACACCAGGAAGATGAAGACCCCCTGCAGGCTGTTGATGATGGTGAAGAGGTAGGCCATGACGGGGGCCATGGAGCCCACCTGCAGGATGCCCAGACACCAGGTGCAGCCCAAGATGAAGAGATGAGCCGTCGCTTTGAATGTCAGCATCCTAGGTTGGAGGGGAATGGAGGCTCATTATGCACCCACAACAAACCAGGCTGTTCTCTTCTCCCACCCATGGATGCACGTACTCTCCCCTGATCTTTACTCTCCATGATACCCCACAATAGAAATGCCATTTTGGGACCAGTGTAGCATTTTGTCCTGGACCCAGGACAGTGACACTTCATAAGATTAGGTCCAAAAATTTTATCATGTTCCATGATGATCCCTACTTCCATTAAGCTGTGTTACTGAGGATGCCTTGTGCTAGGACTTGGAAATAAAATATAACAAATAGAAGCTTGGAGCACAGGTGCACACCTGTAGCCCCAGCTACTCGGGAGGCTGAGGCAAGAGGATCACTTGAGCTCAGGAATTGGAGGCCAGCCTGGGAAACACAGTGAGACCCCATCTCAGAAAACAAACAACCACAGGACAAAATTTCTGTTTTTATGAAGCACGTGGTCTGTTCAAGTGGTTAATACAACCAAATAATGATATACACAAAATTTGAAGGGTTAATGAGAGGCAAAAAAGAGCAAGAATTGAAGATGTTAATGAGAAAACCCAGGAGAATGGACATGAGGGGCTGCCCAGGCACATGGCTTTGCTCTTGGGCATCATCCAGGTCTGTGGGGTTGTGTCCCCTGCTCCATCTCACCTTGTGTTCTGGAGGGTGGACACGTCTCTGTCGATGGAGGACAGCTTGCTCTTTACAATCCAGAGGGTCATCAGGAAGAGAACCAAATTGACCTTCAAGAAACCACAGAAGCAAAGGAAAGACAGCAGAATGAATCTGACATAATCTTTCCTATGTACATATATGAAAACATCACAGTGAATCCCACCATCACGTACATTCACAAGAATGGGTTCCTAACTAGAAAAAGATATATTCCATGCTTGTATAATTATATAAAAATGGATTCTGTCATGTATAACTAAAAGACCACCCTAAAAAAAGCCACAGAAAGTTTATTAATATCTTCTTTTCTCTTTTGCAGTTCAGGGATGGAACCCAGACCCTAGTGCATGCTAGGCAAACCCTCTGCCATTGAGCTACACCCCCATCCCCCACAGCAAAGTTTTATTGAATAAAAATTTAAATCTGTTATGTCTCCCATTCTAGCTATGCAGCATTAATTTACACTGAAGTACATTTTAGTATTTGAAAATAGTGTTAGAATTTGTAGATGGAGAAGTCTTGGAAAACCCAACCCAACCCATGACAATCCAGGGATATTCCTGTTCTTGTCACCATCCTTCATAATCCTGCTCTTCTAGTGACCCTCAGATGGACAGCAAGGAGCTCTGATGACATCACTCACAGAGGAGATGGCACAGACGGGTCCAAGGAAGCCCCACACAAACCCCTTTTCTGGATGGAGCCAGCAGCTGAGCAAGAGAGAGAACAACATAACTCTCCTGTGTTCATGTAGGAACACACGACCAGTGTCACTGCACATCATGTACAATCACAAGAATGGAAGTTATACCCCCGTATGTGTGATATGTCAAAACCCACTCTACTGTCATGTATGTCTAAAAAGAACAAGTGAAAAATTAAAAAAAAAAGAGAGAGATAAGTGCATTGATCCTTGAAGAAATAGAGCAGTTATTTAGATCTCTTTCCCTTTTTCCTCAACAAATATTGAGTGTCTCTGTGATAGGCTCTGGGTCTGGCTGGCTCTGAAGATAAAAAGAAGGTAAACATGGTTTTATATCTCCCCAAGCCTCACCTCCAGGAGGATACACACTGTAGACACATTGTAACAACAAAAGAAAAGTGGAAGGTCTGGGAATGTATCATTGGATGTCATACCAAGATTTTTGGTCTGTGGGATTAAGATGATTAATGGAAATTCCCCAGGAAATTATGTGTTATGGAGACATGAAGGTGAGTGGGTTTTGAGATAGTCAGCTCTGGAGCAGGGCAGAGGTCTGTGAACATGGTCACAGTGCTTGAGAGTTTGTGAACATGACATAGTTTTAAGGGCTTGTCTTGCCTATTTAATATTGTTGCTTTTTGTTGCTGCAAAACTTATCCAATGAGTACCATTCTTTCACAGATTTATGGAGATGTAGTTCATGTACCATAAAATTCACTCATTGAAAGTGCACACTTCTGTTACCTTGTCATACTGTGTGCATGTACAAATATCAAAAAACAAATCCTGTCATTAGGTACAACTATAATACACCAATAAAAATGCAGAAAAATAAAGTATACAGTTTCTTTTTGAACATACAGTGTTGTGCAACCCTCATCACAACCTGATTGTAGAACATTCTTACAGCTCCAGAAAGAAACCTCCTTACATCAGCAACCAATCCTCCCTCCTGCTCCCATGAATTCCACCCCCTACTTTGCCCCCGGCTACCAGGAATTGACTTTCTCTTATGGATTTGCTTCTTATTGATATTTCACATCAATAGAATCATGAAATATGTGATTTTTTTTTTTTTTCTGGGGATGTACTGGGGATTGAACTCAGGGGTACTTGGCCAGTGAGCCACATCCCCAGCCCTATTTTGTATTTTATTTAGAGAGAGTGTCTCACTGAGTTGCTTAGCACCTCACTTCTGCTGAGGTTGGCTTTGAACTAGTGATCTTCCTGCCTCAGCTTCCCAAGATGCTGGGATTACAGGCATGCACCACTGCACCTGGTGAAATATGTCATCTTTAATGACTCCATTCTTTCACTTAGCATGATGTTTTCAAGGTTCACCCATAATGCAGCACTTTTTAAATGAAATTCTTCCACAAACACATTAATTGTACATATTAAAGGAGCCCAGCATGATATTTTCCCCCAGGCACACAGGGTGCACTGATTAAACCCCCTCCCCCTTTTCTGCTTTCCATGCCACTGCCCTGCACCCTTCTGGATATCTTCAATTCACTCTATTCTACTTTCAGGTGGATTTATTTTTTTGCTTCCACAAATGTGAAGCCACATTGTGGTACTTGTCTTTCTGTGCCTGGCTTATTTAACTTAACACTATGTCCTCCAGTTTTATCCCTGTTGCTGCAAAGGTTAAATTTTGTTCTTTAAGTGTGAGTAGTAGTATTCCATTGTGTATGCATACCACCTCTGCTTTCTCCATTCATCTGTGAGGGGCACTTGGGCTGATTCCATGTCTCAGCTATTGTGCAGAGTTGCTGCAATAAACTTGGGTGTGTGCAGATACCTGCTACCTGTGCCACCTCTGGGCACTTAACTAAATTGATCTTCTATTTCCTCAATGATAAAATCAGGCTAATGACGCATCTACTTGGAGTGTAGATGTGAGGATTATTTGAGTTAATACATATAAAAGTGGCTAGAAAATACCTGGCATGAAACAAGCACCCTGTAAATCTTAACTATGACATATGTTTAATTTTTAGTTTTGTAACTAAGTCATTTTTATTCTGAAATATTTCAGGCATGAAAGTTTAAACACTGTTATATGCAACTACCTAGTATTCACATCTAGGCTGAAGAAATAAGACATTTCACCAAGACATGTGGACTACACACCCCTTTCTGATTGCATATCCTTCCTGTCACAGTGGTGGTAACCACAATCACAAATTTGGTGATTATCTTTGTATATTGGTTTAATTATTTAAATCTATTCTACTTTCCCAAATGATAAATTGGGGCATCATAAAGGATTTGGAAAAAAAATGTAGGTTAATTGAAAAAAAAAAGTCCTAGGCATTTCTTTTGCTTTTTTTTTTGCTATTTCTAGGACAGAGATTTAGTTAATTAATTAATCCTTATTATAATTTTCACAGGAAAGATGTCCTAGGGGTTACCAGTTAGTGACCCTCTCCACCTTAAGGTCTGAAATACTCAAAATGCTACTTTGGTTCCTGATGGCCATGGACATGCTCAAGAGGAGAGGACAAGTGGAACCACATTTACCGAGCAGGGGTCCCATACAGGTGAGGTCTGGAGGCTGCAGACACGGCCACGATGGCAGCCGGGACTCCGTAGCCCACAGGGAACATGAGCCTCCTCATGAGCCTGTGTCTGCTGGAGTAACTGAGCACGGTGAGGTTTCCGCGCAGTGAGGAAGAGGAACAGCCCCTCCAGCAGCATCCAGGTGAAGGAGGCCAGGTAGAGGTAGTGCAGGGCGCCCGCGATGATGGCGCACAGCACCTGGGGGGAGAGAGACACACTGGCAGCAGTCAGGGTCTGGGCATGGCCCAGGGCACCCCCCTGCACCTGTGGTGGGGATTCTGATGTGCACCCAGGGCTGCACTGTAGTGCATCAGCAACGGGCTGCGTGTGTGCTGGTCCCATGAGATCACAACAGAGCTGGAAAGTCCTGTTGCCTAGTGATGTCACAGCCCTTGAAGCGCTGCTGGGCGGCATTCCTCATGCATTTGTGGCGATGCTCATGCGAAACAAACCCGTGTGCGCTGCCGTTACCTAACAGCAGGGTCATACAATGACATACAGTACCCAATACTTACAAATGGTAACAATGGATCATGTTAGTGGCTTATGCATTTACTACACTACGCTTTTCTCATTATTTTAGAAGTGACTGTAGTTAACAGAGTTTAGTATCTTCTCTCAAAATTGTGCTGACCCTGGGAACAGCTGAGGATGCACATTGAAGGACAGTGTGAGTAGCTGATATCCACCCTTCCCGGGCTCTTAAGGGAAAGAAGCTCAGTAAATAATCCCATGCATCAAAGCAGAGGAGAAATCAACCCAGAAGATGGGTAGACATACAGCAGCATGGAAAAGCAAGGGGACAAACCAACAGCCCACAGCACTCCAACAGCTGACTCTGCCGACACCACAGCAGAGGAAATGTTGGAGAAAGGATTTAGGAAGTTCCTAGTTAAAATGTTCAGTGAGCTAAAAGAAGATGTAAGGGGTGATGAACTTAAGAGAGTAAATACAGGAAGTGGAAGATCATTTCAATAAAGAGAGATTCTAAAAATGAACCAAATAGAAATTCTGAAAATGAAAGACTCAATAAATCAAATTAAAAATTCAAAAATTCAGAACCTCCTTTTTCTACTGGTAAAAATGTTTGCTGTAAAACAGGATGTTGCATGAGGCCAGCCCAGGTCGTCCTCCATCTCCTGTCTCTTGATTGAATCAGAATCCCGTGGACAGCCATCTAACATTTGCCTCAGTTCACCCTACTCAGGTCACATAATGAAGCAATTTCCCAAGGAGGCAAGCCCTGTTGCTAAGCAACACGTGACTGTAGATGGTGGAGTTGTAAAGAGGGTTCGTTTTCTAGTTGAATCTGTCAATGTGAAATGGGCATCTACCCCCTCTGGACCTCCCAGGACCCAGGCTGTTTGATTAGGAGCCCCGGGCAGCCTGGCTCTGAGTTCAGCACCCCTTGGGAGCAGTGGGATAGGGACACTCAGGTACCTTGGGCTGGGTCCTGTCGATGGCCGTGAGGAAGAGCAGGTGGGCCAGGAGGAGGCAGAGCGAGAGCTGCAGGTGCAGGGAGGTGCTGGTGTTCTGGATGGCTCTGCACAGGAGGAAGGTGAGGGCCGCCAGGACCAGGCACAGCAGGGAGACGCCCAGCCCCAGGCAGGTGATGACGTGCAGCACGGGGTCGTCCTCCTGGAGCAGAGGAAGGAGCCTTCACAGCCACACGCCCTGCTCTGGGGCGGGGACCCCTCCCCTATCTGTGTCATTTGGTTTAGCAGATTCAGAATGGAGGGGCCAGGTAAATGTGTGAAGCTGATGGGCGAGGGACTCCAGGTTCAAAGGTGAGATTGTAAGGTATTCTGAGCTGAGCAGGTGAGCTACCAGAAGGACAGAGATACAGAGAGTCCTTACTCAAGGAGAAGACCTGGAATTCCTGACTTTGGGGCACAATAAGGTGGTGTGTTGATATGTGAGTGAGTGTGTGTGAAGCTCCATGCTGAGGGTCCCTCTGTCCCTGTCACGGAGGCCACAGGATGGAATCTGCACCTTGGTGTCCAGGCATTAACCTCCCATCCCAGGCACCAGTGGCCTCAATCCAGACCACCTGTTCCTTACTGGCCAGAAGTCCCTCTGAATTTAGAATTAGATACTTGGTTAAAAAAATGAAAATTATTTTAATGATAACAATAGCTTAAAATTCACAATTTTCCCCACCTCTTTCTGAAAATCATCTTAAAGCCATAAGAAATTAAAAAGCCCACCATCAATTCTATTTCAGTGTAACTGAGGGAAAGAGGAGAGAAGAGGGAAGAGGGAGGGGGTAATGTTCAAATGGTAAATAATGAAAGTAAAAATTTTCAAAGTAGGTGCATCTGGATCAAGTGCACACAGATGTTGTTTGTGTGGTTTTTGTTTTTGCAACATATCTGTAAATTTGAAATTGTTTTCCAAGAAAATGTTTGAAAACTAATTCCAGCCCCTGCAGGTGATATTCATGCATGCTACATTTGAGACTCTGGTGTAAAGACAAAATTGGGAAATTAGGAGGGAGGACAGAGAGGAACAGAGGGAAAGAATGGACACCTGAGAAATAAGATGGAGGCAAACTTTCAAAATAGATGCCTCTGGGTAAAGAGTAATTGGGTGGTGGGTTTTCTTTTTCTTTCCTCATGGTTTAAAGGGGATATGGAGAAATAGGTGGGAAAGTGTAAATTTTAAGCTACCATCATCATTCACTTTCTTCCTTTAACCAAGTATCTGATCTATTTCTACTATTTTTGTTTTTGCAACATGTCTATCAATTTGAAGTTGTTTTCTAAGAAATCATTTTAAAATAAAAGTTCCTCTAGGTGATAATAACATGTGCTGAATATTGAGAACCTCTGCTGTAAGGACAAAAAGCTAATTTCCCTATATATATAAAAAGTTCCTGCAAATCAATAACACATGATACAATAAGTCAATAGAAAAATGGACCAAGGATATATACAGGAATTGTTTCCAGAGGCAGAAATAGAAATGGTTCTTAATTAAGTTGTTCCATTCCACTCCTGCTAAAAAGACACAAATATTTTCCTAGATATATTTTCCTCTCAGATAGGCAAGAACCCAAAAAGTTGATAGTAACCCTGCAGTGAGGTGTGTGAGTCCTCACACACCTTTATTTAATGCTGGTGGGATTGTTAACAGGTTCAGCCTCTCTATGCCTTGCAATGTGGCAGTATCTATTAATGTACAGTTATGAATTAGACCAAATAGTTTCTAGTTATGAATTAGACATTCTGCATGCACACTCAAAGAGAGAGATAAATGAGCTTGTGTACATTTTTGTGTTAGCTTCTGTACCTTCTTTGTGTTAAAAGTGATCAGAACTTGGCAGGCAGTTTACAGCCTATTTACACAATGGAATGCAATGTGTCCATAAGAAGTAATGGTGAAGCCCTTTGTAGACAGCAATTGAATAATCTCTAAGATGTAAAGAAAAAAAAAAAAATCACATCAGTGAATAAAACCTGCCAACTTTATAAAAATGAAAAGAAGAGGACCAAAGTGCAAACACAGGTGTGTGGTGGATGTGCCTGAGACAGCCATGGCAGAGTGCAGGGTGCACTGAGGACTCTGGCTGTCTGAGGCAGGAGGAACCCAATGTCTAAGGGTGGGGGTGGGAGACCCTCTCCGAGTTTCCTCTCATCCTCTCTGAATTTTGAAGCACACACACACATTACCTCGTGCATGAATAAAGGAACAGTTGATACACGAGAGAGGGCTACTGTGTGAGGTGGCAGCAAGGGCTTGGAATGCTGTGCAGACTCCTGGGGCTGGGGCACTTGGCTGAGATCCTCCTCATGCTTATAGTCACAGGGTGCTCACAGTAAATGCCCATAACGTGGGCTCACCTGAGTGAGAGTCTGACCCTGGGGAAGCAGAAGTGACCAGCTCACCTGGCTAGAGGAGCAGGCAAACAGCCCCTGGTCCAGCCATCCTCCCTGACTCCCCTGGCTCTCTCTGACCTCCACCATCACCAGACTTCCCTTTTGCAAACTTGAAACCCCAACCACCCTTGTCTTACAGACCCTGGTGGTAAGTAGAATTCTAACTTGGTCTTCATATCTCCACCCCCTGCTGTTACACAAACCTTCTTCTAGTTATGCAATCCTGTGACTTATCAAGGGGTTGCTGTAGAGGGATTTTGCAGGTGGTATTTAGGTCTCAATCTGTTGACTTTTAGGTTAGGAAGTTTATTCTGGTGGGTTTGGTCTAATCAGGAAGTAGCTTTAAAGATCTGGACTTTCCTGGGAAAATAGATTCAAAACTTGAAAGGTTTCATATGAGGGTCATTTTCCTGCTGGTTTTGGATAGGAACACTGGTATTTTGTGAGAAGGCCAACAAAGGGCCACATGAGAAGAAATGTGGTGGCTCTCAGGAACTGAGTGTGGTCTCCCCTGACAGCTGCTAAGAGAAGGGAACTGAATTCTGCCTGTAACCAGGGAGCTTGGAGGAGGGCTGCAAGTCCCAGGAGAGACTGCAGCCCTGGCTGATGTGATCATTTCAGTCTTGTAAGACCCTGTGCAAGGAACTCATCCCCTCATGCTGGTTGCTGACCACAGAAATGGTGAGGTAACAAATTTTGTTTTACTTAAGCAGCAACATTTGCCTAAATGTGTTTTGCAGCAATAGATGCTGAAGGCAGCCTCTCACCTGCACATCATAGTGGGCCATGAGGACGGCAAAGCTGCTGAGATGGGTACAATGGCAGGTGGTGCTGCCATCTCCAGTGCCCACCGTCCTGCAGCCTGCAGTGGCCCAGTGACCACATCCATTCTGGCCATGGTCCCAAAAGACACAGAGCACCTTGTGCCTTGGCTCAGGGGTCACCAGCTGTAGGAACAGGACAGGGGTGTGAGCTGGTCTTCCTGTGCTCAGAGATGGTGACCGGGAATGGCTGGCTTTCCTGGACTGGGTGTGTCTGTGGGGAGCCCCACTAACCTCAGTGTTAAGATAAACAACGAGGGTGTGCCCGGGCCTGGGGCTCTTCCCACACCATGGACCACCCCCCCTCCACTCACACATGGTGGGAGAAGGTGAAGGTAACTGGAGAGCTGAGGTTCTGGGTGTCCTTGTTGCTGAGAAAGGCTGTGATGACATCTGAGAGCAGGACAGGTGAGACTCTTGGCAGCAAGTCCTGGTGTGTCCCATGGGGAGCCACCTGCTTCTCAGGCTCCAGCACCAGGGGAGCCTCGGCCAGCAACTTGCCCATCCCTGGAGTGGAGACCAAGCCCACCACAGAAGGGCCTGCAGGACGAGGTCAAGGGAGAGTCTTAGGGTCTCCACCAGGGCCCTTCCTCCTTAGATGGCCTCTCCTCCTTTTGAATTGTGTATTATAGTGATACATAATAGTGGGGCTTGTTCTTACACACTCACACGAGCACACAACATAATGTGGTGACCACACTCCCCAGAACCTCCCCTTTGGACGCTCCTCTATGACCTCTTCCCACCCCACACCACCCTTTAGTCTTTACTTCTGCATTTTTACATCCTTGGTATCTTTTCCCACCCTGAGGCCTCTTCCAAACAGAATGGTACTGGTGTAAAGATGGACATTCCCACCTTCTCCCCTCTCAGATGTTACCTGTGTGACCAGATTCCTGTGCCAGATTCCAGTTCAGCTGCATCTTTGCCTGATTCAGACTCAAGGTGACATTGCCATCTCCTGGCTTCTGCACCTCTAGGGACAGTTCTATGAGTTGTGAGGATCAGAATAGTAATGTTAGGTATGTGAATATTGTATATGTGCACATATATATACCACATTTCTTATGTGATATATATGTGTACCTATGTGTAACTTCCAATTCACTTAACCACACACACATATGTGTGTTTATATAGACACATATGTGTACACATACATATACATATATAATAATTCTTTGTAACTTCAGATTCATATACATGTGTGTATATACATGTATATATGAAATAAAATGTTACAAAGAATTATAACAGTAAGAACATTTGTGCACCAACAAATTAGATAACTTAAGTGAAATGGAAAAATTCTTAGGGACACACAAACTATAAAAACTGACTCAAGAAGAAGTACAAAATCTGAAGAGACCTATGAATGGTAAAGAGATGAAATTGATAGTGAAAAACCTCCTAATGAACATCTGAGATCAGATGGCTTTGATTGTGAATTTCACCAACCATTTAGGGAAGAATGAACATGAATTCTTTTAAAACTCTTTCAAACTACAGAAGAGGGGACACCATCTCATAATTCCTGGAGGCCAATATTACTCTGATGCCAAAACCAGATAAAGACAGCATAAGAAAAGAAAAATAAGAGACCTACATCTCTTATGAACATAGATACAACAATCTCTAACAAAATATTAGGAATTAATTTAACTAAGAGACTCAGGACTTGTACATAGAGAACTATAGAAGATTTTGAAAGGAGTTAAAGACCCTAAATGAATGGAAAGACACCTCGTGTTTATGGATTGGGAAATGTTATATTGGTACCATGGAGACACTCCCCAAAGAGATCTACAGAGTCAATGTCATCCCTATCCATGTCCCAAAAGCCCATTAATATTCTTATTTGCTTCAATAGAAAAACTCACCTTAAAATTAACATGGCATGCAAGAGATCCAAGTACTTAAAGCACTGCTGAGGAATAGCAACAAAGTTGGAGGACTCACACGTCCTGATGTCAGAACTGACTGCAAATGAGCAGTGATCAAAGCAGCATGGTACTGGCATGAAGACACATGGAAAGTTAAGGGTCCAGAAATAAACCTACACATCTGTGGTCATTTGGTTTTCAGCAAGGGGTCCAAGACTATTCAATGGGTAGGAATAGTCTCTTCAATGTTGATGACTGATTACTGGATATCCAAGGAAAAAGAAGGAAGTGGGACCCCCTACCTCACACCACACACAAAAATTGACTCAAAATAGATCAAAGGCCTAAATCTAAGAACTAAAGCCCATGGGAGGAAATATAGTGGGATCTTTCTGACCCTGGATTTGGCAATGGATTCTTAGACATGACACTGAATGTACAAGCAATGAAGGAGAAAGTAGATAAAGTAGACTTCCTCAAAATTTAAAACATCAGACACTAAAGTGAAACAATTACCAAAGATGTTAAAAGATAATCTATAGGATGGAAGAAGGCATTTCCAAGTTGCACCTCTCAATGTGCTCCTGTCAAAATAGATGAAGAGCTCTTACAACTCAACAATCACAGGACCAATCCCAATCACAAATGTGCAAAGGATCTGAATAGAAATGCTCCAAAAAGTACACAAGTGGCCCAAAGGCACAAGAAAAGATGTTAGACATCACCAGTCAACAGGGAGATGCAGGTCAAACCTCACATACAAGGAGACATCGCCTCACATACACTACAAAGGCCATGATAAAACCAAACATGATGGAAGTAACATGTTTTGATGAGGCCATGGAGAGGGGACCCTTGAACCCCTCCAGTGTAATATAAAATGGTGCAGCCACTTTGGAAACAGTCTGGTGGTCCCCCCAAAAACTGAACATAGAATCACCATGGTACCTAGCAAGTCCACTCCTTGGTAGACATGCCAAAACACTGAGAACAGGTATTCAAACAAACACTTATACATCAATATTCTTAGCAGCACTATTCACAATAGCCAAAAGGTGGAACCAACCCAAATGTTCATCAGTGGATGAATGGGTCAACAAAACACTCATAGGATGGAATAATATTCAGCCATGAAAAGGGATGAAGTGATGCTATGCCATGCTCAAAAGCATTATTCTAAGTGAAGAAGCTAGAAGGACAGGACACACATTGTATGATTGCATTTATACTAAATGGTAGAATAGGCAACTCCATTAAGACAGCAAGCAGATTAGTGGATGGCAAGGGTTGGGGGAGCTAGAATGAGGAATGATAGCTGAGAAGGTACCATGCTTAGTTTTGGGGTGAGGAAATATTTTAGAAAAGGAGGGGCTGGCTGCATAAGTCTGCAAATGTTCATTCCAAAATGTAGAACTGGTGAATTTTTAAAAAATATATATTTTTTTTAGTTGTAGTTGAATAAAATACCTTTACTCAAATTTTTATGTGGTGCTGAACGAACCCAGGGCCACACATGTGTTAGGCGAGCCCTCTACTGCAGAGCCACAACCCCAGCCCTAGAACTGGTGAATTTTAAGTGGCAAAGTAAATGGTGAATTTTACCACAATAAAACAAATCATACTTAAATATCAAGAAAGATTAATTTATATCTTCCAAATTAGTTTTTTGAAGCTGTTTCTATTTTGCTACCTAAAATTCTTTATTGTTATTATACTGCTGATAATTTATACTATACTATATAATAAATGTGTACTATTTGTAGTTTTATGCATTTTTTAAATTGTTGCAATTTATTTATGTGAGTCACGCTGAGATACAAGTGTGGACCCTCAGCTCTAGTGGGATCAGAAGAGGAGAGAGGCAAGGAACCTGGAGCCTGGGGCAGACCCAGGGACTTACGTGTGCCTGCAGAATAACTGAAGGTTGCTGTCCCCTCAGGCAGAGCCCCGCTCAGGTGTCTCAGGGCACTCTCCAGGTCTGTCAGCAGGTGAGTGGCTACACAGGTGCTTCTGTGAGGGGGGCAGGGTCTCCAGGTCCCCAGGGGTCTCCAGCAGCTCATCCACCTCCTGCATGAGCCCCTGGAGGGATGGGGGACAGAGCTGTGGACTCGGGCCAGAAGGACCACACAAAGGGCTGACAACACAGCCCCAGAGAACAGACCCCAGTCACTGTCCAGTTGGGGACAGAGAGAGCACTGCTTGGGAGTCCCTGGGTGGTCCTTGCTCCTCAGAGTCAGTTCCTGGTTCATGAATGTCAAGGATGAGTAAAAACCCAAAGGCCAGGATCAGAGCAAGAGGTCAGACAGTGCACCTGGGCGTCCAACAGTGAGTGTGGCTACCAGTGTCCTCTTCCACCAGCCCTGGGAGGGCCTCCAGCTCAGACCAGGACCCCACTGTGCTTGGGCCTGTCCCCTGCCCCCAGACCACAGCTGCCTGCCTCCCTCTATGGGAGGTCTCCACCTGCTTCCCCTGGATCCTGCCCTTACCTGAATGGTGTCCTTGGCCATGACTGGGTTGAAATCCCTGTGCAGATCCTGGACTTTGTCAAAGAAGTGAAAGAGAGAAGGGAACTCTGGGGGAGAGGTGAGATGAGGGGTCATGGGTTGGTGGGAAGCTCAGGGCAAAGGGGTGGACAGAGTAAAGCACCACCTCCCTGTCCTGGCTGGGGCAGCTCACCTGGCTGTTGACTCCAGGGGACCACATCCATTCTGGCAGAGGCCAGGTGAAGAAGGTCAGAAAGGGCTGAATTTCCTAGATGGGGGGCACCAATGGGGAGTCCCACTGAACCTCAAGGTTAAGACGGACAACAAGTGTGTGCCCGGTCCTCTTCCCCACCCACCAACACTCACACGGTGGGAGAAGGTGAAGGTAATTGGCGAGCTGAGGTTCTGGGTGTCCTTGTGGCTCACAAAGGTTGAGATGACATCGGACAGCAGGACAGGCGAGACTCTCAGCAAGAAGTCCTGGTGAGTCCCATTGAGACCCACCTGCTTCTCAGGCTCCAGCACCAGGGGAGCCTTGGCCAGCAACTTGCCCATCCCTGGAGTGGAGACCAAGCCCACCACAGACGGGCCTGCAGGACGAGGTCAAAGGAAGAGTCTTAGGGTCTCCACCAGGGCCCTTCCTCCTTAGATGGCCTCTCCTCCTTTTGAATGGATGTATTATAGTGATACATAATAGTGGGACTTGTTCTTACACACTCACACGTGCATACAACATAATTTGGTGACCACACTCCCCAGAACCTCCCCTTTGGACGCTCCTCTATGACCTCTTCCCACCCCACACCACCCTTTAGTCATTAATTCTATATATTTTTTAACATTCTTGAGTATCTTTTCCCACCCTGAGGCCTCTTCCAAAAAGTATGGTACTGGTGTAAAGATGGGCATTAATTCCCACCTTCTCCCCATCTCTGATGTTACCTCTGTGACACGATTTCTGTGTCAAATTCCAGTTCAGCTGCATCTTTGCCTGATTCAGACTCAGGGTGACATTGCAATTTCTTTGCTTCTTCACCTCTAGGGACAGTTCTATGAGTTGTGGGAATAAGAAGAGTTACATTAGTAATATATATGTGTACATGTGAATATTGTATATGTACACATATATCACGTGATACATATGTGTGTATATGTTTAACTTCCAATTTACTATGACCACTCATATATTTATGTGTATATGCAGACACATATGTATACACATGTATATGTATATAATCCTTTGTAAATTCAGATTTCATATATATGTGCATATGTATATGTTATGTATACATATGTGTGCATACACACATATATATGAAATCTGAATCTCCAAAGAATTGTATCAGGAAGAGAAATCGTGCACCATCATATTAGATAACTAAGATGAAGTGGACAAATTCTTAGGGACACAGAAACTACTGAAACTGACTCAAGAGGAAGTACAAAATCTGAAGAGAACTACAATGGGTAAAGGGATTGAAGCAATAATGAGAAACCTCCTAAATGAGCACCTGAGATCAGATGGTTTTGATTGTGAATTTCACCAACCATATAGGGAAGAATAAACATGAATTCTTTCTAAAATCTTTCAATAAACAGAAGAGGGGACACCACCTGATAATTCATGGAGGCCAATGTTAATCTGATGCCAAAACCAGTAAGGATATAACAAGGAAAGAAAATAAAAGACCTACATCTCTTATGAATTAGATGCCAAAATCTCTAACAAAATATTAGGAATAAGTTTAACTAAGAGAATCAGGACTTCTACACAGAGAACTATAGGAGGTTTTGAAAGAAGTTGAAGAACCTAAATGAAAGGTAAGACACCTCGTGTTCATGGACTGGGAAATGTTATATTGGTAAGACGGTGACACTCGCCAAAGAGATCTGCAGAGTCAATGTCATCCCTATTCATGTCCCAACAGCCCATTAATATTCGAATTTGCTTAAATGGAAAACTCACCTTAGACTTAACATGTCATTGCAAGAGATTCAAGTACTTAAAACATTGTTGAATATAGCAACAAAGTTGGAGGACTCACATTTCCTGATGTCAGAATTGATAGCAAATGAGCAGAGATCAAAGCAGCATGGTACTGGTATGAACAGATGGAAAGTTAAGGGTCCAGAAATAAACCTACACATGTGTGGCCAATTGGTTTTCAGCAAGGGGGACAAGACTATTTAGTGGCTAGGAACAGTCTCTTCAATGGTTGATGAGGGATTACTGGATATCCACAGGCAAAAGAAGGAAGTGGGACCCCCTACCTCATACCACACACAAAAATTAACTCAAAATAGATCAAAGGCCTAAATCTAAGAACTAAAGCCCATAGCAGGAATTATAGTGGTATCTTTCTGACCTTGGATTTGGCAATGGATTCTTAGAAATGACACTGAATGTACAAGCAATGAAGGAGAAAGTAATAAAGTAGACTTCCTCAAAATTTAAAACATCTGACATTAAGGTGAAACAATTACCAAAGATGTGAAAAGATGATCTATGGGATGGAAGAAAGCATCTCCAAGTTGCACTTCTCAATGTGCTCCTGTCAAAATAGATGAAAAGTTCTTCCAACTCAACAACCAAAGGACCAGCCCAATCACAAATGCACAAAGGATCTGAATAGACATTTCTCCAAAAATATACATAAATGGCCCAGAGGCACATGAAAAGATGTTAATATCACCAGTCAACAGGGAGATGCTGGTCAAACCTGCAACAAGACATCACCTCACATACACTAGAAAGGTCATGATAAAACCAAACATGATGGAAGTAACGTGTTTTGCTGAGACCATGGACAGGGGATGCTTGCACCCCTTTGGTGCAATATAAAATAGTGTGGCCACTTTGCAAATAGTCTGATGGATCCCCCCAAAACTGACCATAGAATAACCACGGTACCTAGCAATTCCAGTCCTTAATAGATACTCCAAGAACTGAGAACAGTTATTCAAACAAACACTTACCCATAAATATTCTTAGCAGCACTATTCATAATAGTCAAAAGGTGGAACCAACCCAAATGTTCATCAGTGACTGAGTGGGTAACTCAATATCCATAGGATAAAATCATATTCAGCCATGAAAATGGATGAAGGGATGCTATGTCATGCTCAAAAGCATTATTCTGGGTGAAAGAAGCTAGGCGGACAGGTCACACATTGTATGATTGCATTTATACTAAATGGTAGAATAGGCAACTCCTTTAAGACAACAAGCAGGTTAGTGGATGCGAGGGTTGGGGGAGGGGAGGAATGAGGAATGATAGCTGAGGAGGTACTGCGCTTACTTGTGGAGGGAGGAAAATGTTTTAGCATTGGAAGTGATGGCTGCATAAGTTTGTGAATGTTCTTGATTCGACTCAAATGTAGAACTGGTGAATTTCAAATAGTAAATTTTATGCTATGTGAATTTGATCATAATAAAACAAATCATACTTAATGATAAAGAAATATTCATTTTTATTCTTCTAAGTTAGTGTTTTGAATGTGTTTTTATTTTAGTACTTAAAATGCTTTATAGTTCTTTTACTGCTGATAATTTATACTATATTGTAAATGTGTACTATTTGTGGTCTTATGCATTTTTTTAATTGTTGTAATTTATTTATGTGAGTCATGCTGAGATACACGTGTGGACCCTCAGCTCTAGTGGGATCAGAAGAGGCAGAGGCAAGGAAGAGAAGCCTGGGGCAGACCCAGGGACTTACGTGTGCCTGCAGAATAATTGAAGGTTGCTGTCCCCTCAGGCAGAGCCCCGCTCAGGTGTCTCAGGGCATTGTCCATGCCTGCCAGCAAGTGAGTGGCCACACAGTGCTTCTGTGAGGGGGGCAGGGTCTCCAGGTCCCCAGGCGTCTCCAGCAGCTCATCTACCTCCTGCATGAGTCCCTGGAGGCATGGGGGCACAGAGGCAGTGGACTTGGGCCAGAAGGACCACACAAAGGGCTTGACCACTCAGCCCCAGAGAACAGACCCCAGAGATTCTCCAGTTGGGGACAGAGAGAGAGAACTGTTTGGGACTTCCTGGGTGGTCTTTTCTCCTCAGAGGTCAGTCCTGCTTCATGAATGTCAAGGTTGACAAAAACCCAAAGACCAGGATCAGAGCAAGAGGACAGACAGTGCACATGGGCGTCCAACAGTGAGTGTGGCTACCAGTGTCCTCTTCCACCAGCCCTGGGAGAGCCACCAGCTCAGACCAGGACCCCAGTGTGCTTGGGCCTGTCCCCCCCCCCCCCCCAGACCATAGCTGCCTGCCTCCCTCTATGAGAGGTCTCCACCTGCTTCCCCTGGATCCTGCCCTTACCTGAATGGTGTCTTTGGCTTCGAATGACTTGACATCCCTGTGCAGATTGTTGACTTTGTCAAAGAAGTGAGAGAGGCTCTGGGGAGGTGAGATGAGGGGTCATGGGTGGGTGGGAAGCTCAGGGTAAAGGGGTGGACAGGGTGCTGTGCCAGGGATTCCCACCTCCCTGTCCTGGCTGGGGCAGCTCACCTGGCTGTTGGCTCCAGGGGGCAGAGGCCAGGTGAAGAAGGGCATGACTGCAGGGACAGGACAGTGGCTCATTAGGAGGAGTGCATGTGTGTGTGCGTGTGTGTGTGTGTGCATGAGCGTATGTGTGTGCATAGGGTGGGGGAGGTCCTGGGGTCAGGGCAGGCCAAGTACCTTTGCAGATGGTGTTGTACATGCCATTGAATCTCCCGGGAATTGGCTCCCAGCCTGGGCGGCAGTGGCACCAGTACCACCCCCAAGTGTTGGTGCAGGTGGTGGAGTCATGGCAATGATGCTGTCCAGAGTTGCACTCATCCACATCTGGGGACATGGAGAGAGGGGTTGTTCCCTGCCTCAGTCAGGGCCAGTGCTCTCTGCGGTCCGAGCTCCACCCCCTTCTTCCTGCCATTAGTGTCCTCCCTGAGCTTTGGTACTGCCACCTGGTGACCCATCCCCTTGCGTGGTAGGCGCCAGGTCAAGGAGTGTATGAGGCCTGGTGTGTCCCAGGCCTGCCCTGTACAAGTGGAGGTTAAGAGGCTGTGGAAACACGTCATCTCAGTTAGTTATTTGCTGCTGCCGGGGGCCTCTGGGAGCCTCCTATCAGAAACCCAGCTCTTTCCCCAGGACCCCAGTCTTTCTGTGGAGCCTCCTGGATCCTTTGGCCAAGGCATGTACAGATGGTGATAGGTGGGCTACCCCCAGCCCAGAGGTTTCTGTATCCTGAGCAAAGCAACCTTGTTTCATTTCCCGGGCAGGAGCCAATGGGCTTAAAGGTCTCCCTGTTCCGTGGGCAAAGAGCCAATGGCATTGGGGTTGCTCTGGTGCACCGCCCACCAGAAATCCCTATATCGGGTCCTGTTTGAGAGACTCTTCAGACACAACAGCTCATCCCTGTGGAGAGGAGGAAGCCACTGCACCAGCCTTAGACCCATCGCCTCTAACCCTACGGCAGCAGCCCCAGCCGACAGCTCCAGACCCACTGCTTCCAGCCCAATGGCAGCTGCCCAGCCGACAGCTCCAGCCTCCAGCCCGATAGCAGCTGCTTTAGCCAACAGCTCCAGAGATCCCAGCCGGCACGACCAGGCATCCACCTTCCGTTCAAAGCTTGCACACTCCCCTTTCCCTGACTCTTCTCTCCCACCAGAGCTTGCACACTCCCCTCTCCCTGACTCCCCTCTCCCAGCACCTCTTTGACCTCCAACCAGCCACAAAGGCTGTTGAATAAATCTCTTGGCTGCACGGCTGTCCCCAGTGTGATTTTTGCCCTTCACAGGGCACAATGTGCACCCACAGGGACACTGTATCCTCAGAGTCCCTTTGATCCCCAATTTAGCCTCATGTACCTGCTACCTTCATGTACCCTCCCTTTTCTCTCTGTGAACTTGGCACTAGCATCTCCTCTCTGGGTGGGTCCTGGCTCCTTCCCTCCCATGGCTGGATTCCATCTGGCCCTATGGATGCTGGAAGCAGCTTTCTTTGCCTCACCACCTGCCCTGGAAGGAGGCAAAGTCTGGTGATGCATGGAAGTTCCTCCTCCTGGGAACCACAGTGTCAATCAAGACCATGGTGAGGACTTGAGCAAACTGTGTGGAAACAGCTTTCTTCTGAGAAAGAAGGGACATGGTCCCCAGAAAGACTCAAACTCCCTGGACAACTTCTTAAATGGGTGCACCACAGATGTACTCATCTTCTAAATACATGAGTACATCACCCACCGTGTGCCAGGCTCTCTTACAGGCACCTGTAATTTTCTTAGTCCTCCTGGAAGACACAGGAGGTAGGCACTGTTATTATCATCTTCACAATACAAGTCCAAAGTCCAAAGGGAGGTAGTGATTTGACTAATAAGATGAAGCTAACAGGTGGTACAGTGAGGTTTTGGACCCAGGAAGCCAGTTGCAGAGCTGGTCCTGGCGTTCATGCTACCCTGTGTCTGTGCTGGGTGACAGGTACATGACCACCTGCCTGTCTCAGCCCAGGGCACCACTCCTGTGACCAGGTTCTGTCCTCTAGATGTCACAAGAGTGGGTCTGGTAACCTCAGCCCTTAAGATGGGGAAGTGGGGAAGGGGAGGGTGACCTTGCCGCTGTTCTCTCTAATAGGAGAATTCTTTGCTGCAGAACCGAGCACACAGTGGGGCTGCACGTGCAGCAGCACTCCCTCTGTGTCATGGCAGTCTGCAGATCTCCCAGGGACACTCTCGTGGCCCCCATTTGCTGATGTCTGCAACACGACAGGGCAGAGGCTCACCTCCCAGGTTGTGCTTCCTCTCAGGGAAGAGACCCTGGGGCTCAGCCTGACCTGCTGTGACACAGACAGAACTAAGGCCCCAGGTGGCCCTCCTGAGGCTGGGCTGCTCTGGAAGTCCCCAGGGCCACTCTGCTGTCTGGAGCTGAGCCCAAGGTCATGTGGACACATTTCTGTGCCATGGTGGGTGTGGCCAGGGACCTACAGCTCCTCTCCATCCTTGAGTGGCAGAGGGGGGCCCAGCCGTCCCCTGGACCCTCCCCTGTGGGAATCTTTGCACCACTGGGGTCCTACAGGTGGTCTATGCTCAGGGAGAAGGTGGCAATGATGGCCACCTTTGATGCCAAAGCAATTCGCGGGGTGGGGGGGGGGTGTCACCAAGGGCTTCCCAGAGTGACACTCATCATTAACACCTGAGGACAAAGTCAGGTGCTCAGAAAAAGAGCAAAGCTGTGGACATCCATGGCTTGACTTCGGAATATACTGTGAAGCTGTAGTGATCAAATCGGAATCCACATGTCCTTGGGCTCAGCTCCAGAGAGCAGAGTGGCCCTGGGGACTTCCAGAGCAGCCCAGCCTCAGGAGGTCCACCTGGGGCACTGGTATGAAAACAGACAAATATCCTCACAGAATAGAATAGAAAGCCCAGAAATAAACCCACATGTTTACAGTCAATTGACTTTTGACAGAGGTGCCAAGAATGCACAATGCAGAAAGGACTCTTCAGTAAAAGGTCTTGGATCTGCAAATGCAGAGGAAATCAGACCCTAATCTCATACCACATAAAAATTAGCTCAGATTAAATAGTGAAATGTAAGACTGGAAACTGTCAAACTGCTTAGAAGAAAACACAGGGGAAAAGCTGCATGACGTTGGTCTGGTCATTGATTTTTTGGATGGGACCCCAAAAACACAGGCAACAAAATAAAAACGGACAAATGGAATCGTAGCAAACTAAAAGCTTTTGAAAAGCAAAGGAAACAGTTGACAGAGTAAAGAGACAACTTATGGAATGGAAGAAATATTCTCAACCCACACATCTTATTAAGTGTTAATCTGCAAAATATCATAAGGAGCTTGATCAAACAACTCAACAGTAAGGAAACCATTTACCCATTCCGTAAATGGGCAAAAATCCTGAATAAACTTTTCTCAAAATATGACGGGCGAGTGGCCCAGAGGCACAAGTGAAAACACTTTCCATCGCTAATCCACAGGGGACTAGAAATGAACTGTGATGGGGCTACTTTTTTTTTTTTTGTATTTAGTTTTTTGACTTTATATACCCTAGAGATTAGTGCTCTATCTGAGTAGGCTCTCTGTTCACCTCATTGATTGTTTCATTTGCTGAGAAGAAACTTTTTAGTTTGAATCCATCCCATTTATTGATTCTTGATTTTAATTCTTGCACTATAGGAGTCTTATTAAGGAAGTTGGGGCCTAGTCCAACAATATAGAGATTAGGGCTTACATTTTCTTCTATTAGACACAGGGTTTCTGGTTTAATGCCTAGGTTCTTGATCCACTTTGAGTTGAGTTTTGTGCATGGTGAGAGATAGTGGTTTAATTTCAATTTGTTACATGTGAATTTCCAGTTTTCCCAGCACCATTTGTTGAAGAGGCTATTTTTTCTCCAATGTATGTTTTATAAATGGGCCAAGGACTAGAACAGAGAGTTCTCAGAAGATGATATACAATCAATCAACAAATATACGAAAAAATGTTCAACATCTCTAGCAATTAGAGAAATGCAAATCAAAACTACTCTAAGATTTTATCTCATTCTAGTCAGAATGGCAGCTATCAAGAATTCAAACAACAATAAATGCTGGCGAGGATGTGGGGAAAAAGGCACACTCTTACATTGCTGGTGGGACTGCAAATTGGTGCAACCAAACTGGAAAGCAGTATGGAGATTCCTTGGAAAACTGGGAATGGAACCACCATTTGACCCAGCTATCCTACTCCTCAGTCTATACCCAAAAGACTTAAAAAGAGCATCCTACAGGGAAACAGCCACATCAATGTTTGTAACAGCACAATTCACAATAGCTAAATTGTGGAACCAACCTAGACGCACTTCAATAGATGAATGGATAAAGAAAATGTGGTATATGTACACAATGGAATATTACTCAGCAATAAAAGAGAATAAAATCATGGTATTCACAGGTAAATGGATGGAGTTGGAGAATATAATGCTAAGTGAAGTTAGCTAAGCCCCCCAAAACCAAATGCCAAATGTTTTCTCTGATACAAGGAGGCTGATTCATAGCAGGATAGGGAGCATGGGAGCAACAGACAAACTCTAGATAGGGTGAAGGGGTGGGAGAGGAAGGCATGGGGCAATGGAGTTAGAAATGATGGTGGAATGAAATGGACATCAATATCCAAAGTACATGTAAGAGGACACGAATGGTGTGAATATACTTTGTATACAATGAGAGATATGAAAATGGTGCTCTATATGTGTAATATGAATTGTAATGCATTCTGTTGTCAAATATAACAAACTAGAATTAAAAAAAAAAAGAGATGAACTGTGAGGAACCTCGTCTCACACCTGCTGGATGGCTGTTGCTGAAGCTAGATAGAAACACGGATGGCCAGCAGGCAGAGAAACGGGCGCTGTGCACACCGTGGCTGGTGAGCCCCACTATGATGGAAGGCAGTGGGGACTGTCCTCAAATATTAAAAACAGAACTGCACGGGATCCAGAAATCCTTCTGCTGGGCAGGCACGCAAAAGGAATGAAAAAGGAATATTGATATGATTTATCTATTGGTAGAGACACATTCACACTTCCATGTTCACCGCAGCCCTATACCTAACAGCCAAGCTCTGGAGTCCACCGAGGTGTCCATCCACAGAAGAGTGAATAAAGAGAGTGCATGCATCTACGGGGGGATGCTCTTCAGCCTTAAAAAGGAAGGAAAGTCTATCAACGGCAACAACAGAGATGAACTTGGAGGACATTATGTTAAGTGAAATCAGCCAGACACAGAAGGGCAAATGCCACATGGTGCCATCCACAAGTGGCACCTAAAAAGTCAAACTCCTGGAAGGAGAGGCTAGAATGGTGGGTCCCAGGGGCTGGGGTAACAGAAGGGGGTGGGAGAGATGTGCATCCAAGGCACAAAACTTCAAGTAGGAGGAGCTAACTTCAAGAGATCTATTGTACATCATGGTGACTGTAGTTAAGAACAAAGTACCCTGTATAAATAAATAAGTATATATTTCATTTAGTTTTGATACCAGGAATTGAACTCTACTACTGAGCCACATCCCCAGCCCTTTTTATTTTTTAATTTTGAGGCAGGGTCTCACTAAGTTGCTTAGCGCCTTGCTAAGTTGCTGAGGCTGGCTTTGAACTTAAGATCCTCCTGCCTCAGCCTCCTGAGCTGCTGGATGACAGGTGTGCACCACTGGGTCTGGCCATTGTGCTGTATTCTTGAAAATCACTAAGGGATTAGATTTGAAGTGTTCTCACCACAAGAATAAGCACATGAGGTATTTCGTATTTTAATCACCACCATTTAGCCATCCCAGTATACATACATATTTTAAAACATCATTCTGTGCATGATGAATATGTACAACATTTTTATTTGTCAATTAAAGAAATAAAGGAAAAAAAAAAAACAGGAAAATATTCCCAGAGAGGGATGACTGAGATGGTTGTGTAACATGAATGTCCTCAGTGCCATTGAACTAGTAAACTGGAATGTGGTTAAAAATAAATGATAGATTTTATGCTATGCAGATTTTATCACAATTAAAAAAAAACCCTGCCACTGAGCAGCAAAAGAAGAACAAAAGCTAGGTGCTCAAGCCAGGTGTGGTGGCACACACCTGCAATCCCAGTGACTCAGGAGGCTGAGGCAGGAGAATTGCAAGTTTGAGGCCAGCCTCAACAACAGTAAGGCCCTAAAAAATTTAGTGAGACACTGTCTCAAAAAAGAAGAAAGGGCCAGGGATGTGGTCAGTGGTAAAACACCCTAGGGTTAAATCACTAGTACCAAAACAAAAAAAAAAAAAAAAAACTACCCCCCCAAAAAACCCTGCTTCCAGTTTTCTACCTGCCTTTCTCACTGGGGCACAAATGCACCCATCCATTGTCCCCAGGAATCCCCTATCTCCTAGTGTAATACTCACAACTGTGGGTGGACATTGACAGGCCTTTCCAAGGTGCCCCAGCATGACTCTGGGGAGTCTCGCTGTCACCACCTCTGGAGGAAGTTCCCCCTTATCAGAGATGGCCACAGACATAAAATGAGGAAGCTTGTGGAAGCAGCTCCGAGCTCAGGCCTGGGGTGTTTCCTGGCATCTTATCTCCCTCTGTTCCCTAAACGTGGGAGGAAGATGCTCATGAAGCAGGGTGTCCCCTTTGAGTGTCCCAGAGACCCACAGAACAGAGGCTGGAGGTGACCGTCTGGCAGCAACAGCTTCAGAAGAACCTCAGACAGGAACGAGTACCAGCTCCTGGCAGAATGGCCCTGGGTGTCCCAGAAAGGGACCAAGGATTCTTGGAGCCCAAAGGGATTCCTGGGGCAGGATGAGGCAGGGAGGGCCTCTGGTCTCCCTGGATCAATTGTTGCCCCGAGGATGCCTGCTGGGACCCCTCACCTGGGCTGTGTGCATCACAGCAGGACAGCCTGGACCAGGGGCTGATGCACTCTAAGGGCCCTGTCCAGCCCCCACGGGGGATCACATGACTCCTCTGTTCCCAGCTGGTAGGAATGGCTGCAGACGTGTGCTCTAGGTGGAGGAGAGGAGGTGGGGGGCTGAGTCGTGTGGGGACAGCTGGGAATGAGGGGCAGCAGCACCCCAGGACCTTCCTCCACACGCCACACCCTCACACACACCCTGGGCTCAGCCTCTCCTCCCCAGCTCCCCAGATTCCCCAAGACACCCGTCACTGGTAGCCACCACCCTTGTAGAATCTCAGAGGTTCCAGGCTCCTGGGGGGCAGGATACACCCAGGGCTCAAAGGGAGGAGGGGGTTTTGCTAATCCCATGCTGCTAACGTGTGGTCAGTCCAGGTTGTGGACCAGAGAGTTGATCCCTGCGTCTGGCCTTGGTCTTCACTCCACCCTGCCTCTCTGTGCTGGTGGGCAGTGGGCCTAGAGTGGCCACCACCTGTGTCAACCAGGGCCTTGGCCCCTGGATGCCCCAAGAATACCTCTGTGGACCCCAAACCTTGTGAACTGGGGGCATGGAGGGCGTGAGGTGGCTCCTGCCCATCTCAGTCCTCTGGCTGACCTCCCTGGGTCTGGACACAGGGGACAATGCTGAGGTGGGCGTGGGCTGGAAGCTCTGCATCACCGCCCCCCGCCCCAGACCTAAGGGCAGGCTGAGGCCAACTCCTGGGGCCCAGGCCCTTTTTAACCCAGAAGCCATTGCTAACAGCAGTTTCTGGGAAACAGCACCTGCTCAGGGCCTTTGGACCTCATTTCTCCTCCTTATGACTCTCCCCCTCTGCCCCTCTTTTCCCTGGTGCTGGGGACTGATTCGGGGACTCGCACCTGCTAGACAAGTGCTCTGCCACTCAACTACACCCCAGTCCATGACTCTCCTTCTGCAGATGGGCAAATGGAGGCACAGAGCAGTGAAGTGACTTGTCAGAAGTCACACAGTGAACCGAGAGCAAAACTGTCTTGGGTTTTGGTTTCGTTTTTCTGCTGGGGAGGGAGCCCAGGGCCTTGCTCATGCCAGGCAATCCTCTGCCCCAGAGCCACACCCCGGCCTCTACTTTTATTTTTAGCTTTAGAAGAAAGGGACTCTTTCCTGTGGCTTGCCTTCCTTCCTTCCTTCCTTCCTTCCTTCCTTCCTTCCTTCCTTCCTTCCTTCCTTTCCTTTCTTTCTTTCTTCTTTCTTTCTTTCTTTCTTCTTTTTCTTTTCTACCCACATAGTGAGGTTGGGGCCTCACTATGTTTCCCAGGCTGGCCTTGGACTCCTGGGCTCCAGTGATCCTCCTGCCTCAGCTTCCCAGGTAGTTGAGACCAGAGGCACAGACCACCGTGCCTGGCTTTTTTTTTTTTTTTTTAACAGAAAACCACAATGATGTCATCACATGTCACATGTTCACAGGGTTTCTTAATAAGCACCCTGGCCATTGTCACAGGCACAGCTATCAGGATGGGGTCCAAGAAGCTGGTCCCAGAGTGCCCCGACTGTCCCCTGCCTCTCGTGCTGGTGATGGGTGCATGCACAGCTGTCCCATCTCAGTGTCCAGGTGCTGAGGCTATAACTGGTCGCTGCCCCCGGATCACCTCTGGTGCCCTGAAGTGCATGTTGCGGGGTGGGGCGAGGGGTGGGCCTTACCTCCACACGTGTTCTCACTCGCATTAGAGAAATTTTTTGCCCCAGAAAGGAGCCCAAATCCTGGGAAGCACGTGCAGTAGTAGCTCCCCTCCACATTGTGGCAGTCAGCAAAATATCCACAGAACACGTTCCGGGGCAGCAAACATTCGTTGATGTCTGCAACATAATAGGACCAAGGGTCACCTCCCAAAGGTATGTGGTCTCTCAGGGGAGAGAGTCCTGTTGCCCACCAGCTCCCCCAGCATAGGGTCCAAGGTTGAGTTAGTATCTTTTGGACAGAATCCTGGGCTGCACTGCTGAGGCTATGCTGTAGCTGGGGCAAGCCATTCCTGTAGGCCACACAGTTTACTCTTCTCATTTTAGTCATTTGGTTGACACCCCCAGTTTGGACAATTGTCCAAAGGGGACAATTGGACATTGTCCCCAGGGAAAAATGCCAAGGTAGTATGTGGGCTACAAGCTCAGTATCACCGTCTACAGACCTTAAGGGCAGGCTGAGACTAACTCCTGGGGCTCAAGTTCTCTCTGTGCAGGAATCCATGCACATTCCCTGGTCTTTCTGCCTTCTTACTGTTTCCTTTCTCTTTTGTGTCTTTGACAATGGCCTCGAGGTCAAAGGCTGAGACTCTGACCATTACCCATGACCCCCACTGGCACCAGGCACCCCACAGTCTCTGATGTGCCCCTGCCCCTCCCCCGAGCCTCTTTACCATTACAGGTCTCCAGGGGGCTGGTGAAGACCTCTGCAGATGAAGAAGCAAACCCTGGCTTGCAGCGACAGGCGGTGGCATTGACGCATTCCGAGTTGCGAGGGCACCAGGGGGCACAGGCTGTGGGGGTACACACCGGTGAGAGGCTGGGAGGGGGCAGTGTGGTCCCCAGAGGAGGGTCCCAGGAGGTGGGAGATGCCCCGACCTTCCCGCCCAGGCCTCTCCTCCCTGGGCCGCGGGTGCAGGAGCCCTTCCCAGGCTCTGGCTGTGGACACGCTGCTCCAGCACACTCACCCTGCGAGTCCTGGGCCCCGGCTCTGGAGAGACCCAGCCAGACACACAGCACTGTGAACAGAGAGGGCAGGTCAGCGGGCCAGCAGGGAGAGGAGGCCAAAGCTGTTGCACTGGAGGGCAGGGGCTGCGGACCCCTCCTGGGCTCGGACCTGGTCCACTCCTCAGAGGGAACCCAGGTGGCGCCTCCCAGAGGGTCTGGGGGACAGGAAGGGGGCCTGAACCTGGCAAGCCCTGGGCTTCAGTGAAGGGTCTCCTGGCCTGTGGGTGGGAGGCTGGAGCCTGGTGGCCCTGGTTCAGACCCTGGAGCACAGGCAGGTTGACTCGCTGCCCTGCCTCAGTGTCCCTTTCTGTGGAATGGGCACGAGATGACACCCACTTCCTAGGGTCATTTGGGAACAAACCCCAGGTGTCGGGTGTTTAACACCACTGCTGACCTTTAGGTAGGAACGAGGGGTCTGGGCCAGCTGGTCTCTCAGGTCCCCTGCCTGCTCTCTCAGGTGCTCTGTCCCTGTCCCCTTCCTCAGGGACACATATCACACCTGGCCTGCAGCTGTGGCTGGAGCACAAGAGAGCCACATCTGATGCCACCGTGTCAGCCTCCAGGCCTGTCCTGGGACCCCGTGGTGACCTATCACACCCCCAACAGGAAGATGCTGTGGGCACGTGCTGGGCTCAGGCTGGGGGGCCTCCTCCTGCTGCTCCTGCCACTCAGCAGCTGCCCCCTCCCAGGGCACATCCTGGGGACCCTCCTCAAGTCAATGGGGCCTTAGATACACGAACCTCCTTGCTGTTCACCAGAGAGGGACAGGCAAGGGGTCAAAGAGTGTTTTGTTATCTATCCTTAAAATAAAGTCTAGGAGTTTTGATGGTTCTCTCTTTGTCAGTTTATCTAGATGCAGTGCCCAGATAGTTGTTCAGACAAGACACTAGATGTTGGCATGAGGCTAGACACCATTAAATGTGGAGAATTTGGGTAAAGCAGATACCCTCTACTATGCGGGGGGCCTCATCTAATCCGTGGAAGCCCTTAAGAGAAACAAGACTGGTGTCCCCTAAGAGGAGGGAGTTCTGCACCCAGACTGCTGTTGGACTTGAGCTGCAAATCAGCTCTTCCTGGGTATCCATCCTGCCAACTCTTCCCTGGTCTCCATCCTGTCACCTCTTCCCTGGTCTCCATCCTGTCACCACTTCCCTAGGTCTCCATTCTATCACATCTTCCCTAGGTCTTCAGAATGTCACCTCTTTCCTGGTCTCCCTTCTGAGACTTCTTTCCTGGTCTCCATTTTGCCACACCTTCCCTGGACTCCTTCCTGCCACCTCTTCCCTACGTCTCCATCCTGTAACCTCTTCCCTGGTCTCCATCCTGCCACTTCTTCCATGGTATCCATCCTGAAACCTGTTCCCTGGTTTCCTTCCTGTCACCTCTTCCCAGGTTTCTATCCTGCCACCTCTTCCCTGATCTCCATCCTGTCACCTCTTCCAGGTCTCCATCCTAACACCTCTTCCCTGGTCTCCTTCCTGCCACCTCTTCCCTGGCCTCCTTCCTGTCACCTCGTCCCTGCTTTCCATCCTGCCACCTCTTCCCTAGTCCCCTTCTTGTCACCTATTCCTTAGGTTTCCATCCTGTCACTTCTTCCCTGGTATCCACTTTGCAACCTCTTCCATGGTCTCCATCCTGTCACCTCTTCCCTGGTCTTCTTCCTGTCATCTTCCCAGGTCTCCAACATGTCACCACTTCCCTGGTCTCCAATCTGTCACCTCTTCCCTGGTCTCCAACCTGTTACCTCTTCCCTGGTCTCCACACTGCCACCTCTTCCCAGGTCTCCAACCTTCCACCTCTTCCCTCTTCTCCTTCCTGCTACCTCTTCCCTCTTCTCCTTCCTGCTACCTCTTCCCTACGCGTCTCCATCCTGTAACCTGTTCACTGGTCTCCATCGTGTCACCCCTTCCTTGGTCTCCATCCTGTCACCTCTTCCTTGTTCTCCATCCTGCTACCTCTTCCCTGGTCTCCTTCCTTTCACCTCTTCCCTGGTTCTCCATCCTGCCACCTCTTCCATAGTATGGATTCTGTCACTTCTTCTCTGGTCTCCATCTTGTCACATCTTCCAAGGTCTCCAACATGTCACCTCTTCCCAGGTCTCCATCCTGTCACCTCTTTCCAGGTCTCCTTCCTGTCAGCTCTTCCCTAGGTCTCCATCCTGTCACCTCTTCCATGGTCTCCATCCTGTTATGTCTTTCCTGGTCTCCATCTTATAACCTCTTCCCTGGTCTCCATCCTGTCACCTCTTCCAGGACTCCATCCTGCCACCTCTTCCAGGACTCCATCCTGTAACCTCTTCCCTGGTCTCCTCCCTGTCACTTCTTCCCTGGTCTCCATCCTGTCACCTCTTTTCTGGTCACCTTACTGTCACCTCTTCCCAGGTTTCTATCCTACCACCTCTCCACTGATCTCCATCCTGTCACCTCTTCCAGGTCTCCATCCTGCCACTCCTTCCCTGGTCTCCATCCTGTCATTTCTTCCCTGGTCTTCATCCTGCCACTCCTTCCTTGGTCTCCTCCTGCCACCTCTTCCATGGTCTCCATCCTGTGATCTCTTCCCTGGTCTCCATCCTGTCACTGCTTCCCAGGTCTCCAGCCTTCAACCACTGCCTGGTTTCCATACTTCCACCTCTTCCCTGGTCTCCATCCCATCACCTCTTCCAGGACTCCATCTTGCCACCTCTTCCCTAGTCTTCATCCTTCCACCTTTTCCCTGGGTCTCCATCCTGCCACCTCTTCTCTGTTCTCCATCCTGCCACATATCTAGTGGATTCTGGACTTCTAAGCCTGTATAATTGCATGAGGCATATCCTTGGAAATAATTGCCTTTCCCTCTCTCAGTATAGTGCCCCATTGGTCCTGTTAGTCTGGAGAACCCTGCTGAATTCAGGGAATATATTGAGAAATCCCTGCTAAGTCCCAAAGTTCTCACTAAAGAGTAACTTTCTAGGAATATTTATTTCCTTTGATAACAATTTTTTAAAAAAAAGAGCTGATATTATTTTAAAATATCTTCTCTGCTCTCCCTTATAGGGACAGTGATAAAACCAGCCAAAAATGTAGCAAAGAATGGCTGGGTATCTCCTCACTCCCTTTCTTGTTTGTCACCATGGTCCCAATTCAATTTACCTGGCAGTAGCCTTAGACATCCACTTCTCATGGTGCAGAGACCAGGAAGCCCAGCCATGGAGGACTTTCAGCTCTGTTCTGAGTTCAAAATGCTTCTTGCTTAAATATGACTTGTGACGAAGGTGACCACATTATAAAATCACGGTCTGGGTGCTTTCTTCCCCCTATCAGTTCCCTGGTGAATTTCTCAGAACTCAGAGGTCTGTTTCCAAATATTTGCTTAGTATGGGTAGTAATTGTGCTGAAGATCTCTTGGTGGTGACTCTCACATCTTTTTTTTTTTTTTAATTTTTTATTTTTTATTTTTATTTTTTTGGTACCGGGCATTGAACTCAGGGGCATTCGAACACTGGGCCACATCCCCAGCCCTTTTTTGTATTTTATTAGAGACAGGGTCTCACTGAGTTACTAAGTGCCTCACCATTGCTGAGGCTGGCTTTGAACTCGCAATCTTCCTGCCTCAGCCTCCCAAAGTGCTGGGATTACAGGCGTGCACCACCGCGCCCGGCTCACATCTTTTGATATAGAAAGGTGTGACAGTGTGTATTAGCAGCCTCAAGCATGAAGGATCATTCTCCTAGTCTTTTTGTCCTTGTAAGAACTTTGGTTCAGAATGAACAGACTTATGTATTTATTGTCTATTAATAGACTTAATTGTGTAATTTTCATGAAAACAGGGCTCATGATTAAATAGAGAACCCAGGGCTTCAGTAGATGGGCCAGGAGAAGTCAAATGGCCTAAGATGTGACTTTTCTCTGGGTCAGGTAGAGGTTGTCTGTGTAAGCTTGTGTCTTACTGATTCCCTTCCATCCAGAGCACCTTGTCCCCAACCTGAGACAAGACTTAGCCCTCCCAGCACTCACACCTGGAAATTCTGAGAAGGCAGTTCCCGCAGAGCCACCTGATCCCCATACTGCCATTGCTCCTTATAAATTTTGGCATTATTTTTTCTGTATTTATCTTTCACAATCACATTGAAAGAAAAATGGGTAATTTCTGTGAAAAATTAAATTATTTTTTCAAATACCTAGAAGACACCTTATTCTTTGCTGTCTCTATTCTGACATCTACCAGTGTGCCGTGCATACACTGTAAGTGTAAATGCCCCCACCCCCAACTTTTATACCAGATTCTATATTGCTTCCTGTCCAAATCTGAGTTTCTTTGGCAGAAATTTCATCTGTTATGAATATAATGTGTGTTCTCTTTATGAGCCTTAAGCCAAAACTTGTAACAATTAAATAATATTAATAATTGTTTACAGTATTGAAAAAAATCTCATATTACCAATGGGTGCTGTTATATTTTTAAATCACTGCTCCTGAACTTAGGCTTCACCTTGCACTCATAAAAAGATACAATATTATACTGTAAATATTAACTTGATAATGCCTTATGTATTATATTTTGACTTGCCTTTCCCACTCAACTTTGTGTATTGGAGGTTTTTAAAATATCATTATAAGAGTTACACTATGGACAGGTGTGTCCTGTTTTTAAAATTCGTATTGACATACCCTATGTGTTTTTCTATTCTTTATTGATGATTGCTTGTGTGTATTGAAATTTTTCACTCTTGCAAATTTATAAATAGCTTCCTGTGAACGTGGGATTGTTTAATGTGATGTAGATTAAAAGAAGTGTGATTGCTGGGCCTTAGGTATGCCTAGCTTACATTTTCATAACTGGTACCAAAGTGTTTATATAAATTTATTCCAGTATCATATATATATATATATATATATATATATATATATATATATATATATATATAATGGGTATTACCATATAGGAAGATCCATTTCACCTTGGTTTAACAACTATTGAATATAATCCATTTGGTAGATTTTCCTAAACTAATGCTTCAAATATTAGCTCCTTTTTAAAAAATTAATTTCAGTTTCCTTGATTACTGTGTATTTATTAGCCATTCATTTTTTTCTTTCAGTTAAGAACAGAAATTTCTCTTTGTTCCAGTGGCTCAGGAGGCTGAGGCAGGAGGATTGCAAGTTTAAATCCAGCCTCAGTGACTCAGCACTAAATAACGCTGCTATGAATATTGGTGTACAAGCATGTATTTGAGTCCCTGTTTTCCATTCTTTGGGGCACACCCTGATGGGGTGAAGTTGCTGGATGGTGTGATAATTCTATGTTTATCTTTCTGAGCAACTGCCAAACTGTTTTCCACACTGGCTGGACCATTTTCCATTCGCAGGAGTAGTGTATTTGGATTTCAGACTCTCCCCATTCTCACCAATATTACTATTTTCTTTTTTAAAAAATTGTTATTTTTTATATTATTTATTGACACCTATTGTCAATAATGTGTAATGATCATTTTAGGGTAATTGATTTCTTTGTGCTGAGATTATCCAAAATATTCTCGATTAAAACAACAGTTACATTCTGCTTAGCTTTAGTCACCCTAGTATGCGACAGAACACCAGAACGCGGTTTTCTTAACTGTGACTTTGGGTTTGTTGACGACCTCTACTACCCTTTATTCCTCCCTGTTCATCCTCTGGTAACCATTGGTCTACTTTCTATTCCAAGACATCAGCAGTTCTAGATTTCACCTCCAAGAGTCATTATGCCGTCTTTGTCTCTCTATATTCATTTTAGGGTGTGAAGTGCATCTCATTGTAGTTTTGCATCAAGTTCAAATTTTGTCTCTGTAAGTAAGGTTGTCATGGGAGACCGTCACAGCTGCTCCTTTGACTGTTGTCTATGACGGCTGCCACCCTCATGGCAGAGCTGAGTCACTGTGAGAGACCACCTGGTCTGTGAAGTCCAAGACATTTACTATTTGCCCTTTCACAGAAGTTCACTGGGCACTCCATTATAGCAAGTAGGCAAGGTGAGAACCATGTTAGTGAATGAGAGGGGAGAGAGAGAGAGAGAGAGAGAGAGAGAGAGAGAATACGAGCTTCCCTAGGAGAGAGCTGCTTGGTAGGTGGGGGGTGTGATGGACAGAAGGACAGTCCCCTACAGGTGTCCAAGCCCTCATCCCTGCAATCTGTGACCTGCAACTTGTGTCCCACCTTTTGTATCTAACTGTGAATATTGTCTTAAAATCAGAACAAATACCAAAGAAACAAACTGTCAGTTTACTACAATCACCCTCACCTCTGTTTCCTTTGTTTATTGTAAGGGCTAGCTATTGCTAGCCTCAATGCAAATGATTTAATATGTTTTCATTATCAAATTGGACTACCTGGTACAGGGTTTGCTGAGTCTGGCTCAGAAAAAGAACATGCATGTTTTCAAGAGAGCCTGTGTCCTGAAAGCACATAATACACAGAAATTCAAGCTCCCTTGTGAGTCATCCTTTGAATTTGAGGACTGAAGTTATTCTGAATCTGAAGGACACACATAATGGAGGGTATGGGTATTGCTCATTTACTACCCTTTTGGTGCTGTGGCAAAATTCAGAAAGTGGAGGAATATTTCATTTAGAACAATGGAAGGATTAATATTTCTAGGCAGCACTGGATGTTTTCAAGCAGAAAAAGATTGACGACTCAATAATAAACATAGAAATTGCTGACCAACCTCAATGAGCAAACACACAAACACCAACCTTCCACACCTCAGTGATTATATTTGCAGGATGAAGAGACATATATTACATAGCAATGCAATGTATAATGTAGATGTTTTTCTCATCATATTTAAAGTCCTCTCTGATTCTGAGGCCAAAGTAATCAAACCTTCATTTCAAGTTTTTCTTTCCATCTAGACTTCAAGTGGAGACATGTATTTGAAAATAAGCTTTGCCAGTGACTGTGGTAGAGACTGTGGACACCAAGCTGGGCAAGAGAAAAGAATACTGCTGGTGAGAAGAAAAGCCAATGATCAGTCCTGAAGGTCACTGGTCTCTTAGAATTCACATCATCAGAAAGAGCAGCTGAGATGGGGATGCACGGAGGCATGAGGGACCCACAAAGGCAAAACTGTGGTTCTGGGATTCCCTCCAGTGTAGGATTATACAGGCAGTCTTAACTATCAAATGCATCCCACCCACGACAGGCAGTCTTAACTATCAAATGCATCCCCCCACCACAGGAGTACCATCCATAGACTGTGTGTTTTAGTACCAACAAAAGAAAAATTATTCCATATGATCTATCATGTGAGAAGAAATGATTATCAGAAATGCATGTTGTCTCATGAGAAAAAAGTGAATTTCCAATATCTCTAATTTGGAATTGAAAATAACTTTGAGGAAGTATGTAAATGATAAAGAGGAACACTGTTCATATCTCAGAGGGACCAGAAAGCTTATCAGGGTGTGCATTATAACTCTAGTAGGGAAGTTGAAATCAAAGAAAGAGCAACTCCAGAAACAAATAGAAGGAACAAGTCAGACGTCATAAATCAGATCAAAATATTGTAATTTTTTTGCTCTGAGGCTTTGAGCTCTGTGATCCAAAGAAATTTTTAAAACCCAGCAACATAGACTCTTTTATAATTTTATTTTAAAAAATGGTTTTCAGAGCTCTCTTGATGTCTCTATTCTTCAGACTGCAGATAAAACGGTTCAGCATGGGGGTGACCACAGTGTATGTTATTTAGGCTTTTGCAGTATGATGTAAGTTTTGGGTCACAACAGAACTAAGATATACCCCCAGGAGGGTGCAATAAAATAAGGAGAACACAGAGGTGAAAGGCACAGGTGGAGTATGCTTTGTATTGTGCCTGAGTTGATGAGATTGCATGGATGGAGGACATTATCTTGGAGTAGAAGTAAAAGATGCCAGCCAGGGGGCCTCCAGCCACTAGCAAAGTTGCAAAATACATCACTATGTCATTACGTAAGGTGTCAGAGCAGGCGAGTAGGACCAGTTGATTCAGTTCACATAGAAAGTGTGAGATTTCTAGGACTGTGCAGAAGGACAGTCACAATGCCATTAAAGTTTCTAGTAAGGAATTCAGGATGTTGGTGACCCAGCACGCCAGCACCAGCAATCCACAGAGCCTGGGGTTCATGATGACTGTGTAGTGCAGGGGGTGGCAGATGGCCACAAACCGGTCACAGGCCATCACAGCCAGGAGGAAGTTGTCCAACCCAACAAATAATATAAAAAAGTAAATCTGGGTTGATGCAGCCTTCATAGGTTATGGCCTTGCTCTGTGCCTGGATGTTCACCAGCATCTTTGGGATGGTGGTGGAGGTGAGACAGATGTCCACAAAGGACAGGCTGGAGAGGAAAAAGTACTTGGGCACGTGCAAGTGGGAGTCTGAGATGGTGGCCAGGATGATGAGCAGGTTCCCCAGCACAGTGACCAGGTACATGGACAGGAAAAGCCCAAGGATGAGGGGCTGCAGTCCTGGGTCCTCAGAAAATCCCATCAGATGAAATTCTGAAATTTGTGTGAAATTTTTTGGTTCCATGTGCTGTGAAGAGAAAAAATTAAACATAAGTAGTTTTTGTGCCTACTCCCCTTTAGGCTGACCCCAGTGCCATTCTTAGGAGATTTATTCCCTAATGAGCTGATTCATTCCTAATTAAAAATTTCAGTTGTTTGCTACTTTTTCCTCAGAATTTTGTGTATTCTACAGTTTTAATGAGCAATTCTTCCTTGTTCATGAGGAAGGGCCTCAAGTTCTGATCCTGTTCCTGACACTGGCTTGGCGATGGGTACAGAGTGCTGAAAAATATAAGTTTCCAAGATCCAATTATGGTGAAAGAATGTAAAAAGACAGTTGTTAAAAACAACAGCTCAGAAAGAAGGTTTCTAATGTCTTCTCTATAAAGTGATGACACCTGCTGGAGGAGCTAGGTTTGAACATCAGCGTGTACCTATATTAGAACATCACATGGCACCCCGTACATATGTGTAAATGTTATGTAACAGTGAAAGTAAAAAGAATCACTCACATAATAGATCGGATGGTATAATTGCTATGAATCAAACACAGACAGGTGGAAAGGGAAGGTGCTAGTCCTATGGGGGTCCAGTAGGAGGTGAAAGGTGATGTTTGATCTGAGGCCTGCAGGAGAGGAGGGTGCCCTGAGCTGGTCTGCTTAGGCTAGGCCTGGTGGGAGAGGCGAGCTGTGCTGGGGCCTGAGGATGGTGCTTGCTGAGCACATCCAAGTTCCAAAGGAAGCCACAGGGGCAGCCAGTGTGCACCTGGGGTGGGGTGGGGTGCAGGAGAGGACCCGTCTGTGAATGCTGAGAAAGCAGCTGCCTCCTGGCTGCTGTGGAGATGCTGAGGTTCTCAGGAGGGACCTTTGTTCCCCTGCCATTTCCTGACTACTGCAGATGGCTTTTCTGAGGTGGCTGATCCCTGAGGGTCCCCTGCACATACTTTAAGTGGACAAAAGAATGAATTCAGATACACATGAATCCTGGCCATTCCTTCACCACTTCAATGTCATAGATGTGCCCATCACCTCCAAGAGTGTCCCCAGGTCCTTACTGTTTCTTTTTTCTTAGTTTTCCTTTAGTGAGACCACTTACCCTAAGGTCTACCTTAACAGCAAATTTTCACATGTATGTTATTATATTGTCAGTGCTGGTTCTATGCTGTACAGCATATGTCTGGAAATTAATCACCATGTATGATTTTAAATTTATACTCATGGACACACGGCCCACATTTCCCCTCCTCCACTCCCTGACACCACCATTCTATTCTGTGTAGGAGTGTGACAATTTTAGAAATCTCATGTATGTACAATCACACATTATTCTAATTTCAAAGATATCATGTGGACCAAAGTGTGTCTCTCCTCATTTCTCTCTCTTGGTTAGGATCAGGGATCTCTATTATAATAAGCTCAATTTAGCTAGAGAAGAACTAAACAATAAAAACAAAGTGCAGGCCAATGTGTTTGATGAACATAGAGGACAAGCCTTCAACAAAATAATAGCAAAATGAATTCAATGTCATGGTAAGAGGATTATTACCAATTTGGAATACATTAACTGAAGTGTCCCTGATCCATAATACTCTCCATAAAAATTCTGCACCCCTCATGATTTTCTGTTGTCTTTCCTCAGAGGATTTATCTCTGAGGACATTATAACACGCATGCATTTGTTTCTGTTTAGTCTACATTTGCCATTATAATCTAAGGTCCAAACAAAAAGAGATTCTACCTGTTCTGTTCATTTTGTTTTTTCAAAGGTGGACATTTATATAGAAAAAAACATTAAAAAATTAAGAATTTTTATACAGAAAATAATAATCAGGCATATAAATGGTTTCAAGTCAACTTTATTAAATGAAAATGAATAAAAATCTAAAATAAAATTTCTATCAAAAGAGCTAATATAGAACTCAGCTTTGTATCCATCTGGTCCTGGTCTTTTCTTGATTGAGGTAGGCTTCTAATGGCATCTTCTATTTCACTGCTTGAAATTGATCCATTTAACTTGTGTATATCATCCTGATTCAGTTTGGGCAAATCAGATGACTCTAGAAATTTGTGGATGTTTTTGATATTTTCTATTTTATTGAAGTAAAAATTTTCAAAATAATTTCTAATTATCTTCTGTATTTCTATAGTGTTCATCCTGATATTTCCTTTTTCATCACAGATGTTAGTAATTTGAATTTTCTCTCCCCTTCTCTTCATTAGCATGGCTAAGGGTTTATTAATTTTATTCATTTTTTCAAAGAACCAACATTTATTTTCAATTGTATTGTTTCAATTTCATTGATTTCAGCTATGATTTTAATTATTTCCTGTCTTCTACTGCTTTTGACATTGATTTGTTCTTCTTTTTCTAGGGCTTTGATATGTAATGTTAGGTCATTTATTTGTTGACTTTTTCTTTCTTTAAGGAATGAATTCCTTAAAGAAAAGGTAGCAGGATATAAAACCAACAACCATAAATCAAAGGCATTTCTGTACATCAGTGACAAATCCTCTGAAAGAGAAACTAGGAAAACTACCCCATTTACAATAGCCCCAATAAATAAATAAATAAAATACCCGGGAATCAACTTAACAAAAGAGGCAAAAGACCTCTGCAATGAAAACAATATAATGCTAAAGAAAGAAGATCTTAGTAGATGGAAAGATCTACCTTGTTCTTGGATAGACAGAATTAATATCGTCAAAATGACCATACTACCAAAAGCACTATATAGATTTAATGCATTTCCAATGAAAATCCCAGTGACATTACTAATAGAACTAGAAAAAGCAATCATGAAATTCATCTGGAAAAATAAGAGGCCCAGAATAGCCAAAGCAATCCTTAGCAAGAAGAGTGAAGCAGGTGGCATCACTATACCAGACCTTAAACTATACTACAGAGCAATAGTAACAAAACAAGCATGGTATTGGCACAAAAATAGACTTGTAGTCTAATGGTACATAATAGAGGACACAGGGACAAACCCACATAAATACAGTTACCTCATATTAGACAAAGGTGCCAAGAACATACATTGGAGAAAGCCTCTTCAACAAATGGTGCTGGGGAAACTGGAAATCCATATGCAGCAAAATGAAATTAAGCCCTGATCTCTAACCATGCACAAAACTCAACCCAATGTGGGTCAAGGACCTAGGGATTAAACCATAGTCCCTTTGTGTAATAGAAGAAAAAGTAGGCCCAAATATCCATCATGTTGGATTAGGCCCCAACTTCCTCAATATGACTCCAATAGTACAAGAAATAAAGTCATGAATCAATAAATGGGATGGATTCAAACTAAAAAGCTTCTTCTCAGCAAAATATACAATTAGTGAAGTGAGTAGAGAACCTACAGAACAGAAAATTTTTTACCACGTGCACATCAGATAGAGCACTAATCTCTAGTATATATAAAGAATTCCAAAATCTTAACACCAAGAAAAAAAAATTAATAAATGGGCCAAGGAATTGAACAGACACTTCTCAGAAAATGATGTACAATCAACAAATATATACAAAAATGTTCACATCTCCAGCAAATCAAATGCAAAAAAGAAATGCAAATCAAAACTACTCTAAGATTTCATCTCAATCCAGTCAGAATGGTAACTATTAAGCATACAAACGACAGTTTGATATGCAGTGCTACATATCAAAATAAAAATAAGTAAGCAAATAAATAAAAAGAACACAAACAACAATAAAGTTTGTGAGGAAATGGGGAAAAGGCACACTCCTACATTGCTGGTGGGACTGCAAATTGGTGCATCCAATCTTGAAAGCAGTATGGAGATTCCTTAGAAAACTAGGAATGGAACCACCATTTGTCCCAGCTATCCCATTCCTTGGTTTATACCTAAAGGACTTAAAAACAGTACACAGTGGCTTGGGAGCGGATGGTGTTGGCAGTGGTGGAGGCAGCAGCTGGCCCTGGCCCTGTGCGTCTGTATGTGCCTCGTGGGTGCGAATCAGCCACAGCACAATGGTCTAAGCTCACCATTCAAAAGACACAGACTGTCAGATTGGATTAAAAGAAAAGACCCAACAATATGCGGTCTCCAAGAAACTCACGTCATAGAAAAAGACATCAACAGACTGAGGGTAAAAGGCTGGGAAAAATCTTAACACTCACACGGGCTGCAGAAGCAAGCAGGGGTTTCCATTCTCATATCAAATAAGGTAGACTTCAAGTCAAAGTTAATTAAAAGGGACAAAGAAGGATATTTTTTACTGCTTAAGGGGACCATTCATCAACAAGACATAACAATTATAAATTTATATGCCCCAAATAATGGAGCACCTACATTCATCAAACAAACCCTTCTCAAGTTCAAGAGTCAAATAGACCACAACACAATTATTCTAGGAGACTTCAATACACCTCTTTCACCACTGGATAGGTCGTCCAAACAAAAGCTAATAAAGAAACTTTAGACCTCATTAATACAATTAACAACTTAGACTTAACAGACACATATAGAATATTTCATGCCTCAGGGAATGAATATACTTTCTTCTCAGCAGCACATGGCTCCTTCTCTAAAATAGACCGTATATTATGCCATAAAGCAACTCTTAGCAAATGTAAAAAATTAGAGATACTACCCTGCATTCTATCAGATCATAATGGAATGAAATTAGAAATAAATGATAAAATATAAAAAGAAGTTACTCCAACACCTGGAGACTAAATAATATGCTACTGAATGAACAAGGGGTTGCAAAATACATCAATGAGGGGATTAAAAGATTCCCAGAGGTAAATGAGATACAATGTATAAAAATCTCAGGACACTCTGAAGGCAGTATTAAGAGGAAAATTCATTGCATGAAGTTCATTCCTTAAAAGAAGAAAAAAACCACCAAATAATGACTTAACATCACACCTCAAAGCCCTAGAAAAAGAAGAACAGATCAACACTAAAAGCAGTAGGAAGACAGGAAATAATTAAAATCAGAGCTGAAATTAATAAAATTGAGACTAAAGAAACAATTGAAAGAATTGACAAATCATAAAGTTGGTTCTTTGAAAAAATAAGTAAAATTGACAGACCCTTAACCAAGCTAATGAAAAGAAGCAGAGAAAAAACTCAAATTACTTACATCTGAGATGAAAAAGGAAATGTCACAACAGACACCTCAGAAATACAGAAGATAATTAGAAATTATTTGAAAATTTGTACTCTAACAAAATAGAAAATATCAAAGGCACTGACAAATTTCTAGAGTCATATGAATTGCCCAAACTGGATCTGGAGGTTATACACAATTTAAACAGATCAATTTCAAGTGAGGAAATAGAAAATGCCATCAAAAAACAAAAAACTACCAACCAAGAAAAGCCCAGGACTGGGTGGGTACACAGCCGAATTCTACAATACCTTCAAAGAAGAGCTAATAACAATACTCTTCAATTTATTTCAGGAAATAGAAAAAGTGGGAGCTCTTCTAGACTTATTGTATGAGGCCAATATTACACTGATTCTAAAACAAGGCAAAGAAACAGCCAAAAAAAAAAAAAAAAAAAAAAAAAAAAAAAAAACACAAAAAACTCCAGACCACTATCTTTAATGAACTTAGATGCAAAAATTCTTAATGAAATTCTGGCAAATCGAATACAAAAATATATCAAAAAGACAGTGCACCATGATCAAGTGGGGTTTATCCCAGGGATGCAAGGTTGGTTCAAAATGAACCATGAAAATCAATAAACGTAATAAATCACATCAATAGACTTAAAGATAAGAACCATATGATCATCTGAATAGATGCAGAAAAAGCATTCGACAAAATACAGCACCTCTTTATGTTCAAAACACTAGAAAAACTAGAGCTAACAGGAACATATCTCAACATTATAAAAGCTATCTATGCAAAGCCTCAGGCTAGCATCATTTTAAATGGAGAAAAATTGAAAGCATTCCCTCTAAAAACTGGAACAAGACAGGGATGCCCTCTTCCACCACTTTGATTTAACATAGTACTTGAAACTTCAGCCAGGGCAATTAAATAGATGAAAGAAATTAAGGGGATTCAGATAGGGAAAGAAGAACTCAAATTAGCACTATTTGCTGATGATATGATTCTATACCTAAAAGACCCAAAAAATTCCACCAGAAAACTTTTAGAACTAGTAAATGAATTCAGCAAAGTAGCAGGATACAAAATCAACACCCATAAAACAAAGGGATTTATGTATATCAGTGACAAATCCTCTGAAAGGGAAATGATAAAGACTACCCCATTTACAATAGCATAAAGAAAAATAAAATACTTGGGAATTAACATAATGAAACATGTGAAAGACCCCTATAACGAAAACTACAAAACAGTAAAGAAAGAAATTAAGGAAGATCTTAGAAAATGGAAAGATCTACCTTGTTCTTGGATAGGCAGAATCAATATTGTCAAAATGACTATATTACCAAAAGCATTATACAGGTTCAATGCAATTCCAATCAAAATCCCAATGACATTCCTCATAGAAATAGAAAAGGCAGTTATGAAATTCATCTGGAAAAACAAGAAACTCAGAATAGCTAAAGCAATCCTTAGCAAGAAGAGTGAAGCAGGTAGCATAATGATACCAGACCTTAAACTATACTACAGAGCAATAGTAACAAAAACAGCATGGTATTGGCACCAAAATAGACATGTAGACCAATGGTACAGAATAGAGGATACAGAGACTAACATGCACAACTACAGCTATCTTGTGTTAGATAAAGGTGCCAAAAACATACATTGGAGAAAAGATAGCCTCTTTAGCAAATGGTGCTAGGAAAACTGTAAATTCATATGCAACAAAATGAAATTAAACCCCTATCTCTCACCATGCACAAAACTCAACTCAAAGTGGATCAAGAACCTAGGAATTATACCAGAGACCATGCATCTATTAGAAGAAAAAGTAGGCCCAAACCTCCATCATATCGGATTAGGCTCCTACTTCCTTAATAAGACTCCTATTGCACAAGAATTAAAATCTAGAATTAATGAATAGGATGGATTCAAACTAAAAATCTTCTTCTCAGCAAAAGAAACAATCAGTGAGGTGAATAGAGAACCTACCAATTGGGAACAAATCTTTACTACATGCACACTCAGAGCACTAATCTCTAGAATATATAAAGAACTCAAAAATCTTAACACCAAAAAAAACAATAATCCAATCATTAAATGGGCCAAGGAACTGAACAGACACTTCTCAGAAGAACATATACAATCAATCAACAAATACATGAAAAAATGTTCAACATCTCTGGCAATTAAAGAAATGGAAATCAAAACTACTCTGATATTTCATTTCACTCCAGTCAGAATGGCAGTTTTTAAGAACACAACAACAATAAATGTTGGAGAGGATGTGGGTAAAAAGGCACACTCATACATTGTTGGTGGGACTGCAAAATTGTGCAGCCAATCTGTAAAGCAGTATGGAGATTCCTTGGAAAACTGGGAATGGAACCACCTTATGACCCAGCCATCCCACTCCTGATTCTATTCCTAAAGGACTTTTAAAAACAGCATACTACAGGGACACAGCCACATCAGTGTTTATAGCAGCACAATTCACAATAGCTAGGCTGTGGAACCAGCCTAGATGCCCCTCAGTAGATGAATGGATAAAGAAAATGTAGTATGTATATACAATGGAATATTACTCAGAAATAAAAGAGAATAAAATCATGGCATTTGCAGGTAAATGGATAAAACTGGAGAAAATAATGCTAAGTGAAGTTAGCCAATCTCAAAAATACAAATCCCAAATGTTTTCTCTCATATAATGAGGCTGATTCACAGTGTGTTTGGGACGGGGAGCATAGGAGGATTAGAGGAACACTAGAGAGGTCAATGGGGAGGGAGGGGAAGGGAGGAGCTACGGGGGTAAAAAAAAAGATGGTAGAATGAGATGGATATCATTACTCTAAGTGCATGTATGAAGACACGAATGGTATGAATATACTTTGTATACAACCAGAGATATGTAAAAATATGCTGTATGTGTTTATTATGAATTGTAATGCATTCTACTGTCATGTACAGAAACTTCGAATTAAAAAAAAAAACAGCACACTACAAAGGACACAGCCACAGCAACGTTTATAGCAGCATAATTCACAGTAGCTAAATTGTGGGACCAAACTTAATGCACTCCAGTAGATGAATGGATAAAGAAAATGTGGTATATATACACAATGGAATATTACTCAGCATTAAAAGAGAATAAAATCATGGCATTTGCAAGTAAATGGATGGAGTTGGAGAATATAATGCTAAGTGAAGTAAGCCAATGCCCAAAAAACCCAGATGCTGAATATTTTCTCTGATATGTGGATGCTGATCCATAATGGGGATGGGAAATGGGGAACATAGGTGGAATGGAGAAACTTTAGATAGAGCAAAGAAGAGGGAATGAAAGGAGGAGGCATGATGGTAGGAAAGACGGTGGAGATGGACATCATTATCCTAAGTACATGTATGAAGACATGAATGATGTCACTCTATTTTGTGTACAACCAGAGACGTGAAAAATTGTACTCTCTATGTGTACTATGAGTTAAAATGCATTCTGCTGAATAAATAAATAAATTTTAAAATATAACTAAAATAAACATCATCATGAGTCTCTAATTCAAGACTGACAAATACCTGGAAATAAAATAATAAAAAAAAAAATACTACTTTTTAGGAGCAGTGAAAGAAGTAGTTTCCAAAATTACAATTTCATCCTGTAAAAACATAAGTGGATCCAAATGGGCACAGGACAGTGGACATAATGGCAAGAATGATGGAATTGAGTAACAACCATGGTTAGAGCTTCACAACCACTCCCTTCATGAGTTGCCATCCTGCACACGGGCCAGGTGCGTTGCCTGCATCTTCCCACCTATTCCTAACAGTAAACCCACAAGGCCAGGGTCCTATTATAAGTGTGCAGAGAGGACATCTCTGTGGATGTAATGAAATAGTGGTGTATAAAACATGGGCTTTTGAGAAAGATGCAGGTGATCTTCACTTGAAGGCAATAGAATATGTTCCACAGAAGGCCAGAGGGTGATTGCTAATCATAAAAATAGAACCACTCTGAGCAAAAAGGGAATAACAAGGAAAAACAGATAAGAAATTAGAATAAAATGGTATAAAAGAAATTTGATTACCACGGATCATGCAGAGGAACATTAACTATAAAAAGCAGTGGAGGGGTGGGTCAGCAATGTGAGTGACTCATAGGTTTGGCCGCATGAAATTCATAAACTCACACGTTCCCCCCCTCAAAATTTCAGCACATATATAAAGAGCTCAATGGCAAATAGCAAACTTAGTGAAAATAACTTCCAATTCTTTCTTTGAACTCAGAATATAGACAACCAGTTCTCATAAAAGTAAAGAATTTGCAATTGCAAAGAGAAATTAAAAGGCTAACGAGATAAAAAATGTACTTACCCTGTGCAGTAAGGAAAGAATTACAAAATAAAGACCTTTAATTTTCTCTTTTGACCCATCAAATAAAAGTTATTTAATTCATGTGAAAACCCAGAATTAGAGAAATTACTGTGAGATGTATGTCTCCTGAATGATTGTTGTAAGGTAGTATTTGTAAGCAGCCCATTAGTCTCAACTTTGTAATGAATATGGAAATGGCTTGAATACACTCCAGGCTGAAAATTAAAGAAAGAAATATCCTGACCTCATTGCACAACCTGACACATCTGAGACTCATTTTGCCTAACCTGCTACTGTGGAACTACCTGGACATGTTCTCATTTTATGGAAAATACTTTATACCACTTTTCCAGTCTCATCCAATTGGACTCTGTTCCCATTGCATAGTTGTCAACAATGATCCAAGCATTGCAGAGTCTCAGAGATGCTTCTCTTTAATATGTGAAACAAGTTGCAGACGGGTGAGTCAGCATACAGATATAGGTCTCTCAGCTCTGGGCTGGATGGTAAATGTTGTCAGCTGCTGTTCTTGCTGAGTGTTTCCTGCAGGACCTACCAGGGTCTTAGACTCACGTGGATGGGGTCTCTGAGAAGTTCTCCCTGTGGAAGTCTGGATTCCTCCCCAGTTGATGGTGGAGACATGAGGAGTGAAGCACTGACCTCTGAGCTAGACTTAGGACTCCAGAACAATCCACTGCATCCTGATCAGCCTGCAATTGTCCACTCTGTGGGACAGCATCAGGGTACCTCCTTGTAGTTCTCCCTCTCTGCTCATTAGGTACAGTCCTCTCTTAACTCCTTCTCCTGAGCACCTGGCTTCCCTGGGGGACATTGTTGTGAGCAGCAAGGAAAATGTTCCTGCTCCTTCTGTGTTCCCAGGAGATCAGAGCAATTAGGTGAATCCAGTCTTTGTTTTCCTTTGTCCATAAAATCCTCCACCTTCCAGAAGTCCAGACTCCTTAGCATTTTTGCCCAACCCTTAGCTACAATTCCCTCAAATGTCTGAGGTGCTTGGCTTTGATAGATTCCATGGACCACCCAAGCACCATCTTGTAGAGGGACACATTTTCCATTATCTTCAGGAAATTGCTATTCCTTCTTCCACAAGGGAGAGAACTGTGTTCATTTGTTATGAAATCATGGGACCCGTGCTAGAACCCTTGGATTCATCATGCTTTTTACAAAGCACTTATGAGTTTCATGCTTGGAACTCAAGTTAAAAATTGTCACTTATGCCTTCATTTATAAAACATTAGGTAATCATTAGATATTTATTTAGAGATATTCTTGAGTGTGTGCAGCAGGGCCTGAAGTTAAAATCTTACAAGGATTGCTTCATTGAATTTTTACAGATGCACAAGGATTAATTTTTACATCTGTACAAATGAGGCCCAGAGGCTAAGAGATCTGCCTCCAATTATGAACTGAGTGAGAATGAGCTTTCCTCCTGGTGTTCCAGTTCTCCTGCTCCAGGGCACTTGTCTTCCACCCAGGTGTGATGATGGGGATGGGTGGCAATGTTGGAGGAAGTTTTGGGTTGTTACAACTTGGGATTTTTACTGTGCCTAGCAGGTTGAGGCCAGGGATGCCTCTCAGTGGACAGCAAAGCACAGGACACCACACATCTAAGTGTTGTTTAGCACAAATGTCAACAGTGGGGAGTTTGAGAAACACTTTTCCAACCAGAATCTTTCCAACTTCAATGTGAATATGAATCACTTGGGGATCTGGTTGAAATGCAGGTTGTGATTTGGCAGGTTATTGTGGTGAGAGATTGTGCTTTTGTAAGAGCTCCCAGTTGGCACTGAGGCTGCCAGTTGATGGGTGGACCACTCTTATTAAATACACAGGAAAATTGTGTTTACGGCCTACAACAGAATGTTTTCAAGAACACATGCCTGTGGAATGGCTGAACCATCACTTCCTATGGTTAATATTTTTGTGGTGAGACACTCAGTATCCACTCACCACTGTTAAAGATTCTGTTGCTAACTATGGTCACCGAGTTATAGATCTCTGAACTCTTCTTCCAGTCTAGCTGAACCTAGGATCCTTTGGCCAACATCTCTCCCACAACCACATAAACCACATCAGTCTCTGGTGACCACCACTTCACTCTTTTTCATTGAAACTAATGTTTTTAGATTCCACATGGGAGTGAGATTGTAATCATTAGTCTTTCTGCCTCGCTATTTCACTTACTTGGGGACTTCCATGTCCATCTGTGTTGTCACAGTTGACAGGATTTCATCCATTTTTATGGCTGAACCATAGGCCCCCGAGTATACATATGGCATTTTCTTTATCCGTCCGTCCATGGATAAACACCTAAGTGGATTCCATATCTTCCTATTCTGGTTAATGTTGCAGTGAGTATGGAAGTGTGGAAGTCTCTGAGATGCCACCTTCATTTCCTTTGGATAACCATTTCCAGTGGCAGGACTGTGGGGGTCACATGGTGGTACCATTATTTAACACTGAGGCTGTTGTCCAAAGTTAGAGTCAAGCGCAGGCATTCTGAGGCCTTCTCCACAATAAAGGCGTCCAGCACCTCAGTTTTAGTTTTACGTGGTTAGGTGCTGGACTCTGTAGCTCGGCTTCTGCCTAAATAAGTTGACACTTGCCTCTTGAAGGCTTCCCTCCTGAGAGGAAATCAAACTTTCAGACCTTGGCTCCTTCTATACATACTTGTTAGGTTACCCCTTCTTCTGTTTCTGTGTGAAGTATGTTATAGGTTAAATCTCACAGGAAATGACCCGCCCAGGGCAGATGCTCCAGAGATAGCAGCCATTGTGACCATCACCTTGCTCCTTATTGGCTCAGGTCACTGTGACATCACAAGGGTTTCCTGGCACAGGAAGTGAGTCCAGCGTTGAGCTGCTCCTGGGAGACAGTGAGTGGTGGTGGAGGGGACGTTGTCCCAGGACTCAGGCAGGCAGCTCGGAGCCTGGGTCCACCACCCTACGCTGTGTTGGACTCAAGGACACCATCTCTGACCCACTCACGATGGCTCCAAGTAGGCACAGTAAGGACTTTCAGACTCTTTTAAGTTGTTTTACTATGTTCCACTCTTGGAGAAAAATCTATAAAACTGATATTTCTTTGTGCACCAAATTACTTGTCCCTTGCTTCTCAAACTTTCTTAGTGAAAATCCATAGAATATAATTCATAAACTTTTTTGGATGCCACTGGAAATATAAACTGTTTTCTTCTCTGATTCTGCCCCATGGAGAACTTGTTTTGAATTTTACAATTAGTTATCACTCCCATATTTTCTGCAGGAGGACTGATCAACCCTACCCACTACTTTGGGTCTTGACTGTGTCTTGCCTGATACGAATGTATGTCCTTCCTCTGTGACTTTGGGCACAGATTAGTGGGTGGATAATTTTGGGGTATCTACTTGGGTAGATTGAGGGATGCCAGGAGAATTGGTAAATTCTCTGGGAGAGTGTTTCCAGAGAAGATTGACAGTGGATAGAGTGATGAAGCTTTCCTGAGTATAAGCAACACCATTCAAATGTCTGAGGCCTGGACTGAGCAGAAAAAAACAAACAAACAGAACAAGGGGAAAGTCCCTGCTGGTTCTTCCTCCTGGAGCAGGCATGTTCTCTCCTGGTGCAGCTGCTGGACATCCAACTCCAGTTTCTGAGGCCTCTGGACCTTGGCACTGGCACCAGCTGTCCTCTGGGGTCCTGGTGTCTCTCGTCTTGGACTGGCTGCTGCACCATTGGCCTCCCTGGTTCTGAGGCCTCTGGCTTCTTGGACTGAGTCACATGATTGGCTTCTCTGGCTTTCCAGGCTGCAGACAACCATTGTGGAAATACTCAGCCTCTGTGATCACATGAGTCCATTTCCTATCTGATCCTATATTTCCATCCATCATCTGTCTACTTCTTCTGGAGAAGCCTAATGCAAAAGTGACTTGCATCAGGCGATAGAATGTGGGCGGACATGACGTGATCCGTGGGAAGGAGCTGTAAGAGGTATGCGAGATTCTGCCACGTCCTTTTCTTCTGTGTTGGAAGGGTGGGCTCCTCTCATGTGGGGTCCTTTCCTTAGCCACATTCCCAGAATGATGACACACATGGTGTAAACGCAGCTGGTTCAGAGCCACACACCTTGAGGTCTACAATGAATGGGGTGCAGGTTTTGCTCACAGGAAAACACTCTAACTTGGAGTGTGGATTTTTTTTTTCTTCAGATGAGAGCAACTTATGCCCCAGATGATCTTAAGTGCCTCCCAATCCACCCTTGCTGTAGCATGGGTCAGAAGGTTCTTTCTTCTCCTGGCTGACTGACCTTTGGTCCTGAGTACACAGGGTTGTGTTTATGCAGGTGTCTGTTGATGGACACCTTTTTTCTCACCTTTTTGCTACTATGAATAATGTTGCTATGGACCTTAGTGTTCAAGCCTCTTTTGAGACCCCGTTTTCCCTTCTTTGGGGTGTATACACACAAGTTGGAATTGCTAGGTGATATGATCGTTCAATGTCTAACCTTCTGAAAAATTGCCAAACTGATTTCTGCAGTAGTTGCAACATTTACATTCCCAGGAGTAATGGATGAGGATTCCAAATTCTTGTCTTCTCCAACATTGATATTTTCAAAGAATTTTATTACTTTTTAATATTCATTCACCCAATAATTGTACATATCTGTGGGGTATACATATCATACTTTGATAAATGTGTACATTGTGAAATTACTAATTCAGATAAATATCATCTCCATCCTTTTAAACATATATAATTTCTTTGTGATGAGATAAAAATAATTTATTCTAGCTTTTTAAAAATACAAGTTATATATTATTAGTTTTTGGAACCCTCGTATACAATAGGACACCAGAATTATTCCTCCCACCTGACTAATCTTGTATCCATTGACCAACTTCCTCCCCATTACTCCTCTTGCCTTTCCTGTCTAGACCCTCATAATCACTATTCTACTTTCAGTTTCCACGAGATCAGCTTTTTCAGATTTCACCTGTAAGTGAAACCATGTTGATTGGTCTTTCTATGTGCATTTGAAGAGGTGTGAAGTGCACCTCCTTGTGGTGCTGCATCAAGTTCAACTTTCGGTCTCCATAAGTAATGTTTTATTGGGAGACAGTCACACCTGCTCATCTGTATGTTGTCTAGAACAGCTGCCACCCTTATGGCAGAGGTGAGTCACTGTTAGACACCATCTGGCCTGGGAAGCCCAAGGTATTCACTAGCTGTCCCTTCACAGAAATTTGCTGGCACTCCATTAAGTAGACGAGGTGAGAACCATGTTGGTGAATCTCTGTGTATGTGTCTGAGCTTTTTTAGGTAAGAGCTTCTTGGTAGATAGAGGATATAATAGAGAGAAAAAAAGGTCCTCCATAGGTATCCAAACCCTCACCTTGGCAACCTGTGACTGTGTTACCTTACCCTTAGTATACAATTGTGAATATTGTCTTTAAATATTACAGCAACTGCCAAAAAATGAAGTAGCAGATTATCATACTTGCCCTCTGTTCTGTTTCTTTTGTTTATTGTAATGGTTAGATATTGCTGCAGAACACACATTCCTAAATGCCAGTGGTTTAATGTAATGCTTTTATTCAAATGGGGCCATATGGGAGAAGTTATTCTGAGCTTGGTTCAGTGAAAGAACATGCATGTTTTCCAGGAGAGCTTGTGGCCTGATATCATAAAAACGGGTAAGAATCCAGGCTTTTATTTTGCAAGTTACACTGAGCTCATGATGGTTGTAGAAGTGATACTTGAGCATAAAGGACAGATATAAATGGATGATACTGATATTGCTTGTTCACTACCTCTCATAGTTATGGAAAAATTTGGAAAAGGGTGGATAGTTCACTTGCAACAACAGAAGGATTCATTTCCTCAGGCAGCACTAGAAATTTTCAAGCAGAAATGAAAAGATAAGTCAATAATAAACCATTAGAATTGCCCACCAATCTTAAGTGAGCAAAACCCCCTTACACACGGAGAGTACTCTTCCATACTTCAGTGATTATAGTTACAGTATGAAAAGACATATTTTGCATAGCAGTAAAATGTGCAATGTACAAGGCTATCTCATCACATTTAAGGTCCTCTTTGATTCTGAGGTCAAATAAACTGACCTATTTTTTTTCTAGTTTGTTTGTTGTAGCATCCCTTTGAGTTGTAGATTAGATAAGTTGGTTTTGCCAATGATTATGGTAGATACTGTGGACATGAAAATGTATAAAAATACAGAATCCTGATATAGGGAAAAAAAGCTTCTGCCATTCTGCCAGTTACAAAATGAATGAGTCTGTTAAAGCTCACATTGTCAGGACGAGCAGACACAGACCGTGAGATACAAAGGAATGATGAACCATGAGAGAAACCTGTGATCCTGGCCTCTCCTCCAGGATAAAGCAATGCAAATGACCTTAGTTGTCAATATACACATATTTCCATCTGAGGAGCACAGCACACAGCAATGATTTTCAGCACAAACAAACCAAATTAAGTTGGTTGATCTATGTCCTTAGAAGAAATTATTCTTCAGAAATTCATGTTGTCCCATGAAATCAATGGGAATTTCCAGTCTTTCCAATCCATGATGGAAAACAACTTTGTAAGAGTATGCCACTGATAACAGGGAATGCTGTGTAGATACCAGAGCCGAAAGCTCATAGGGTGATTTACATAAATTTTTTGGAGAAGTTAAAATCAAAGAAATGGAAACTCCAGAAAGCAAATAGACTCTATTTCTAGTTTCATAACCTGGTCAAAACATTGTAATTTCTTGACCTGAGGCTTCAAGCCTTGCAATCAGCAGCAGTTTTGAAGGTCCAGGATAATGGGAGCTTTTATAGTTTCTCAAAGAGTGTTTTCAGAATGCTCCAGGTGTCTTTATTCCTCAGACTGTAGGTGAAGAGGTTCAGCATGGGGGTGACCACAGCGTACCTCACTGAGACTGTCGCACTTGAGGGTGAGTTTTGGGTCACAGTAGAACTAAGGTACACTCCCAGGAGTGTGCAATAAAATGAGGAGACCACAGACAGGTAAGACACACAGGTGGAGAATGCTTTGTACTTGCCCTGAACTGATGAGATTTCATGGATGGAGGACACTATTCTGGAGGAAGAGTAGAGGATGCCAGCAAGGGGGCCACCAGCAAGTAGCACAGTTGCAATATATACCCCCAGGTCATTAAGGAAAGTGTCAGATACGCTTCTGTGAACAATCTCATAGTTCTGATTCATATAAACTGTCTTACTTTTCCATGTTTTCTTTATAGCAATTATTACTATCTGATATATCATAGAAGCAAAAACAAGGTAAAGAAAGGACAGGTGGAAAGAAGAGAGGATGAAGGTGATTCTTTTTTAATGGGACACAGGTAAGACAGGTTAGCAAGATGATATTTCAAAAAAGATCTCAAGGAAGAGTCAGAACTATGAGATTGTTCACAGAGGTGTTTGACTGCCTGGAGGAGTGAGCAGTGCAAAAGCCCAGTGGGTGGTGTTTTTTTTTTTCCAAAATCAAGCCATGGTGGCAACCAGAACAGGAGGATATAGAAGGGGGACTGAGTCTGAGTCTAGGAGGTGGTCTCCCTGACACTGCTGAAGGTTGCAATTCTCAAGGTGCAGAGGGTCCTCTGTCCATTTGATGTTTCTTATCTTCTGTTTTAAGCAGCTTTACTGAATAGTAGTTTTATCTGAAGAGCTGCATATATGTAGTATGCACAATCTGATGAGTTCAGACACATGGAACATAGTGCCTCTCATGCAATCCATGCCACAGACACATTCATCACCTCCCAGAGTGTCCTTTTGAGTTTTGTTTTCTTGTTTTCTGTGGTAAGAACAATTAGCATGAGATCTATCCTCATAACAGAACTTCACGTGTATGGTGTTATTTGTTACTGCCTTGCCCTGTGTTGTACAGAAGGTGTCTGGAAATGAATGATCTTATATCACCCTGACTGTAAACCACTAAGATCAGCCCACACATTCCTTCCTGCTCTCCCTGACAGTGCACTGTTCCATGCATCCATGAGATTGACAGCTTTATATATCATGTCCATGGGATCACACAGTATTTTAATTTAAAAAAACATCCTGTGGATCCCACCTGAAATCTCTCTGTTATTTAGGATTCAGATGCCTGTGGTATAAAAGTCATAGTTTGGCCAGACAACAACTGTATAAGAAAAGAAAATTAGAGGCTTGCATCCAAAAATGAACTCAACAGCATGTGGAAAGATTATTCCCAATTTGGAATGTATGAGCTCAGGGACCCTGGCTCTGAGGTCTGCTCACTCTATATTAATCTCTATAAACCTGTAATGGCCATTCATCCTCCTCTTCATGTGATGTACTCTTGTGGACCTTCTACCACAGATGCACTTATTCTATTGCACCTTCCTTTGTCACTATAAGATGCACATGAGTGGAGATCTTACCTGCTTTCCCCACGCATTTTCACAAAGGTGAAAAAAATTAGAATGCATAGAAAAAAAAATTAAAAATAATGGTTTGTACAATAAAAAGAATGGCAGGTGAATAAAACAGTCATTTAAAGCAAAACGACTGCATTAAATGAAACAGAATAAAAGTTAAATATAAATTCTCAATGATAAGATCTAAAGTAGCAATAATGTAATCCCATCAACACGAGTCAACATTGCATTGGCAAACACCTGGCAATAAAATGATAAAAGTGGATACTTCCTTTGGACCATTGAAAGAAATAGTATCTAAAGTTATAATAGCATCCTATATATAACACAAATGCATTCAGATATGCTTATGACACTAGACACAAGTGCAAGAATAATGAAATTAAGTCACTTCTGTGATTAAAATATTCTCAGAGTTCCCTTTAGGGTTCTTGCCATTCATGTGAACTACATCCATTGCATGTATTATCTCACTTATTCTTCACCTATAATAATGAATATTTATGCCCATTGTACAGAAAGGGGAACTCTATAAATATAAAGAAGCTTTTATGTGTGAAATGTAAGCTGTGAGAAAGATGTAGGCAAGCTATTTTTGAGTGCAAAATGTATGGTCCACAGGGTGGCAGAAGGTGGTTGCTGCTCGTCCAAACAGAACTAACCACACCATGCAGAAAGGCAGTGATCAGGAAAAACAGGTCTGCAAGAAGATGACAAAAGTAACAGGAGGTAATCGATGACTACTAATCATACAGAGGAACTTTCTGTATGTAGAAAGCTGCAGAGGGAATGAGTCTCCAATATGCCTGGCTGATAGATTTCACCAAAGTTGATATAAGTTCACTTCACATAAGGTTTCCCACAAATATTTGTATACTTATGTAAAAGAAATGGCAAACAGCAAACTTAGAGGAAAATCTCCAATTCTTCCTTTAAAAGAATGAGAGGAAGCTATGACAACAATTTCCAACATTTGCGCAAACCATTCAGAATTGAACAGGAAGTAAAAAGCCAAGAAACTTAAGAATATTCAATTTCAGCAGTTGCAAAAAGAGATACAAGGTAAAGTTCCTTCTGTTCTTTTGACTTATCAAATAAAACTTTTATTTCCATGTGAATTTCAAGTATGAGAGAAGATCCAGGAAATGCATGTCTCGAGTTGTTGTTGTAAGGTAGTATTTGTAAGCAGAGCAGTAGTCAGATATTTGTAAAAATCAAGAAAACAAGCTCTAATACACTCCACATTAAAAATTAAAGAAAAACCACCCTCACTTCACTGTACTTCTACCCAATCCAATAGTCCCTTTTACTGTTCCTTAGTTGGATATGGTCTTATTTTATGGGGAATGCTTTCTACCAGTTATTCATGAATCTTACCCAACTGGACTTCCATGCTCATCACATAATGTCCACAGGGTCTATGCATTGCAGAGTCTAAAGACACTTCTCTTGTTAACACAGTAAATGTCCCTTCTGATAACACAGTGAATGAATTGAAATTCGTCCAGTAAACAAACACAGAGGCCTTTGAGCTCTGGGCTGACCTGGCTTGGTTCTCAGGTGACCTCTGGTCCATTTTGTCAGGTTCCATCCTTGCTGACCCTTTCCTGCAGTACCTGTCAGTGTCACAGGCTCACCTAGACGGGGTGTCTACAGAAAAGGTCTCTGTGTGAATGTCTGGATTTGTACCTGGCTGTTTGATTATGGAGACTGAAGCTCTGAAGCACTGGGCCCCTATACAGACTTCAGACTCCAAAAGTTACCACCCAATTGTTCCAGCCCCTCTCTGAGGGATCCCATCCCAGGCTCTATTGATAGCTCCCTATCTCTTCTCATTAGGTACAGTCTCTCTTGTTAACTCCAGCCCCTGAGTAGTACCTGATATCCCTTGGGATATTGGTCTGAGTGACCAGTTAAAAAATTGGGTGAATCTGGTCTTTTCTACTATTTGTCCATGATTTTCCCTTCCATCCAGAAGTCTAACTTCCTTCTACCTTAGCCCAATCCTTACTTATAATTCTCCCTAAAGTCTGAGTTACCTGAATTTGCTAGATTTCTTGGACCTCCAAATCACTGGCTTGTAAAGGGAACGCAGCTTCTGATATATTTCAAAAATTGCTATTCCTCCTTCATTAAAGAAGAGAACTGTGTTTCTTACAAAACAAAACAAAAAAACATAACAAGTTATTACAACTCTTGGCTTCATGATGGTTTTACAAAGTATGTAGAAGTTTCATGCTTGAAACACAAGAATTTTCATTTGTTACTTCATTTATGAAAATTTTAGTAATTATAAGAGATTTTAGGTTTTTTTTTATCCTCTTTGAGTTGAAGTTAAAATCACATGACAGTAATCTAATTTTTGCACATCCATTATATGAAACCAATATTATTAGGTACCCAATTTACATTTGCAGAAATGAGTCTCGGAGAAGTTAAGTGATCTGCCCACTCTTGAGTAAGAATGGGCTTGACTTAAAACATTCCTGGTTCTGCTCCAGGGCAAGGGTCACCCACCAAGGGGGATGATGCCTCTAGGAGACACTAGTGATATCGGGAGGAATGTTGGGTTTGTACACTGGGGAGTTGGTGCTGCACCTGGTGGGCTGAAGCCAGGGATGTTGCTCATCATCCCCCAGTGCATGGGAGGCCACACCACAGAGTCAGAGGTCAGCATGGGGAGTTGAGAAACGCCCCTTCTAGACCAGAAGGTTTTCCAAAGTCAATGCGAATACGAATCACTTGGGGATTAGTTTGAATGTAGATTATGATTGGGGAGGTCAGGGTGGCCCAGAGATTGTGCATTTGAAACTAATGCCCAGTTGATCTTGAGGCTGCCAGAATTGATTGGTGTACTGCTCTTTTTTAATTGACAGATAAAGTTGTATTCATTTATAGCATAAACCATAATGTTCTGAGGTGTATATGTACATTTCAAATATATATATATATGTGCACATTTCTATGTACACATCATATGAGTATGTACATATGAATGACTAAATATAGATCATTATCATACACATTACTTTACATATTTATCATTTATGATGAGAATATCTAATATCCACTCTTGATATTTTTGAAGATTCACTATATTGTTAACTATGATCACCATTTTGTGCAGTATAGCTCATGAACTTACTCCTCCTATCTGATGGAAATATGTATTCTTTGGCCAACATTTTCCCAACTTTCTCTGCCCAAAACCAACTCATCCCTGGTCACTCCTATTTGAATCTTCAGTTTGATAAAATTAAAATTTTTACAGTTCATACAGGAGTGAGGTTGTGTGGCACTTGTCTTTCTGTGTCTGCTAATTTCTCTTAACATTATGACCTTCAGTTTCATCCATTTTGTCACACAGGACAGGACCTTATCTATTTTTATGGCTGAATACTGTTCCATTGTGTACATGTGCTGTATTTTCTTTATCCATTTATCTGTTGTGGATTCCAGGTCTTGGCTATTTTGAATAATGTTGTAACAAATGTAGAAGTAGAGATGTTTCTTTGAGATACATCATTCTTTTGGATGAGTACAGTTATGGTTTAGATATGAGGCATTTCCCAAAAGTTCATGTGTTAAACAGTACAAGAAAGTTCAGAGGTGAAATAGTTTGGTTATGAGAGCCTTAACCTAATCAGTGCACTCCTCCACTGATAGGGAATTACTGGGTGGTAACTGGAGGCAGGTAGGATATACCTGGAACATTAGGTCAGTGGGGTCATGCCTTTGGGGTTTATATTTTGTCCATGGTGAGTAGAGCTCTCTCTCTGATTCCTTATTGAGCTGTTTTTCATCTCTAAAACCTTCTGTGATAATGTTCTTCCTCATCTCAGATACAGAGCAATGGAGTCTGCCACCTGTGTACTAAGACTTCTGAAACCATGAGCCCCAAATCAAGAAAATTATAGAACATTAAAGAAAGAAAGCATAGAAGAACTCAGAAGATGGAAAGACCTACCTTGCTCTTGGATAGGTAGAATTAATATTGTCAAAATGTCCATACTACCAAAAGCATTATACAGATTTAATGCAATTCCAATCAAAATCCCAATGTCATTCTTCAAAGAAATAGAAAAAGCAGTCATGAAATTCATCTGGAAAAATAAGAGAACCAGAATATCCAAAACAATCCTGAGCAAGAAAAGTGAAGCAGGGGGCATCACCATACCAGACTTTAAATTATACTACAGAGCAATAGTAACAAAAACAGCATGGTATTGGCAGCAAAACAGACTGGTAGACCAATGGTACAGAATTGAGGACACAGAAACTTTCCCTCCTCTATGTTGTTCTTGTCAGGTCTTTTAGTCACAGCAGTGACAAGGCTGACTAAGCAAACACCACTGGTGGCACTGTGGTATCACATGGTGTTTCCATTAATGAGCACCAAGGCTGTGGTCCAGAATTAGAGTCATGTGTAGGCATTCCAAGGTCTTTTCCAACATGAAGGCCTCCACCTACCTCAGTTCTGAGTTTAGGTGATCAGATGCTGGACTTTGTAGCTCAGCTTCTGCCTAAACAATTTGACATTTGCCTCTTGAATGTTTCCTCAATGCAGGATATCAAACTGACAGACCTTGGCTCATTATATATAAACTGGGTAGATTCTCCCTTCTTCATGGACATCCTGTATGAACTAAGACATAGGTTAAAGCTCACAAGAAATGACCTTCCCAGGGCAGATGCTCCACAGATAGCAGCCATTGTGACCATCACGTTGCTCCTCATTGGCTCAGGTCACTGTGATGTCACAAGGGTTTCCTGGCGTAAGAAGTGAGTCCAGCATTGACCTGCTCCTGGGAGACAGTGAGAGTTGGTGGAGGGGACGTTGTCCCAGGACCCATGAAGGAGCTAAGTGCCTGAGTCCACCACCCTATACTATGTTGGACTCTCAAGTGCTTTTGCTGACCCACTCATGATGGCTCCAAGTAGGCACAGCAAGAATTTTCCAACTCTTTCAGCTGTTGGAGGATGTATGTGAGAAGTCTTCCCATTAGGAAAAACCCAGGACCCAGAGACTTCACTATAGATTTCCATCAATCATTAGAACAGTTAGAGCAATCCTTCCCAAACTTAAAAAAAAAAAAAAAAATGAAGACACAGGAATTTCTCCAAATACAGTCTATAAGCCAGTAGTACCCTGACACCAAAATGAGACAAGGACACAGACATTCCTAGGCAAATATCCCTGGTAGAGATAAATATAAAATTTTTGAACAAAATATTAGCAAATCAAATCCACTGTATATTGAAAAGATCTTGCACCATGATCCAGTGACCATGATCTTGAGTTTCAAGGGTAGTTCCACAGATAAAATCAACAACACGACATACCACAACCACAGAAAGGACAAAAACCATCTAATAACTCTATAGATGCAGAAATAAATTTGATCAAATTCAACATCCTTCCATAGTAAAAGCTCTCAAGAAATTAGGTATAGAAAGAAATTTCTCAACAGAATAAAGTCTACAAGTGATAACCCCCCAGCTAACATAATATTTAGTGGGGCTTCCCAAAGATCTGTAACAAGAAAAGCATGCCCATGCTTACTACTGTTATTCATTGTAGTACAGGAAATTCTAGTCAGAGCAAGTAACTAAGAAAAATAACAAGGACATCCAAATTGGAAAAGAGGAATCCAAATAGTCCATTGCAGATGACATGATTTTTAAAGTTTATTTTTTGTTGACACATAATTATACACATTTCTGAGGTATGGTACTGATTTGAAATGTGTGTATCATGTGCAATGATCAAATCTATGAATTTCCATCTCCTTTGCTGTGTGGAACCCAAATGCCTATTGAGAACCTGGTGAAGGTGGGTAGTTTCTGCTCTGGGGAAATTGTATTATGTTATTTACTTAAAATTTCTGTCTCTTCCAAAATTCACGTGTGGAGCTCCTGACTCCCAATGGGCCCAAGTGGACACATCACTTAACCATTCCAAGCCCCATGGGTGAGATAGGTCCCTCCTGTCAGACTTAGGAGAGAACTTCAGCTCAGGGTGTCATGAGGTTAAATATCTGGAAGGTGGAAGAGGGTTTCTGATGGAGTAATAGGCTGAATTCTCCTGACTTTAACCCTGTCTCTTGGGAATAGAGAATCAGCTGGAAAAAGAAACGTCCTTTGGTGCAGAACACTGTCCAGCAGGGGAATCCATCGTGTGCCCAGGGTTGCCATATTGAGGGACACGCCTAACGAGCAGTCTGGGGAGCTGTATAAGTCTCCTCTGCTGCCGTTCCTCAGAATGCTCCACCTTGGACTGGACAGGACGTGGCTGTTCTCTTCCTCTCAGAGTGCTCATCCAGGTCAGTGTGAGAACCAAGAGTCCCTGCAGGAGAGACTCAGAGGACGGACGCCAAGAGCACTGGCCTGAGGTCCTCAGAGCTAAGCCTGAATTGCCTGACCTGAGAGATTGTGGTTACCAGGCTGTTGATGGTCTGCTTGCTTGCTTTATTCATTAACTGATTTATTTACAAAGTGGCAATTTAACCACTTTTTGTCAAAAAGAGATCAATCCTAGAAGTGGGGGGGCTGTGGCTGCGAGAGCTGGGGAGGATGTGGGAAGGAACTAGGAGGACAGCAAGGACACAGGGTGGAGCTCACAGGAGGGATGACCCCAAGTGCTCTCTGGCTCAGCAGGTAACTGTGGGCCACAGCTGCTGGTTGTAGATTCTGAAATAGCTGGTAGAGAAGATTCCAGTTGTTCCCTCCACAAAGAAGGGATTATTGTTGAGGGTGATGGTTATGTTAATTTGCTGACGAAATGCATTAAATGATCACGCTGTGCCCCATAAATACAACAATTATTTGTTCATTAAACATTTAAAATATTTTAGAAGAGATCAATAACTAAGCCTAATATTACGTAGAAAGAACCATATGAGAAAAATAAGACAGAGGCATGCTTCACCCAGTTCAAACCTTGTGACGACAATGGCCAAAGATAAGTGCAGCAACCTTGGGAGGCCATTCCCCTTCTGTCCTGGGGACAGTGCTGGAGAGTTTTTGTTGTTCTTGGTAAACTTCCTTTCATGGATTGTAGATTTGCAACGTTCAGTTTTCCTACTTGAGAGCTTGATATGTGTGTTTCTGGACACTGAAAAGATGCCTTTTCTTTGTTTTGATCCCTTATAGTTGGCCACTGAGGGAAACATAGAGGTTAAATGCCACCAGAATCAAGGAGGCTTCTCCTTCCTGGCAGCATTCTAGGGACCCTGCCTCATTAGACAGTTCCCCGCCTTGGGTCCATTTAGCATCCGCTTCTCTTGATTGAGCATATTTTTTGTTTCTTTAAATGCAGAGCCAATAATGACCATACAAAAATGGATCTCCAAGGTTAACTGTGATGGGAGATTGGCAGACTGGGGTTCCTGAGCACCATTGCTTCATTCTTTATGGGAAAGTCAATCTGAATTTGACAGCTTGCCCTGTATCCATTCCTGTTGAATAGTGTGGCTGGGATGAGAAGAGCATGATGTTAACACATTGTGCTGTGTGTGTGTGTGTGTGTGTGTGTGTGTGTGTGCTGGTTTCAGAGCAAGTGGACCTGGGAATTGTATGCAGACGATCCCCAAATTATGAGGCTCAAAATATCCATATCTTTGTCACTTTATGAACATCAAAAAATGATGTGCATTACAAAAAAACCTGATTTGATATTTTGATTTTGATCTTTTCCAAGTTGGTGATATGTAATACAATACCCTTTTATGTTGCTGGACGCTGGTAGCACAGAGCTGGACTCCTGGTCAGCCAGGTCATCCCCTGGGTAAACACCTGAGACTCCACAGCTGCTGTGCTGCTCAGCTGGGATGCTGCCAGGACTCAAGATGACAGGTAGAAATAAAAATGACAATGTACTTCAATTCAAAGGAAAAGTTCTGTAGCTAATTTAATAGTGCAAAAGCAAAAAAAATTGGGTAAAATCAGTTGTATTGATGGCACAAGATTACTTGGTTCTTCAACACACTAAATATAATTTTAAATATATTTTAATAGGCACATAACATTCCTACTTATTTATGAGGTACAGTAGAATAATTTGGAACATGCATGCTATGTGAAATGAACAAATCAGGGTAGTTAGTATTTCCTTCTCCTCAAGCATTAATCACTTCTATGTGTTGAGAAACATCAGACTCTTCTAGTTACTTTGAAGTGTGTGGAAGGTGACTGTGGGCTACAGTTCCCCTACTGTGCTACAGACCACCAGAGCTGGCTCCTCCTGCCTATTAGTGTGTGGGAGCTTATCGTCTCCCCTGCCTCCTCCACTTCCCAGTCTCCAGTGACCACGATTCCATTCTCTTCCTGTATCAGGTCAGGAGTTTTAGCTTCCATGCAGGAATGGCAGCATGAAGGATTTGTCTCTCTGTCCTGGCTTATTTCACTTATAATAACGTGCTCTTGTTTCCATCCACATTGCTGCAAATGGCAGGATTTCAATGTTTCTTAGGCTAAATGAGATTCTGTTGTGTACTGTATCCATGCTCCTACAGATGGACATTTCCATTCTCTTTTCATCCCCTGGTGGATTCCACATCTTGGGTGTTGTGAACAGTGCTGCAACAGACACAGCCATGCAGGGACCTCTGCATGGATTCATTTATTTTGCATCTGTATGCAGCATTGTTCAGCTGTCTCTGTCCACATCTCTCTCCGCTATCCCCCTTCTGTAACTTGTTAAATTTTTCTCTACATTATCTCATTTGCTTATCACAAGGTCCTTATGTATTGGGTTCCTTTATGGCCACATTTACAGTTAAAGAAATGGAGTTTCAGAGCGCTTTAATATGTTCATGCAATCATAACACATATAATTACTGGGGTTGATGTTTTTGAACTCAGCAAGATGCTATAAGTTCTGAGATCTGAAGAGCTACACATACGGTTTCTTTTTAAGCATAATCACATTTTATGGTACACACTACCAAGAAAACTATCCTACAGAAGAAATTATAAGTTGACCCTTCTTTTTAAATTTATTTACATGTTTCGTTCACACATAATAATTTCATACATTTATGGCGGACTGTGTGGTACTTTGCTGCATGTGTAAATGTTTAATAACAAAATTGGAGTAATTGTCATATCTAGGTCCTTGAACATTTATCATTACCAGTGACAGGAAAACTCAAACTTCCAGTTTTCTAACTATTTTGAAATCAAACAGAAACTACGGGTAACTACAGGCCCATTTCTGTGCTATGGAACACTAGGACTAACTATCTATGTGTTTGTACCCATCGACTAACCCATGCAAACACCCTTCCTTGCTCACCTTTCCAGCCTCTGGTAACCACTGTTGTGCTCTCAACCTCTGAGCCGCCCCTCTCCCTCTTGGCCTTTCCTCTTGCCACACCAGTTGTTTTAGCTCTGGACATCTGAAATGGGCACCTTCCTCAGGGCCTTTTCAGTCTGTACCTCCTGCCAGACCTTCTTCCTCGAGAACTTGCTCTTTGTGGCACTTTCATTTTCTGCCTTCAGATTTTGTTCAAATCTGATTTGTCCTTTTCTTTGCCAGTCTTGCCAGAAGCCTGATTTTTAAAAAGCACCTTTATCTACTCTCTTCTTTCTTATCTTCTTTCCTTTTCTTCCAGGCATCTGTCTTATCTGGCATGTTATATAATTTTCCCATCTGTAGATTGTAGGGACATTTGTTTTTCTTCACTTCTCACACATTTTCTAGATTATTCCTTAAGCAGAGTAAATATTCAGCTTTTGTTCTTCAAATGCATTAGGAATCTCTGAGTATAATTGTAGAATATTGAACTCTTGAAGAAATGAGGAGAAATGGGAAGGGATTCCTAAAAAGAAAAAGTGTAGGGTAATGCCTTGACAGTAGACCAGATTCAGATAAAATATAAAATGACATCTTTTACTATAAATAAAAATGAGAGCAAAATAGAAATTAAAGGGTAGTAATTCACCTCTCCCCTCTCTCTTCCTTTCATAGTTACAGCAACCACATGAAACCAAGTAATAGCACACAGATTTCAGAATTTCTTCTTCTGGGATTTTCAGAGGACCCAGAACTTCAGGCCCTCATCTTTGGGCTGTTCCTGTCCATGTACCTTGTCACTGTGCTGGGGAACCTGCTCATCATCCTGGCCATCATCTCAGACTCCCACCTGCACACGCCCATGTACTTCTTCCTGGCCAACCTGTCCTTTGTGGACGTCTGCTTCACCTCCACCACTGTGCCAAAGATGCTGGTGAACATCCAGACACAGAGCAAGGCCATTACCTACAAAGGCTGCATCACCAGATTCACATTTTTGTACTCTTTGCTGGGTTGGACAACTTCCTTTTGACTGTGATGGCCTATGACCGGTTTGTGGCCATCTGTCACCCCCTGCACTACACTGTCATCATGAACCATAGGCTCTGTGGTTTGCTGGTTCTGATGTGCTGGACCATGAGTGTATCTAATGCTCTGTTACAAAGCTTAATGGTGTTGCGACTGTCCTTCTGCACAAATGTGGAAATCCCCCACTTTTTTTGTGAACTTAACCAGGTGGTCCACCGTGCCTGTTCTGACACTTTTCTTAATGAAATAGTGATGTATTTTTCGTCTTTACTACTGGCTTGCTGTCCCCTTAGTGGCATCCTTTATTCTTACTCTAAGATAGTGTCCTCCATCCGTGCAATCTCATCAGCTCAGGGGAAGTACAAAGCCTTCTCCACCTGTGCGTCTCACCTCTCCGTGGTCTCCTTATTTTATGGCACAAGCCTAGGTGTGTACCTTAGTTCGGCTGTGATCCAAAACTCCCGCTCTACTGCAACAGCCTCGGTGATGTACAGTGTGGTCACCCCCATGCTGAACCCCCTTCATCTACAGTCTGAGGAACAAGGACATCAAGAGCGCTCTGAGAAGATACCTGTGAGGGCAACTATAGACAGTAATTTTTCCTTCTTTGCCTGGTGAGTCCACTTAACATGGTGTACAACAGTGCCATCCAAGTTGTGCTGAATGGCAGGACTTTATTCTTTTATTGGCTGAATAATATTCCATCATGTGCTTGTAATACACTTGTATTTCTGTTTTTCAGTCAATGGACACCATGGTTGATTTCTCATGTTGGCTATTGTAAGTAGGGCAGTAAACGTGTACATGCAGGTCAATCACCGTTTTTCTAACACTTTTTTTTTCATAGTGGAATTTACACAAAAAAGCAGAAATACAATGTGCACTCTGTTTGTGTCTCAACTCACAGTTGTCTCTCTGTTTCACTGTGCCACGTCTAAGGGTTTCTTGGTTCTGGAACCATCCACAGCTCTCATTGAAGTGCTGCAGCCTTGATGGGGTTCACCATCATCTCCCTCCTTCATGAGCATCATCACCTACAATCTGTGGAATAAAGACATAAAGCTGGCCCCAAAATATTCTTTGGAAAGAAAGACTCCAAGGGCTCCCAGCATGAGAAAGTGATTCTGATGGAAAAACACAAAGCTCCAAAGCCAGAAAATGTGATTCTCTGGTCAGATGGTGGAAGGAGAGCCCATCTTTCTATTTACATGCTGCAGTTTCCTTCTCTATCTTCATTAATATTCTGCTTTCTCTGATTCTCACATGTTCCTTTCTTTGGCCACCTTCCTGCTTTCCTGAAGTGATCCCTTGTGTTGTGTGAGAAAATATTTGAAAATTCTTGTTTGGCTTAACATAATATTTTGTGCACCATTATTACATCATCTGCACAAACAAGTGATGGGAGTCAGTAAGGTGACGAGTTCTCACCAAATAAGATCACCCTGGAACTGAGCTAAGGAGTTAGAAATATATTTCTTGGTGAGCCAAGATGGCCCTGGAGGAGAACCGGCATGGCAACATCAGGAGGAATAAACTCCCATGATGGGATGATGAAAGGAGGGATGGGTGAATGGGGGAGGAGGAGTGAGTAGAGGGGAAGAAATGTAAGAAAGCAAAAGTATCAGAAAGTTCCTTGTAGATGCATGGTGAGGGAGTGGGGCTGCTCTAGGCACAATTCTGTCACCTCTGTGTAACTCTGAAAATTTTAATAATAAAGTGTTGGGAAAAGATCACCTGGCCGTTCTGGGAAAGGCATCTTCTTTGTCTTGGTTGGGAGCAGATTCTGTGGAGAATGTATGTTGGGAGATGTCTCTGTACAGTCAGGTGCTACACACACACACACACATTTGAGTGACGACTTTGAAAAATTACCGTGAACAGTGTTGATCACTGTGAGAATGAGGACGTCCAGAGTGCAACTTGTAAGTGTGGTGTCTTTGTATTCATTTCCTCTATGTCTCAGAACTGCTAGCTTCTCACTGTTGGTGGCAGGGATGGGTAGATCATTGCTGTCACAGGAGCAGAGTGTGGAGTAGAGACCCTGAATAGCTGACAGAGAAGGGGGAGGGAGGATGGAAGGAGGTTGCATAATGTCATTAGATAATCTTTTCTATTCATGTACGTTAATTATACAGAATGGTGGGCTTCATTGTACGTTGGTATATACATTAAAATATTTATCACTGCTGTATGTGGCAAGTTTTCTTTGTTTTTGGGGAGCGGTGGGGTGGGGTTCATCTCCTCTTTAACAAATCCAGTTGTCATTCCTGGCTCTGGTCTTCTTCCAACATGCAAAGACCTCTCTAGGCCATATTCTGTAAGATTCTGTGTACACCATGATGATTAGGATGGAATTTTTTATAAGATTTAACCCTGAAGACAACAACAATACACACATTTATCTCATTGTTTTCTCTGTTCACCAAAATAATATCCACAGGTCATCCACACAGATATCCACAGGAGCAGGGACTTCACCTGCTTCATTGGTCCTTACAGTTTCACAGTATTATATAAAATATATGTGCACTATGTAGAAAAAATATAGAAAAGAAGCTTGAAATAAAGCCAATTTAATATAGTGCTTTTGATGTCCATTGGCAGATGAGTAAAAAAAAAAGTGTAAGTGGCATATATTTATATGATGGAATACCACATAGCTGTCATTCTTTCATTTACAACAGAATGAATGACATTGGAGCATGCTATGCTAAGAGATATAGGGCAGGCACATTCTGTTAGATGGCTATGAGGTAAGAAAAACATTATCTTAAACCATTTGCCTTGGGGATTGTTATGTAGCAACAGCTTACTGATCAATGAGAACAGATCAGAGGTCATTTAGAATAATCTGTTGTTTCTTATTGTTGGCATCTATTCTAATATTTGAAGGCACTATTCTTAATGACCTGGAGATTTATGTTCATTTCAGATAATTGTATTTAAAAAACAGAATATGATTGATATTACTTTTAAGCATTTGGGAGTGATTGAAACCATATTTTTAAAACTTCATTTATTTGTTGTTAGTGCTTTAAAAGTATAAATGAAAGAGGTGCTTTCAGAGCATTCTTGATGTTCTTATTCCTCAGACTGTAGATGAAAGGGTTCAGCATGGGGGTGACCACGCTGTACATCACTGAGGCCATTGCACTTGAGTGTAAATTTTGAGTCACAGCAGAACTGAGGTCCACACTGAAGCTCCTGAAATAAAATAAGGAGACCACAGAGGGGTGAGATGCACAGGTGGAAAATGCTTTGTACTTCCCCTGAGCTGATGAGATTGCATGGATAGGAGGAAGGTATCTTGAAGTAAGAGTAAAGGATGCCAGTGAGGGGGCCACCACCCAGCAGCACAGCTGAAAAATACATCACCATGGTGTTAGGAGAAGTGTCAGAACAGGCAAGTTGGACCAGCTGATTAAGTACACAGAAAAAGTGTGGGATTTCCAAGTCTGTGTAGAAGGAGCGTTGCAACACCATTAAGCTTTGTAACAGGGCATGCAGGACACTCGGGATCCAGGACACCACAACCATTAACACACAGAGCCGGGGGTTCATGATGACTATGTAGTGCAAGGGGTGACAGATGGCCACAAAGCAGTTATAGGCCATCACGGCCAGGAGGAAGTTTTCCAAACTTGCAAAGACTATGAAAAAGTGCATCTGCATGATGGCAGCCTTCAAAGGTTAGGCTTTTCTCTGCGTCTGCATATTCACACACATCTTTGGGACGGTGGTGGAGGTGATACATATGTCAGAAAAAGACAGGTTGCTGAGGAAGAAGTACATGGGTGTGTGCAGGTGGGAGTCCAAGGTGATGGCCAGGATGATGAGCAGGTTTCCAAACACAGTGATCAGGTACATGGAGAGGAAAAGCCCAAAGAGGAAGGGCTACAATCCAGGTTCCTCTGAAAATCCCAGAAGATGGAATTCTGAAATTTGTGTACCATTCCCTTGTTCCATGTGGTCAATTTGCCTGCTGAGAGATAGACAAAAACAGAAAAGACAGAGATGCATTACTAACATTTCAGGAATGGTCTCATTTATGTTATAGCCAAGAAACTATTTTTATGTTTCACATATGAATCTGGTCCCCTTTTAGGAAACACCCCAACATTTATCATTTCCCTTTCTCAGTCTTTCCCAAGAGATCATGTATTCTATAATAACAAATTTATTTCTGCTTTTACAGAATGAAATTCAGTATAAACCCAGTTCCTGGGGCTGTCTAGACAATGTGCAAGCAATGCAGAAAAAGAAAAGCATCCCTAAAACCTTATGATGTAGAAAGATACAAGAAAAAATTTAATTTGCATAACACATCAGATGATAGGAGATGTTTAAAAAAAAAAAAAAAAAAAAGGAAAGGAGGCCAAAAGGAGAGAGTGCACAAGGGTGATTTCTTTTAAAAACTGGGGTTCAGTCAAGATCAAAAAATACAGTAACATTTGGAAAAAGATCTCATGCAAGTTAGAAATGATAAAGGTGTAAGAAGATGGAAATGATAGCCATCCTGATTTGGGTAACACAATGCATACATGTTTGAAAACATCACATAGTATTTCATTCACACATAAAATTATTATGTGTCGATTAAAAAATTTTAAAATACAGAAGTTTCTCATTGTAATTACCCCTACACCATAATTGTTTCTTCTGTAGTTTATATTACAAGATATAACTATGTATTTAATAAAGAGGCAGTAAGTGTAGACCTTATGATTACAGGGCTGGGATTAACTGACTGGGTCCCCCAAATTCCAACCTTTTAATCAATTTTTTTATACAATAATAAATATATGTTCTGAGTCTCAATTTTTTTAAGTTGTAAAATATGGTAATAGGAGTAACCAATTTGTGAAGTTCTTGTAAGAATTAAATGAGATAATATAGGATAAAATTTTAATTTGTTTGGTAGGAGCAGGGAGAGTGTTAAGAGTCGGTGTTCCAAAGTGTTGAAGATTGCTAGATACATAGCCCCAGGAAGCAAAATCAGAGAGTGACTAGATCCATGTATCCCATGTTTATTGTGAAACTGTTCATATTGTTAAGATACAGGATCAACCTAGGTGTCCATCTGTGAACAAATGAAGAGAATGTGGCATATGTACACAAAGGATATTATTAAGCCTTAAAAATAATGGAATCTTGTCACTTACAGGATCATGGATGGAATTGGAGGACAGTAAGTAAGTGAAATATGCCAGCCACAGGAAGACAAACGTTGCCAGTCCTCACCCATGTGTGGAAGCTAAAGATAATGGCTCTCATAGAAGACAAGGCTGGAATAATGGTCACTGGAGCCTGAAAAGAGTAGGGCACAGGAGAGAGAAAGATTAGAAACAGGTACCAGAACACAGATAGGACAAATTTGTTCTGCTGTTTTAGAACATAGTAGTGTACTTATATGCTACACAAACCTGTATTTAAAAAAAAAAAAAAAAACACTAGAAAAGAAGGCTCCAAAGTTTCCCAAATTAACAGTAATGACAAATGCTCACAGAGGTGCAAATGCCAATCTCCCTCAGTTCATCCCTATACATTGGACACATGTCAAATTATCTTACCGAGCCCTGAAATATGTGCCAATATTATGTTTCCATTACAAATATATAAAAAGTATAGAAGAAGGGGTGACCTGGTGACCTGCTGCCACTGAAACATCAGGACCAAAGGACTCCCTCAGCCCTGTTTTTGCATTTGTGCTTCATGAAGTTGTCTGCAAAACTTTCTTTGACTTCAAGTGGATTTTCTTTTTACTTCTATCTATTGTCTTGAGTTCTGGGTTCAGGATGATGAACCCCCAGTAGGAATACAAAAGATCTTCCATAATTTATCATTCCATAACTTATATTATGCCCTAATAAACCTATAACAAGTATAAAATGTTGTAAATTGAAAGTACATTGACTACCCGTAATCTACTGAACATCCCAGCTTAGCAACACAGTAGCTGTAGAGTCTCAGAGAAGTTCTGAACCCTGCAAGACCTTGCAATTCTGGAACTGACAGGGAGTGTGCTGTCTGTTCTCAGCATCATGAAAGTATCATACAGTATAAAACTGGAAAAGAACCAAAAATTCAAAATTCAATGTACAGTTTCTTCAGAATGCACATTGTTTTACCCTATTGTAAAGTGAAAGAATAACAGGTAGAAACATCACACCTTGGATACAGTGTGTATACCGTGCCCAGATACCCCTCCCCTGAAATCTGCTCTCATCCCTAAAGGTAAACACACTCATACAACACACACAGCCCTGTGCACATGGCACAATGTGAGAACAGCAGGTTCTTCTCATGCCCAGCCATACCAAAAGAAAGGAATGGATATTAATGTTTTTGTTAGTGCAGTGTAGTTATATATCATAATAGGTTTCATTTTGAAGGAAGAAGTTTTTTTTTTTTTTTTTTTTTGGTACCAAGGATTGAACTCAGGGGCACTCGACCACTGCGTCACATCCCCAGCCCCCCCCCCCTTTTTTTGTATTTTATTAGAGACAGGGTCTCACTGAGTTGCTAAGTGCCTTGCCAGGTTATATTTGAACTCCCTATCCTCCTGCCTCAGCCTCCCAAGTGCTGGGATTACAGGCGTGTGCCACCACGCCCAGTGGAAGAAGTTTTGAAATAAAAATAATTGCAACGCAATAGAACCAGATTAAATACCTTGGTGTCAAAACAACTGTAACACACAAAATTAAAAGAAGTATTAAACAAAGCAAAAAATATAAAATAGCTATAATTTAATTAAGTTGGTACATACCTAAGTATGTGTGGCTGTGTATATCTATATTTATACATATACATATACAATATTCCTAGAATAATACATTCCTAGAATTATTTGTTGAATGAATCAGGAATTATGTTTTAGCACATATGCAAATTTATTAAGCAGCAAGATAATATTTGAAAGTAGTTGGAAAAGCCTGAAAAGTTAAATAGAAGCTGGTGTAAGTGGCTATGTTTTAGTTAGCCTTTTCACTGCTGTGACTAAAGAACCTGACAAGAAAAATTTTAAGGAGGAAAGGTCGATCTGGGGACTCAGGGTTTCATAGGTCTCATTCCAAAGATGGCCAGCTCCAATGCTTGGGGCTTGATGTGAGGCAGAGCATCATGGCAAAAGACTGTGGTGTAGGAAAGCAGGCCAGGACATGGTGATCATGGAGCAGAGAGCACTCCACTCAACAAGGACAAAATATAAACCCCAAAGGCACACCCCCAGGGACCCACCCTCTCTAGCTACATCACACAGTCACCACTCGGTTAATCCTTATCAGGGAATTAATTCACTGATTGGATTGAGGCTCTCACAACACCATTCATTTCACCTTTACGTTCTCTTGCATTGTCCCACAAATGAAATTTTGGGTTATCTAAACCATACACTGTGTTTCTGGAGGAAAATTAGGATGGCCCCCTACTCACATATTGAAGGAGCCCCAATTAGGAAGGGCTATTGCGGCTAGCTGGAAGCCATAAGTTCCACCTGATATGTATGTGACGCACCTGTAAATGCACGTGAGGCACCTGCAAAGCTAAAGGTATATAACCGGGTGAAAGCGGTCGGAGTTAGGAGAACAAAGAATGAATTCATTCAGTCAGTCGTGCAGTCGCTCGGTCGGTCAGAAGAAGAGTTCGGGTCGGAGAAGAAAAGAATCAGAGCGGCCAGAACGTAGGCAGAGTGGTTACAGAAGAGAAACCAGATAGAAGAAAGAATTGCTGGTCAGAGTTAGGCCGAGGCTCCCGAGGAAGAAAGAAGAAAGAAGAAAGAAGCTCTAAAAAATAATCTTTCTCTAAGCTAAGCTCTCTCTATCTTTCTTTCTCTCTAAGCTAAGAAGACAAGAAGAAAAGCTCTCTCTAATCTTTCTCTCTAAAAATCTTTCTTTCCCTCTCTAAGCTCTCTCTAAGAAAGTAGAAGTAAAAGTAGTAATAGCTTTACTCTGCCTCCGAGTTTTTCTCCCGCGGCGGTTTGTGGCTGGCCATGACAGGCAGCTTACAACATATCTTGCCAAAAAATCATAGGAGTTAAAGAACTCAGTGTAAATGTTAGTAATACATTTCAGATGAACATCCTGGAAGACTACATACAAAATCTATGGGTGGGAGATTTATCTTAAATAAGGCAAGAAACTCAGAACTAAGAAGATAGACACATTTAAGTGAATAAAATTTTAAAGTTTTTATGGCCAAAAATACACGTAAATCAATTAAGAAAGAAAAACTCTAATGCTCATTTAAAATGTCAACTGTAGATAATAAACTATAATAAAACAGACTGAAATGGTGATTGGACATATAAATATTTGCTGAAAACCAGTAATACTTGAAGGGACACCACAGGAAATCTCAAGCCTATCCATTTACTTGGGAAAAACACGAGGAGCTACCAAATTGGTGGGGTTGGAAGTTTTAAACAGGTGGGAAAAGGGATTCTCTAATTTTTCTGGAAATGGGAAGAGTTCTGGTGCCCAGGAGAAAGATCTAAATGTAGCTGTCAGTACGGAAACTGCAGGTGATCCTTAACTCCTGTTTCTCAGTCAAGGGACCATTGATTTCCCAGGTCTCATTGCTGCACTGTCATCTGCCTGGTGGGATGTTAGTAGGTCACTGCTCCTGGTGTCTCAGTCAAAGCCGTTCACAGGCATTCCCAGTGTCTCCAAGAGTACCAAAATAAACCTTGTCCAGAACCATGGTTTCAAATAACTAACCACCAAATACTATTGTAGAAATCACTGTAGATTGATGATATTATAGCAGTTTAATGAGGAACAATATCTTAGACTCTCAGAAGTGTAAATGTGAAGCCATACAATAAATACTTTGCAGACAGTTAAATAATTAGACTTTGCACTACTTGATAGGAGAGACTCTCTAAGGTGCTGTTGAATGAAAGGTAATGAGGGAAACAGGACAGACCAGATGAGGTATTTGATGAAACCAAATTTTTGACATTCACACCTTCACACATATCTTGGTTCAGTTCATTTTAATGTTCTGTCAAATTTCATTTATGATCCTTCTTTCAAAATTTTTATTAATTTTAATTGAAAAAATCATGTGTGTTTGTGGGGCACATTGTGAAGTTTTGATCTATGTATACATGATACGAAGACTCAATCTAGTTCATTAACAATTTCATTACCTCACCAATGCACCATTGATGTGGTGAGAACATGAAATGTCTCTTTTATTTGTTATTATTATAAACACATACTGATTGTATAAATTAAAGGGATTCATTGTGATATTTCCACCCATGCACACATTGTGCATTGATCATGTCCATCCATTCTTCTACCCTCACCCCACCCTCCTGGGCTCCCTTCCCAAGTGCCTAGAAATCCTTCTTCCACTTGCAGGTCATTTTTGTTTTTCTAGTTTCGACTTACGAAAGGGAAGATGCATTACCTGTCTTTCTATTTCTGACTGTTCTCCAGTTACATTCATTCTGGTGCAAATGGCAGGATGTCCTTCTGTGTGTCTTAAAAATACTCTATTGTGTAAACATACCATATTGTCTTTATGCTTTCAACTCTTGATGGGCACCTAGATTTACCCCACATTTCAAGACTATTTCAGGAATTTTTAAATATACAACACTTGTTATAAACTGTGGTCATCCTGCAGGGCAGTAGGTCACTAAGACTTATTCCTCCAGTCTGATTGAAACTTTGTGCTTTTTGTTCAACATCTGCCTTCTCCCATCTCCTATTTTTAAAGGAATTGCTCTACTGGGTGGCAACTGTGGGCAGATGGGACAGGGCTGGAGGAAGTGGGTCTCTGGGAGTATGTCCTTCAGGATTATGTATTGTGCCCTTGTCTACCCCCTCCCTCTCTCTCTATTTCCTGTCTACCATGAGGTGAGAAGCTTCCTCCACCATTACCTCCTGCCATTCAATGTTGAAGGGCACCTAGGTTGGTTCCATATCTTGGTTCCATATCTTGCCTATTGTGAATCTAGCTGTAGTATGCTGATTTTAAGTTCTTTGAGTATATGCAGAGGAGTTGGATAACTGGGTCAAATGGTGGTTTCATTCCAAGTTTACTAAGGAATGTCCATATTGCTTTTTTTAATTTTTATTTTTTCTAAATTTTTATTTATAGTAGTATGTATTACAGTTCATACTATACATATATAGCATCTTTTTACACAAAACAGTTTGTATACAAAGTATATTCGCAGCATTCAAGTCTTCAATCATGCATGTAGAATAATGATATCCATCTTATTCAACCAGTTTTTTTCCCCTTCCCCCCTTGTTCCCTCCCTTCCCCTCCCTTCCCTTTGACCATTATAGTGTTCCCCTAATCCTCCTATGTACCCCAACCCAACAATACTGTGAACCGGCTTCCTTATATCAGAGGAAACATTCAGTATTTGGATTTTTGAGATTGACTGATTTCACTTAGCATTATATTCTCCACTTCATCCATTTACCTGCGAATGTCATTATTTTATTCTCTTTTATTGCTGAGTAAAATTCCATTGTGTATATATACCACATTTTCTTTATCCGTTCATCTACCGAGGGACATCTAGGTTGGTTCCACAACCTAACTATTGTGAATTGTGCTGCTATAAACATTGAGGTAGCTGCGTCACTGTAATATGCTGTTTTTAAGTCCTTTGGGAATAGACCCAGGAGTGGGATGGCTGGGTCATAGGGTGGTTCCATTCCCAGTTTTCCAAGAAATCTCCATACTGCTTTCCATAGTGGTTGCACCATTTTGCAGTCCATTGTTAGGTCATGTAATGAGTATAGGGCCAGGCTCAGATATATTTCATGTTAAAAATTAAAGAAGCCGGGCGCGGTGGCACACGCCTGTAATCCCAGCACTTTGGGAGGCTGAGGCAGGAGGATCGCGAGTTCAAAGCCAGCCTCAGCAATGGTGAGGCACTTAGCAACTCAGTGAGACCCTGTCTCTAAATAAAATAAAAAAAAGGGCTGGGGATGTGACCCAGTGGTCGAGTGCCCCTGAGTTCAATCCCCAGTACCACACACACAAAAAAAAAAAAAAAAAAAAAAAAAAAAAAAAAAAAAATTAAAGAAAAAATATTCTCACTTCACAGCTCAGACCTCCACACCTTAATAATCAATTTTTCCACTACCAAACTGCAAAACTCCTTAGATATACTCTACTTTATGGGAAATACTTCATACCATTTCTTTAGTCTCTTCCATATAGAATTCTATTCCCATCACGTAATAGTCAAGGAGGGTTTATGCATTCAAATGTCTAAAAGACACATCTTTATAAAATGCTAATTAAACGCAAATGAATTACTTAAGCAAGCAAACAAAGACAGTGGCCTCTCAGCTCTGGGCTGGGCTGCTTTGGTTCTCAGGTAACCTCAGGTCAATGTTGTCAGCTTCTATTCTTGCCTAACCTTTCCTGCAGTCCCCGCTAGCATCTCAGACTCACCTGGAAGGGGTATCTGAGAAGAAGGTCTCTGCATGGCAGCCTGGATTCCCCCTGGTTGGACGATGATGGAAACTGAAGCTCCAACCCAGAGAAGAAAGCAGGAAGGAGTGAAGCACTGGTCCCCTACCTACACCTAGGACTCCCAAAGAAACAATCATGTCCTGTCCAGACTACAATTGTGCTTAGGGAGAGCATCAAGGAACCATTTATAGCTCCCTCTCTCTGCTCATTAGGCACATCTCCTCTTGTTACTGCAACCCCTGAGCACCTGATGTCCCTGTGGGACATTGGTCAGACCAGAAAGGATAATAGTCCTGCTTGTTCTCTGTTCCCAAGAGAGAAGGTTAAAATCAGGGGGATCCAGTCACTATTGCTCCTTCTCCATGAAGCCTCCTGCCTCCCAGAAGTATAATAGCCACAGCACTTTGCCCAATCCTTAGGTAACACTTTCCATGACTTTACTAGATTACTTGAAACTCCAAAGCCCTGGCTTATGAGGGAACACAGTTTCTGATGTGTTCAGAAAATTTCTTTTTCTCTTTGATCAAGAGAGAAAATTGTGATTACTTAGTACAAAACCTTGCGAAGTTTCTACAAGTCTTAACTTCATTTTTAGGAAGCACTTAGGAGATTCATGCTTGGATCACAAATTAAGCATTGTCATTTACTCTTTCCTTTATGAAATATTTGGTAGGTCTAAGAGGTACAGTTAGATGTTTTAAGGCATCATGGACTGAATGTAGAATCTACCATAGTCTCATTTAAATTGTACAGGTGTCCATTATAATTCATTACTATTACTATTCTCTCCTGCTGCTATCCTTAGGTGTCAGACTAATTTTTTTCAGTCTTTGGACTATGAGACCAGCACCATCAGCCCTCTGGGGTCTTGTTAGCATTTATTTGGACCAGGGGCTCTACCCTTGACCTCCATGGCTCTGCAGCTTCCAACCATCTTGGGCAGAGTCACAAGATTGCCTTTTTTGGCCCCTACCCTATAGAGAGTCATTATGCAAAAACTCAGCCTTTGTGACAGTGTGAGTCAATCTTCTATCTATATATGCATCTCTACCTATCATCCTATGAATCCCTCTATTTGGCTTCTGTTTATTCTTTTTCTTGGACAACTCTGACTAATAATACAAATGACCTGCTTTATTTGATAGGACATGTGCCAATATGATATGCTCAGTAATTAAGAAGAAGTTGCAAGAGGCTTATGAGATTCTACTGCTTCTCCTTTCTTCCCTTCTTGGGAGAATGAGCTCATCTCACATAAGGGCTGTTTCTGTGGCCACATTCCCAAAGTGATGCCACCTATGGAGCAACGAACACAGGACAGAGCAACATGTCCTGAACATGCATGCACTGTCACTGGGACTCTTCTTTACTCATATGAAAGCCTGGAATTTGGGGCACTGTTGCTATGAAAGCAAACATGAACCATCCCACCTTTTTATTGTGTTGAAAAATATTTAATTGTTAACTACCAGCCAGCTAGACACTGCAGTCACAAGCTTGTTCAAGTCTGTATCCCTGGGTGGCTGACAAATGGGAATTAAAAACTGACTGGATGATGGGTAGAGGAGGTGGATATTTTAGTACCAAAATAGAAAGAAATAATTTCAAGTTTTTTCCAGCACAGTCTCGTGACTATGGTCCTCGATACCCTCTCATATATTAGAACTAGAAGAGAGCAGCTTGGAGGCCCAAACACATGTTAATTACCCTGATTTGATCAGACCATATTAAATGCATGTATTGAAAAATCATATTATACCTAATAAATATGTACAACTTTAATATTTTAATCAAAAGATAAAAATGTTGAAGGAGATTAAAATGTTAAATGCTCTGAATTGATTAGCACATACTGTATACACGTACTGAATTACAAACTATATCGCATGAATTTGTACAATTAAAGTCATAATTTACAAAAATAATTAAAGCTTGAGGCTTTACATACATTTTTAAATGTAATTATGGTCACTGTCTTCTGTTCTCTTATGACTTGTTTTAAAGCCCACAAGATAATAGTCATATTATTTGTGTTACCAGTCAGCTATGAGCTTTGAAAACCAGCAGCTCTCAGGTAGCATTATTAGCAACTCCCTTCACTGCTCCCTACAGTCCAGAGGTAGCAGCTCCTGGCAGTTCTGAAGAGCTCTATATATTTGTCACTGGCTACTACTAGCTGCTCTCAGTGTTACTAGCTCCAGCTACTGTCTACGTGGAGTGCCAGCAGCCTTTAGTGTCAATTGATCTTAGAGCAATATTCATTTCTTCCTCTAATTGAAATAGATATAATGAAGAGGCAAAATAAAACCATCCGAAAGAAGCTCTATTAGGACCTATGCTGCAGCCTAAGGAGAAGGAATATGTGGAAATATCCAATCATGCTAGAGGAAGGTCATTAACATAGATAAAAACGTCAGTATCCTGCATATGCACAGTGTCCAGCTGGCTCAAACCAGATTTTCTGCTGATGGGTGGGAAAGGCATTCCTCGTGGATTGAGTGGGGAGATGTGAAGCAGCTGCAGATGGGAGGAGTCATCCAGAGAGGCTGTGGACAGAGACATCTGAGAGGGTCAGTTGTGGGACATCCCAAGCTGCTAGTCTGTTGATCGTTGTGTACATCTACCACATTTTCTTTATCTATACATCGGTTCAAGGGCACCCAGTTTGGTTCCATATCTTGGCTACGATAACTTTAGATGTAGTATGTTGATTTTTAAGTTCTTTGGGTATATGGTGAGGAGTGGGATAATTGTTTCAAATGGTGGTTCCATTCCAAGTTTTCTAAGGAATCTCCTTTATTGCTTTCCAGAGTGGTTGCACACATTTGCAGTCCTACCAGCAATGTATGCTTGAACATTTTCCCCCATATCCTTGCCAACATTTACTGTTACTTGTATTCTTGATAATTGCCATAGTGATTGGAGTGAGATGAAATCTCAGTGTAGTTTTAATTTGCATTTCTCTAATTGCTAGAAATGGCTCAACAGCACCCTTAAGGCTCAGGATAATGGGGGCTTTTTATAGCCCACCTTCAAACAGTGCTTTCAGAGCATTCTTGATGTCCTTATTTCTCAAACTGTAGATGAAGGGGTTCAGCATGGGGGTGACCACACTGTACATCACTGAGGCTGTCGCAGTAGAACGGGAGTTTTGGATCACAGCAGAACTGAGGTACACACCTAGGCTTGTGCCATAAAATAAGGAGACCACAGACAGGTGAGATGCACAGGTGGAGAATGCTTTGTACTTCCCCTGAGCTGAAGAGATTGCACAGATGGAGGACACTATCTTGGAGTAAGAGTAGAAGATGCCAGCAAGGGGGCCAACAGCCAGCAGCAAAGCTGTGATATATATTGCCATGTCATTGAGAAAGGTGTCAGAGCAAGCAAGGTGGATCACCTGATTAAGCTCACAGAAAAAGTGGGGGACTTCCAGATCTGTGCAGAAGGACAGTCGCAACACCATTAAGCTTTGTAATAATGAATTCAGGTCACTCATGATCCAGGATGCCAACACCATCAATCCACAGAGCCTGGGGTTCATGATGACCATGTAATGCAGTGGGTGACAGATGGCCACATACCGGTCATAGGCCATCACAGTCAGGAGGAAGTCATCCAACACTGCAAATAATGTAAAAAAATGTATCTGGGTGATGCAGCCTGTGTAGGTAATGGCCTTGCTCTGGGTCTGGATGCTCACCAGCATCTTTGGGATGGTGGTGGAGGTGAAGCAGATGTCCACAAAGGACAGGTTGGAGAGGAAGAAGTACATGGGCGTGTGCAGGTGGGAGTCTGAGATGGTGGCCAGGATGATGAGCAGGTTCCCCAGCACAGTGACCAGGTACATGGACAGGAATAACCCAAAGATGAGGGGCTGCAGTTCTGGGTCCTCTGAAAATCCCAGCAGAAAAAAAGCTGTGATTTGTGTATCATTTCCTGTGTTTTTGCCTGTCATTTTGTGGTTTCATGTGCTGTAAAGAGAAGAAAAAAAAAAAAAAAAAAAAAAAAAAAACACGACAAATGTTTGTATCAGGTTCCATTTCAGATGTCCTTGGTGCCATCTGTGATTAGGAACCAGAGTCCTTCCATACCTTTACCTCAATATGTTGTTTATATCACAGTTTTAATGAGCTATTTTTCCTGCTCTTGAGGAATGTGAATTGAGTTCCAACCATGTTCCTTGTACTCTCCAGGCATTGCGCGCAGAGTGCTGGAAGACTGAAACACCTGAAATCCAATCATGGTAAAAGAACAGAATCACACAAGAATTTGAAAAAAATAGTAAATGCTTTCATCATAAATGAATTATACATGCTGGAGAAGATAGATTTTAACATTAAAAAAGTACTTACACATTAAAACATCATGTAGCAGTTTGTAAATCTATCTATCTACTCTATCTATCTATCTATCTATCTATCTATCTATCTATCTATCTAATGAATTAGCTAAAAATAAAAAAAGAAATGATTCCAGAATGTATTCTATGGTATAGTTGCTGTGGATCAAACCAAACACGGACAGGTAGGAAGGGAAGATGATGAGGGTGCTATTCTTTTGGGTGTCTAGGTAAGAGAGGTAAAAGGTGATGTTAGAGCAGAGACATGCAGGAGAGGAGGGCACCCTGAGGTGATCTGTTGAGGCCTGGGCCTGGCAAGAGGGGTGAGATGTGGAGGGGCTTGAGGATGGTGCTTGCTGCTCATACCCAATTTCCAAAGGAAACCATGGTGACAGCAAAAGTGAGCCCCGGGGTGGTGGAGAGGCCCCATCTGCAAATACTGGGGACAGAGCAGCTTCCTGGTTGCTGTGGAGATGCTAAGATTCTTCATTCCCATGTTGTCTTTTGTACTTTAAAAAATATCAGCTTTATGTAGGTGTATAGTTGGTATATGATGAGCTGCATATATGTAATTGGTACAATCAGATGAATTCAGATATTTGAAAACCCTAGCAATCTTTTTTTAAAAAATAGTTTTTATTTATAGTAGTAGTATGTATTACAATTCATACTGCACATATAGAGCATCTTTTTACACAAAACAGTTTGTATACAAAGTATATTCGTAGCATTCAAGTCTTCATTCATGCATTAAGAAGAATGATATCCATCTTATTCAACCACTTTTTCTTTTTTTCCCCTCCATCCGCTTTTGCTCCCTTCCTTCCCCTCCCTTCCCTTTGACCATTCTAGTGTTCCTCTAATCCTCCTATGTACCCCGACTCAACAATACTGTGAACCAGCCTCCTTATATCAGAGGAAACATACGATATTTGGATTTTTGAGATTGACTGATTTCACTTAACATTATATTCTCCAACTTCATCCATTTACCAGTGAATGCCATTATTTTATTCTCTTTTATTGCTGAGTAAAATTCCATGGTGTATATATACCACATTTTCTTTATCCACTCATCTCCCGAGGGACATCTAGGTTGGTTCCACAACCTAGCTATTGTGAATTGTGCTGCTATAAACATTGAGGTGGCTGTGTCACTGTAATATGCTGCTTTTAAGTCCTTTGGGAATAGACCCAGGAGTGGGATGGCTAGGTCATAGGGTGGTTCCATTCCCATTTTTCCAAGAAATCTCCGTACTGCTTTCCATAACATAAAAACCCTAGCAATCTCATCACCACGTTTGATGTGATAGACACATCCATCTCCTCTCAGAGACTCTTCCTGTTCCTCTTATTTTTTATTTTATTTGTTTCTTTTCCCTACTTAACACAAGGTGTAACCTAACAGCAAAATTTCACATGCACAATATCATAGTGTTAGGTACTGAATTGTACAGCAGGTGTCTAGAAGTTAGTCATCTTATGTAACTGTGACTTTATATCACCAAACACACAGCACACATTTCCCCTTAACCATTCCTGGCACTGTCATCCCATTCCAGGTATCTATGAGCTTGACGACTTTAGATATTGCTGTATGAGGAATCATGCATTATTTTGATATCAGAAGTATTCTGTGGATCAAAGTGGATCCCTCCTTATTTCTCTGTTACTTATGGTTCAGGGGTGCATATCGAAAGAGTCAAAATTTGGCCAGACAAGGACACTACTGAAAAATAAAATTACAGGCCAGTGTACTTGATGAACAGGAGTGCAAAACATCTCCAATAAAATACTAGCAAAATCATGGCTCCAGCATGTTAAAGGGTCATTCCCAATGTGGAATGATTAGCTCAGGGTCTGGTTCCAGGGCTGCTCACTCTCTATCAATCTCCATGCATCCTGCACCTGTCCTGAAGACCTGCCTGCGGCCCCTGGGATTCACCCTGAGATCATTATCTCATCTATTGGCAATTTCATCATTGTTTACTTTTGCCATTGTAACATAAGGTTCAGTGAAGCAGAGATCTTACCTGCTTTGTTATTTTTGTGTTTTCACAAAGGCATGCTTATGTTGGATTCAAATGTGCTTATGACACTGGACCCAGTGGACAGAATAATGAAATTGAGGTAGTGATCATGATTAAAGTATTCCAGTAGGTGCCTTTAAGAGTCTCACCACACAGGTGAGCTAGACCTCTTACATGCATTATCTCATTCATTCCTCACAGGAAACCTAGCATGCTGATTATTGATATCAATCATACAGAAAGGCAGTCTCCATAAACCTGGTGAAGCTCCTGTGTGTAGAAACATCTGCTTATTAGGATGATGTGGGTGACTTTAAGTTGAATGCAAAAGAATATGCCCCACAAGAAGGTGGAAAGTGGTAGCTAGTTGTAAAATTGAATCCAATACCAAAAGACAAAAATGGTACTGATGAGGAAAAATAGATGTGAGATAAAATGTAAAAAGGAGTAAAAGAAAATCCCTTACAGCAGGTCATGAAGAAAAACTTCCTAAATTTAAGAAGTGATAGAGGAGATAGGTCTGAAATATGACTGATGGACTTCCCCACATGAAATCTGTGTACTTCCACTTACCCCTCACCATGTGGTAAGATCTATGTAAAAATATCTCCATGGCAAATGGCAAAACTAGTGCAGAGTCTCCATTTTTTTTTTCCTTTGAAAGAATGAAATCAAGTTGGGGAAGGGAGGTGGGGTGGATTTGGGAAAGGAAGTAGAATGAATCGGACATAAATTTCCCATGTTTGTATATGAATAAATGGCCACTGTAACTTTACATTATATACAATACAAGAATGGGAAATTTTACTCCATGTATGTATGATATATCAAAATATATACTACTGTCATGTATAACTAAAAAGAACAAATAAAATATAAGTATAGTGTTCAATCTCCATAAAAAAAAAGAATGAAATCAAAAGATAAAAGCCCTCAGTCACCACAAAATATTTTCACAAACATTTTGGAATTGTTTGAAGAAAGGAAAGGGCTAACAGAATATGTTCTACCCTACAATAACAAAAGCATTGCCATGTAAGGCCATTTGGTTTTCCTTTTCTTATCAAATAAAACTTTTTTTTTTTTTCATGTGAATAACAAGCATGAAAGAGGGCCTTGTGAGATCTATTTATCAGGAACCATTTCATGGTAGTTTTAGTAAATGATCCATTGTCAGGTCCTGTGATGAGTACAGGGCCAGGCTCAGATATATTTCATGTTAAAAATTAAAGAAAAAATTCTCACTTCACAGCACATACCTCCACACCTTGATTTTTTTTTTTTTTTTTTTTTTTTTTTTTTTTTTTGTGGTACCGGGGATTGAACTCAGGGGCACTTGACCACTGGGTCACATCCCCAGCCATTTTTTGTATTTTATTTAGAGACAGGGTCTCACTGAGTTGCTAAGTGCCTCACCATTGCTGAAGCTGGCTTTGAACTCGTGATCCTCCTGCCTCAGCCTCCTGAGTGCTGGGATTACAGGTGTGCGCCACTGCGCCCAGCTAGACCTCCACACCTTAATAATCAATTTTTACCATTCCCAAACTGCAAAACTCCTTAGATATACTCCACTTTATGGGAAATGCTTTGCTTTATACCATTTTCTTCAGTCTCTTCCAGATTGAATTCTTTTCCCATTACATAATTGTCAATGGGAATTTATACATTCAATTATCTAAAAGACAATTCTCTTTGTAAAATGCTAAATAAGTTGCAAATGAGACAGTTAAGCAAGCAAACCAAGACAGTGGTCTCTCAGCTCTGGGCTGGGCTAGTTTTGTTCTCAGGTAACCTCAGGTCAATTTTGTCAGCTTCTATTCTTGCCGAACCTTTTCCTGCAGTCCCCGCTAGCATCTCAGACTCACCTGGACGGGGTATCTGAGAAGAAGGTCTCTGCATGGCAGTTTGGATTTTCCCTGGTTGGACGATGATGGAAACTGAAGCTCCGTCCCAGAGAAGAAAGCAGGAAGGAGTGAAGCACTGGTCCCCTACCTACACCTAGGACTCCCAAAGAAACAATCATGTCCTGTCCAGACTACAATTGTGCTTAGGGAGAGCATCAGAGGAACCATTTATAGCTCCCTTTCTCTGTTCATTAGGCACATCTCTTATTACTGCAACCCCTGAGCACCTTATGTCCCTGTGGGACATTGGTCAGACCAGAAAGGATAATAGTCCTGCTTGTTCTCTGTTCCCAAGAGAGAAGGTGAAAATCAGGGGGATCCAATCACTATTGCTCCTCCTCTATGAAGCCTCCTGCCTCCCAGAAGTATAATACTTCTGGCACTTTGCCCAATCCTTAGGTAACACTTTCCATGACTTTACTAGATTACTTGGAACTCCAAAGTCCTGGCTTATGAGGGAACACAGTTTCCGATGTGTTCAGAAAATTTCTTTTTCTCTTTGATCAAGAGAGAAAATTGTGATTACTTAGTATAAAACCATGAGAAATTTCTACAAGTCTTAACTTCATTTTTAGGAAGCACTTAGGAGATTCATGCTTGGATCACAAATGAAGCATTGCCATTTACTCTTTCCTTTATGAAACATTTGGAAGGTCTACGAGGTACAATTAGATGTTTTAAGGCATCATGGACTGAAGGTAGAATCTACCATAGTCTCATTTTATTTTTATAGGTGTCCATTATAACTCATTACTATTAGGGATTCATTTTACCTTTGTGGAAATGTGGCCTCAGATGCTAACCCATCTGTCTTGAGTTGAGCTTTGGTAGGAATTCCATCAAGACGTTCTCAGTTCTGCTCCAGGTCTGTGGGCTCCACCAGGGGTGAGTATGGCTCCAGGAGATGCTTGCCAATGTCTAGAGAATCTTTGGGTTATATCAGCCTGGGAGTTGGTACTGAAGCTAGCAGGCTGAAGCCAGGGTTGCTGCTCGACATCCTATAAGAGACAGGACACCACGCCACAAGGTATTATGTAGCACAAGTGTCCACGTGGGAGAGGTTGAGGACACCAGACCAGAACTTCTCCAGCTTCAATGTGAATGTGAATGGCTTGGGGATCTTGTTCAAATGCAGACTGTGATTTGTGATTTGGCAGGTCTAGGGTCACCCAGAGACTCTGTATTTGTTAATAACCCTCAATGTTCATGTAGCCTGTTGTGCTCTGTGCACAAAGCTTAGAGAAAGGAGGTTATGATGTGGAATAAGAATCAGGTTCAGGCATTTTGAGGTCTTCTTTACTGAGAATACCTCCACCACTTCAATTCTGATTTTAGGTGGTCCAGTTTGGACCTAGTAGCTCTGCTTCTGCCTAAAAACATTGACACTTGCTTCCTCTACACTCCCTTCATAACAGGAAATCAAATTTACTGGTCTTGTCTCCTTATATACAAACATGGCAGATTCCTCCTACTTTATGGAGTTTTGATGTGAACTGGTTCATAGGTTGAAGTTCACAGGAAATGACCTGCCCAGGACAGATGCTCCACAGATAGCAACCATTGTGACCATCACCTTGCTTCTCATTGGCTTAGGCCACTGTGACATCACAGGGGTTTCCTGGCACAAGAGGTGAATCCAGCATTGAGCTGCTCCTGGGAGACAGCTTGGTGGTCCAAGCTTGGCCTAGCAGCTCAGCTTCTGTCTAAAAATGTTGACACTTGCTGCCTCTATATTCCCTTTATAACAGGAAATCAAATTTACTGACTTTGTCTCCTTATGTATAAATTGGGCAGATTCTCCCTTCTTCACAGAGTTTCTGTGTGAACTATATCATAGTTCACAGGAAATGACCTGCACATAACAGATGCACCACAGATAGCAGCCCTTGTGACCATCACCTTGCTCCTCATTGGCTCAGGTCATTGTGACATCACAAGGGTTTCCTTTCACAGGAAATGAGTCCAGCATTGAGCACCAACCCCTGGGAGACAGTGAGTGGTGGTGGAGGGACCTCCCAGGACGAAGGCAAGCATCTCAGAGCCTGAGTCCACCACTTCATGCTGTGTTGGACTCATGGGCACCATCTCTGAACCACTCATGGTGGCGCCAAGTAGGCACAGTAAGGAATGTTAGATTCTTTTCATCAAAACTTTATAAATTTTCCTCATCAAAAGAACCTGCAAATAATATGGAATAGGAGCCCACTTATTCTAAAAAGATAGATACACACATCTGACAAAGAAATCACATCATTTTATAAATTGAACATAAGAAAAAAATAGAAAAAAGGCAAAAGACTTGAAGACCACCTTCAAAAATAGTTACAGATGGCCACAGCAAGCAAAGCATCTGCACTGGAGTCCTTCCGGGAAAGCTGCAGAATACAAGGCATTAAGTGCTCTGTTCCATTGTCCTTGGTCACACTTGTCCAGGCATAGGGTGAGTATTGCCATCTGCAGGAGGACAACAAGGTATACAGAAGTGTTCTCAGGACCCTCTTCATGTCCCTGTCCCTCAGGCTGTAGGTGAAGAGGTTCACCATGGGTGAACACCATGTCCATCTCTACACCATGACCAGGGTATACAAGATGGAGGCAAACCCCCCTGTCCAGGATTTGTGTGTCCATGTGGAGCTGAGGTAGACTCCCAGGCAGGGTGTGTAGAATAGGGAGACAAGAGATGAGAGTCATGGGGCAGGGTGGGGTGGGGTGCTTTATCCTTCCCTCCTGCTGCTGAGAACCACAGCACAGAAGCCACAATTTGAAAGTAAGTGAAAAGGATTCCAGAAAGAGGGGGTAAAAGCCCCACAGGCATCACAGTATATGACAGGAAGCTATTGACGAAGGTATCAGAGTAGGTGAGCATGAGGACCTCAGGGAGTTGGCAGAAATAGTGCAGGATTTCCACGACTGAGAACAAAGAGACCCGCAGTACAATCCCAGGAAGGGCTCCCAGCACGCTGACGACCAGCTGGGAGAAGAAGCTGGGCACAGAGCCTGGGGATCATGAGGGTGGTGTATTGCAGGGGGCACCAGATACCCAGGAATGATCAAGGCCATCACAATAAGAAGTAGATTGTCCAATATTCCAAAAACTGTGAAAAAGCACATCAGAATGATGCAGCCTGCGTAGGTAATGGCCTTCCTCTGTGTCTGGTTGTTCACCAGCATCTTTGAGGTGGTGGCGGAGGTGGAACAGAGGTCAGAAAAGGACAGGTTGGAGAGGAAGACGTACGTGGGTATGTGCAGGTGGGAGTCTGAGATGATGGCCAGGACGATGAGCAGGTTCCAAAATATGGTCACCAGGGACAAGGACAGGAACAGCTCAGAGAGAAGAGAATCTCTGGCTTCTCAGAGAGTCCCTAAAGGAGAAAAACTGGAATCCCTGTGTGGTTCTTCTGGCTCCATGTAAAGGAAACGTCTCCAGAAGAGAGGCAGCAGTCGGGGAAGTGAGCAGTTCACAGCCACCTCAGGAACCTGGCTGCCTGGGGCGTGGGCCCAGTGCTCTAGGAAGCATTGGCTTGGTGGTCCCTTCTCTACTGCTGGTCAAATTGGGGCTTCTTAATGCCACCAAAGTCCCACGTTACCACCACTATCTGGAAAACCCAGACAGAAATCCTAGTTTGTATGCACAGCTGACTTCGTCTATTCAACTGCCCTGACCCCTGCTCAGCCAGCATTTGTCATCTCAGATGAGCTTTGAATTCCTTTGGTACTTTGCTTTTAATACCCCACTAGTAATAATGATTTTAGTAAGAAATTTTAAAAGTCATGAATCTGTACAATTTCCATGATGATTGGTAATATCAGATATAAAATAGCTGGTTCATTTTTAGTTAAATGTATAATGCAATGATTAATCAAGGAAGCAAGCACATATCAACAAAAATATATTTCATGAAAGAAAAGACACCAAATTAGTAATTTTGAAATATTACCTATTTGCAGTTTGTGAAAATTTATTTGGGATGATAAAAAAACTGTTGTCCAACGGAGTTTGTGAATCTATTATAACCTTGAGGCCAAAAGAAAACAGCCTACTACAATAATAGCAGCATAAGAATAAACATCCATTGATTTCATTAATTAGTGCAAATGGAAAAAACTGGAATAAATTCGCTCTAAAATATAATCATGAATTGGTCAAGCATGCTATATATGATGACCAGGTAGCTTGCAACCCAAGAAAGTAATGCACATTTCATACTGATAATTCAATTATTATGTTATTGTAAATAAGCAGAAAAGTACCTAGATATGAGAGGGTCATCTTAATGGATGGAAAAGATACTACTTAAAAATAGTTGGGAGAAAATTGTAAACAAACACATCTTTCTGAAACATTACAAAATGGATTCCTTGGCCATCAGCTAGTATCTGCTCTGATATGAAATTACTTGGGGAATCTTCATGAAATTCACTGAAGAGAATGTACTTGGTGCTGGCTCTACCAATAGTGTTCTGAAACTTTAAACCAGTGTGACCAAGGAAGCAAAAGCTATCACAGATTGATGTGGTGGAAAGAAGTGAATTGATCACATTTTCAGATGATGAAATTGACAACCTAAAATATATTGGAAAATAATTACAACTAAGAATCCATTGTGTTAAGGCTAAATAATAATATGAAACTAACCCAGGGAGAGTGGCACTCACCTACCTACTGTAATACCAGCTACTCAGAAGACATAGGAAGATTGTTAGTTTGAGGCCTGCCTGGGCAACTTGGAAAGACCCTCTCTCAAAATAGAAAGTACTGGGATGTAGCTCAGTTGTAGAGAATTTGCCTAGCATGCATGAGGCCAGAGTAGTGCAAAAAAAATAATAATCCATATTATCGTATCATTTCCCCCCTATATCCACAAGTAGACATATCATAGGAAAAACAACTTATTCAATACAGTATAGAAATGTAACATACACTGACCAGGATTTGACTTATTAAGGTGATCAGGAAATGATATGAATGTTAAGTCACATTTACAAACACTTCCAAGCTGCAGGAACTATGCCAATCTTTTCTTCTGAATGACTTCATTTTGTCTCCCTGGAAACATTTGAGAGAGCTGTCATTCATGCATATTGCAGAAACAACTCTCAGCTTGAATGCTAGTAGAATGTTTGAGTAAATGGCCTATGCTTTTTAATGTTGAAGTAAGTTCCTCCTATCCTTCATTTCTCTGGTGTTTTAACCTTGAGGCCAAAAGAAAACAGCCTACTACAATAATAGCCACATAAGAATAAACACCCATTGATTTCATTAATTAGTGCAAATGGAAAAAAAAAACTGGCACAAATTCGCTCTAAAATATAATCATGAATTGGTCAAGCATACTGTATATGATGACCAGGTAGCTTGCAACCCAAGAAAGGCCTTCTCTGCATCTATTGAGGTAATCATATGATTTTTTTGTCCTTTAATTATACCAAATGCCTACTGAGCACCTATGTTCAGGTGTGCAGTCGCTGCACTCATGGTGTTTCTATCCTGCTATGGGCTGAATATTTCTGTGTCCTCTAAAATTTTTATGTTTAGATTCTAAGTCTCCATGGACCCAGTTGGGTACATCATTTAGCTAGTCTGAGTCTGTATGAATGTAGAATGAGAATCATAACAGTAGAGAACAAAAAATAGGGCTTTGAACATAACTATGTCTAGAGCAGCACAATTCACAATGGCCAAACTATGGACTAGGTGTCCATCAATGGATGAATGGATAAAGAAGTATGTTATACATGAACAATGGAATTTTATTCAGCCATAAAGAAAAATGAAATTATGGCATTTGCAGGAAAATGGATGGAGCTGGAAGTGAAATAAGTCAAACTCAGAAGGTGTGTTTTCTCTCATATGCACAAGTTAGGAAAAAGGGAAAGAAAGTTGAGTTGTATCTCCTAAAAATCAAAGAAAAATGAGTAAAAAGGAGTGGGAGGAGGGGAGTGTGTGGGGAAGTTCTGGGAGTAATACTGTTCAAATTATATTGTTATATTGTGTGTGTGTGCAAATATGTATCCCATCATTATGCACAACTATAATGCACCAATAAAACGTGGGAGAAAAGAATGGACTTTTATAAAAAACTAAACAAGAAAAATTTTAAAAGTTACAAATTTTAGGGAAATGTGCACAAAAAATCTCCATGTATCTCTGAATTATTGAGTGGTGAATGGTTTATAAGTGCCAAGACTCAATGGCAATTCTTAACTTCTGTTGTAAACATGATGTTTTAAAGTATTTTGTAAACATAGCATGGACCCAAGGGTTGTAGTGCTCATGGTTTTATATCAAGAGACCACAGCTCCCTCATTAAGGAGAGGAATAGTAAATTTTCTGGACATGTCAGGGTTTTGTCCCCAGCACAAATCAAGGCTTTGGGAACCCAGGGGAACTGCTCAAGACAAGGTCATGCTTTATAGACCTTGGACAAAACTTTCAGTCAGGGCTGGGATTCGTGTTAGGAGGTTAGATCTCTAAAAGACAGAAAAGTTTTTTAGAGGAAAAATAAAGACTGATTCCCCTGATATTAGCCTTGTGCCTCGGGAACAGAGACACATCAACAAAAAATTCCCTTTGGTGCAGAGCAAGGTCTCAGTGGGAAACAATGTCTCAGGCTTGGAATAACAAGAGGGAAAGGGCCCAATGAGAGGACACACAGGGCTGAAACTACTCCCTGCTGGCATCTTCTGTGTGCTCTGCCTCGATTTGGATGGGCCTTGGCTGTTTACTTGAAGTCCTGCATCTGGCTGGGGGACGATCCTCAACCCCTTCCTGCTGTCTTGCCTGGAAACATAGCCTCAGTCTGCATCACCAAAGAGAGGATTTGGATTGCACATTGAGACCTTGCATTCAGAAGACTCATCCAGGTGAGTGTGAGGGCCTGGTGGGTGCTGCAGGAAAGCGTCTCAGAGAACAGAAGCCAAGAACATTTCCCTAAGGTCACCTGAGAACCAATCCAGGTGTGTGAGGAAAAAGCATGGAACTCAACAGTGCCCGTGTCATGGTGACCATGGAGTGAGGCCCTGAAATCTCAGCTAGAATTGGAAGTGAGAGGCCGGAAGCATTTTCCAAATAAGAACATATGTCCAAGGACTTTTGCAATTAATTTTGTGGAAATCAGAATGAAAGCCTTATCTGTGGAAGAATGTGCAGGATGAGAGGCAATTCTTGCTTCCAAGATGGAGTACCAATTTGATTGGCTAATTATTATCATAAGCCCATTTTTCTATTGTTATCAACATTTCAATGGATTTTTCCAGTTCATTATTTCTCTGTTGACTTTTGGAGTGATCATTTTTAGCCATTAAATGTTTCAAGTTTTAGCTGAGTATGGTGGCACATGCCTTTAATCCCAGCTACTCAGGAGGCTGAGGCAGGAGGATGGCAAGTTTGATGCCAATGTCAGCAACTTGGCGAAACCCTGTCTCAAAATAAAAAATAAAAGTGACTGAGAAAGTAGTTAAGTAGTAAAGAGAGCCTGGGTTCAGTAGTAAAGAGAGCCTGGGTTCAATCTCAGCCAAAAACGTCTCTAATTTTTTTAGTGAAAGAAATATATCTATCTTATTCTGACTTTCTTGCCTTATTTCACATATTTCTTTTCATCTGTGAACTTCATATGCAATTTTCCTGATCTACTTTAAAATGTGATTACTTTCATACTGTGGTCTTCACTTCCTCTGAATTTTTGTAAAATATGTGAACTGGGAGACCAACTTCATTTTCCTAATGATAGCTAATTATACCAGTTTTATTTAAGTATTCAAACTTTTCCAATGAACTTGAATTACAACCTTCTGTGTTCATATGTACTGAGGCAGAATTCCTGATTCATTCAACACATGAGCATCTCTCTGTGCCACAACTTTCAAGGAGCATTCTGAATTATGCCCAAGTTTGTGCCAACTTAGTTATTAATTCATCATGACAGCATAAAATATTGGTATTATAGATCTTCTTTCATTTAATACTTGATGCTGCCTTCAGTTTTGCTTACTCCATTTATTTTGAGGTCACTCAGCTTGATCTGGTTCCAGTCCCCCACTATTCCTTTTTGTGTCATTCTCTTTCCTTTAATTTTATTCTATGTCATGGGCACACATTCACACACTGCTGTGAAACAGAGAGGTGAATGTAGCAGGTGAAGTCTGCCCTTTTGGATCTTGCACCATGATGCTGAAGACAGTGGGTACGTTGTAATGGCTGTGATGTGTCAGGGATGAGTCACATGGGATTTTAGTCAGTATAAAGGATAAACCTAATGGCATGGGCAGGGTTTTGTAGAAAAGGGCTTTTGCATCTTCGAGGAAGACCATATCCAGGATTAGAGTGTGCCCAGTGGATTTGTTCAAAGAGTTCAAGACAGAAAGCGCAGGAATAACACAGAAGGCAAACCTCACAAGAAAATGAAGAGAGGGCCTGCCTCTACTTCTGTCCATACAGTAACCAGTTGGTACTGATTTTTCTGTGTCCTGCTTATTGCATAGAATGAGAAATATCACTTGGTTTTTACTGTGGAATCTAAAAAGTCAATTTCAGAGAAGTAGGAAGAAGATGGTAGTTACTAAAAAGTACGGATGGGGAAAGTCCTATTAACAGGTGCAACATTACAGTTACACAGGAGGAAGAAGGTTTGGTATTCTATGGCAGAGCAGATTGACTAGAGTTAACCATAAATAAGTAAATAGAAGGGAGGATTTTGATTATGCTTCACACAAAAACATAATAAATATTTGAGGAGACAGATGTACAATTACCCCAATTTGATTATTACACAATATATACATGCAGAGAAACTTCATGTCATACCCCATAAGTGTGTGGAATCATTATGTGTCAATGAACAATGCAAAAAAACATTAAAAAGCAGTCATTGAAATCAATATTAAATGTCACAGAAACAAATAAATCTTTTTCTAATATTTTACTCAAAATACCCATTTTTTTGTTCTTTGTGTACTTCCCTTTTTGAATTTCTGCAGCATTATTCCCTTCACACATTTTTTCCTACATGAATATTCCATCTGAGCTGGGTGTGGTGGCCCATGCATGTAATCCCAGCAGCTCAGGAGGCTGAGGCAGGAGGATTGCAAGTTCTAAGCCAGCCAAAGTAACAAGTGAGGTCCTAAGCAACTCAGTAAGACCCTGTTTCTAAATAAAATACAAAATAGGCTGAGGATACAAAATAGGCCACCCCTGATGAGAAGTGTTCTAGTGCTCCTAAATTCAATCCTGGATACTCCCTCCCCCTCTCCCCTGAAAAATTCCACATGTAAGTGTCTTCAATCAAAAAATTATTATTATTACTTTTGACTTTGATGAATTTGGTCTTGCTATTTTGTTCATCTGTCCTAGTCCACAAGTGGTTGTAATCAGAGTTGGAAACTTCCAGAAATATGGACCATTTTCTTCCATACAGTCTCTTGGGGACTGAGCTCATTAGTGTTTTCCCCCCTCAAGGTCTTTTAATTTCTCTCCGTGTTGAGCAAATTTCTTATATTCCTTTAACCACAGGGTAAAAAATGGCAATGCCAAAAGGATCCTCCAGGTCATGTGTGTATGGGAGGTTTTCAAACTGGAATTTCTGGGTATCACATTTTTCTTGTCATTATTTCCTGTTCTAAATGTTTTTATTGGTGCATTCTCATTATGCATAATTATTGGGTCATTTTGAAGTAGTCACACATGCATGGGATATAATTTGCTCCATTTTGGTCCCTGGTACTTCCTCTTTTTCCTTCCCCCTTCCCCTTTCTCTACTTTACTGGTCTTCCTTCTGTTTACTTATTGTTCTTTTAATCGATGCTTTATAGATACACATAGTGGTGGAGCTGGGTACCATCTTTTACCTTACTTTGAGGAATGAGGCATTGATATAGACAGCGTGCCTGGTATCCATTCCCTTTGAATAGTGGGACTGGGTGTGAGAAGCAGATGGCATCCACACAGGCCCAGGAGATCAGGGCTTGTGGGGTGTTCTTGTTCAGAGTGTGTTTTGTGTGTGTGTCTGCTTATAAAGGTGAGAGCAGGTTTCAGAAAAGGGGGACCTGGATTTAGTATATCCCAAAAGGTATCTTGTACTCCAGAGGTCAGAACATCAGGCAACAGATGGAAATAAACCAGGATTACATTTCAATCCACACAGGCACCTTGTCAATCAACTCAATAAAAGACCGATGCAGGAATACCTGGACAGAATCTCCTTGCGTCTTGAACCTTCAGCAAGTGTGAGGCTGCTTTGTTCTTCATTCTTTTCTGATACCAGCTCATGTCACCCTCTCCTTGCTCTTGGGAACTTTGAACATTTGCAGCAGACACCTTCCTCAGGGCCTTTGCACTGGCTATACCTCCAGTCAGGCACACACTTCTTTAGATGGTGGCTCCCATCCTGTCTTCCTGGAGGTCTCTTTTCAAATGCCACTTATTGTCCTGTCTTGTCTGGACACTCTGTATAAAATTAGACTCCCTCTTGATCTTCTTATTCATAGCTGCCTCTTTTTCCTCAATAGTAACTGTCACCATTTGGCTTGCCACATGATTATTTCTTTACCTCCTTATATGTGCTTGCATTATTTCTTCCTCATTAGATATTAGGAATACCTGCTTGCTTAGCCCTAATCCATTATTGCCTAGATTTCCTCTGGAACCTGATCATCACTGAATAAAATTCCTTAAATCCATAAAACAAATTCAAATTTTTGAATACCTAATCAATTATTGGGAAAAGGGTGAGGGTGAGACTGGGATTCCAAATCAGAGATGGCAAAAGGATCCCCGAAAGGGGAACAGATTCATACACAAAACATAGGAATTGCGTCTTGAGTGTGAAATGGAAATGATACGATGTGTGTCAAGTTACTACTTTAGATGTGTGCCACTTTCTTTTTACTCTCTCTCTCTCTTTTATAAGAATCACATGGGGATAGAGAATGAGACACAGATTTCAGAATTTCTACTTCTGGGAATTTCAGAGATATCCCGATTGCAACCCTTCCTTTTTGGGATGTTCCTGTCCATGTACCTGGTCACCGTGCTGGGGAACCTGCTCATCATCCTGGCCACCATCTCAGACTCCCACCTGCACACGCCCATGTACTTCTTCCTCTCCAACCTGTCCTTTGTGGACATCTGCTTCACCTCCACCACCATCCCCAAGATGCTGGTGAACATCCAGACAAGGACCAAGGCCATAACCTATGAGGGATGCATCATGCAGATATATTTTTTCATACTCTTTGGAGTTTTGGACAATTTCCTTCTAACTGTGATGGCTTATGATCGGTTCGTAGCTATCTGTCACCCCCTGCACTACACGGTCATGATGAACCGCCGACGCTGTGTGTTGCTGGTGCTGGCATCCTGGATCACGAGCGCTCTCAATTCCCTGCTGCAAAGTTTAATGGTGTTGCGGCTGTCCTTCTGCACAGACTTGGAAATCCCCCACTTCTTCTGTGAACTTAATCAAGTGGTCCTGCTGGCCTGCTGTGACACTTTTCCTAACGACATGGTGATGTACTTTGCAGCAGGACTGCTGTTCTGTGGCCCCCTCGCTGGCATCCTTTACTCCTACTCCAAGATAGTGTCCTCCATCCGTGCAATCTCATCAGCTCAGGGCAAGTACAAAGCCTTCTCCACCTGTGCCTCTCACCTCTCCGTGGTCTCTTTATTCTATTGCACATGCCTAGGAGTGTACTTTAGCTCATCTGCTACACACAACTCACACTCCAGTGCAACAGCCTCGGTGATGTACAGTGTGGTCACTCCCATGCTGAACCCCTTCATCTACAGTCTGAGGAACAAGGACATCACAGGAGCTCTGAGGAGACTCTTTGGTGGGAAGCTGTAGAAGTGATGTTTTTCAGGAAGTGCCTGTGGTTCCAGGGCTCTAACCTGAAGAGCCAGAAATCACAGTCCTATAATCAGATCCTGGGATACAATGTGCTCCTTAATTCATTTCCTGTAGTTTTGATTTCTTCCGCTTTACCTTCTTTGTTGAATTTAAGTAAACATGTTAATAACTTTTCTTCTTTGTTAGCCAATATTTTTCTCCTTCTCATTTTTCTACTTTCCTGGTGTTCTTCTAGATCTCAGATCAGAGGCTGTTTAGAGATTCCCATGAGTTTCAAAGAAAGAAGTGGGACTAGTCCCATGGAATAAACTGCACATGCAGCTGAGTTGTGTGTGATTTTATTATAGAAAATGCACAGAAAACCACAATTCTTCCATGTTCTGTTCTTTATTGCTGTCTACAAAGCCAATTAGGTCTATATCATAATCTAAACTTCAACTTACCAGTGATTTTACAGTTGATCATAAGAGTTTATATTCATGGGTATATGATGCTCTTATTCAGCACAGTTTTGAACACATCGTATTTTTCATGGGAAAGAGCAATAATGAAAAATTGCAATAAAATACACTTTAAACATGTGTGATGTTACATGTCTACATTAAACATACCCAGAAGGACAAATTATACACTTCAATGACTTAGTGTGATCTTAGAGTCAAAGGAACTTATGTCTTCAAGTTTCAATCAGATGTTGAATTTTCAGTCATACCTCTCTGATAGATCTATTTTTGATGATGTCCATCTATTCATTAAAATGTGAAATCTTGGCATCCATGCATAAAGCTATTTATTCTGTGACTGAAGGATTCACCATCAAATTCTTACTATTCGGGACACAATTTTGCTCTTCTTGCTTAAAATTTCCGGCGATGATGAAAAACATGACTCCTTCCATTGACATTAACAAAAATACCTCACCTGTTACAATTTTTTAATGGTGAGCATTAATGTGCAGGTGAATGAACTGTGTGAACACTTACTCTTAATTTTACTTTCATTTCATTTTTCATGTTCTAAATTCTCTTCAGTACTCATGAGCAAAGGATGACTTGAGTAAGAACTTGAATTCTGCCCTGTAGAGCCACAACTAGCATGGCAAAACTCACAGTTTCTCCAAGGGTGGATAGGGGATTAAAAATAAAGATTCACACACACAGATTGTGAGATTCCAGATATTAATCTGGGATCAGGGGGGTAGTGCTGCTCTCTGATGGGAAGAAGATCTAAGGAGTTATGCCAGCAATCTTTACTTGTAGATGTCTCATCATCAGGTAAAGACTATGAAAGCATTATTATTTTCACTGAGAAAGTTACAGAACTAGAAACATCTATCCAGCTTTTCCACAGTTGCAACAGTGTGCAATGTAAGGAGCTTTGTGTAGTGCTCAAGGAGGTCCATTGTTTAAAGTTACTGTTAAGCAGGTTCAGGAGGAGCAGAGCTGGTGAAAGATTGTGGTTGTCTAGCATGAGAATTCCTCTATCCCCAGGAGCTATGTGCCTTCGATCAGGTTGAAGATGATAAGACTCTTCTGCAGAGCCTGCTCATGCAGGGCATTACCACAGCAGTTAGGCATCCTGTGTCCTTGCACAGAAACAATCCCAGGCACCAGGCACACCCCAGCCATGAGGTCATCAGAGACCCCAGTTAACTCAGTCACTGCTCTCCCATTCTGTCACCGTTCTCCACACTGTATTTGCCTTGGCAAGGAGGTTTTGCAGGGAGCACAAGGGATTCCCCTAGAAACATGCCTGTTCTTCCATCTCCCCTGCTTACCTGGAATGGAAACTCAACAATGGTCACTTTCTAATCTACCACAGTGAATCACATATATTTGGTGAGACATATATGCAGCAATTAAAATAAAATGTAACATGCTAATAAGAAGAGAGGTTAGCAGAGTAGAACAACAGATCAAGGGAAGGGAAACAGGAGGGAAAAGGAAGGTACTGGGAATGAGATTGATTGAAACACATTTCCTGCATGTCTGAATGTGGCATAACACGCCCCACTATCATGTCTAACTTTAATGACCTACAAACAAATAAGAGGCATATATACACAATGGAGTACTACACAGCCTTAAGAATGAAGAAATAGCTACCATGTATAACAATGTGAAAGGAACCTGAGGACACTGTGCAGAGAAATAAGCAGGCACCGAGAGACAAACACTGCACGATGTCACTTATGTGTGGAACCTAAACAAGTCAACCTTGTAGAAATAGAGCAGAAAGGTGGTTACTGAGGGTGGGGAGAGGGCGTTGGAAGAAAGAGCTCTTGGTCAAAATATGCAAAGCTTCAGTTACCCTGGTGGAATAAGTTTTAGTGATCTATCACACTGCCTGGTTACCTCAGATAACGATTATGTATTGCATAGTTTTAAATTCCTAGACAGATTTTTAAATATAGAATCACCTGTGCACCTGGCAACCCATGAATGGAGAGAGGAAATGTGGCAATATACCCAAGGGAGCACCAGACATAAAGAAGGACACTGACAGCTACGTGGATGGAGCTAGAGGACGTCATGTTGGTCAAAATGAGACAAGACACAGAAAGGCCGATATCATTGCCTCCCTCTCCTGTTCAGAAACCCAAACAGAGACGGACTGGAGTGCAAGTGGCTGCTAGGGCCTGTGCTGGGTGCTGTGGGAGGTGGGAGGGAGCGTGGAAAGGAGGGGCGGACGTGAGCAGTGCCCCCTGCAGGCCTGGGTGTGTATGTCACTGTGAATCCCATTAATCTGCACCAGAGGTGTGGGCCAATAACAGTGAAAAATAACATTCAAATAATAAAGCAAAATAGAGTGCTGAGCAACATCTCTGCCTCCTCTGTCTGTTGTGTATGGAGGAGGACAATTTCTCTGAGGATATCAGAGAAGTCAACCAAAAGTCCATGCTTTGGAGATGCAGGGGACTTAGTAAACACAGAGACGAGCTTTGTTATGGGGCCTGGGCAGGTCCAGAACTCCTGGGCTCAAGTGGTCCTCTTACCATAGCCTCCTCAGTAGTTGGGATTACAGGTGGGTGACACTTTACCCAGCTAGAAGGGACTTCTGTGAAAATAAGAGACTATTTATAAGGTACTCATCTCAGAGCAGCGTGCATAAAATGATCTAAATATTATCACTTAAAATTTCCAAAGGTTTATCAGTGAAGGTCTAAATAAGAACTCTGAACATGTGTTGAATGAATTTTCTAATTGATCTGGAGACAGTGCCATAAAGCCGAGAATGGAGAACTCCAGGCTTATAAGCATGGTTGAGAGGGGAACTGAAACACCCTGGAGGTAGCAGGGGCTGTGTCCCCAACACATCTCAAGGCTTTGGAGATCCAAGGGCTCTAGACAAGATAGGCACCTTATGTCAGACTTGGGGGAGAAGTTCAGGTTGGGGTGTTGTGAGGTTAAATCTCTGGAAGGTAGAAGAGGGCCTGAGATGGAGTAACAGGCTGAATTCTCCTGACTTTAACTCCTGTCTCTTGGGAATAGAGAATCTGCAGGGAAAAGACACTTGCTTTTGTGCAGAACACTGTCCAGCAGGGGAATTCATTGTTACCGTAATGAGGGACATGTCTAATGAGCAGTCTGAGGAGCTGCATATGTGTCCTCTGCTGCGGTTCCTTAGAATGCTCCACCTTGGACTGGACAGGACGTGGCTGTTCTTTTCCTCTCAGAGTGCTCATCCAGGTCAGTGTGAGACCCAAGAGGCCCTGCAGGAGAGTTTCAGAGAATGGATAATAAGAGCCTTGGCTTAAGCCAGGTTGCCTGACCAGGGAGATTGTGGTTACCAGGCTTTTGATGGTCTGCTTGCTTGCTTAATTCATTAATTATTATTATTATTTTGCTTAATTCATTAATTATTATTATTTTGCTTAATTCATTAATTATTATTATTTTGATGCCCAAAGAGAAGTGGCAGTTTAACAATGTTTCATCAAAAAGAGATCAATCCTAGAAGTGGATGACCAGAGCTGTGGTTACCAGAGCTGGGGAGGACGTGGGAAGGAACTAGGAGGACAGCAAGGACACAGGGTGGAGCTCACAGGAGGGATGACCCCAAGTGCTCTCTGGCTCAGCAGGTAACTGTGGGCCACAGCTGCTGGTTGTAGATTCTGAAACAGCTGGTAGAGAAGATTCCAGTTGTTCCCTCCACAAAGAAGGGATTAATGTTGAGGGTGATGGGTATGTTAATTCACTAACTATCACACACTACACACGTGCATTAAATGACCACGCTGTACCCTGTAAATACACATTGCAATTATGTGTTGATTAAACATTTTACAATATTTTAAAAGAGATCAAAACCAAGGCCTAAATATTACTTCATAAAGAACCATGAAAGAAAAATAAGATGGGCACCTGCTTCACTCAGTTCAAACCTCGTGAAGACAATGACCCAAGAGAAGTGCAGCAGCCTCAGGGAGGCCATTCCCCTGCTGTCCTGGGGACAGTGCTGGAAAGCATTTGTTGTTCCTGGTAAACTTCCTTTCATGAGTTGTGGCCTTACAACTTTGAGTTTTCCTACTTGAGTGTTTGATATGTAAAGTTTCTAGACACTGAAAAGATGCCCTTTCTCTGTTTTGACCCCTTGTAGTTGTGTTGGCAACTGAGGACACGTGGGAGGGGAAATGCCACCAGAATCAGGGGAGCTTCTCCTTCCTTGCAGCATCTGAGGGACCCTGCCTCATTAGACAGTTCCCCCCTCAGGTCCATTTAGCATGCTCCTCTGTTTACTGAGCACATTCTCCCTGCCCCTCTTTATATGCAGGGCAGATAATGACCATACAAAAATGGATCTCTAAGGTACCTGTGATGGGAGATTGACACACTGGAATTTCTAGGCTGGTGGTATAAAATATAACACCATTTCCTGAGGCTGCATCCTGGTGGCACAGAGCTGGACTCCTGGCCAGCCAGGCCATCCCCTGGCTGATCACCCAAGACTCCATAGCTGCTGTGTTGCTCAGCTGGGTTGCTTGGTGGGTTGTGCATGTTGACCTAAGATATTACAACTGTTCTGATGGCTATATCAGGACATAATCCCGGCATAAGTCCATGAGTTTCCATGTTCCTAATGGAGATTCCTGAGGGTGACAGGTAGAAAGAAATGACAAAGCACTCCAATTTAATGCAAAAGTTCTGCAGCTAGTTTAATAGTACAGAAGCAAAGACTTTGGGCAGAATCATTTTGTCTTGATGTTTTGGTGGTGTGCGACTACTTCATTCTTCAGCATGTTAAATATAATTTTAATGGGCTGAGGCTATAGAGTGCTTGCCCCGCACATGTGAGGCATTGGGCTTGATCCTCAGCATCACATAAAAACAAACAAATAAATAAATAAATAAATTGTGTCCATTAAAAAAAAAAAAAAAATCAGCAATATATATATATATATATATATATATATATATATATATATAATTTTAAATATATTTTAATGGAAACATAACATTTCTACATATTTATGAAGTACAGGACAATAATTTGGAAAACACATGCTATGTGAAATGAACAAGTAGGTGTAATTAGTATTTCCTTCTCCTCAAGCATTAATCACTTCTGTATGTTGAGAAGCTTCAGACTCTTCTAGTTACTTTGAAGTGTGTGGAAGGTTTCTGTGGGCTATAGTTCCCCCATTGTGCTACAGACCACCAGAGCTGGCTCCTCCTGCTGTATAAATTCATATAAATTTTCAAAATTTGCTTATAAATTTTCTCCATGTTTAGATTGTAGGGACATTTGTTTTTCAGTACTCTTCACACATTGTATAGATTATTCCAAGAACATAGTAAATATTCAATTTTTTTTCTTCAAATGCAACAGGAATTTCTCAGTATAGTTGTAGAATATATGACCTCTTGAAAAATGCTGAGAAATGGGAAAAGTTTTCCAAAAACAAGTGTAGGGTGATGCCTTGAAAGGGGATCAGGTTGAGATGAAATAAAAAATGATGTCTTTATCATAAATAGAAATGAGAGCAAAATAGACATTGAAAGGTAGTAATGCATCTTCTCTCTCTCTCTCTACATCATAGTCACATTAACAACATGAAACTAAGGAATGATACACAGATTTCAGAATTTCTTCTTCTGGGGTTTTCAGAGGACCCAGAGCTGCAGCCCCTCATCTTTGTTCTGTTTCTGTCCATGTACCTGGTCACTGTGCTGGGGAACCTGCTCATCATCCTGGCCACCATCTCAGACTCCCACCTGCACACACCCATGTACTTCTTCCTCTCCAACTTGTCCTTTGTGGACATCTGCTTCACCTCCACCACCATCCCCAAGATGCTGGTGAACATCCAGACACAGAGCAAGGTCATCACCTACGCAGGCTGCATCACCCAGATGTGCTTTTTCATACTCTTTATAGGGTTGGACAATTTCCTCCTGGCTGTGATGGCCTATGACAGGTTTGTGGCCATCTGTCACCCCCTGCACTACATGGTCACCATGAACCCTGGGCTATGCATGTTGCTGGTTCTGGTGTGCTGGATCCTGATTGTTCAAATTTCTGTATTACAAAGCTTAATGGTGTTGCGACTGTCCTTCTGCCCAGACACAAAAATCCCCCACTTTTTCTGTGAACTCTATCAGGTGCTCCAACATGCCTGTTCTGACACATTTCTTAATGACTTGGTGATGTATTTTGCAACTTTGGTACTGGCTGGTGGCCCCTTTGCTGGCATCCTTTATTCTTACTCCAGGATATTTTCCTCAATCCATGCAATCTCATCAGCTCAGGGCAAGTACAAAGCATTCGCCACCTGTGCATCTCACCTCTCTGTGGTTGGTGTGTACCTCAGTTCTGCTGTGACCCCAAACTCACACTCTACTGCAACACTTCTTTGTCCTTAGGATTTCCCAGGTTCCATCTTTTGCTTTAGTAACATATTTTTAAGTGTCCGATTTGCTCTTTCAATTATTCCTTGTCCCTGAGGATTATAAGCGATACCTGTTTTGTGGATAATATTGAACTTTGTACAAAATTGTTTGAAGGATGTGGATGTATATGCAGGGCCATTATCTGTTTTAAGCATTTTGGGGATGCCCAATGCAGCAAAAAGCTTGCAGACAATGAGATATAGTATCTTTAACTTTTTCTCCGGAATGTAAAGAAGCAAAAATCATGCCTGAGCATGTATCTATGGTGACATGAATAAATCGTAATTTTCCAAAACTTGGCTCATGTGTGACATCCATCTGCCACAAATGATTGGGCATCAAACCTCGTGGGTTAACAACATATGTGGATTGGGCAAGAGTGTTACACAAGATGGACATTCTTTTACAATTCTACGAGCTTGTTCTTTTGTGATTTTAAATTTTTGTCTTTAAGGTAGTGCTGTTAACGTGGAACTGGGAATGAAAATAAAGTAGCTTGTTGTACTGTAGTAAATATAAATATTGTTTTAGTGAGGGCGTCAGCTTTTTGATTACCTTCATGGAGAGGACCAGGCAGATTAGTGTGAGCTCTTATGTGACCTATAAATAAAGGTTCTTTTCGTTGCCATAGGAGATTTTGGATTTGAGAAAACAATTTAAAAGCTGGAGTATGTGGTGCTATTGGACCTGCTAGCTCCAATTTTGGGACAGCATGTACAATATAATGGCTGTCTGAAAAAATATTCATAGGCTGTTCTTTAAAATTTTCCAGAGCTATTATTATAGCTTCGAGTTCCACTAATTGAGCTGATTTTTGATTAGTGATATGAATCATTTTTTCATTTTGAGTGACCTACTGCAGCAGTACCGTTAGAGGATCCATCTGTAAATACATTAAATGCTTTAGGAATGGGTTGATTTTTTATTACCTGTGGGAATATGATAGGATGATTGATACAAAAGGACAGTATAGGAGATTAGGAATATGATTGTCAAAATTTGCAGAAGTAGAGCATCTAGCTATAGCCCAATCATTATCATTGAAGCACAAATATTCAACCTGTGACGATGAATAAGGAGTAATAATAGTAGCGGGATGAATTCCAAATATTTTAGTAGAGGTTTTAAGTCCTTGAAGAATAAGTTTAGCCACCATGGAGGTATAAGACTCAATTGTACTTTTAGGAGAGACAGGCAAATGTATCCATAATATAGGTCCCTGTTGCCAAAATACTCCTGTTGGAGTATATTGTGAAGGAATAATAATCAATATTAGTGGTTGTGCAAAATCAAATCTATCGCAATGGGATCTTTCAATGGCCTGTTCTACTAATTTTAGAGCTCTCCTGGCCTCAGGAGTTAATGTTCGAGGTGAGGATGGGTCAGGGTTCCCACGAAGGATGTCAAATAAGGGTTTTAATTGTCCAGTAGTGAGGCTTAGTGTAGGGGTGAAGCCAACCACCTGTGCATCTCACCCTGTGTGTGGTCGTCTTATTTTATGGCACTAGCTTTGGTGTGTACCTCAGTTCTGCTGTGACCCCAAACTCACACTCTACTGCAACAGCCTCAGTGATGTACACTGTGGTCACCCCCATGCTGAACCCTTTCATCTACAGTCTGAGAAATAAGGACATCCAGAGTGCACTGAGAAGGTTCCTGTGAGGGCACCTATAGACAGTAATTTTTCTTTGTCTGCCTGGTGAGTCCTCTTAACATGATGTGCTTCAGTTCCATCCAAGTTGTGCTGAATGACAGGACTTCATCCTTTTTTTGGCTGAATAATATTCCACTGTGTGCTTGTACCACATTTGCTTTTCTGCTCTTCCATCAATGGACACCTTGGTTGTCTTCTCTTGTTGGCTGTTGTAAATAGGGTAAAAAACGTGTGTGTTCAGGTTGATCAGAGTTTTTCCTTGACACTTTTTTTTGTTAGTGGAATTTATACAACAAAGCAGAAATATAATGTATTTTCTGTTTGTGTCTCAACTCATGGTTGTCTCCCTGTTTCACTGGGCAAGTCTAATGGTGTCTTGGTTCTAGAACTATCCACAGCTCACCTTGAAGTGCTGCAGGCTTGATGGGGTTCACCACCATCACCCCCTTCATTAGTGTCCTCATCTACAATCTGTGGAATAAAGACATAAAGCTTACTCAAAAATATTCTTTGGAAAGAAAGACTCTAAGGACTCCCAGGATGACAAAATGATTCTGATGGCACAGCTCAAAGCTTCAAAGCCAGCAAATGTGATTCTCTGTCAGTTGGTGGAAGTAGAACCTGCCTCTTTCCATTTATATCCATTTACAGTTTCTTTTCCTATATTCACTAATTTTCTGCCCTCTCTGATTCTCATGTTTTCTTCCTTTGGCCACCTCTTTGCTTTCCTGAAATTATTCCTTGTGCTGCATCAGAAAATATTTGAAAATTCCTGTTTAGTTGAATACGATATTTTGTGCACCATTATTAAATCATGTGTGTGACCATGTGATGGGAGTGAGTAAGGTGATGGGAGGTGACCAGTTCTGAGTGACAGGGAATGTGACACTGAGAAAGTCACCCTGGAACTGAGCTAATGAGTTAGGAATATATTTCCTGGTGAGCCAAGATGGCCCTGGGTGGAGAACCAGCATGGCAGCATTGGGAGGAATAAACTCCCATGATGGGCTGATGGAAGGATGGATGGGTGGATGCATGGGTGGATGGATGGGTGGATGGATGGAAGGAGGAGGAGTGCATAGAGGGGAAGACATGTAAAAAAGCAAAACTATCAGAAAGTTTCTTGCAGATGCATGATGAGTTAGTGGGCTGCTCTAGGCACAATTCTTTCACTTGAGTGTTATTCTGAAAATTAAAAAAAAAATATTTGGAAAAGATCACCTGGTTGTTTGGGGAAAGGCATATTCCTTGTCTGGGTTGGGAGCAGATTCTGTGGAGAATGTATGTTGGGAGATGTCTCTGTACAGTCAGGTGCTACACATACAAGCACACACACACACACACACACACACACACACACATTTGAGTGATGACTTTGACAAATTGCTGCCAACAGTGTTGATCACTGTGAGATTGAGGTCATCCAGAGCCCGACCTGTAGGTGAGGTGTGCACGTCTTCATGGGCTCTGTGTCTCAGAGCTGCCAGCTTCTCCCTGTCGTGGGCAGAGATGGGTAGATCATTGCTGTCACAGAAGCAGAGTGTGGAGTAGAGACCCCAAGAAGGTGACAGGGAAGGGGGAGGTAGGACAGAGGGAGGTTGAATAAAGGGTCAGACAGGAGAAATACTCGCCTTCTATAGCAAGCAAGGTGATGATAGTTCATAACTGTTCAATGTGTATATTCTAAAACATTTGAAGGGAAAATGTATAGGAAACTCAAATTGCCAATTATTCTGAGTAGGTTAGTAGACATTTTATACATGTATTGAATTATCACACTCTACAATTATTATGTAACAATTGAAATATCAAAAGAAAGCAAGCTTTGGTAAATACACCAGCTGTTCTCCTAAATAAATGCTAAAACTCTATGCAACACATTTACTAGAGCCTTACCCAGTTTTGGGGAAGAAAAATCAGAAATATTCAGCCCCTCTTTGGCTTTCTGTCTCACCTAGCATGGAGAGAGGTGAGAACACTTGCAAGTAACATAGTCCAGGTTAACAAGAAGACATGAACCAATTCTTTAAAAGATGTCATTTACCAAAACTCACAGAATGAGAACTAGCTCACTTAAATGGTCCCATATCTATTAAAGAAATGAGTCATTATTTCTCATCGTCCCCATCAGAGAGCACCAGGGTCAGATCGGTTTAAAGGTGAATTCTAGCAAACATTTATGGGGAAAACATCACATTCTCTACAGTATGCTACAGAAATCAGAAACAGAGGTGTTACTCCCTAATTCATTTTGTGAAGTCAGAATTACTCTGATACCAAAGCCACACAATGTAATTAAAAACCCCCAACTTAGAAGAAAGAACATCTACAGAACAGTATTTACCATGAGCACACATGCAAAAATATACAAAAATAATAATTAATTATATACAACAGTGTATAAGATAATTTTATTTTGTGACCAAGCGGGATTAATTCCAGGGATACAAAGTTGATTCAACATTCAAAATGACTTTGCTGTAAATACAGCAAAATATTTACTGGATATACTTGAGAGAAGCTGCAAAATTCTAGTGAAAGATCAAAATCTCTGATGGAAAGCTATCCTATATATATGGATTGGAACACTCAATATTGTCAAGCTCTAAGTCTTTATCAAATTGTTCAGTGGATTCTTCTCAATCCCAATCAAAATCCCACATTGTGCTTTATGTATATTGCTGAGTTGGTTCTCTGGTTTATTTCAAAAGGAAAAAGACTAGAATAGCTTTTTCAAAGATCACAAAGTTTGGACGGACACTATGTGGTCTCCAGGATTATAGTAAGTTGACAGTAATCACAGCAGTGTGAAATCTACAGAAAATAAGACAAATAACTAATGGGACAGAATCTGGAGCCAGAAAAGGATCCACACAAATACCGTTAACTTGTTTGACAGAGGAGGTGATGCAATTCAATGGAGATAAGATGGTCTTCCAAGAAATGGTTCTAGAGCAACTTGATATTGCATACATGAAAAAGAGTCTAGACACAGAACTTATCCCCAAAGCAACAATAAACTCAAAATGGACAACAAATTTCTATGTCAAATGCAAAACTCTAGAAATCTTAAAAGATAACAGGGAAGAATCTAGGTGACTTTGGATTTGGCAATGGCCTTTTAGGTAGAATGAAAAAACCCCAGTACACTAAAGGAAGAATTGATAGATCAGTAAAATCAAAAACTTCTTCCCTGAGAAATACATTGTTAGAAAAAAGTGAAATTCAGGTCACAGATGGAAGATAATCTCTGCAAAACAAATATCTAATAAAATACTGCTGTTCAAAATATACAAATAACCCTTAAAATTAACTAATCAAAAGGCAGATGACCTAACTGGAAAAATTGGCAATAGATCTGAATGGAGACTGCACCAAAGAAGACATACAAATGGCAAATAATCACATGAGGACATCCTCAGTGTCATCTGTCCTTAGAAAGTTGCCAAATAAAATAATGAGATTCCATGGTACACCTACTAGAAGAGTTAAAATTTCAAATCAATGGAAATGCTAAATGTTGGCAATGATTTGGAGCAATTGGAATCTCTGTTTGTTGCTGATGGGATTGCAAAATATTGGGACCAATTCACAATAGAGTTTGGTAGTTTCTTCCAACACTAAAAATGCTACTCCTTTATGACTCAGCAGTTGTACTCCTTAGTTGTTACCCAAATCAGTTGAAAACTTACATCCACACAGGCAACAACAACAACAAAACTTTCACATGCACATAAATATTGATGGTGGTTTTATTTATATTTTCCCAAACTTGGAAGCAACCAAGATATCCTTTAACAGGTAAACCAAAGTGTGGTGCATCCACACAAAGGAAAATTCATTATAGAGAAAAGAGAGAGATTTCAGGTCTCAAAAATACCTCAAGGAACCTTAAATGTTCACCACTAAGTGAAAAAGCCAACCTCATTGGGCTCCATGCTGAATGATTCCAACTGTATGACCCAAGGTTGCTGGGTGTTAGAGCTTAGCACATACAAGGCCTTGGGTTTGATCTCCAAAATCAGGTAAACAAACAGGAACAAAAAAACCTAACTGTATGACATTGAAGAGAAAAGAATACTGTGAAGATGGCAAAAAACAAAATACGAAGCAGTAGTTGGTCATTATTGGGGGGGTGGGGGGAGGGATGCATGGAGACATGGATAGGTGAAATAGAGAAGATCTTTAGGATAGTCACATGATTTTGTAAGAGACTGGATAAATATCATTGCACATTTGTCAAAAGTCATAGAGCGCACAACTGAGAGAGTGCACTCTAATACAAAGTATGCTCTTTAAATAATAATTATAATAGTAACAAGGAGTCTAGTGGGGAGAGGGGGTGGGCAGGAGGGAGGGTGATGGCAGATGCTGACAGAGAAGGCTGAAGAACCAGGCTGCCTTGTTGTGTGGTGAAGACCCAAGGAGTCCCTCAGGCCAGGTGTTGTTGCATGGACACTTCATTAAGTTGGACACAAAAGTGTCCTGTGAAGTGAAATGCAGAGCTCTCTAACTCCATTTGCTATCTTGAATTCTGTCCTGTGTAGTGTTAAGTCACCTTGTGGAGTATAATTAAGCACACCTCACCTTTCTCTGAAATCTGTTTTGACTCCTAAAGTGAAACACACACACACACACACACACACACACACACACACACACACACACACACAAACAACCCATATAACCCACATACGACGTAGCCTCTGGGGCCATGTTGGTACCATGATATTCTCATTTTGGTGCCTCCAGCCAAACTATTAGAAAAGGAATGGATACAAAGCAAGCTGTCAACATCAGACTGTCTTTACATTAATGAGTGTATGAATGAAAAAAAAATAAGGAATGTATTTATGGAACCCAGAATTTCCAGTTCACCAATCTCTCATACATGTGTAAGTTTGGGGCTCCATTTGCTGTGCCCATTTTCTTTCCTGATTGCTAAAGAAAACATTTAAAAATTCTCATCAACAAAAACAGTGAGAGGAATTAATTGGACCTGATTGGAATAGGAAGGTCTAATAAGCTCAACGATTCCCCAAGAGACTGTAAGAGCAAACGCTCCCTTGATTCTGGGAGCATTCCAACTATATCACAGCCGCCTGGTGGCCAGCCAAAGTCATAGAACAATGAAAACAAACCCATGCAAAAGACTAAAATAATGATATCTTTTTGATAATGTCAGGACATCTGCAGATTGAACATTACAGGTAAAGAAATACACAAAGGGAATAAATGAGAAATTAAGAACAGCTTAATGACAAAAATAACACAATTTGGTCATTTGGTATATAAGAAAATATAAGATTGGTATTTCCTTTGCTTATTTTGTATTTATTTGAAAGATTGGATTTTATGCACTCCAATAGCAAACACGTGTGTGACTCATTTTTTTTCTGAGTTTCACATAATTTTCGTGTTATCATATTTTTTTGGTATATATTCACACATGTAATTATACAGGATGGTGGGCTTTGTTGTATATTTGTATATACATTAAAATATAATTTATCACTGTTATTTGTGGCATTATTTTTCTTTGATTTTTTTTGTGGGGGGTGGAGTGAGGTGGGATTGATATCCTTTTTGACAAATCCAATGGGTGTGCTTCAATCCTGGCTCTGGTCTCTTTCCAACATGCAAAGAACTTTCCAGACCATATTCTATAAGATTCTGTGCACACCATGATGACTGTGTCCTTTTACATTGGGTGGCATTTTTCTTAAGATTTATCCCTGAAGACAGCAACCATAATACATTTATCTCACTGTTTTCTCTATTCACAGAATAATGTCCACATGATATCCACACAGATATCCACAGGAGCGGGGACTTCACCTGCTTTGTTGGTCCTTACAGTCTCATGGTACTGTGTATTATGTGTGCACTATGTAGAGAAAATATAGAAAAGAAGCTTAGCAATTAAAAGTATAGCAAGAAAATAAAGCCAATTAAAATAGTATTTTGATGTTCATTGGCAGATGAATAAAGAAAATGTAGTATATATTTACACAATGGAATACCACACAGCAGTCATTCTTTCATTTACAAAAACATGAGCGGCATTGGAGCATGCCATGCTAAGAGATGTAGGACGGGCACATTCTGTTAGATGCCTATGAGATAAGAAAAACATTATCGTAAACCTTTTGCCTTGGGGATAGATTGTTATATGGCAAAGGCTTACTGATACAGTGATCAAAGCAAAAGATCAGAGTTCGTTTAGAATAATCAGTTGTTTCTTATTTCTGGCAATTTTTCTGATATTTGAAGGGGCAGTATTCCTAATGACCTGGATTTTCATGTTCATTTCAGATAACTGTATTAAAAAACAGAATACTATCAATTTTCCCTTCTAAGCATTTGGGAACGATTAAAACAATGTTTCTAAAAAATTCATTTATTTTTATTAGTACATTATAAATTATACATAAAGAGAGGGTTTAGTGCCATATTTGCACACACATATGAAATAATTTGATAAATCTCATTCTGCAATACCTTCCTTTCTCTACCAGAGCAGGTTTTTGTTTTTTCCCGTAAGTACCCTGTAGGGAAAAGCGCAAGTCTCCATCCCCAGAGTGAAAACTGGGCCTCTTAGTCAATGTCTTGCATGAGCCATCCTTTGACCATGAGGACTTAAGAGAATTTAGAACATAAAAGAGAAACTGATGACAGCGACGCTCCCGTCACTCACTCACTTGCACACTAATGTGTGTGGCAAAGTGTTTAAAGGGGAGATATTTGTTAATGGCAGTGGAGGGCGTCAGATAAGTTGGCAGCACTGGAGAGTTCTAAGCAGGAACATAAGATGAAATATATAGAAAATTCACCAGGTCTTTCTGTCTGGTGGAACCCCATGGTGTGGACACCAAGCATCCACATTTTGGTGACTAGATGTGTGCATGAACCCAGCATGACACAGCTGCAGCCATCTGGAGTCCTATCTGCCATGATGCCCCAGAGTAACCCACAGCGGTGTTTCCTGCAGAGTTTCCAGCAAGCCATCAGCACGGTGTGTACAGTGGTACAGCTGGACCTGGCTCCAGGGATGCCTCTGACTGTGACATCAAGACAAACCAGGTTCATTCTGCCTTGGATGAAGTCATTGTCCTAATGCATACATTATGCTCCTCCTTCTGACCCAAACTGCAGGGATCCACTTGGTCTCGCTGGTACCCAGGACCAGGCTTCTGTCAGTAAGTCTCTAGTAAGCTGCTCCCTGCACTCTGGGTCTGTCTGCCTTGATTTCTTAAGCCTCCCAGCAGGTTGGGGCTGGTTCTCATACACCAGGCCCAGTTGCTCCAGAACAATGTACCTCACCAAAAATTTAAGTATGGTGGAACATTTTACTCCACACTTTTTAGGTCATATCTGACTCTAAGTCAATCTAGCCATCTAAATTTGTCTGTCAGAGCCCATTACACTTCTGCATGTGTTGGAAACATAACTTTAGCCTGACTACCCTATGCAGGGCAAACAGGATGCACTGAGGAGTGTGCTGGAGAAGAAACAAGACCTTAATGGGGAAAACAAAATCCCACGACAGCTGGGAAACATACTAGTATGTTAAGGTCTGTGTTGCCAGGGAGAGCAGTTAAGGAGAGACAGAGCAAGGAATGAAGAACACAAAAGTCAAAAACTGCCATTTCAGATTGTCTCCTATACAAATCACCTCAGCTACCTAGCGTAGCTTATACCACATTAGTACAATTACTCATCACATCAGACAGTGGGAACCTGAAAATACTTCAAAAATTGGTGATAACTTTGAGAAAGTAGGAGTATGACAAAAAGGAAAAAAAAAAAAATTGAATATCAGAAAGAGCAGAAATATTGTTAAAGGACTTATTTAAATTATATAAAGTAATTGAAAAAGAAGATGAAACTCAAAGAAAAATAAAATTGTATTTCCATGACCTGGCCATGGAACTGCAATCACTAGCCCTGAGGATGATAGCCCTGCAGTCAGGGAGACTTCTGGAAAAACACCATTACAGTTTCCCTCGCGGGTATCTTCTCAGAGCACTCTTGATGTCCTTGTTCCTCAGACTGTAGATGTAGGGGTTCAGCATGGGGGTGACCACACTGTACATCACTGAGGCTGTTGTGCTTGAATGTGAATTATGGGTTGCAGCAGCGCTGAAGTACACTCCTAGGATTGTAAAATAGATTAAGGAGACCACAGAAAGGTGGGAGGCACAGGTGGAGAAGGCTTTGTACTTGCCCTGAGCTGATGAGATTGCACGAATAGAGGAAACTATCTTGGAATAAGAATAAAGGATGCCGGCAAGGGGGCCACCACCCAGCAGCACAGATGTCAAATACATTACCATGTCATTAGGAGAAGTGTCAGAACAGGCAAGTTGAAGTGTGGGATTTCAAAGTCTGCACAGAAGGACAGTCGCAGCACCATTAAACTTTGTAACAGGGCGTGCAGAATACTCAGGATCCAGGACACCACATCCATCAACACACAAAGCCGGGGGTTCATGATGACTGTGTAGTGCAGGGGGTGACAGATGGCCACAAAGCGGTCATAGGCCATCACAGCCAGGAGGAACTTTTCCAAACTTGCAAAGACTATGAAAAAGTGCATCTGCATGATGCAGCTTTCAAAGGTTATGGCCTTGCTCTGCGTCTACATATTCACCAGCATCTTTGGGACGGTGGTGGAGGTGAGACAGATGTCAGAAAAAGGTTGCTGAGGAAGAAGTACATGGGTGTGTGCAGGTGGGAGTCCAAGGTGATGGCCAGGATGATGAGCAGGTTTCCAGACACAGTGATCAGGTACATGGAGAGGAAAAGCCCAAAGAGGAAGGGCTGCAATCCAGGTTCCTCTGAAAATCCCAGTAGAACAGATTCTAAGATTTGAGTGACATTCCCTTGTTCCATGTGGTTCACCTGAATGCTGAAAAAGAGATAGTCAGAAACAACAACAGTGAAATCCAGACATGTAGCACTGACTTTTCAGAAATAGTTTCATTTATGGCATAGCCAAGAAATGATTTTTACATTTCTTGTATGAATCTGGTCCCCTTTTAGGAATCACCCCAATATTTATGATTAGAAATTCCTTTCCCATTCTCAGTCTCTCCCAAGAGATCATCTATTCTACAAAGCACATTTCTTTATGCATTTAAAATATAAAGTTCAATATAGACCTTGTCCTTGGGGGCTTTCTAGACAATGTGTAAGCAATGCGGAAGAAAACAAGCATCCCTAAAATCTTAAGGTGTAGAAAGAATATAAGAAAAAAGTTAAATTGCACAACACTTCAGATGATAACAGATGCTTAAAATAAAAGGAAAGGAAGACAAAAGAAAAGAGTGGATGAGGGTGATATTTTTTCTTGGCTAAAAGTTAAGACCAACAAACATGATGGCATCTGAAAAAAGATCTCACAGAATTTAGAAATAATTGTGTAAGAAGATGTTACCCTGATTTGGGTAACACCGTGAATACATGTTTCAAAATATCACACAGTATCTCACACACATATAAAATTTTTATGTTTCGATTAACAAATTTTAAAGATAAATAAGTTTCTCATTGTAATTGTACTTGCACCATAATCACTTCTTTTGTAGTTTATATTACAAGTTGTGACTATGTATTTAATAAAGTGGCAGTAAGTGTTGCCCTTATGATCACAGAGCCTAGAGTAACTGCTAGATCTCCAGAATTCCAACCTATTAATTCATTTTGTTGTTCTTATGAACATAATATGTAAATGCTCGGAGTCTCAATTTTTTTAACTTTTAAAATGTGGTAACAGGAGTAACCAGTTTGTAAAGGTCTTGTAAGAATTAAATGAGGTAATATGTGAGACATTTTAATTTAATTTGTTTGGTAGGAGGAGGGAGACTGTTATGAGTCGGTGTTCCAAAGTGTTGAAGATTGCTAGGTACATAGCCACAGGAAATGAAATCAGAGAGTGAAGAGATCTCTGCATCCTATGTTTATTGTGGAACTGTTCATAATCATTAAGACACAGAATCCACCTAGGTGTCCATCTGTGGATAAGAGAAGAGAGCGTGGCATATGTACAGAAGGGATATTATTCAGTCTTAAGAAGAACGAAATCTTGTCATTTACAAGATCATGGATGGAACTGGAGACATTAAGTAAGTGAAATATGTCAGGCACAGAAAGACAGATGTTGCCTGTCCTCACCCATGTGTGGAAGCTAAAGATAATGGATCTCATAGAAGACAAGGGTGGAATAATGGCCACTGGAGCCTGAAAAGTGAAGGGCACAGGAGAGAGCAAGATTAGATAAAAGGTACCAAAATACAGATAGGATAAACTCATTCTGCTGTTTTATAACATAGTAGTGTAAATATATGCTACACCAAACTGTATTTCAAAAAAGCTAGAAAAGATGGCTCCAATGTTTTCTAAATAATGACAAATGCTCACAGAAGTGGAAGTGTCAATCACCCTCAGTTCATCCCTACACATTGGACTCATGCACCAAGTTATCCTACCATGCCCAGAAATATGTGCCAAAATTATGTGTCCATTAACATATACAAAAAGTATAGAAGAAGGAGTAACCTGCTGCATGGAAACATCATGACCAAAGGACTCCCTCAGCATGGTGTTTTTGCATTTGCACTTCATTAAGTTGTCTGCACAACTTTCCTTGAATTGAAGTGGATTCTCTATTGTCTCTATTGTCTAGAGTTCTGGACTCTGGAAGACGAATTAGGGATACAGAAGATCTTCCATAATTTATTATTCCATAACATGTCCTGATAAAGCTATTGTAAGTGGAAAATATTGTAAATTGAAAATGCATTGACTACCAGTAACCTGCTTAACATCCCAGCTGAGCAACACAGTAGCTGTAGTGTCTCAGTGCAGTTCGGAGCCCTTACAAGCCCTTGCAATTCTGGTCTGACAGGGAGTGTGCTGTCTGTTCTCAGCATCATGAGAGAATCATACAGCATCACACTAGCCTGGAAACGGACTTATATTCAAAATTCAAAGTAATTTCTTCAAAATGCACATCTCTACACCATTGTAAAGTCAGGGAATAACACGTAGAACCATCACACTTTGGAACAGTCTGCATACTGTGCCCAGGAGCCCCTTCTCTGAAATCTGCCCTCGTCCTTAAAGGTACACACACTCACACAACACACACTGCCCTGTACACACAGCACAATGTGCTAACACCATGCTTTCCCACTCCCAGCCACACCATATGAAAGAAGTGGATTCAAGCTGCCGATATCAGATTAACTTGCCTGAAATTATGAAGAATTGCTCCTCAGAAATGACAGGCTGTCAATTTTCCATTACCAGTAATGTCGGAGTTTCCTTTTGCTATGGCCATTATCTGTCCTGTGTTAAAAGAACTAATCAAAAGAATGGTCAATAAACACAGGGTGGTGGTAAGTGGACCCGGAGGAACCAGGAGACTGTAAGGAAGGTCTAGTTCCCATTTGTCTGATGGCATTTCAAGTCCTATTCTATCCCCTTGATGCCCAGACAAAACAAGGGGTCAAAGTCACATTAGCCAAGAGAACAGAGTAAGGATAGCACTAGAGTGTTGAGAAACACAGGCATCAAATGCCTAAATAGAAGAATCTGAGCTTAGAGAGTAAACTAACAATTCACCAAAGGAGATGCACCAAGAGCCACAAACGTTCTTCGTCACTGTTCCTGAGGCAGAATGGCTTTTCCTGTGCTTGCCCGCGTTGGTTTGCCCACTGGTCTTCACAGGACTGGATGGCAGGTGAGAAGGGCCTTTGTCTCATTTTTCTCAGGTAGCACTTTTCTTGGGTCTTCACCTTTCTTTTTAACATTCATAAAACTTACAACTGATGCATCATGATTGTTCATACTTGGGGTATAATGTGATATGTCTACATTGTGTAACGATCAGGTCAGGGTCGTGTGTGTTTCCATCACCTCGAACTTTCATGGTTTCTTTGTGTGGGAACAGTCACAAAGCCTGTCCACCAGCTGCTTTGAAAACCACCCGTGTTGTCCACCACAGTTACCACCACAGGGGAAGTCACTGCTCCAGGCTGTACCCAGGAGCCCTCCTCTCCTTCCACCATGTCTTCCCAACCTCTGGTAACCACTGTTCTGCTCTCTGCTTCTGTGATGACCTCTCTCTGGCACACAGATGGCCTCACCCTAGTCCTGGTTCTGGACTTAGTCCAACATGCAAAGGCCCCCTCAGCATACTTTACAAAATTGTGCTCCTGCTATGAGGACTGCAACCTTTCACATTAATGACACTTCCCATGTGGTATATTCCTGAGGACATGATAGCACACACATTTATTTGTCTATACTCGTGCCATTATAATGCTAGGGACAATAATGAGCAGTGACTTTCTTCTGTTATTTTCACCTTTATGTTTTCACAATGATAAGAGGATACATGTGCATTATTTAGAAAAGTTTACAGGATGGGAGAAGTTTTTAAATGTTTTTGTTAGTGACTTGTAATATACATCATAATAGGGTTCATTTTGAAGGAAAAAGGTTTGAAATTAAAAGAAATGCAAGGTAATAGAACCAGTTAAGTATCTTGGTTTCAAAATAACTGTAAGAAACAACATTTTAAAAAGAAATATAAATAGAGAAATATGAAATAGCAATAATTTAATTACATCAACATGGGTTCATAATTAAATTGGTACATACTTTGATATGTGTATATATGTATATGTGTGTCTATACATATATAGTGTTCCTAGAATTATTTGTTGAATCAGGAATCATGCATCAGCATATATGGAAATTTATTAAATGGCAAGATTATGTTTGGAAAAGCCTGAAAATTTAGATAACTGCTGACATAAGTGGCTGTGTGTTTTAGTCAGCTTTTTCACTGCTGAAATCAAAGGACCCAACGAAAATAATTTTATGGAGGAAATGTTTAATTGGTGACTCACAGTTTCAGAGGTCTCAGTCCATAGATGGCTGGCTCCATTCCTTGGTGCTTGAGGGGAGGCAGAACATCATGGCGGAAGAGTGAGGTGGAGGAAAGCAGGTCAGGACATGACAATCAGGGAGCAGAGAGATCCACTCAACAAGGACAAAGTATAAACCCCAAAGGCACGCCCCCAGGGACCCACCTCCTCCAGCCACAGCCCACCTGCCTACAGTCACCACTCAGTTAATCCCTGTCAGGGGATTAATTCACTGATTGGCTTGAGGTTCTCATAACCCCAATTATTTTGCTTCTATACTTTCTTCCATTGTCTCACAAATGAGCTTTTGGAAGAACAATATCTAGACCATAACACTTCGTATCTGTAGGAAAATAAAGATGGCTCCCTAGCTCACATATTTTACCAAAATTCAGAGGAGTCAAAGAACTCAGTGTAAATGTAAATAATACTTTTCAGGTGAACATCCAGGAAGACTACATACAAAATTTATGGGTGAGAAATTTATCTTACTTGAGACAAGAAAATCAGAAGTAAGAAGAGAGACACATATTTAACTAAATAAAATTTTAAATTTTTTATGGCCCAAATACATGAAAATCAGTTAAGAAACAGTAATCTGTAATGCTCATTTGAAATGTTAACTGTAAATAATGGACTATAATAAAAATAGGTTGAAATGGTGATTGGACATATAAATATTTGCTGAAAAATTTGCATTGGAAAAACATGAAGAGCTATTAAATCAATGGGGTTGGAAGTTGTAAACAGGTGGGAAAAGGGATGCTCTAATTTTTCTGGAAATGGGAAGAATTATGGTGCCTGGGAGAAAGATCTAAATATACTGAAAGTGCAGGTGGTCAGCTTTCTCAGTCACGGGATCATTGATTTTCCAGGCCTCATTGCTGCACTGTCCTCTGGCTGGTGGGATGTTAGCAGGTTGCCCCTCCTGGTGTCTCAGGCAAAGCCATCTCCAGCTATCTCCCAACGTCCTCAAGGGGACCAAAATAAACCTTGTTCAGAACAATGGTTTTAAATAACCAATGCCTAAATACTTTTGTAGAAATCATTGCAGAAGGATCGTATTATAGTGGTTTTATGAAGAACTATATCATAGACAGTCAGAAGTGTAAATGTTAAGCCATACCATAAAATATTTTCCAGTCAATTAAGTAATTAGACTTTGCATGCTTGATAGGAGAGACTTTATAAGGTGCTGTTGAATGAGAGATAATAAAAGAAACAGGATGGAACCAGATGAGGTATTTGGTGAAACCAACTTTCACACATTCCACAAAATACATTTATGAATAATAAATGAACAAAATGGCAAACATTAAAATTGGTTTTAAAAATCTCCAATTCTTAATTTTGAAAGTATGAAATGAAAACTCTGCACCTTCTGGACAAAGGCAAAGCAGTGGCACACAGCCTGAAGGTGCGGAACACACATGAATTTCACGCTCAGACTTGTGCCCATTCCAAGGTACCTCATTATCCAAAATCAGAAAAAATCCCAAGCCTGCCACACTTCTGGTTTTCACGTATTTAGGATAAGGGTTACTCAGCTTCTGCCATTTCCCAATTAAATTAAAATAATGGAATGATTTTTCTTTTAAATTATTATTTGTCGTAGTAGTATGTATTACAGTTCATACTACACATATAGAGCATCTTTTTACACAAAACAGTTTGTATACAAAGTATATTTGTAGCATTCAAGTCTTCAATCATGCCTTTAGAATAATGATATCCATCTTATTCAACCACTTTTTCTTTTCCCCCCCTTCCCCCTTGTTCCCTCCCTTTCCCTCCCTTCCCTTTGACCATTTATAGTGTTCCTCTAATCCTCCTATGTACCCTGACCCAACAATACTGTGAACCGGCCTCCTTATATAAGAGGAAACATTTGGTATTTGGATTTTTGAGATTGAATGATTTCACTTAGCATTATATTCTCCAACATCATTCATTTACCAGTGAATTTCATTATTTTATTCTCTTTTATAGCTGAGTAAAATTCCATTTTGTATATATACCACATTTTCTTTATCCACTCATCTACGAAGGGACATCTAGGTTGGTTCCACAACCTAGCTATTATGAATTGTGCTGCTATAAACATTGAGGTAGCATTGAAGTTTTTAAGTCCTTTGGGGATAGACCCAAGAGTGGGATGGCTGGGTCACTGTAATATGCTTTTGCAGTTTTGAGTGTGCCTTTTTCCCCAAGTCCTTTGGGAGTGACATGAGACCCATTTCTCTAATTGCCAGTGGGATGGTTGATTAATCTGGGAAGTGTCATAGGGTGGTTTTTTGGTGTCCATTATTCCCTATCTTTTCCAAGAAATCTCCATACTAACTTTAATTTCCATAAAAATTAATTTAAAATGTTTTAAAATGATAGTAAACGGTTTAAAATTAACTGTACCATTTGTTGCAATCAACAAATATGTCCCCAACATTGTAGGAAAATTCAGCAATGTAAATGAGTGTGCCTTTTTCCCCCACATTTGGAAATTTTTTGCTCTCGGAAATGCAAGTATAGAAGTCTTAACATTTGTGGTGGGATTCAGTTGTTTGAATGTTCTTGATAGCTGCCATTCTGACTGGAGACTTTGTGGGAGGCTAAATTTGAAAGTATGGACTAATTAATCTGCCAGAGAAAATTTTAAGGCCACACAGCATTCAGGTGATGGCGCGGGTATTGTTGGCCACCTTTAGCCACATTATTGTGAGATTCAGAAGTAAAAATCAGAAAGGCAAGATTGTGAAAACTTGCAGTTTAGCCAGAACTGTGTATGTGATGTTGGGGACAAGGAAGATGTGGTTGTTGAAGAGATTACTGTCATTAAAGTGAAGCTAATTATTTTGCACAAAGACAATAGGAAAAAATACCTTGAAAAACATTTCAGAAATCAACAAGACCACACCCAGGATCAAGGGTTTAAAAGTGAAAATTCTAGTGCAAGTCAAAACTATACTGAGATTGCATCTCATTTGAGTCACAATGGCAATTATCAAGAATACAGGCAACAGTAAATATTGGTGAGGCTATGTGGAAAAAGGTACACTCATACATGGCTGGTGTGAATGTAATCACTATGAAAGCGATATGGAGATTCCTCAGACCCAACTATTCCACTCCTTGGTTTATATCCAAAGGACTTTAAATCAGCATAGTACAGTGACGCACCCATGCCAATGTTTAAGGCAGCTCAACTCACAATAGTTAAATTATGGAACCAGACTAAGTGCCATTCTACAGGGATAAAGAAATTGTGGCATATACACAAAATGGAATATCAACCAGCCTTAAAAAAATGAGATTATGGTGTTTTTTGGTAAATGGATAGGGCTAGAGAATGTTATGCTAAGACAAGCAATATAATCCCCCCAAAAACTAAGGCCTAATGTTTTCTCTGATATGCAGATGCTAATTCACAGTAAGGTAGGGCAATGAAGAATAGAGGTTCTTGGAATTGGAAAGAGGGGAATGAAGGAGGGGAAGGGGGTATAAGGTAGGAATGATAGTAGAATGAATCAGACATTATTACCCTATGTGCATGTATGATTACACAACCAGTGTAAATCTACATGTATAACCAGAAGAATGAGAAGTTATACTCCATTTATGTATGATGTATTAAAATGCTCTTGTCATGTTTTAAACATATTTTTTAAAAAGTGAAAATTCTACAGAGATGTGTACGAGATTTTGTGTGTGTGTGTGTGTGTGTGCGTGTGCGCAAACGTGCACGTACACATACATTTCACTGACCAGCTGGTGCTATTGAATTGTATTCAAATTCAGTCATTCAAATGACAGAATAAAAACTGGTCTTATGATTTCTTAACCAAGTGTTGTTTTTCTTTGTGTTATTTTTATTACAAATTTTTCAATTTATTCCCTTAGTTTATTTCTTTCTCTAGTAATGTTCAATCTGCAAATTTTATCAGTCTATTGCATTATTTGGCTTGTGATGTAGTTGGAATGCTCCTAGAAACAAGGGAGCTCACTGAGCTTATTAGACCTTCCTATTCCAATCACATCCAATTAATTCCTGTCTTTCTGTTTATTGATGAGAATTTTAAAAACGTTTTCTTTGAAAATCATAAACATTGGGATTTTTCAGATTCTTCAGCTTGATGATACGATGGGTTACATTGTACTTAAATTTTAATTAACACATGTTAATTGTTCACATTAGTGAGATCCAGTGTGATAGTTCCATATATACATATAACATGCCCTGATCAAATCCCACCTCCCTTTTTCCATCTTCTAACCCAGATACCTGACCAATTTCTAGTTCGTTAATTGTTTTGGGGTATTGAACTGACCTTGGGTTCCTCGATCGTAATGCTCTTCTCCAACTTGACCTTTAGCATCAGGTCTTGGCAAATGTCTTGAAATCCCTTATGTTCAGGCCTTTTTTTTTGGAACAGTGTATGTAAGATTTGGTAAGATGATATCATAGATAGGCTTTATAGCAATCAGTGTCCAGGTGGGTGAACAGAGAAGGCAAAACAATCAGGAAGCAACCAACCCTTCTCCAAAAAGTTTTCCCTGGTGTGGCAATCATGGGAATGGGCCTGGCTGACTTCCAATTACAGCAACATAAATCCCTACCCCAGCTGCTAGCTTTGAAATCCATCTCATGTTTGTGCTGAGGTCAGGCCTGTCTTAAACTTACTCCTCAATCTCCAAACCTGGGCATTGCCCATACAGCTGTCCCTAAGAGCCTAATTAGAGTTACCCAATTGCCATATAACACATAAGTATATATAATCACTAGGCATCGAATAGTATGAAATAAATGGATAAAACAACTCAATGAGTGGAAGACACTTATAAGTATAGATTCAAAACATATGTGCAGGCTGGGGGATGTAGCTCAGTGGTAGAGCATCTGCCTCGCAAGTGTGAGGCATTGAATTCCATCCTCAGCACGACATAAAAATGAATAAATAATGATATTGTGTCCATCTACAACTAAAAAGAATTAAAATTAAAAATAAAAAAATACGTGCATGCAGCAGAACAGATAATTCTGACCCCTTAATTGAGTTCCCACATACACAAATGGGGAACTTACAGACTGTACATGCAGGCTGCCGCACACCATTCAGTTTTGTAACAAGAAATGCAAGACACGCAGTATCCAGGACGAGAGAAGCAGACCACACATCCAGGGCTTCGTGGTCATGTAATGCAGGGATGACAGACAGATGGTGTGTTTGTCAGATTTTTACTGTTGAGATCAAAATCCCAAACAAGAACAACTCAGGGAGGAAAGGTTTGGTTTTGGTAGCAGTTTCAGCTCACGGTTGGCTGCCTCCGTGGCTTGGGCAGCAGGTGTGTTCGCTCGGGAAAGGGATTGCAGCCTGGAACGGCAGCGCCGAGAGAAGGAGTCCAGAGACAGGATGGAGACGAAAAAGTTCTTTAATCTTTCTGTCTCTGTCTCTTGTAATTTCTAACACTACATACACACTCTCACAAGAAACAAGGCACCTACTCTTACAAGAAACTACAATATATCTATACAATAGCGAAACCCTGTCCTTTCTCTCTCTGAATCCATGCGCCCGAGCAGGAATGGTGCTTGCTCGATCTGCTGAGTCACTCCTCAAATCTCTCGAGATCCTGGGCCAAGTCCCGTGAGACTATGGAAGGCTGCCCAAAAATGTCGATCTGCTGAGTCACTGCTCAAATCTCTTGAGATCCTGGGCCAAGTCCCGTGAGACTACGGAAGGCGACAATGCCCAAAAATGTCTATGGCCCGTAGTCAACCGCAATCTTAGCTATCTCCCCAAACAGGGCTCCTGCACAGGTGAAGTAGAACATCATGGTGGGAAGGCAGAGGACAGGCTCAGCTCATGGCAGCCATGGAGCAGGACGACCGGGCACGACATGTAGTCCCCAGAGGTCCCTCCCCGTCACCTACTTCCTCCAGTGAGGAAGAATCCATTCAAAGCATGAATCCATCAGATGGATTAATCCACTTGTGAGTCTAATCCCTCATGATCCAATCCTTTCCTAAAGGCCCCACCTCTGCACTGCTAGACTGGGGATCAAGCTCTCAGCACACGAGACTTTGGGGGACATTGCAGATCTCACCTTAACAGAGAGCCACAGACACAATCAGGAGACTGTTGAACAACCCTGAAAAGACTATGGGGAAGTACCTGTGGGTGCTGCGACCTTCCCTTCCATGACTTCGCTCTGTGTGTCTGTACTCACCGACATCTTTGGAAGGTGATGGAAGAAAACATGTCAGAAAATGCATAGGTTGGAGTAAAAACAAAGTACAAGGGTATGTAGCAGTGGGACTCCATAAGTGGGTTTGCAAGCTCAGAGACACCAGGTACATGGACAGGAATATGCCCAAAGGAAGGTCAACAAGGTGTCATTTGAACAGAGAGAGAGCAGGAAGACGAGCTTGTCTGGTGAAGTGTGGTCCTTGAAGGTAGAACAGCCAATTCAAAGGTCCTGAGGCAGGTGTTTAGTTCAAATGTTGGGTTCTAAAAGGAAGCCCAGTGCCCAGGGGAATGAGCAAAAGGAAGAGTGAAGAGAGATTGTGTCAGAAAACGCTGAGGACTGAAGTCACCTCAACCTTCAGGTTGCTGCTGAAACCTCAAGACACAGGGAGCCCGTCACAGGCACTATGCGCTTCTTGCACTTGGTTAATTTTGTTACAAACCTGTCCTGTAATTGAAATGGACCTTCTTCTGTTCATTGAGTCCTAGCCTCTGAGTCATATTTGGGACACTATATCAGTTACCACGGCCACAAGGACTATCTCACCCATGTGCAAGTGAATAATATCAATCTAATAGTTCATCAGAAAAAATAGGAAAATTAAAAACCAACAAGGGAGCTGTATTTAACGCACTGATAGGAATGTGTCAGGATGGGGCCTGAACCTAGGGCTTGAGCCTGCTGAGTGTTCCCTCTGTCTCTAAGCTACCTCCCAGCCACTGGCAGAGTTTACCACACAAAGCATATCACTGTTCACGATTCCCCCAAAACACATGTACATGAACATTTTCAAAAGACTAACAGGAAGTGGGTAGAAAAAAAATTCTTTTTTGAAACCATGCAATCACAAACTTCAATAAAAACTATCCAAATTACATTCCTGTAGGAAAGAAAGCTCTTACACGGAAAAAGTGGAACATGAAAATTAACGGACTGAAAATGCACAAGTACATTCAGTCTGTCAAGTGAGGAAATGTTGGCTGAGTGATGTTCTTCAGCACACTCATTTCAACTATGCAATTGTTGTTTTCACATGAATATCTGGTGTGAGAGGTGATGCCATGAAACGTGTGGCTCACGGATCGCTGCTGAGAGGTGGCCAGCATTCCTTGTCTGGATCATTCTCACCAATATGGAAACTAACCCCGTAGAGCAACGGCATAACATGACCATAAATGGGTGTGAGACAAAACAGCATCACGGCCTCACACACACTGTGGCTGGGCCTCAGAATCACAATGCAGAGACTCTCAGCTGATTAGGCTCAGGAGGCCGTGAGGGCTCAGGACGCCTCTCCCTCCTGGCACCCTTCCATCTCCTCACAGTGGCCTTGGAGGTGACCGTCTGGTTTCAAGATGGGTGGATGTGCATCAATAGCCACTGAGAGGATAAATAGCACAGAACCACGTCAGTTATAACAGTCTGCTGCTTCTTACTTCTAGCATTTCTTCTGATGTTTAAAAACAGCATTCATAATTGATCCACTTTCCAAATTCACTTCAGAGCATTGTAAAAATGCGACTATGCTAGGTTCCTTTCCAGGCAACCAGAGGAGGTTGAAAGGACATGGAGATGTGTGCAGGAGGACCTGGGACCCTGAATCACGTGACTGGGCAGGACTCCAGCACTTTTGCAAGTCATGCTGTGATGGGGAAGATGGAAGGCCATGCATAAGGAAGACCTGTGATAGCTGATATTGACACTGTCCACTCAGTGCTCCTTTAACGGCTGTGACAAAATTTGGAAAAGTAGAATATTTAATTTAGCACAACGGGGGGTGTCATATTTGTAGGCAACACTGGAAGTTTTTAAGCAAAAACACTCTGCTTGAAATTATTCAATAATTCAACATAAAATATGCCACCAGTCCTTAACTCCAATGAATAACCCCCTTCCTCCTGAACACCAAACGTGCATGCATTAAATGAGTTGATGTACAGCATGAAAACAAAATCTTTTACATGATGATACCACGCATGACTTCAAGTTCCCTTCATTATGTTTCAGGTTATCTCCTACTGGAAATGCGCAGCAGCTTTGGAATTTTGAATTGGTGAATATTCTCTATGTGCATAAAAGTGTGACACACACTCAGATCTCAGTCACACCACGGGGGATGCCGTGTGTGTATATGCAGGAACTACAAACCGCCCAACCTGCTCGTGACTGGGTGATTTTGTTCTTTGCTTTTTGTCTTTTGCTGTTTACTGTAATGCACACACTAATGTTTAAAAAATAAAGAATATTTTAAAGACCTGGGAAAAAAAAAAACCCACATTTGTCTTTCCATATCGACTCCAGTGCAGACATACATTTAATAATTACTTTTTACAAGTGATGATGGCACTGTGGAAAGTAATCTGAAAAGGAATATGAACCTCGTGAGAATAAAACCTGAGGCCATTTACAAAATGTGCAGGGACACTAAAGTCCATACACCTGATAGAGTAGAAAACGAGAGAAATTCAAATGAAAGACCACCATTTCTACTATAGGATGCACAAATGTCCTAAGTTACCAACAGCAGTATTCTCCATAGGACTAATAAAACTCATATCTAAATTCGAAAACAATAACCAAAGAATTAGTTGGTATGATATTTATGTCATTTGAGAAAATATTATTTTTAGAAATATGGGTTGATCTCTTTTATCATTTTTTTTCAGTGACCAAAAGACCTCACAAGAACAATTTAAGAGGAGGAAAAGTCTGATGCTCACTCTTTTAGGGATCTCAAGTGTATAGAGAGCTGACTCCATTCCTCAGGTCCCGAGCTGAGGCAGAACATCACCAGAAGGGTGTGGCAGGCAGCTCATCCATGGCACCAGGGTGTGGAGAGAGAAAGAGCTCAGGAGATTGGCACCAGAGAAGAGAGAGAGAGAGAGAGAGACAAAGACACTGCAGACCTGGGGAAATATATCCCCAGGGACCCACCTCCTCCAGCCACAGCCTACCTGCCTACAGTTATTATCCATTAACACAAATCAAGTGGGTTAATGCACTGACTAGGTAAAGGATCTTATAGCCCAATTATTCGACCTCTAAACTTCCTTGCATTGTCTCACACATGAGCTTTTGGGGGACACATACAATCTAAACCATAACAACCTTTGCATAAAATGAAATTTCCAAATATGTATGATACCAAGTAGGAAAATTTGAGAAGAAAAAATGATGAGGAAAAAAAAATATGGGGGAAATGAGTGAGAGCCCAAAGCTTGATGAAGAATGTTTTTTAAATATATACAGAATTGCAGTCAAATAAACAACAATTTAAAGAAATAAACAAAAGGAGCAAGTTCAGCTCAACAATCTTAACAAAGATAGTCACAGTTCCTGGGTATGAGTCTTTGAGTTCCAAAATTGTGGGAATTTATTCAATGGTCCTTTTATAGTTTCCTTCCAAAAGACTATTTTCAGAGCACTCTTGATGTCCTTATTCCTTAGAGTGTAGATGAAGGGGTTCAGCATGGGGGTGACCGCACTGTGTACATCACTGAAGCTATTGTACTTGAGTGTGAGTTTTGGGTCATAGCATCACTAAGGTACACACACCTAGGCTTGTGTCATAAAATAAGGCAGCCACGGAGAGGTGAGATGCACAGGTGGAGAAGCTTTGTACTTGCCCTGAGCTGATGAGATTGCAGGGATGGAGGACATAATCTTGGAGTAGAAGTAAAGAATGCTGGTGAGGGATTCTAAAATTCTATGAGGAAATTCCTTAAAGAAGAATGAAATCATGTCACTTGTCAGTAAATGGGTGCAACTGGAGAGCCTCATGCTAAGTGAAATAGGCAGGCTCATATATCCAGGGCCAGATATTGTCTCTCATATGAACGCTCGAGAGAAGTAAGAATTTTTGGAAAGAGGGAAAACCCATGAAAATAGAGTTTGGAACAGTGGTGAAAAGGAAGGGTATCAACAGCAGGGAGAGGAAGGATCGGAAAGGGAGGAACTGCTAAAAATTTTTGTCCAAAATATGCTACATGTATGTATGACTATGTCACAATGATTTCCACTTTTATACATAACTCTAATGCACCAATTGAAAAATAAATTAATGAAGAAAAAACAATAGAGGATGAGGGGAAGGGAGCGAGGAGGTTGTATCTGGGATTATGATGGAGCAAATTTTGTTATATATGCATCCATAACCACATACATGTGAACCCTACAAGCAAGGAGACCTTTAATGTGAAGGCCTCCAAACTCTGTAAAATTCTGCACACCCCAAGAGAGTCATGTCCTTTCACATTGAATAATACTCTGCATACCCTAAGGACACTGTGTGACTACCAAGTTTATTTGATTATGCTCTGTTTGCCATTATATTGCAAGTTACAAATGGGCAGTGATTTCACCTTATTCATTCAACATTGTATTTTAAAAGAAGTATATGAACAGGTATGCCTTGTATAAAAACATATTTGAAGGAAAGGAGAAGTATTGAAAAAGAATGTCAAGGAACAGAACCAGATTAAATATAATGGTTTAAAAAAACCTCTATTAAAACAAAAATTGAATGAAGCATTGACCATGAGCTGAAACAGACATAATATAGGAATTCTTTGATGTTAACAATGTGGACTCCTACTTAAAATGGTAAGTATTTAGAAATAAAATAAAATGATGTTACTAGAATGTTCTGGAACATACCAATGTTGTTATTTGTTGAGTGAGTCAGAAATTATGTCTCAATACACTTGAAAAGATTGTATTTCACTTGAGCTGGAAAAGCTTCAACAATCCCATAAAAGCTGACATAAATGACTGCCTACACAGAGGAGAATGAGGTTGGTCCCAACATTATGCATCTTTTTAAAAAAATCAGAGAAAGTAAAGATTCAGAAGGAAAGTAAACAATATGTTTTCTAGGAACATCAAGAAACCATCAAAAAAGCTCATGGGTGGGCAAAATCAACTTGAATAAGGCAAGAAACTGAGACATGAAAAAATATATCAAAATATAATTTAAAACTTTTTATGGACAAAAATACTCTCCCAAAATGAATTGAATAAAATAACATGTAAAAAACACTTGAAATGCTAATTAATGTAGAAAATCAGGCACAGAATGAAAATAGAAAAATTTAAATGGTGATTGGGTTTAAGAATATTTGTTCAGGGGGCTGGGGTCATGGCTCAGCAGTAGAGCATTTGCCTAGCACGTGCATGACCGGGTTCGACCCTCAGCACCACGTAAAAATAAAAGGCATATGTACAACAACGTAAATAAATAAATAAATAAATAAATATTTTAAAAAGTATATTTGCTCAAACTCACTAACAATTGAAGTGAGCAGTAGGAAACCTTTTTCAAACCCATCCATGTGGGGACATTTTAACCTGTCACATTATGGGATCCACGCTTTAAGCAGGAGCAGAAACGGGAAGTGTTACATTAATTTGTGACAACATCTAAAGACAGCTTTAAATATTAAAAATTCAGATAATCTTCAACTCAGATTTTCTCAGGTAATGGAGTATGGACATTCTTGGTGATATAATCGATGGTGGTCGTGTCTGTCCTGTGCCCTGTAGTAGGATGTTTAACAGAACATTCTGATCCACTCAGCCTTCCCAGGGTCAGTCAAAACCATCTCCAGCTATTTCTCAATGTCCCCTGGGGGGTATACCTTGTTGAGGGCCACAGTTTTAAATAAACAATCTCAAAATATCTTTGTAGAAGTCATAATAGATCATATCAATTTAATGAGAAAAAAATACCAAAGGCCATCAAAAGGATAAATGTTGCAGTACACCATGACATTGTATGCAGTCTGTTAAATAAATTGCATTGGACTTGATGGGGGAGACTTCCTTAAGGTACCACCTGAAGAAGGCAGCAAGGCAGATGTGCAGTAGGGAAGCAGGCTGCCCTAACCACAAGCAGGATGGACGATGTGTAGAGAGCTGATCGTTCATTGGTAGGAAAGTGCAGGAGTTGAGCGTGTGTAACATTGAAGGAGAAGTTTAGTAGAAACTGAGAAAGAACAAAGACTGACAGGGTGAGAGTGCAAGGAAGGGCAGTGGCTTCTAAACAACTCAGTGCAATCACAGGGAATGGAACACTAACACTAACTTGGATATAGCCCTAAGATGGTAAAAATTAAAGTACATCAGCACGAGTCACTAATTCAAGATTGAATGGCCATGCAAAATATTATTCTAGAGATTATTTTAAAATGCCAGGAAGAAGCAGTGTCTGAACTATAATTTCATCTTGCATAAACAGGAAAGATCGAAATTTGCTTAGGAAAGACAAAGGTGGTTTTGATCAAATGATAAAGAATGCCAACCAAAACCAAGAGACGCTGGAGACTATGCAAATTTTAGAAATGGATCCAATCAGAAAAGTCAAAAAGCACAGCACAATGAGATGTAAATACAAATCTGAAATACACATAAAGGGAGACAGAATGATTTATTTGCTCAAATGATGCAGAGCAAAGTGAACTGTCTACATCTTGAAAGCAATGAGAAACAGAATAGAGCCAGAGGTAATGCATCTGACAACAAAGAAAATCTGTAAAAAAAAAATGTGTCTACTTTTACTGAAATGCCAGTTGCTACTGAGTTGAACTGCACTTCCCTCTTAGCATCATAAATAAATACATTAATTAAGTTCAATAAACCAAGTGAGCAAACCACCCTGCAAACTGCCATGTCTCAGCTCAGGGCGAGGCAGGTTTGGCTTGATGACATCAGGTGAACACACCCTTGGCATCCATTGTCTGAATCTCTCCTGCAAAACTTGCTGCATCTGGTACTGACCTGGGTGAGCACTCTGAGAGGAAAGACTCTGTGTGGGAATCTAGATTCCTCTCTAAACAGTTGCAAATGGAGACTGGAACCCAGGCCAGACAGCAGGAATGAATCAAGCATTAGTCTCTGAGCCAGATTTTTAGACCTCAGAAAGAACAGTCACATTCTGCCCCACCCAAGATCAAGCATTCTGTGACCATAGCAGAGGAGATATGTACAGCTCCTGAGACTTCTCATTAGACCTTTCTCTTGCTACTCCAACCCTCAGGCAACCTCATTCCTCTGTGGGGCATGATTTTATGCAAAAAGGATTTTTTTCCCCCTGCAGATTCTCTGTTCCCAAGAGACCAGGTGAAAAACCAGGGGAATCCATTATTTTTTTTACTTCTTCTCTATCAACTTTTCTGCTTTCCAGAGCTCTAATCTCCCAACACCTAATCCCAGCCCTGATTTAAAATTTTCCCAATCCCTACACTGACACTGCTAGGACAAGGCCTCTTGGATCCCAGAGCCCTGTATGTGTTGGGGACACAGTCCTGATAATGCCAGGAAATTGCTATTTGCTCTTCAAAAAAGGAGTGAACTGTGAGCCTTTGTTTATAAAACCACCCCTACATTCCTTGGTTTCATGACACATTTGCTAAAACATTTAGAAAGTGTATATTTACAACACATGTCAAAGATCCATCATTTACTCCTTGATTTATAAAACATTTAGCAATTTTAAGTAATACATTCAGGTCTTTTTATGTATGTTGCCCTGAGATTAGTACCTTATATATATTGTAATTTTTTTTCACATTTTGTGAAAACCTCCACACACATGCACCTGTTGTCTGAGCTACTTAGGAAGCTGAAACTGGAGGATTCACTTGCATCCAGATTCAGGGCCAGCCTGGCCAAAATGGCAAGTCCCATGTCTTAAGACAAAAATGAAAATCATAATCTCAAAGTCCATTCTGTGTGGTCAATACTGTGATGACTTTATTCTTCATTTCATAGACATGGATCTCAGAAGGATAATTAATCAAACAAAATTATACACCAGGTACTCTGCAATGGCTTTCCTTGGAACCCCATGGAGATGTTGCCTATTCTATGCAGGTGGCCTTGCCCAGGACAATTTTGTCTCTAATGGATCTTTAGAAATAACTGAGAATTCAGTTTATCCCAAAGTGGGTGGTGCCTTGTGCTTCTAGTGGATTAACACCAAGGGATAATGCTGCACCAGCCCTCAGCACAGAGTAATCTACAGAAACATCAGCAGTGTGAGATTGTGAAACCCTGTTCTAAACCAAAACATCTCCAGCTTCAATGGAGTCTATGAGTCTCTTGGGAACATTGTGCAGATACAGATTCTATTCCACAGGTCCAGGGTGGACCAGAGACTCTGCATTTGCAACTAGCTCCCACTTGATACTGATGTTGCTGGTCCTGGTATATGGTCTACTCCTGGAGTATTACAGCTGTGGTCCAGTGTGAGCATCCAGTGTAGGTGTGTTGAGGTCTTCTGAAGCCTGCATCCACCTCAGTTCTGACCTTAGGTGGTCAAATGTTGGATTCAGTACCTGGGTATCTTCATATAGTAACTTACAAGTACCTGAAGACCCCACTTACTGTATGAAGCCGATGTGAGAAACAAGCTGTGTTTTAGAGCTCACAGGAAATCACCTTATACAATAAGATCATCTCCATTTCAAATCCATATCAATACACACCAATTCCACATCAGCTATTGAGTGTATGTTCCACATTTACTAAGCTCCTTGGGATACTAGGTAAGTTTCGTGGGGCGTTAAGTGGGTCCAGAATGCCCTTCTCATGGGAGTCAGCACATCTTGATCTTGCAGGTGACACACTTGGGGTGCTGCACTGTTAGAGGACCCCACTTGCAGGAGACTTTTACTACAGATTCAACATTTTCACTCATCACTGGTCTGTTCAGGTTTTCTATTAATGATGGTTCAATATCTGTAGGTGGCATATGTATAGGAATTTGTCCATTTCTTCCCGTTTTTCCAATTGTGAGGGTATAGTTATTTTAATAGCTTCTGATGATCCTTTGGGTTTTTGTGGACACACTTGGCAGGACCACATGGCTGGAAGTAGCAGGTGCTCAATAGACACAGGTTCCACACATAAAGAAACAATACATGTTTAAGGAGATGGGAATGCCAACATCCCTGATTAGATCATTGATATATTCCTTTCAAATTATTACTGTATGTCATAAAGATATGCAATTATGGGTCCACCAAAAATGAACGTTAAAAAACTATGTCATCAGCAGGTGGGTGATTTGACTTCTTGCTTTCCAACTTAGATATTCTTATTATTTCTCTGTCTAAATTGCTCTTGATAGAACTTTCTGTACCCAAATGAAATACGCAATGGGTTTCCTGTCTCAACAACTGGAAGGTAACAAAATACTGTGCTTTTTAGTGCTGATCTGTGACAGTTGTTAATAAGGGGAAAAATCAAATACACACAGCAGCCCTTATAATTGAACTGTTTGACAGAGTGTATTGACAGCTCTAACAAAATTCATATTCTGCTATTGAGGAAAAAAACAAGATTAGACAGAAATTGGAAAGGCAACTTATCCACGTTTTCACCAAGAAAAACTGGGCAAGACTATTTTATGTTAGAGGGAGTAAAAGGGCAAATTTTGGCTTGCTTTTTATTATATACCATAAAAGATTGTTTTCAAAACATGGTAAAATTAGCCTAAATCTAAATAAACATCTTAATGAAGCAGAATTATTACAAAATCGTGAATCAAATTAAAAGTATTATATTACAAACATCAAAAATTCTTGGGGAAGAGAAGGATTTTGAATAGTGCTTGGATAATGATTTGTTGAAATAAAGTTTGATTTATTAATATGAATAAACATAATCAAATGAATCTGGAGCACAGTGTCCAAGAGGATACACATTTTGCAAGAAATGGAAGAAATAAAGGAGTAGAAATGAGAACATGTTCAATGGTCTCAAATGCATTGAAATCGTGTATGTTCCCAGGACATTATTTTTGTGAAATAAGTTGCATTCAGACAAAAATTCCACATCTTGTTTTTCACATGCATTTTTTTGAAAAAAGCTAATTAGAATATGTGCTAGTGATTGCCAAAGGCTGGGAAAGAGTTCAGTGGGAGGATAGAGAGCCAGCTCCAGACATGGAGAGACAAAAGGAATAAGTTATATTTTTCTACAGCCTGAAAGGTTGATTATCCTAGAGAGTAAGCCATTGTAGACATGAACGACAAGAAAAGAGGAGCTCCAAGTCTCCAAACAAGCAGAATAATGGAGATGGACTTGTTTCATCCACACTTATTATTTAACATGTATTGAAACAATATACTGTTTCCCATAGCCATATAGAATTACTAAATTAATCAAACAAATTTTTAAACTTGTTTAAATAAACATGAATATTAACTATCCTGGTTTGATCATTATACATTATATATAATCAAATTATAGTACCATACCCCATACTTTTGTATGATAAAGATATTTTTAGGGGAGGAAGGGAAAGGGAGGGGGCAAGGAGATAGGAATAATGGCGAATGAGTTAGACATTGTTACCCTAAGTTACATGTATGAAGACACAAATTGTGTGAAAATACTTTGTGTAAAAACAGTGACTTGAAAAATTATGCTCTATATATGTAATATGAAATAAATTGCATTCTGCAAGCCATGTATAACAAATTAGAATAAAAATAATTTAATTTAAAAAGATATTAAAAAATATTTTAAAAATGTTTGTATTGAAAATATTGTTAAGAAGATACAAAGCATTAGGGTACAATATGTAATATATTGTATGTTGAGGAAAACTGACTTTCTTTGATAACATTTTTACTATCTATATAAATCCCATAATACCATATTGTAAACCTCAAATATACACAATACTATTTAATTCAAATATAAATAATATTAAATTAAATTCAAAATAGCAAGCAGGCATGTGCAAATTGTTTCAAACCAATTAAAAGTTTTTTAATTTTTTGTTAAACATGAACACAAAACATGATGTGTTGCTGGTTTTTATAAAGAATTCAGATACATGTATTTAGGGTAATGATGGATAACTCATTCTACCATTATTCCTATCCCCTTGCCCTCCCCCCCTTCCTCTCACTTTGGTTAGTATCTTCATATCAAAGAGATCATTAGAACACAAAATGATCTTTTGCTTTAAAGAATCCTAAGACTCTGCAGCACTGAACGAAAAAAAAATCACAGCACTTGTTACTTTGGTGTTTGGGATTCCTAAACTCCACCCTGAGACAGAGCACTTGTTTCTTGGGGAGAAATCCAGAAGCAGGAGTTTGTATCAGAAGGCTTCTGTCTCCTTTGAGCTTTAATGATCATCATCATGAAGTTTGTATTCAGGCAACTTCCCACCAGGCTTAAGAGAGTGGCCTGGTTGCCACAGCCCTGGGTTTGAGAATCTTCATCTCCTCTGTGACCTGGAGCTGGTTGCCTAGTTACCATGAGCTCCTGCTTCCTCATAATGGAGTTAATGGAATCATTCAATGAGACAACACCAGGCTGGTGGTTCAACAGTACCAGCAGATACTGAATGTCATTTTAAAAATTTTATTTAATTTTTGTTAATGTGTTAGCATTGTATGTTTTAATGGGTTCCAGAATGATATTTCAAACATGCATTCCACTGATCAGGTCAGGGTAAGTAACATTTCCCTGCCCATATCTTTTCTTCATGTGTGTTGTCTTTGAACTTGACCCTACTAGGTTTTCATAAAGTATATAACAAGATATTGCACACTGTGGTCCCCCATGCTGGACATCAGAACTTAATCTTTCTATCTAACTGTGTTTGGGTACTGTTGCCTCACATCCCTTCATCCCTCCCTTCCCTCCATCCTTCCCAGACTCCCAGGAATCACTTTGTACGTTCACCTCAACTTTTCTTTAGCTTCCACATGGGAAAGAGAATGTACAACGTTTGTCTTCTGGTTTACTTCACATAACAATGTCCAATCCCATCCACGTTCCTGCTAATGACAAGATTTCATTCATTTTTTATGGCTGAATAATATTCTATTGTGCATACATACCACATTTTATTTTTCCATTCATCCATCCATGGAAAGGTAGGTTAATTCATATATTGACTTAGTGTGAATAATGCTACAGTAAATGTGGGAATTAAGGAATATTTTTGTATGCTGACTTTATTTCCTTAGTGGTATTACAATTATCAAAAATCAAAGTTAATGAGCTTGAATTCTTTTCCCACCTCAAAGCCTCTCCTTAAACTAACCCATTTCTACTTTTCTGATTCAGTCTCTATGCAACCATCTCCTGTCCACATTTCAACAAAAATTCAGAGTATCAACACCTTCACAAGAACTGTACTACAGATCACAGATGCAAACATTCATGTGATTTAGTCTTGAATATCAAGGAATCCATACTGTGTATGAGGAGAAAAACTGAAACTAACGCCAATTAAATAAAAAAGAATCAGAAAATCATGATTTAATTCCATTTACCTCAACTCAAATCCCATGGGCAACATTTCCAAAAGAAGTGTACACTCGTCACTCCTGAGGATGTGTATTAAAATTTTAAGACTTTATTTATTAAACTTTTAAAAATAAGTCATTTCTGTAAATAACTGAAAAAGAGCCAAGTTCTATTCACATGAAGTTTACGTTATTAGTTGCAAGGTGGAAGGAGGGCTGGGGACTTATCTGCATTTATAATTATGTTCAGGTGAATCCTAATGTCATGTATGACTGTTATGAAGCCATTAAAAGTGAAAAGAAAAGAAAGAATAAAAGGAGTGACACAAGAGATAATTTAACAAACAGTAGGCAGGGCAGGAAAGACCCCAAACCAAGACCCAAGGACGGCGTTGCTTTAAAACATGGAGAAGAGGAAGTAGACAGGGACTGCATGGAGGAGGCCAGGCTCGCTGGCCCTCAGTGTCATGCCTGCGGCCACTCAGCAGAGTCCTGTGATGGCCCTTCACTGAGAGGCATGTCTTGCTGAGAAGTCCCCCAGGACCTCTGCATGTCCCTCCTCCTTAGACGGTAGGTGATGGGATTCAGCATGGGGAAGACCGTGGTGTATGTCACTGAGGTCATCAAACTTTTCCTGGAGGAGAAGGTGGCTGTAGAACAGAGGTAGTGCTGCAGTTTTGATAAGTGTCCCCTAAAGGCCCATGTGCTAAACACTTGGTTCTCAGATTGGTACCAATAAGAGGTAGTGGACACTTTAATATGGGAAATCTGGTGGGGGTCTTAGGTAATGGGGGCCAGTCCCTTGAAACAGACTGTGGGACCCCAGTCTCTTCCTCTGTCAGTCCGTAGCCATAAAATACAAAGCACTGCTCTGCACATGTCCCCTGTCCCTCATGACTTGCTTCCTTGCCACAAGCCCAAAGCCACAAGGCCAACTCATTTTGGACTAAAGTCTTCAAAACCATGAGTCCCAATTCATTCTAAGTTAATTTTATTAAGATTTTTGTTTCAGTTAATGAAAAGTTGACTAACTCAGCCAGCACCATAGGACGAGGAGGCCACCAAGAGGTGAGACCAACAAGGGGAAAAGGCTTTGGACAGACTCCAGACTGATGAAATTCTCAGGATGGGGAGAAACCCTGAAAATAAGAGATGAGGGGCCAGTAAGAGGGAAATCTCAGGATGATAGAAACACGCTGTTGTTGATGAGGTTGTCTGGAGAGGGGTAGCTGGGGACTGTGGGGGATCCAGAACGGTGTGTGACTTCCACGTTTGTGCAGAGGGAGGAGGTAGAATGTGTTCCCTTATGTAGAGAACACATTCTAGATCAGGTTTCCATCTTCACTGCCGGCTCCCTCAACCTGTCAACAGAAGACGGGGCAGGAGCAATGGAAGCCTGGATGTTAGCACTCCTTACTGTCCCAAGTCTGTTTATTCCATTAGCTAATGTTTTACCTTGATCTGGAAAACAAGCTCCGTGGAGGTCTGCTGCACACCTATGTGGTCCCAGCATGACTAGAATGAAGTGGAGACATTCACACTATCAGCTTGATTATGGTCTTTTTTTATTGAGCTGCTTTAAATTTTTTTTTAAAATTTGTTTTAATTAGTTATACATGACAGTAGAATGCATTTATGCACTGTGATATGTCATACATAGATGGGATATAATTTCTCATTTTTTCCAAGTGTACATGTTGCAGAATCAGATTAGTCATGTATTCAGATATATACATAGAGTAATAATGTCTGTTTCATTCCACTCTCTTTCCCATCCCCACATCCCCTCCCTCCCCTCCCTTCACTTCCCTCTACCCAATCTAAGGTAATGCTATTCTTCACTAGTGCCCCCAGCCTTATTGTGAATTAGCCCTCAAGAGATGAATGGATAAAGAGAATGTGCTATATATACTCAATGGAATATCGAACTGCTTTTACTAGAAGAAAATAAGGGTCACTTGAGGCACAGGATGTACCATGACAGTATTCGGTTATGTCATGGAAACTAAAGAGGAATCATGAGTTCAGGGGGAAAAGGGAAAAATAGATGAAATATGAACTGCTTGCAAACAGTTTGCTCAGGTAGATTTCACTGTCTTCATCTTTTTAATTGGATATTTATTAGGAGACCATTGTAGATAAGCATGCAGTAGTTAAGAAATGACACAGAGACAGCCATGTGCCCATCACTCAGGTTCCATGATGGACAAAATTATGGTAAATAATCACAGCCAGGATGTGAACACCGAAAACAAGGAGTGAAATCAGCAGAGCAGAGATGCCTGCTGCCCATGTTTATTGGGGCACGACTCGCTGAGGCTAAATCTGAACCAAGCTTGGTGTTCACAACCAGACAAAAGGATAAAGAAAATGCGGATGCACACAGTGGGATACTAGTCAGCCCCAGAGAGAAATGGAAGGCTGTCATTTGTGGTACCAGGGGTAGGACTGGAGCACATTATGCAGGAGAAATAAGCCAGAAACAATACAGGCACTGCATGCTCTTTCTCATGAAGAGTTGACCAGAATAGTGATTCTGCAAGTTGGGAAAGAGCAGGGCAGAGGGTGGATAAAAGGAGGCTGGATTTAAAAAAAACACACTGGATGCATGTGAGGGAATATCACCCCGAACCCTAGTAACATGTGCATCTGAAACTCACTAATCAAACACAAATACAAGACAATTCCACCCACTCAAGGATACCTCTTTGCCCTCTACAGTGATATCCACCTTCATTTCTCACTGGCGTCTGACCCCCAAGAACCTCTCATCTGTCCACCATTCCTGTCCTTCTGTCATGGAGAAATGCTGTCTAGAGTATAAAATTACCTACTGGGAAAACGCTGGAGCCAGTGTCCTGGGGCCAGTTTTCCCTGACTGCAGCAGGTACCGTGGACACTGAGCTAAGCAGAGGCAGGTCCTGACCTTGAGCACAGGGCCCATGGCCAGTTAGGGAACAGGCTGAGTGTGAAGCCATGTGGTCAGGACGGTCCTTGAGGGAGTCACACAGGAAGGAGTGACGCACACTGGAGAGAAAGTGTCACCATGCTTTATTCCACTGTCACATTTTACACACAGCCTGTGTAGCAGAGAGGAGATTTTTTTCCACATTAAGACAAATAATGATTACATGTAGTCAAACATAAGAAAAATAGTTTAGTATGATATCTGTCATTTGAGATAAAATTGCTCCTAAAAATGTGTCATTTGACTTTAGGTGGGAATTTTCAAATTATTTCTGTTTCTAAGATGGGAATAACTTCCAAACAGTTGGAAAATAATACAGTGAAGAGAACAAGATGTCATCGAGGGCAGAAAATGCAACAAGTGAAATATGTAATATAACTATATGGAGAAACTGAAATCAAAGAAACGAAAACTCCAGCAGTAAAGCAGTAGAAGCAAGTTCTGCTTCTACCTTCTGGTAAGATCCCAGTTTCTGGCTTCAAGGCTCTGAGTCCTGCAGTCACAGGCACTTCTTCAGTCTCAGCACAACTGATGCTTTCATAGTTTCTCTTTGTCACAGAGTCTTCTCAGAGCGCTCTTGATGTCCTTGTTCCTCAGACTGTAGATGAAGGGGTTCAGCATGGGGGTGACCACGCTGTACATCACTGAGGCTGTTGCAGTAGAGTGTGAGTTTTGGGTCACAGCAGAACTCAGGTACACACCGAGGCTTGTGCAATAAAACAAGGAGACGATGGAGAGGTGAGAGGCACAGGTGGAGAAGGCTTTGTACTTGCCCTGAGCTGATGAGATTGCACAGATGGAGGATACTATCTTGGAGTAAGAGTAAAGGATAGCAGCGAGGGGACAGCCAGCCAGTAGCACAGTTGCAAAATATATCACCACATCATTCAGAAAAGTGTCAGAGCAGGCACGGTGGACCACCTGGTTAAGTTCACAGAAGAAATGGGGGATTTCCAAATCTGTGCAGAAGGACAGTTGTAACATCATTAAGCTTTGCAACAATGCATGTGACACACTCACAGCCCAGGACACTAGAACCAGCAACACACAAATCCAGGGCTTCATAATAACCATGTAGTGCAGGGGGTGACAGATGGCCACAAAGCGGTCATAAGCCATTATGGTCAGCAGAAAGATGTCTACCACTGAAAAGAGCAGAAAGAAATGCATTTGGGTGATGCAGCTTTTATACCCGATGACCTTGCTGTGTGTCTGGATGTTCACCAGCATCTTGGGGACGGTGGTGGAGGTGAAGCAGACGTCCACAAAGGACAGGTTGGAGAGGAAGAAGTACATGGGTGTGTGCAGGTGGGAGTCTGAGATGGTGGCCAGGATGATGAGCAGGTTCCCCAGCACAGTGACCAGGTACATGGACAGGAACAGCCCAAAGATGAGGGGCTGCAGTTCTGGGTCCTCCGAAAATCCCAGCAGAAGGAATTCTGAAATTCTTGTGTCATTCTCTGTCCTCATTTGTTTGATGTTACTGGAGAGAGGGAGAGAAACGAGAACGAAAGAGAGAGAGAGAGAGATTACCCAACTGCACAATGCTAACCTGAGGGGAATGCAGTCATTTCTACTATGCAGTTAGGACACCAATGCCTCAGGTCTGCTGTGAATGTGCTTTCCTTTAAGGATCCCTTTGTTATCTCTGATTACGAATTCCTGTCTACTCTCAGCCTTTCCCCCAATGATCATGGATTTGAACTTTTCCCATGTATTGGAGGAATGTCAATTAGTGGCCAATCATGTTCCAGATATGGTCTAGGCAGTGATTGATCAGTGATAAAAACAAATTTTCCTTTATCTAATGAGGGAGGAAGAGTACTCGCAAATGTAAAGACATAATCCTGTGGCATGCCAGAAGTTGACAGGTACTCTGAAGAACAAAAGGCAGATGTGAAGGAGACAGTGGAGAGGGAGTCTTCTTCTGTGCTGGGTGTTCAGGAAAGACAGGCAGAGGCTGAGACTGGAAAAGAGACCCAGGAAGAGTGGGGAGGATCCACGGAGTTATCTGCACAAGTGAGTGCCTGGAGAGGGGAAAGCTAGTGCAAAAGCCCTGAGGGAGGTGCTTTTTCAGATGTTCAGGGTCAACAAGGACAGTGTGACCAGTGGAATAAGCAGGGGGGAGATGGACGTGAGCTGGTGTCAGAGAATAATGAAGCACACAGTGGCCTCATTGCTGCTGCATGCTCAGGACATTAGGAGACTCTGGGTACGTATTGCATTTGCATTTTTAGTTGCTCAGGTGCCTTGTGAATGGAAATCCATCCCTTTGTTATTTCTGTCTGTTACTTTATCTTCTGGCCTCTGTATTATGAGTTACCTTTTGCAATATATTGAGCCCAGAAACTAAAGACACACACACACACACACACACACACACACACACACACACACTCAAAAACCTGCTGCATGCTTTGGTCTTCTTGGGCTATGTTAAGAGTGGGTTCCTGTCATGCCCAGGGCACTCTTAGAAAGGAGTAAACACAGGAAAGCTGTTGCCATTAACTTATTTTCCTCAAAAAGTTTGGACAAATAGTACCCACAAATTCCTGTTCTTAAATATTCCATACACATGATATCCTGGAGTTCATTTTTGCTTTGGCCATATTTTTGCCCTGAGTTTAAGGAATCATCAAAGAGGTTGGGGATGTAGGTCTGTGGTAGCACACTTGCCTATCATGTGCAAGGCCCTGGGTTCCAGTCCCAGCACAGGAAAAAGAAAGAAAAAAAAAAAAAATAGGAAGGGAGGGAGGATTGGTCCTGGGTTTCAACCCCAGCAGAGAAGAACAAGCAAAAACAAAATCCAGGAAATATAAAAACACTTCACAGTAAACAGAGAGCCAAAGAAATCGCTTGAATGGGGAAGAGCTCTAGGAAGCTCAAATGGCCTTGGCTAGAAAGACAGAATGTTCCTTGTAGATGGCTGCATCCCAAGTCCAGTGATATCCACTAAGGACCACCAAAATAACACAAGTATTCTGAAAAACAAATGTAATAATACCTTTTTGGTGCCAACGTCGTTGAAGATTGAAGATTTACATGGGGAAAAAAATACAATGGAAATAAAAAACAAAATTTCAAAAGATGAAAACAAAATCTGTACCTTTTATATGAAATAAAGCCAGCCTAAATGAGATTAGTTTTCCTATAAAATAAAAAGAAGGGCTATTTTGCTGTGCCATTTATAAAATTAAAGATCTGCCATTTAAAATTGATCTGCCTAATTGAGTTTTATGTTTCATTTCATTTTAATTGACACATAATAATTATACACATTTAAGGATACAGTGTGGATTTTAGGACATGTATACATTGTGCAACAATCAAATCAGGGTAATTAACATATCCATTACCCCAAATATTAATCAATGCATTGTGCTGAGAATATTCAAAACCATTGCTCCTAGTGATTTTGAAATATATGATTCATATTGGTTAACCACAGACATGCTACAGTGAAAATGATTACCAAACATGACAGCAGCAGCCTACCTGGGAATTTATGCTCATTTATCTACTCTTCTCCACTCCTCTTCCCCTTCCTCTCCCCACTCTCTGGTAACCACTGTTCTCTCCACTCTGTGAGATCAACATTTTTTGGATTCCACAGTGAAAACCAGTTGGTATTTGCCATTCTATGGAATAAGCCAGACGCTGTGGGATAGACTCCCAGCCCTTGGCCTAACAGCTGTGAACAGTTCAAGTACTGTAGGAAAACCTACGCATGCACGAGCCTTCAGGAAAGGCAGGAAAGGCTGAACGGATGGTGCTGTGTTCAGCTTTGTGGCCAGGCTAGGTGGGAAAACCCACTTCCTCAGGCTGCAGCAGCCAAGGTGACCGCTGGCAGGCCGGCTGTCAGCTAGTGCAAAGCCGACAGGCAAAGTCGGGCAGAGGAAGAGTCTGCGCTTTCACAGGCTGGCACAGAAGCGATTGGACAACTTGCAATTACCGGGCAAACTTGCTGTTGCCAAGGAGAAAATGGGGGGTCTGTGTGTCTGTGACCCGTGGCATCAAGTGATTGGATTCTATGCCAAACATGGAAACTTTGACTGGCTAACAACGCTTTATAACCACTTGGCATTTCTGTAATAAAGCGAGTCCGCAAACAGCTCGACCACTGCTTTGCCTCACTGGACTCCCGGGGTCAGAAGTTCTTGACTGGTCATTCCCTTCGCGTGTGGTTCGCATGCTGGCCCTGTAGCCTACTTACTCCAGCGTTGAGTGGGACCCATACCAACCCGCAATAAGACACTAAAGGACAAATACCAATTGGTGATTGTGTGGAGGGTAGTGGTTAAGGAGGCTCCCTCTCCACGGACTTGCATGGTATCTTTCTGTGTAATTCCTGGGCTTTCTGTTTGGAACTCTGTTGACACACCCAGTGGGCACCCTCTAGTTCACTGGCTGTGGTCCTTGGTCAACAGGAAAAGGCCTCCTAACAGCATATTCTATAAAATCCTGCACACACCATGCCGGGACTGTCCTTTCACACTGAATAAAACCCTGCCCGTGGCTTATCCCTGAGGGCATCACAGCACACACTCAACACAAGGTACTGACTGTTTTTGGCCTCATGAGGCAAGATCGAAAGAGCAGACTTCACCTGCTTCATTCACCTTTCTGTTTTACCAATCGCATGTGCATATATTATCTAGAATAAAATCAAGAAAAGGAAAGTTGTGTAGCACAAAGAATGGCATGGAAATAAGACTGGGTTAAAATGAGAGATTTGAAAACCACTGTTAAATAAAATAAAATGCAGCATCAAGTCGTATGTGAAGGAAGATATATAATAACAATAATTTGATGTGATCAAATGGATTTATAATTAAATCAGCAGAGACTTAGACATAAAAGAATATAATGAAAGATTTCCCTCAGATCGGGCAGATGTTTAGTTACTATTTGTTAAATGAATTGGGAACGCTGCCTCAGTACATACAGACACTGAAAATAAGACAGGGCTGCATTTCTGTTTAGTAGGAAAAATGTTGAAAGGTTCTTAAAAGACTGACATAAATGACTGTCATGAGGAAGTGAAGGAGGCTCACATCTCTCAACAAGTCTGAAGAACTTAAAGACTCAGTATGAAAATAAACAATACATTTTAGAGGAACATTGGAAAAATGACATAGAAAGCTTATGAGTGGGCAAAATCATCTAAAATAAGGCAAGAAACTCAGAGGTAATAAGCTACACATATTTTCTAACTAAAATCTAAAACTCTTGGTGGCCAAAATAATCATCCCAAAAGTTAAAAAAAAACAAAAACTAGAAAATTCCAGTGTAATATTGATAAATGTAGAAAACATGCACGTGATAATAGCGAGCAGATTGAACATGGAAACAAGATGAAAATAAGGAAAAAGGCAGGTGGGGGAGAATTGTGTGAAAGTAGAAGAGCAATCAGGGAGCAGAAGAAAGGATTGAGGGGTGGTGGAGGGATGGGGAAAGGGAGGAGCAGTGGAGGAATCTGACCTCACTCTCCTGTGTATGTTCGTGAATGGACCAGTGAGTCTCACCATCATGGATAGCCACAAAACTCTAATTAAAAATAAATAGCAGAGGAAATGGAACAGGGGGAGGGAGGAAGGAGGGAAAGGGGGAATCCTGGGGACTGAATTAGAGCTAATTATATAATTACATCAAAATTAATCCAATGTTACGTAGAACTAAAACAAACTCATAAAACATAAAAATAAATAGATAAAACACTGCTCCATCTCAGAAATAAGAAATGCCCTCCCTTCTTTGGGGTCCCCTACAGATAAGGCGCATTTCTCTTTTCCACACAATTGTTTGCAAAGGTCCTGGGACACATGCTCTACTTACACCAAAACCACCCTGAGCCTCCACAGCCTCTTCTGATGGGGCTGCCTTTGCCATCACTTCATGGTCAACAAGGGCCTGCATTGCTGAGCTCACCGTCCACTCCTCTTTTTAGCAAGGTAATTGCACACATCAATGCATAATCAAATAATTTAGCAAACAACCAGAGCAACCTCTCAGCTCTGGGCAAGGCTGGATTGGCTCCCAGGTGACCTTAGGTACATGTTCTTGACTTCCATCTGAAGCCTTCCTGCAGCACCTGCTGGACTCTCAGACTCACCTGGATGGGTTCTGAATGGAGGGTCTCATGGAACCAAATTCTTCCCTGGATGTGTGATGATAGAGACTGAAGTGATGTTGTCCAACAAGATAGCAGGAAGGGGTCATGCATCAGCCCTGAGCCAGGTGCTAGGCTCCTTAGTAAAAAGCTGTGACTCATGCAAATCAAGGTTGAGGCACCAAGGGAGGAGGGCAGGGAGCTATCTCCAGTTCTGTGTGTCTGCTCATTAAGCATGTTTCTCTCTTGTTAGTCCAACACCAAAACATCACATTCCTCTGGGACATTGCTTTGCACTTGAAGCGATTTTTTTTCTTGCTGATTTCTGCTCCCAAGACACCAAGTTAAATTCCAGGGGAATCACTCTTTGTTTCTCCTTCTCCATGAAATATTCTGACTTCCAGAAAACTACTAACTCCTGACCCAACCCTGACAGAAAGTTTTCTCCAATGTCTAGGATAGATGAACCTGTCTTGGCCAGGTCCTCAGATCCACAAAGCCTTGACTTGTGTTGGGGAGACAGCCCTGAGTTTTTGAGAAAATGGATTATTTCTCAATTCAACAAGGTGGTGAACTGTTATGCCTTGGTACAAAACCTTGCATTTTTTTCTATGATCCTTGCATATGTAATATTTTCAACACTTAAAAATACCATGTTTATAACCCATGTGAAGCGTGGTCATTGAGTCATGTATCTATTAACATTTTGATAATTCAAAGATGTGGTTAGATATTTTTTTGGATGTAGTACAGAGGTTACCAACTTATATGAATTATTTTTTGGTTTTTATAACAAACACATTCATTCCTGTTCTGTACCACCATGAACCTCATTCTACATTCATACAAATGTTGCTCAGGTTGGTTATGGGACCTACACAGTTGCGCCCACTGGGAGTTAGACTGTCGACATTGGACAGAATAGAAACACTATTAGGACAGGGGCTGCCTACTCCCAAACTACAGTGTTTAATAGACAATTAAGCTTCACACACAAAGAAAGAAATAATAAATGTTTAAGGAGATGGAAGTGCTAATGACCCTCATTTGATCATTGCATATTGGATGCACATTTTAAGTAATTACTACGCCACACAATTATCTATAATCATGTGTCAATGGAAAGACACTTTTAAAAATCATGTCTTTTGCAAATGAGTAATTTGATTTCCTCTTTACCAAATTTAGCTGGCCTCTTTGTTTCTTTTACCTACTTGCTCTGGCTGGAACTTCCAGTACTAGGATGAATACTACCGAGGGAAGGGGGCATCCTGGACTTGTTCTAGGTCCTAGAGGAAAAGCTTTCAACTTCTCCCTGTTCAGTATGATGGTAGACATGGGTGTGTCACTGCTGAGGACCATTCCTTCTACATGTAATTTGTTGAGAGCTTTTCCATGAAGTTATGTTGAATTTTATCAAGTGCTTATTGTACACCTATTGAGATGATCAGACAGTTTTTGTCCTTCATTCTGCTGCTGTGATGTATCAAGATTGACCTATGTCCTTTTATTCATGAGATAGATGCTACTTGATAAGGGTGTCATCATTTTAATATGCTGTTGGATTTGGTTTGCCAGAATTTTGTTGAGGATTTTTGCATTGATCTTCATCAGGGATGCCTCCCTATAATTTTCTGTGTCCTTATTTGGTATTGATATTAGGGTAGTGTTTACCTAATAGAATGAGTTTGGAACCGTTCGCATCACTTCAATTTTGGAGGGAAGTTTAAGAAGCTTGCTGTTAGATCTTCAAATGTCAGGTAGAATTCAGCAGCGATGCCATCAGGTCCCGAGTTTCTTAGGTGGAAGACTTCCCACCACTGATTCCTTCTCCCCACGCCTGTCAGGCTGCTCACATTTCCCATTGGCTCCTGATTCAGTCATGGCAGGTTTCCTGTATCCAGAGATTATTTTTTTCTAGGTGTTCCCATATATCGACACATTATTCTTCATGGTAGTTTTTTGATTCCTTGTGTTCCTATGGTCACAGCTGTCATTTCTCCACTTTTGGTTTTGATTTCGCTTAATTCAAGCTTTTTTTTTTTTTTTTAGTTGAAAGTGGTTTTGTTCAGAAAAAAAAAGAGTTTTGTTGATCTTTTGATTGTTTTGCTACTCTCTATTTCATTGAATTCTGCTTCAACTATATATATTCTGTTAGCATTCATCTTTGGATACCAAATTAGGGTTTGTGTCTTGGTTTTCCAGACACAGTGGTGTCTACAAAGGGACTTTGGTGGCACTAAGAAGCCCTGTTTTGGCCAACAGTATAGAGAAAGGACCACCAAGCCAATGCTTCCTAGGGCACTGGGACCAAGCTCTGGGCAGCCAGGTTCCTGAGATGGCTGTGAACTCCTCACTTCCCCTATTGCTGCCTCTCTCCTGGAGATATTTACTTTACATGAAACCAGAAAGCCACACACAGGGATTCCAGTATTTCTCCTCCAGGGACTTTCTGAGAAGCCAGAGATTCAGTCTCTTCTCTCTGGGATGTTCCTGTCCTTGTCCCTGGTGATCATCATCCTGCTCCTCATCCTGGCCATCATCTCAGACTCCCACCTGCACATGCCCATGTACTTCTTCCTCTCCAACCTGTCCTTTTCTGACATCTGCTTCACCTCTGTCACCATCCCAAAGATGCTGATGAACATTCAGGCACAGAGCAAGGCCATTACCTACGCAGGCTGCATCACCCAGATGAGCCTTTTCAGTTTTTGGACTGTTGGACAACTTACTGCTTACTGTGATGGCCTATGACAACTTGCTGGCCTTCTGCTGCCCCCTGCACTACGCCGTCCTCGTGAGCCCCAGGCTCTGCACCCAGTTACTTCCCCTGACCTGGCTCATCAGTGTGCTGGGAGCCCTTTCTGAGAGCGTTAAGTGTGCTGAGGCTCTTTCTGCACAGGCGTGGAAATCCCACACTATTTCTGTGAATTCCCCGAGGTCCTCAAGCTCGCCTGCTCTGATACCTTCATCAATAGTGTCATATCGTACATGGTGACAGGCATCATGGGCTTTTTTCCTCTTGCTGGGATCCTTTTCTCTTATTCTAAAATTGTGGCTTCTGTCCTGTGGATCTCAACAGCAGGAGGGAAGTATAAAGCCTTCTCCACCTGCAACGTTCTCACCTCTCAGTTGTCTCCCACCTGGGTTCTTATCTCTTCTCCCGGCTGCAGAACCTGCCTGAGGCTCCAGCTCAGCTCCACGTGGACACACACCTCCTGGACAGGGGTGTTTGCCTCCATCCTGTACACCCTGGTCACTCCCATGGTGAACCCCTTCATCTAGAGCCTAAGGGACAGGACATGAAGAGGGCCCTGAGGACACATCTGTGCAGCCTTCTGACCTTGTGGTAACAGTGATACTGACCTTGTGCCTGGACAGTTATAACTAAGGATGATGGAACAGGGTGTGTCATAGTTTGGACACTGAGTCACCTTGACTGGACTAAAATATAGATGCTTTACTTATTGCGCTTATTGACAATTTATAAATATTCCGTTACAAAGGGTGTCTTCAATCCATTGCCATTTTGTACTTTTTTCTTTTCAATTTGTAGGAGAAATTAAATACTTTGTTGGATGTACCTGTGTGTGTTTCTAATCAATGACTTCCCTTTACACTTTATTCACTGGGTCCTTTGATAAACAATCTTATACATTTTTTTTTTTTTTTTTTGCTGCCAGGAATGGAACCCAGAGGTGTTTAACCCTGAGCTACACCCACAGCCCTTTTTATTTTTATTTTGAAAGAGGACTCCACCAGTGTCCTGTGTGGGGAGGGAGTGGGTAATCGTCAGAAGTGTGGGCCAGCTGGAAACAAAATCAAGAAGAGTAATATCAAAAAAGTAAAGACAAGAATTATATATTCAAAAGTGGGGGCAACTTTGGGGGTTGGATAGACCTGATGGGTCTGATCCTAACCAAGAGAAAAGCCCATGAATACTTTATTTATAGCAGTACACACCAAAGGGAATCCGTAAGGAGCTTCTTTGGGAAAACAGGATAAAAGTGGGGAAAACAGGCTATTTGGTGCTTGGCAGGCTACACCCATCTCTGGGTAGCTGTGTTTTAACCTGGGCTGTGAGCTAACGCAGGGCACTAGCATGATCTGGGCTTTCTCAGACTGGGGAATTTCACACAGGAGTTTCCAGAAAAGTAGCCTCCCTGCCTTATGTTGGCTCAAACAAACCCATAATTCATACACAGCTTCCAACAGCTAAGTTGCTTAGGGCCTCTCTAAGTTGTGGAGGCTGACTTTGAACTTGAGATCATCCTGCCTCAGTCTCCTGAGCCAGCAGGATTACCAATATGCACCACCACACCAGTAATCTTATACAATTTTAATGATATCCAATTTTGCTCTTTTCAAAAATTCCTTTTCCTTTCTGTAGATCACAATTTGGGTCATGAAAACTATTAGAGCTCAAATGTAAGTAATCCCAACAGTCCACAACTTACCAGTTTTGACTTTCAGATGATGTGAAGGTCATAGATATTCAGTAGAAATCCTACTTTGTATTCTGGGTGTTTTTTTTATCTTTTCCTGGGCTAGCAACATGTGATATAAAGCTGAGCAGGAAAGAGCAAACCACAGCTCCCAGTCATCCCCATCAGCAGATGAGAACGTAATGAATAACTTGGTGTACCAAGAAACATCATCTTCATAGATATTCTCAAGAGATGACCACACAAAATCAGATTAAAAGTCCAAAATCTTGACTGTGCCTACTTGGGACCACCATGAGGGGGTCAGAGATGGTGTCCTTGAGTTCAACACAGCATGGGGTGGTGGACTCAGGCTCTGAGCTACCTGCCTGGGTCCTGGGAGGACGTCCCCTCCACCACCACTCACTGTCTCCCAGGAGAAGCTCAATGCTGGAATCACTTCCTGTGCCAGGAAACCCTTGTGATGTCACAGAGACCTGAGACAATGAGGAGCAAGGTGATGGCCACAATGGCTGCTATCTGTGGAGCATCTGCTCTGTGCAGGCCATTACCTGTGAACTTTAACCTATGACTTAGTTCACACATAAACTCCATGAAGAAGGGGGAATCTAACAAGTTTGTATATAAGACCCAAGGTCTGTAAGTTTGATTTCCTGACATGAAGGACGTATACAAGGGCAAATTTCAACTTGCTTAGGCAGAAGCTGAGCTACTGAGTCCACATCTGACCATCTAAGAGCAGAGCTGAGGTGGTGAAGGCCTTCATGGTGGAGAAGGCCTCGGAATGCCCGCACTTGACTTTGACACTGGACCACAGCCTCAGTGCTTAATAACAGAACAACTGTAACTACATTTAAATACATCCTTTATAATTATCAAATGTTTTATTAATGACATTTCTTAATTTGTGTTCCAAGCATGAACATTCTTATGTGTTCTGTAAAAAGCTTCATGAAACAAAAGATTAGGGTAACTTCCCATGGATTTCTAACCAATGGACACAGTCCTCTACCTTGATGAAGGGGAAATAGCCATTTCTGACAATATCAGTTGTGTCCCCTGTATAGTTTTTTGGGTTTCTAAAGACTAAGAGTCACATACTTCAGACTTTGGAGGAAATTATAAATGAGAATGGGTCAAAATTGCTAAGGAGGTTAGACTCCTTGAAGGCAGAGACTCCAAGGAGAAGGATCAACAGAGAATGCATCCACCTGATTTCTAACCAGATCTCTTGGGGATATAGAAAGAACAGGAAAAAGTTCCATTATGCTCTGACCAGTATCCCACAGGGACATCAGGTGCTCAGGGACTGAAGTAACTAGAAGGGATTTACCTAATTAGCAGACACAGGGAAACATAATAGCCCCTCTGATGTCACTCAGAGTATACAACCTGGGATTGAACAGGACATGGTCATTTCTTTTGAGTCCTGAGTCAGGCTAGGCACCAATGCTTCACCCCTTCATACCATCTTATCTGGGAACAGGGTTTCAGTCTCCATCATCAACCAACCAGGGAGGAATCCAGACTTCCACTGGGAGGCTGCTTCTCAGAGACAATATCCAGGTGAGTCGGAGAGCCCAACAAGTATTGTACAAAAGGTTCAGCAAGAAGGGAAGCTGACAAAATTTACCTGAGGCCACCTGAGAACCAAGCCAGCCCAGCCCGGGGCTGAAAGTCACTGCGTCTGTTTGCATCTCTGACTAACTCATTTGCAATTTATTGAAAGTGTCTTAAAGGGTGTATTTCTGAGACTCTGTAGCGTGTAGATCATTGCTGACAGTAATGGAGCTGCAGCTGGATGGCTCTGCATGAGAAAGCAGCACCCGGTATTTCCCACAATATTGGGACATATCCAAGGAGGTTCACCATTAAGCAGTAATAAAATGGTGTATTATCCATGGAGAGATATGCACGAAGCTAGGGTCTTTTCCTCCTTAGTTTTTAACATGGAGTGTATTCGAGCCTGTTTCTTTCTTCATCACAAAGATCAGACTAGTGCTCTGCATACAAGTATTTCGTTGTAGTAACAGGTCATGAGATATTTAAGAATACCTTCTGTCATGCAGAGTATTCACATGAAAAACAAACAAATGTTATTTGGTAGGTAAAGAATATCTAAGCCGAGTGTGGTGGCGCACACCTGTAATCCCAGCACTTAGGAGGCTGAGGCAGGAGGATCACAAGTTCAAAGCCAGCCTCAGCAATGGCCAGGCACTTAGCAACTCAGTGAGACCCTGTCTCTAATAAAATACAAAAAAAGGGCTGGGGATGTGGCCCAGTGGTTGAGTGCCCTTGAGTTCAATCCCTGGTACAAAAAAAAAAAAAAAAAAAAAAAAAAAAAAAAGAAAAGAAACATCTAAGGCTACATACTGAAATTCTTTCACTACTCTTGCTGCTGAATATATTTTGAAATTTGTTAGTATTTTTTTCTTCTCTTTGGGATTCCAAATTCTTCATGTAAACTTTTTATTTTCATGGGGTCTGTTTTTATCCTTTGAATTTCAAAAGATTCCACTGAATTTTCTTCTTGCCATCTAGTTCTCTTGTACATGTACCAATGTGTTTTGGAAGGGGGGTATGTGAGACTTCATGAATTCTGTGTGACCAAATCTACCAGTCACCTTGAGTCCTCGTCATTCCCTCACCCCTAAGTTCAGAAAGTTGTTCTCCATCCTTACATCTATAAGGCACTGTTCTTACCTGTTGCCATCATATTTTATATCTGCTTCTCTCAATATGACAGTTTTGCCTTTCATAACTGGTTCTCTGTTTTATAAATAGCAACCATCTCCGAACATCTTGTGGAACACATTCTTTTGCATTTAACTAAAGATTTCCTACATCTTTTTTTAAATAAGCAAACCTTTATACATACAAATATCAGTATATTTGAGGATCCTTTTTTTTTTTTTTTTTTTTTTTTTTTTTTTTTTTTTTTTTTGCACAATAGGCATAAAAATTGGCTTCTTGGGGTACCTGTGAGAAATAAGGAATATCATGCATATAATGAATCCAGCTCACGTGGAGGTTAAGAACTCATAAATGGATCTACAGCAATACTTTAATCACTGTTACTAATTTCATTCCTGTTGCCTCTGTGTTCTGTATCATAAGCACTTTTCACATCATTTATATATAAGATGAAACTATAACCTTAGATATGTGTTTTCCCTGCTCCTAAAAATACTTGCTTTTATTATTTTATTTCCACCTCTTTGTCAATTAAATCTTAGAGACCCAGGTTGATGTGGTTAAATGATGGCAATTTTAGATTGCTCTGATCAAAATTTATTTTAGGCTATCACTGAATTTTATTTTATGCAGTAGATTGGAGTGCATTTTATTAGCCTGATCATTCTGTTTATTGTACAAACTCTTAATTTCTTTTATTTTTTTTTCTATGTACATACCCACTTTCATGGAAACAGAAAAATGAACAAAGCAGGTAAGGTCTGGACTCATTTGGATTTTATGCTGTATTGTCCAACTCTGCAGACAACAAAGAAATAAGTGCACCCATGTTATAACACCCTTGGGGATAAATCCTGTGCAGAAGAGGACAGGATGTTGTGACAGGTGCAGGATTGTATAGATTGCTACAGAGTGAGAAGGCCTCAGAGCAGCTGTGTTGAACTTTTAGGTTGAAAAGTAGAAATGATACTTCTTTTTAATTTTTTTTATTTCTTATTGATTCTTTTCGTTACATCCATCAGTAGGGCACATTTTGAGATAAGCACAAAAGCAAGGCATTTAATTTGCTCTAATGCAGTCCCAAGAAATTCCCTCCTCCCTCTCCCAAGCTTTCCTATGTACATACATGAATATGTATCAGTGAATTCAACAGAAAGACACACTAAAAAAAAAACAAAAACAAAAACAAAACAAAACGATAAATACATCTCAGAAAGGAGGGAGCAGGGGGAGGGAATAATGCTTCTAACATGCTGTTGAATTTGGTGTTACTAGTACTTCGAGAAGCATTTTGGCATCTAAGTTCATCAGGAACATTGACCAGGAAGGATCTTTTCTTATAGAGCCCTTCTCTGGCCAAACTGTGACTCTCACAATACAGACTCCTGATCCTAACCCGCAGAGAGAAACCAGGAGGGATTCAGTTGGATTCACCGGATGCTTTTGAAATCAAAATAATGCACAATTGCACTTAAATAACTAAAATAGTCAAATTCATGGATGCTAGAATATGATGCTGGTGATGGGGGGGGGGGGGAGTGGAGAAGGGAAACATGAGTCACTTTAATGGGAATAAAGTTAGACTTATATACAATGAAGTGTTCCTAGATGCTTGCTCTGTGACATACTGCCAAATGCTAACTGTATGCTATTGTGCACAAAGTTACTCTTAGGGTAGTGTAAGAGCCCTAACAAGGAGATAGCTAAGATGGCGGCTAGCTGAGAGCCATAAGAGGTGTTTCAGTATTTTCACCTGATATGCATGCATTTATCTAAGAATCTTTCTATGCCTGTGAAAACGATGACACACCTGTAAGTTTGAGCTGTTGACACGTGTATACTCTTTAAGGCAAACAGTATTTAACTGGGTGAGGTTGGCTAGAGAGGTGTTCGGAGTTGGAGAGGTTGGAACAGAGAGAGAAGTTGGAAGAAGCAAGAATAAAGAGCCTATTCATTTTCCAGTCTGCTTCTGAATTCTTTCCCGCGGTATTGTTGCTGCAAGCGGCGATAGCTGAAGGCGGCAACAAGTGGTGGCCTGTACAGGGCATTCGGAATCGGCCGGTAAGAACTGAGAAGTCTCTAAAGATGGGTTCGAAAATAACCAAGACCCGAGTGATAAAGGCTATGGAAGAATTCTTTGATATAGCTGATAATGAGGAAGAAAGTGATCATGAAAGCATAGCCTCTGCTGAGTCAGATAGGAACAGTAAGGATAGTATTGGTGTGAACTAAAAAATGACGAAGATCCGAGCTGCTAAAGCTATCAGAGAATTAGTAGAGATAGCTGAGGAATACGTGCTCTCAATTGAACCTGGGACTCAGGATATTACTACTAATGAAAATAATAGTAGTGAGGAGGAGTCAAATAACCATGAAAGCACAGCCTCCTCCACTGAGTCAGTTGAGACCAGAAAGGACCGTCAAGTAGAGGAACCACTTGTGCCCTCTGCTCCCTCATGGGTTGAATCAATTACAGAAACCATGAGGGGTATTTCTGAGCATTTGCGTGCCCTTGAGGCAGAGATTAACGGCCTTTCTGAGTGCGTACGTGCTCTCGAACGTCAAAACCCACAGGGACATTGGGAGCTGCCAGTATTTGAAAATGAAAATGGGCAGAGGTACCACCAATCCCTAGATTTCAAAACAATAAAAAATTTCAAAGAAGCAATAATGACCTATGGGCCCCAACCCCTTTTACATTGAGTATGTTGGAGTCCCTTAACACTTCAACTTTAACCCCCTCAGACTGGAAAGTCTTATGTAAGGCAGTATTGAGCGGGGGACTGAAGGAGCCTATAATCAAGGAGATAGCTAAAGATTGTGGTTAGCTGAGAGCCATAAAAGATGTTCTAGTTTCCACCTGATAGTAATACATTATCCAAAGAATCTTTGTATGCCCGTGAACACTGCGTGACGCACCTGTAAGCTCGAGCTGTAAGCACGTGTCCTTGTTAAAGCTATATGTATATAACTGGGTGAGTTTAGTTAGTATGTGTGGGAAGAAGAAGAAGGTGGTGGTTGGAGTTAGAGCGTTTGGAGTGATTGCTGGAGCCGGAGAGAGAAGAAGAATAAAAGACCTTTTTTCATTTTCATCCTGCCTCCAAATTTTCCTGCGGCATTCCTTGCTCCAAGCGGTTTCCGCTTCAGGCAGCAACAGGGGACAATACTTGATTTGGAGGTCACAGTTCCAGGAGTTTTGTGTGGAAACAGCTAGAAGAAATGCAACTGCAGGATTTCCAGACTGTAACGTAGACATGTTAACTGGAGAAGGGCAGTTTGCTGACTTACAGATTCAAATTCAGTATGATCCTGGAGTTTACACTTAAATATACGCCGCAGCTGTTAAGGCATGGAAAACTTTACAAGGAACTGGTGACTTACAGGGTAGCTTGTCTAAAGTAATTCAGGGACCTAATGAGCCATATGCTGACTTTGCTGATAGGCTTTTGCGAACTGCAGGTAGAGTGTTTGGAGACGTTGATCAAGCTATGCCACTAGTCGTTCAACTGGCATATGAAAATGCCAACAAATATTGTCAAGATGCTATCAGACCTTGGAAATCTAAAAGGGACTTTTCAGTATGTATAAGATTGTGTAAAGACATAAATGACGCTTATGTCACAGGAAATGTGATTGCAGCAGCAATGAGAGGTGCTTCCCCTCAAAATTTCACAAAAGGGGCTCAACCTAAAAATTATTATAATCAATCAAGTTATTCTAGACAATATCCCCAAAGAGAAATACGACCAAGTTCATATCATGCCCCAGGCCGCTGCCCCAGGTGTAGAAAAGGAAAACATTGGGCTAATAAGTGCAGATCTAAATTCGATATTTATGGAAACATTTTGTCTAGGAATTCAAAAAACAGGGCACGGGGCCCAGTGCCCTGGGGCCCACAAATGTATGAGGCATTAGAGGAAGAGTATCCTCAAACATCCATCCAGATGATTCCTCAAGAAAATCTCTCTTACCCATTGACTCCCTCGTTAGAGGAACAAGAGGAAGTGCAGGACTAGACCTCTGTTCCACCTCCTGAATAGTGCTAACACCTGAAATGGGGGTTCAACTGATTCCCACGGGAGTCAGGGGACGTCTTTCCTCAGGAACTGTAGGACTTATCATTGGGAGAAGCTCTAAAAGCTTATCAGGTTTTCAAGTGATTCCTGGTGTAATAGACTCAGACTACCTAGGAGAAATTAAAATTATGCTTAGCTCTCCTAGAGGCATTTTCTCTGTTAACCAAGGAGATAAAATTGCTCAGCTGCTCCTCCTTCCCAGTTTATATGACTCATTTAAGAGTATGCCTCAAAATAGGAACAACAGAGGATTTGGTTCTACTGGCTCGGGACCTATGGCTTGCTGGGTTCAGGATTGTTCACAGAGGCCTATGTGCAAATTAAAAATTCAAGGTATAGAGATGGAGGGATTGATTGATACTGGGGCTGACTCTTCCATCATCAATCTATGACAATGGCCCAAGCACTGGCCTCTGCAGAAGTTTTCAACCAATTTAAGAGGCTTGGGTATACTAATACCCCAGCACAAAGTGCTGCAGTTTTAAAATGGGAGGATAATTAAGGGCATCAAGGAACATTTCAGCCTTATGTTTTGTCCAGCTTGCTAGTTACTTTATGGGGAAGAGATATTTTGCAACAAATGGGACTACACCTCGCAACCAAGCCTGCAGGTGTTAAAAATAAAAATAAACAGGGTAATCATAACCCTAAAGGATATTTTTTTTAAGGGGCCACTGAGAAAACAATTTTGAAAATACCATGGCTTTCTGATAAGCCAGTTTGGGTCCCTCAGTGGCCCCTATCTAGAGAGAAATTACAAGCGCCCACCTACTAGTTCAAGAACAACTAGAAGTAGGACATATAGAACCTTCCACCTCTCCCTGGAATTCCCCCATATTCGTAATCAGGAAAAAATCAGGAAAATGGTGATTGTTACATGATCTTAGAGAAATCAATAAAACCATGCAAATTATGGGCCCTACCCAACCTGGACTTCCTAATCCTGTAGCTATTCCCAAACATTTCCATCTTATAACTCTTGATATAAAGGATTGTTTCTTTTCTATTCCTCTACATCCTCTGGATGCCCCCAGGTTTGCTTTTTCAGTTCCTTCTATCAATAATAATGGCCCTGATCAAAGATTCCAGTGGAAAGTTTTACCCCAGGGAATGGCTAATAGCCCCACTATATGTCAAATCTATGTAGATAAAGTTATTCAGCCTATCAAGAACAAATACCCAGAGCTTATGTGCCTCTATTATATGGATGATGTTTTGCTTGCTCATCCTAATCAAGAAGTCTTATTCACCATATTTAGCGATATATCAGAAAACTTGAAATGATATGGACTAAACATCGCTGAAGAAAAGGTTCAAACTAGATCTCCAATATTATATCTAGGATTCCAAATTATGGATACTTTTATTAGGCCTCAAAAAATTTTAATAAATAAGGAACATTTGGCCACTCTTAATGATTTTCAAAAATTGCTGTGAGACATTAATTGGCTTCGCCCTACACTAAGCCTCACTACTGGCCAATTAAGACCCTTATTTGATATCCTTTGTGGGAACCCTGATCCATCTTCACCGCGATCATTGACTCCTGATGCTAGGGAAGCTTTAAAGTTGGTAGAAAAGGCCATTGAAGGGTCCCATTGTGATACATTTGATTTTGCTTGACCGCTGATATTGATTATTATTTCTTCACAATATACACCCACAGGAGTATTTTGGCAACAGGGGCCTTTATTATGGATACATTTGCCCATCTCTCCTAAAAGTACAATTGAGTCTTACACCTCCATGGTGGCCAAACTTATTCTTCAAGGGCTTAAGACTTCTACTAAAATCTTTGGTATTCACCCCGCTACTATTATTACTCCCTATTCATCATCACAGGTTGAATATTTATGCTTCAATGATAATGATTGGGCTATAGCTAGATGCTCTACTTCTGCAAATTTTGATAACCATCTTCCTAAGTCTCCTATACTAACTTTTTGTATCAATCATCCCATTATATTTCCACAGGTAATAAAAAATCAACCTATTCCTAAGGCATTAAATGTATTTACAGATGGGTCCTCTAACGGTACTGCTGCAGTTGTCACTCAAAAAGAAAATATGATTCATATTACTGCCCATAAATCAGCTCAATTAATTCAACTTGAAGCTATTATTATAGCTCTTGAAAGTTTTAAAGAACAGCCCATAAATATTTTTTCAGACAGCCACTATATTGTACATGCTGTCCCTAAATTGGAGCTAGCAGGTCCAATAGCACCTCATACTCCAGGCTTTAAATTGTTTTTTTCAAATCCAAAACCTTCTATGGGAATGTAAAGAACCTTTGTTTATTGGACATAGAGCTCATACTAATTTGCCTGGTCCTCTCCATGAAGGTAATCAAAAGGCCGATGCCCTCACTCAAACAATCTTTATATTTTCAGCAGTCCAACAAGCTACCTTGTTCCATTATCAATTTCATGTTAATAGTACTACTTTACAACAAAGTTTCAAAATAACTAAAGATCAAGCTCGAACATGTGAAGGATTGTCAATCTTGTGTGACACATTTGCCCAATCCACATTATGGGGTTAACCCAAGAGGATTAATGCCCAATCATTTGTGGCAGATAGATGTCACTCATGAACCAAGTTTTGGAAAATTGCGATTTATTCATGTGACTATAGATACATGCTCAGGCATGATTTTTGCTTCCTTACATACTGGAGAAAAAGTTAAAGATGTTACATATCATTGTTTACAAGCTTTTGCTGCATTGGGCATTGCCAAAATGCTTAAAACAGACAATGGTCCTGCATATATATCCTAATCCTTCAAACAGTTTTGCGCAAAATTCAGTATACTCCATAAGACAGGTATTCTGTATAATCCTCAAGGCCAAGGTATAATTGAATGAGCTAATTGCACACTCAAAATTATGGTTTTGAAACAAAAAGAAGGAAATTGGACAAATCCTAGGGACAGATTGGCTGTTGCCCTTTTTACTTTAAATTTTTAAACTTTGGATTCTAAAGGATATTCAGCTGGAGACAGACACTGGAATCCACACCAACAACATAAACCTTTGGTTTACTGGAAGGATGTTCTTTCAGGCACATGGAAGGGCCCAGATCCAGTATTAATTTGGGGGAGAGGATCTGTTTGTGTTTTTCCACAGCACAAATCCTCTCCAATATGGATACCATCTAGATTAATCAAACAGGTACCAAATCAAAAGGGCCAAGATGAAGTTGTTGTGGAATGATTCCTTAAAAGAGTCCTTCAATAAATTCACAACTTAAGTCTCATTCCTCCCGGCCGGGATGAGAAGATCTCTCTTTAGTGTGCACACAATTGTATTTTTCTTTTTTATATATGTCTTTATGTCTGTGCGCTTGTCTAGATTTCATGTAAATGTGACGTCACAAATATATGTCTTTATGTTTGTGCATCTGTCCAATGTGATGTCACAAATAACAAAAACCGAGTGCTCATGAAAATTAATAATAGAAAAAAATATGGATCCAAATAACTTTAATTCATTTAAGTTAAGAGTATTCAAATTGGGTAAACAATTAAAAAGTTAAGGTACCTTCAATCTTAATTTATAGGTGTCTCTAGGACTTCTCTTCAGCAAAGAATATGACTAATACTATATAACCTGATATTTTGGTATTTGACATGGGATTGTTTATTTGTAATTAACTTTATTTGTTAAATAGCTGATTAATTTGAATTGTTTCACCAGGTATATTCATGGAAGGTTGCTGTGTATGCAGAGGCTCAGGGGTTCCAGCTAACAAATTTTTTTTCTAAAATGCTCTTTGCTTTTCTTTAATTTATCTTAAATATAATATTTTGTCAGCTAAATACTCTCAGTCTTTCTTTAATCCATTCTGAATGTGATATTTTGCCAGCTTATATTCGTGGGAGCTCAAGCAGCAATGTGTGTGAGCAGAAATCAACTTCAATTACCTGATCTAATAATTTTATTTTTTAGTTTGACACCTCGCTTCTTGACTCAGTGCTGGAATGGCACTGCCTTTCCTCTAATGATTGATGCTTGAGTTTCTAGGTAGCGGGCCCTGAAGATTTGCCGGTGGCATTGTCTAGATATAAAAAAGACGGCTGCTGCTACAGCTGCAGGGATTGCAATCGCCACAAGTGTCCCTGCTGCTCAAGCATCAAACAACTTCACCAGCAGTGTGGCTTCTGCTCTGCATGCACGAGGCCTCCTAGATCAACGTGTTAGCAAATGGACATTTTGATAAATCTTTCTATGTTTGGGACATTGCACGGGACAATGCCTTGCAGGTATTTGTCTAGAAAACTCAGTGTGTTACTTAATGGAACTTAGGGCAGCTGATTTGTTTAAAAAACTTGATATGCTATGGAACTTGGCTTGTCAGCGCAAAGCTTGCCGCCTTAGAACCGAAGCATCTCCTCATGTTTGGTTGGCTCGATCGGATGGCTGGTAGGCAATGACGGGTAAGATCCCCAGAGGGGGACAACCTAAGACAGGCACAGTCGATCCAGATGTGGTGAGGGTCGTCACCCATCCACGGGAAAGTCTCATGTGGCTGACATATCAACCTAAGACAGGAGTCAAGGGCCCAGCCTTGATTATCTGATGACGGGTAAGAATGTTGGTTGCACATGTATACGCCCTATAGCTATCCCCCTTTTAAAATAAAAGGGGGGAAATGTAAGAGCCCTAACAAGGAGATAGCTAAGATGGTGGCTAGCTGAGAGCCATAAGAGGTGTTGCAGTATTTTCACCTGATATTCATGCATTTATCTAAGACTCTTTCTATACCCGTGAACACTATGTGACACACCTGTAAGTTTGAGCTGTTGACACGTGTATACTTGTTAAGGCAAAAAGTATTTAACTGGGTGAGGTTGGCTAGAGGTGGTGGTTGGAGTTGGAGAGGTTGTTGGAGCCCGAGAGAGAAGTTAGAAGAAGCAAGATTAAAGAGACTATTCATTTTCCAGTCTGCTTCCAAATTCTTTCCCGCGGTATCGTTGCTGCAGGCGGTGATAGCTGCAGGCGGCAACAGTCACCCCCATGCTGAACTCCTTCATCTACAGTCTGAGGAATAAGGACATCACGAGCGCTCTGAAAATAGTCTTTGAGAAACTCTAAAACTCCTGCATCTTAAAAATTGCTGTTGATTGCAGGACTTGAAACCTCAGAGCCAGAATTTAAATGATTCTGATAAACTATATAAATGCCAGTTGCTACTTCTATTTATTTTTTAGAGTTTTGTTTCCTTGATTTCAACTTCTCCACAAGGTATTTAATTTCCTTGCTAGGCTTTGTGTTCTCTCTGGCATCTAAACACCTCTGACACCTCCTCTGTCATTTCTGTATTTCCTCAAAGTTATCTTCAAAACTGGATTAGAAATATGGTAATTCCCACTTATCTCAGGCATCAACATGGATTTATGGAGAATAATTTATCCTCAAATGGCATAAGTCACAAGTTATTTTTTTCTTGTTGACATTGGAAGCCATAATGTATCATTATACTCCTTCCATGAAGTAACCACACTTGACAACCAAGGCCTCTAGTGTAATTTTTTTACAAACATTTTTTAGTTGTCAATGGACTTTTATTTTAGTTATTTATATGTGGTGCTGAAAATTGAACCCAGTGCCTCACACATGCTAGGCAAGCGCTTTACCACTGGGCTGCAACCCCAGCCCTCTTGTGTAATTTTGCACTATAGGAAATACCGGGACTGCAGTTTTTCCCTTGTGGGTCCTGTGCCTGCAGATACAACCATCTCAACTTCCCTTCCTCTTGATGTGGACTTTAACAGTGCAGGGTGCTTCATGACTGAGCCTCAGCTTTTCTTGTCATTGTTGGGATTCTGTTTTTCTACCCAATGTGGTGTCCATAGTCTCTCTCACAATCACTGGCAAAAGAGAGAGGAAAAAAAAAATGATTAGTTAATACATATCTCCAAGTGAAGTCCACATGGAAAGCTTTCTAATAGACTAACTACAGATAGGGACATTACCCTGGATTATCTGATGAAATTAAAGTAAACACAGAGAGCCTTAAATATGGAAGAAAATGTAGAAAAGTCCTTGTCAAGATAATGCACTGAAAGGAAGTCCCCACCTACCAGAGCAGGCCTGCTTTGGTCATTACGTGCTCTATACGGGCACCAAGTTGTCACACCATGCCACATCAAAATTGTTAAGACAATAGAAAACAAATGAAAAACTAGGGGAAATATATAATATATTGCATATTACAAAAACCAATATTTTAGCAACAATTTTTATAATTAAATTAAATCCAAAATAGCAAAGTAGACATGTAGAAATTATTTGAAACAAGCTAGAATTAGAAAAAAAAAACTTAAGAAAAATCATTGAAATATATGAACCTGTGATTTAGGATGATAAATACAGCTAACTCATAAATGTGAAAAGATGCTCATTTTCATGAATATACCAAGAAATTTACATTAAAATATAAAGGGACCCTTAAGAATTCTTACTTTAGAGTTTATTTCTATGACTGCAACACCTGGTCACAGAACTTCTCTCTTTTGGGGAGAATTCCAGAAGAAGGAGTTTATATAAGAAGGTTTCTAGTTCATTTGAGCCTCAACTACTATTATTATAATACTTGTCTAGAAACCACTTAACATCAGACCTAAGAGGGCATCCTGATTTACACAGCCTTTTAAAAAACTGTCCTAGACATTACAGTTGCAAACACAGACAGATAAGTTATGGTACTGAATTTTAAGGAAACCATATTGGGTATGAGGAGAAAATTTCAGTAAATTGGGTATGACTGAAAGGAGAGAGAATCTAATAAAATGGAAGGAAATCTTTGATTTTTGAATTCATTTATATTGCCTCAGAACACATCTCTGTAAATAATTTTCAGGGTAATGTTTCCAAAGAAGCACAAATAATATCACTTCTAAAGATATGAATTTAAGTGTGCAAGATTTGAGTTATTAAAAAATTTAAAACAAATCATTACTGTAGATAACTGAAATTTTACCAGGCTGCACTAATTACAAGTTAAAATTACTCTACTGTTTTAATCAATTGGTGCTCTGTAGACATACACAAAGGTTGTAAATTTGCTGTGGTATGTTCATATGTGTACATAACTTGGTCAATTTCATTCCTCAAACCTGTCAAGGAAGGGAAAGAGGGACAGGGAGAAGGGGAGGGAATGAGGAAGTACTGGAGACTGAAATGGAGCAAATTATACTCCACGTATGATGGTGTCAAAATAAACCACAGTATTAGCCGGGCGCGGTGGCGCACGCCTGTAATCCCAGCACTTTGGGAGGCTGAGGCAGGAGGATCGCGAGTTCAAAGCCAGCCTCAGCAATGGGGAAGCACTTAGCAACTCAGTGAGACCCTGTCTCTAAATAAAATACAAAAAGGTCTGGGGATGTGACCCAGTGGTCAAGTGCCCCTGAGTTCAATCCCCGGTACCACAAAAAAAAAAAAAAAAAAAAAAAAAAAAAAAAAAACCACAGTATTATGAATAATAGAATGCACTAATTAAAGTTTTTTAAAAAGTTAACATTACTAGTTGAAAAGTAAGAAGGGTGATCCAATCGATAACTTGATGAAAAATAAGTAGGGCCGTGAAAGGCCCCAAAGGAAGAGCCAAGGAAAGAATTGCTTTAAAACATGTAAAAGCAGAAGTATTCAAGGAATGGGTGAAGGAGGCCAGGCTCTCTGGCCTCCAGTGTTAGGCACATGGCCACTCAGGAAAGTCCTGCAATGGCCCCTTCACTGAGAGACACTGTCATGCTGAAGAGTTTCCCCAGGATGACTTCATGTCCCTGGTCCTCAGACTGTAGATGAAGGGATTCAGCAAAGGGGTGACCATTGTGAACATCACTGCGGCCACATCAAACTTGTCCTAGAGAACAGAATGGCTGCAGAACCTAGGTATACCCCAAGGTCAGGGCTAGAAATTTGACCATAAGTGTCTCCTAAAGGCCCATGGGTTAAAGGCGTGGTCCCTTGCTTGGTGGAATTGGGAGATGGCGGAAACGTTCAGAGGTGAGGCCTAGTGAGAAGTCCTAGGGCCTGAGGACGGGCCCTCAAAAGAGATGGTGGAACCCCAGTCTTCCCTGTTTTTCCACTTCCATGAGGTGAGCAGATTTGCTCTGCTAAATGCACACCACCCTTCATGATGTGCTCTTTGTCACAAGCCCAAAGTCATGGGGTCAACCATCATGAACTGGAAACTCCAAAACTATGAGCACAAAACAACCTTCCCTCTTTAGAAGCTGACCATCTCAGGTGTTTTGTTATAATATTGTAAAGCTAACTAACATCATTGCCATAGAGCAAGGAGACCATTGAGAAGTGAGACCCATAGGTAGAAAAAGCCTTGGGACTTGCCCCTGGCTGGTAAAATTCTCAGTATGGAGGAGAAAATATGAGAAGAAGAGGAGAGCCAAGAAGAGAGAAAACAAATAGAGTGATAGAACCTAAACACACTGTTGTTATTGATGAGGTTATATGAACAGAGCAACCCAGGGTTTTGGGAAGATCACAGAAGAGTGTGGGATTTCCATGTCTGCAGAAAGGAGGAAGTGGAATGTATTTAGCTATGTAAAATCATATCCAAGAGATTTTGATATGTTGTATCTCTATTTTTATTTTATTCTAAGAAATTTCTTTATTTCTCCCCTGATTTCCTTTTTGGTCCATTCCTCATTTAAAAGTGTATTATTTATCCAGGTGTTAGAATAGTTTGTTCCCCCCCCCCTTGTTATTGAGTTATTGATTCCTGTTATATTCCGTTATGATCTGATAGGATGCAATGAATTATCTCTATTGTTTCATATTTGCTAATATTTGCTTTATGCCCTAATGTGTGATTTATTTCAGAGAACGTTCCATGTACCATAAGAATAAAGTGAATTCAGTTGTCTGTGGATAAAATATTCTATAGATGTCTGGTAGGTCCATTGGATTAGTAGCATTTTTATTTTGACAGATTGCTTGAGAGATATGTCCTACCTAAATTGAACCAGGCTGATATAAAAAACCTAAAAAACCTAAATTGGCCAATATCAAATAATGAAATTGGAACAGCTATTCAAAGCCTGCCAAGAAAGAAAAGTTGAAAACCGGATGGGGTCTCAGTCAAGTTATACCAGACATTTTAAGAAGAACTAATGTTAATTGTCCTTTAGTTATTCCTTGAAATAAAAGAGAAGGGAACACTGTTAATTTCATTCTATGAGCCAGTTTCACCAGATAATGGCACATCAAGAAAAACAAAACAAAACAAAACAAAACTTCAGACCAATACCTGTGATGAACATAGTGCAAAAATTCTTAATAAAATACTGGCAAACTGCATACTAAAATACATTAAAAATATTGCACCATGATCAAGTGGGTTTCATCCCAGGGATGCAAGGTTGGTTCAACATACACAAATAAATAAATGTAACTTATCACAAAAATAGACTTAAGAACAGGAACTACATGATTATCTCAATAGAGACAGAAAAAGCATTTGACAAAGTCCAGTACCCATGCTTGTTTAAAACACCAAAGAAACTAGGGTTAGAAGGAACTGACCTGTGCATGGTAAAGGATATATATGACAAACACAAGGCCAACATCATACTTAATGGATAAAAACTGAAAGCATTTCCTTTAAATTCAGAAACAAGACAAGGATGTCCACTCCTATTCAACATAGTCCTTGAAACTCTAGCCAGAACAATCAAGCAAGAGAGGAACATTGAAGGAATATAAATAGAAAAGAAGTCAAATCATCTGCTGATGAAATGATCTTATATGTAGAAGACCCAGAAAACTCCATCAAAAGGATTTGTAGAAATGATAAATGAATCCAGCAAAGTAGCAGGATACAAAATGTTGAAATGCTTTCCTATACTCCAATAATGAATCTGCTGAAAAATAAATTAGGAAAACTATCCCACTCACAATACCCTAAAAAAAGGTTAAAATAAAATACTTGGGAATCAATCTAACAAAATAGGTGTAGGACCCCTAAAATGAAAGCAACAGAACACTGAAGAAAATATTTGAAAAAGACTTAAGAAGATGGGAAGACCTTCCATGTTCTTGGATAGGCAGAATTACCATTGTCAAAATGACCACATATATATCATATATATTCAATGTAATTACCCTCAAGATACCAATGATGTTCTTCACAGAACTAGAAAAAACAGTTGTAAAATTCATTTGGAAAAGTAAGAGACACAGAATAGCAAAGGACCCCTGAGAAAAAAGAGCAATGCTGGGGGAGTCACAACTCTAGACCACAAATAATACTACAGAGCTATGGAAACAAAAACAGAATGGCATCAACACCAAAACAGACATGACTATCAGTGGAATAGAAGAAAAGACACAAAAACAAACCCACACAAATACAGTTCTCTGATTCTAGACAAAGGTGAAAAAAATATATATTGGAGAAGTGATAGCCTTTAAAACAAATGGTGCTCGGAAAACTGGATATGAAGAAGAATGGAACTGGATCTCTACCTTTCACCCTGTACAAAGGGAACTGAAAGTGGATCAAAGATCTAAGAATTAGACCAGAAACTCTGCAACTACTAGAAGAAAACGTAGATTCAGCACTCCAACATGTTGGCACAGGTATCACCTTCCTTAACAAGTCTCCTAAAAAATAAAACCAAGATTCTATACAACAAAGTAATAAACTAAGAGCTTGAAGGAGAAAGCCTATAGAATGGGAGAAGATCTTTGTAACCTGATTCTCAGTGGATTAGTACTCAGAATATATAAAGAACTTAAAAAGTTTAACACATAGGCACAAACAAAAACAAAAAACCCAAACAACACAGTTGATAAATGGGCAAAAGAACCAGAGAGAGACACTTCTTAAAGGAAGAAATATGAATGGCCAATAAATACAACAAATATATAAAAAATACTCAATCTCTTTAGAAATCAGGAAAACATAAATCAAAACTATACTAATATTTCATTCCACTGTAGTCAGAATGACAAGTATGAAGAATACAAATAACAATAAATGTTGGTGAGGATGTAGGGAAAAGTGTACACTCACACAGTTTTGGTGGGTCTGCAAATTAGAGAAACCACTCTGGAAAGTGTGCAACCCCCCTTTCAGCCCCAAGCCTCTTTTTAGTTTAACTGCTTCTTTTTGCTTCTGTAAAATGCTTGGCTTAAAGATAATGGAAGCCAAACTGCTGTAACTCTATTTTGTTATCAGTTGCCTCAAACTGTTGCAAGTCTCCTGTCAGGAGGCAAGAATAAGCCTGGGTATGATAAGCCAGCCTGTGCACAATAAGATAAGGCAATAGCAGGGCCCTGCAATGAACAGTCAGCACATTTCACAGCTCTGGAGATGGCCTCCACCAATGAAAACCTCCTCAGTCACACATGGGCTCCCCTGGCCAATCAGGCAAACCCCCCCCCTCCCTCTACTTGCTTCTACTTCTATAAAGACTCAGTCTTTCCTCAGTTCAGGGCTCTCAGTACAGATCCACTGTATTGGTGAGGTCTGAGAGTCTGAGCTTAAGCCCAAATAAAGGCTCTTTGTTTTTGCATGCACTCTGGATTCCTTGGTGGTCTTTGGGGTCCGTGCTCTGGGAGTTACAAAAAGCAGTATGGAAATTCCTCAAAAAACCAGGAATGGAACCACTGTATGACCAGCTATCTCATTCCTTGGAATATATCCAAAATATCTACAATCAGCATACTATAAAAATGGAGTCATATCAATATTTACAATAGTTCAATTCACAGTAGCAAAATTATGGAACAGGTCTAGGTGCCTTCAATAGACAAAAGAATAGAGAAAATGTGGTACATGTGCCCAATGGAGTTTTACTCAGACATCAAGGAGAATGAAATTAGGGCATTTGCTAGTAAGTGAAATAAACCAGACTCAGAAAGACAAGGTCAAATGTTTCCTTTCACATGTAGACACCATAGAAAACAGGGGTGAAAAAAAGAAAACCGAGGGGCTGGGGGATACCATGAAAACAGAAGGGATATCAGAGGAATAGAGGAAGGAGATTGTGGGGGAGGGAAGAGGGGTGGGAAAAGGGAAGAACAGTGGAATGAACCTGACCCAGCTTTCCTGTGTGCATGTGAATGCACCACAGTGAGTCTCACTGTATGTATATCCACAATACACCCATTTAATAAACTATAAATACATAGGACGATATTAGAGTAGAGGAAAGAAACCGGGGAAGGAGGAGAAGAGGGAAAGGGAAAGTGCTGGGGACTGAATTGGAGGCAATCACATTCCAGGCTTGTATTGTTGTATAAAAATAAACCCAAATCTTTATGCATGTCTATAAGGGACTAATTTTAAAATCTTTTTTTTTTTTTTTAAATATTTATTTATTTGCTTTAGTTGTACACAATGTGTTTTTACGTGGTGCTGAGGATCGAACCCGGGCCGCGCACGTGCTAGGCGAGCGCTGTGCCGCTGAGCCACATCCCCAGCCCCTAAAATCTTTTTTAAAAGGCACATTTTTAGACCACATTTCCTTCTGCGCTGCCGTCTCCCTTCACCTGTCAACACAGACAGGGTGATAACAATGGCAGGCTGGAGGTCAGCGCTCCTGACTGTCCCAGTTCTGTTTATTCCATTAGACAACGTTTTACACTGATCTGGAAAGCAGGCTTTGCCGAGGTCTGCTGTACACCTACGTGGTCCCAGCATGTCTATAGTGAAGTGGAGACACTCACACTATCAGCTTGATTAAGTCCCTTTTATTCAGCTGCTTTAATTAGAAGAGGGTTGTATAGGTCACTTAAAGGAAAGGAGGACTCATGACGGCTTACCATTATGTGGGGGAGAGTGAAAAGAAATTTGAGATCGAGAGGAAAAGGGAAACGTGTCCAAATTTGAACTGCTTAAAAACAGCTTGTTCAGATAATGTCCTTTACTTCACTTATCATTTTAGTGGAACTTCTAGATTAACATGCAGATTAACTTGTAGGTTAACATGCAGTTGTTAAGAAATGACACAGAGAGAGCCATTGTCCCTATGCCCAGCTTCCACAGGGGAACACTGGGGAAAAGTATGGGAAAACATCACAGCCAGAATGCTAACTCTGTAACAAGGAGATGAAACCAGCAGCTCCTAGAGATGCCTGGCACCTGCTTACTGTGGAACTAACTGGTCACTGTGGCTAAATGGGTAATCAACCTACTGCTGATCACCACCCTCAGCTTTCTTTATGGATAAAGAAAATGTGGTACAGATACACAATGGAAAACTACTCAGCCACAAAGAAGAATGAAATCCCATCATTTGTAGCAACATGGATGAAACTGGAGGGTGTTGTGCTAGGCGAAAGAGCCAGATACAGAAGGATAAGAACTGTGTGCCTTCTCTCCTATGTTGAAGCTAAAAATAAATAGTTTAATGGAATTAGACTAGCAATTACTAGAAGACGTGACGAAGGTGTGTAGAGGGTGGAAAACTGGAGGTTGGATTTGAATAGTGCACAATGTGTACACGTGGAAAAATCACATTGAGTCACATGAACATGTGCAATGAATACAAATTGATCAAAAACAAAGTAATATAAAGGAATAGTTCCATCAACTCAAGAATACCACATTGCTTCTCTCCTACAGCAGTATCCACTATCCACCTCCCTCCCTCCACAATTCCTAACCCGAAGGACCACTCAACTGTTCACCATTCCTGTCTTGCTGTCATGGAGAAATGATGTCTAGAGTGCAAAACTGCCTACTGGGAAAATTCTGGAGCCAGTGCCCTGGGGCCTCATTTCCCTGACTGCAGCAGGCACTGTGGACACCAAGGTAAGCAGAGGCAGGTCCTGACCTTGAGCATCCAGACAATGGCCAGTTGGGGAACAGGCTGGGTGTGAAACCTTGTTGTCAGGATGGGCATGGAGGGAGCTACACAGGAAGAATTGATGCAGACAGGTGAGAAATTGCTGCCATGTTTTACTCCACTCTATATTACATACACAGCCTGTGTAGCAAAAAGTTTTTTTTTTTTTCCAAACAGTGAAACAAATAATAACATCATTGAGTCAAACATAAGAAAATTATTTAGTGTCATGTGTAATTTGAGATAAAAGTACTCCTAAAATTGGGTCAATTGGGTTAGGCGGGAATTTCCAAAGTATTTCTGTTCCAAAGAGGGGAATAACTTATCAAACAGTTGGAAAATGATGCAATGGAGAAGACTCAATGTCATTGAGGGCAGAAAGTGCAATCATGTGCAATATGCCATTGAATTATATGGAGAAACTGAAACTCTAGGAATAAAGTAGAAGGAGCAAGTTCTGCTTCCACCTTGTTTGTGGTAAGAACCCAGTTTCTGGCTCTGAAGCTCTTAGTGCTGCAGTCATGGGCACTTCTTTAGTCTCAGCACAACTGATACTTTCATAGTTTTCTCTCTCACAGAGTCTTCTCAGAGCACTCTTGATGTCATTATTCCTCAGACTGTAGATGAAGGGGTTAAGCATGGGGGTGACCACACTGTACATCACTGAGGCTGTTGCAGTAGAGCATGAGTTTTGGGTCACAGCAGAACTGAGATACACACCAAGCCCCGTGCAATAAAATAAGGAGACTACAGAGAGATGAGATGCACAGGTGGAGAATGCTTTGTACTTCCCCTGAGCTGATGATATTGCATGGATGGAAGACACTATCTTAAAGTAAGAGTAAAGGATGCCAGCAAAAGCACAACCAGCCATCAAGACAGCAGCAAAATATATCACCACTTCATTGAGAAAAGTGTCAGAGCAAGCAAGGTGGACCACCTGGTTAAGTTCACTGAAAAGTGTGGGATTTCCAAGTCTGTGCAGAAGGACAGCTGCAACACCATTATGCTTTGCAACCAGGAATGCAGGACATTAACAATCCAAGACACCAGAACCATCAAACCACAGAGCCTGTGGTTCATGATGACCATGTAGTGCAGGGGGTGACAGATGGCCACAAACCGGTCATAGGCCATTATGGTCAGCAGAAAGATGTCCAATCCTGAAAAGACTATGAAAAACTGCATCTGGGTGATGCAGCCTGCGTAGGTAATGGCCTTGCTCTGTGTCTGTATGTTCACCAGCATCTTGGGGATGGTGGTGGAGGTGAAGCAGATGTCCACAAAGGACAGGTTGGAGAGGAAGAAGTACATGGGTGTGTGCAGGTGGGAGTCTGCGATGGTGGCCAGGATGATGAGCAGGTTCCCCAGCACAGTGACCACGTACATGGAGAGGAACAGCCCAAAGATGTGGGGCTGCAGTTCGATGTCCTCTGAAAATCCCAAAAGTAGAAATTCCAAAATTCCTGTGTCATTCTCTGGATCCTTGTGGTTTACATAGCTAACAAAAAAGACAAAAGGGATGTGACACAATTACCAGTACTAACCTGACAGAAACATGAATGTGCTATTGTCAGGATGCACATTTCTATGTTTTATGTATGAATATGCTTTTATATAAAGGTCCCTTTACTGTCTCTGGTTTGCGATTCTTCCTCACTCTCAGAATTTCCCAATCATTTAACCTGCTCAAAAATCTGAATTTTTTCCATGAGTTTTAGGAATATGATTGAATGATGATCATCTTTCAGGCACCGTCTAAGCAGTGATTATTCAGTGTCTCTCTCTCTCTCTCTCTCTCTCTCTCTCTCTCTCTCTCTCTCTCTCTCTCACACACACACACACACACACACACACACAGTCTTGCTAAATGCAATAAGGAAGAAATAATACAGGCAAATGTAAGCAAATATAAGTAGGTAAGGAAATAATCATGCCAGATGGCAATAGTTGACAATGTAATAATATGAGGGAGTAAACGCATATTGGAAAGAGAAATCAGAGTTTTCTTTCATGCTGGGTATTTAGGAAAGACCGGCAGTTAAGTGATACTTGAAAACACCCCAGGAAGACAGGGAGGGAGCCACAAAGCATCTGCAGAAGTGTTTACTTGACAGGAGAATGGCCTGTGCAAAGGCCCCGAGGGAGGTGCTTGTTTTGGATGTTCAGGGTCAGCAGGGAGCCCAGTGTGATGAGCAGAATGAGCAAGAGGGAGAGGGATGTGAGCTGGTGTCAGAGGATAATGAAGGTCAGAGTGTCCTTGGTGCTGCTGAAGGTTCAGGACATGAGGAGACTCTGCCTGAATGTTGTTGCTTTTGCATTTTAACCTGTCTGCCAAGGTCCCTTGGGAGGGGAATGGCACCCTTGTCGCTTCCTCTGCTGCCTCATGATCTGGCCTCTGTACCACGAGTTACCTTTGGTCCCACTTCTCTTAGACCCACTGTGACTTCTACGTTCAAACACATGTACCATTTACAAACCTGCCACGGTCTCCTGCGGCCAGGTTAACAAGGTGTTCTTCTCATGTTCAAATTAACAGGAAGCAACACACACCAGGCAAGATCTCAACATCGATTATTCTTTTCTTCAAATCAATATACAATCGGTACCCAGAAATTCCCAGTTTGTGAATGTCCTGTTGCCGTGAGAACTTGGCACTTCCTTTTGCTATGGCTGTTTTCTACCCTCTGTGTTTGAAACACACACACACACACACACACACACACACACACACACATATATATGATGCTGGAGATGCAGCTCAGTGGTAGAGCATTTGCTTGGCTTGTGTGGGGCTCTGGATTCCATCCCCAGCACTGCAAATCAAAGAAAGAGAGAAAGCAGAAGGAAGTTCTGCTCCATAGAGAAATTAAACAGCCCTGAGGAGGAAGAAGGTCTGTAACCTCAGAGGGTCCCCAAGAGACCGTTGGGGAGAAAAACATTCTTAGTTTCTGGTGGCATTTCAATTCCAATAACATCTCCTTAAAGACAAGCGAAAATATTAAAAAGTTAAAAATTTCTCAAAAAGCAAATGTAGTCATATCTGTGTGGTACCAAGACACCTACACAATGATCATCCATATGGGAATAAAAATCAGGGCAAAGGGAAGAAAAAAATGGGAATTCATAAAGGGAAATACACATAAGATGAAAAATTTGTACATTATTGTGTGAAATATGAAAAAAATATTTCTGTGACATTTAGTAGTGATAAGACAAATTTGGCTTCATATTTAATTTAATTTTTAATCAACACAGTAATTGTTCAACACAGAAATTGTAGGAATTTATGGGGTGAGACCTGAAGTTTCATTACATGTAAACCTTGTGTAATGCTCTAATTGGGGTAATTAGCATGTACATCACCTCAAATATTTATGATTTCAAGTGCTGAGATTATTGAAAATGCTCCCTCATAGGTAGTTTAAAATATGCAATACATTGTGGTTAACTAAAGTCACCCTGCTGTGCAACTGAACACCAAAACTGACTCCCTGCATGGAACTGTAACCTGGTTCCTGGTGATCTACATTTCCCCTTTCTCGCTTTCCCCTCTCACTTTCCAGGTTCCAGTGACCACTATTCTACTCCCTGCATCTGTGAGATCAATGCTTTTAGATTCCTCAGGGAAAACCAACTGGTATTTGTCCTTCCGTGAAATAGGTCAGACACAGAAAGAAAAATTCCACTGGGTTTTGTGTGCACAGTAGCAGATGAGACAAGACAGGCCCCTCTCTCAGTTTTCTTGTGTGGTGTATTTTTGTATTATTTTCAGCCTTCCAGGTTTGAACTCTTTTGATAAAACCTGTGAGCACACTCTAGTCCTGGTTGTGGCTTTCATCCAACACGCACAGGCCTCCTAAGACTATAGTCCATAAAACCCTGCACACACCATGACAAGCTTATCCTTCCACACTGAATAAAATCCTGCATGTGGTGGGTATATCCCTGAGGGCATCACAGCACGTGCACACTTATCTCAGTGAACTCTGGACCTGATGATGCAAGGTCCCAATGAGCACACGCCATGTGCTTCATTCACCTGTTTGCACAGGAGTGTGTCAGTATGTGTTTTTGGTGTAGATCCAACTTAAAGAACAGGAGAAAGGGAGACCTTGAAGGAACAGGGGATTAGAGCCAGGTTAAACTGAATGGCAACAACTGTATTTTTTAATTGACTGGAGCATCAGCCATAAAGTGAAAGAACAAATATAATACTAATAACCTGATAATAAAGTTGGCACAGACCTAGACATGAAAGGATATAATGAGGGATGTTCCTCAAATACCGAGGCACACAGCAGGGGCTCAGTGTCTGTTTGCTGGATGAATCAGAAATTCTGCCTCAGGTGCACTGATAACATGACGAAGATGAATTCCCGTTCAGTTAGAAAACCTTGAATAGGTCAATAAAAGCTGCCATAATTAGCTATCTGTTGGCAGGAAGTGAGCCTGGCCCCTAGCTCATATATCAGAGGAAATAAAGACCTCAATATGAGAGTCAGCGATACACTTTAGAGGAGCACGAAGCAAGTGTCACCTCAGCTCATGGATGGACAAAATCCCCTTAAATAAGGCAAGAAATTCAGAAAACAAGATAGACAGGTTTTACTGAATATGATTTGAAACTTCTTATCACCAAACATACCACTCCCAAAGTCAACCGAAAAATAATTAAGTGTAAAATTCCATTGAAATGCTGATAACCATAGAAAATGGGCATTTGATAATAATCAGCTAATCAAATGCTGCCCCATCTCAGAAATAAGAAGTGCCCTCATTTTGCTCTGTGTCCCTCCACCGATAAATCATATCTCTCTTTTCCACACAATTGTTTGCAAAGGTCCTGGGACACAATCTCTACTTACACTGAAACCACCCTGAGCCTCCAAGCCCTGTTCCAATGGGGCTGCCTTTGCCATCACTTCATGGTCAGCAAGGACCTGGCATTGTGAGTCCACATTCACGTCTCTTTGTAGCATGGTGATCAGACAATTCAGCAAACAACCACAGCAACTTCAGCTCTGGCCATGGGCTGGATTGGCTCTCAGGTGGCCTTAGGTACACGTGTTTGGTTTCCAGCATCTCAGATGCTTTTCTGCAGCACTTCCTGGGCTCTTAGACTCACCTGGATGGGTTCTGAATGGAAGGTCTCCTCATGGAACCGGATTCCTCCCTGGATGTTTGATGAGGGAGACAGAAGCTGTTTCCAGACAAGACAGCAGGAAGGGGTCAAGCAGCAGTCCCAGCCAGGTGCAGGACTCCAGAGGAAACAGCCAACTCCCCTCCAGACCAAGGCTGCAGTGCTGAGGACCTGGAGGTCAGATACTTAAAGCTCAGTGTGTTTGGTAATTAGGCACATTTCCCTCTTGCTATTCCAACCCCAAACATGTCATTTCCCTGTAGGATGTTGCTCTCAACAAAATGTAATTTTTCTTGCAGATTCTCTGTTCCCAAGACACAGGTTAAACGTCTGGGGAATTGGTCTATATTTCTCTATCTCCATATAATCTTCTGCCATCCAGAGAGCTAACCTCCTAACACCTGATCCCAGCGCTGATCTAAAATGTTATCCAAAGCTTAAGGTGAAAGAAAGACCATGTTGTTCTTTGGGTCCCCAAAGTCTGACATTGTGTTGGTGACACATTGATATCTCCAGAATATATACCATTCCCCTCTTCAAAACTGGAGTGAATTGTGATTCCTTGATATAAAACCATAACTACTACAATCCTTGGCTTTGTGAAACTTTTCCCAAGACAATGAAAAATATGATGCATGTAACCAAAGTTATGAACTGACATTTAGTTGTTATGTATAAAATGTTTAATTATTCAAAGACATATTTATATGCTCTTATGCATATTTCCCTGAAATTAGCACTGAGAATCATTTATTATCAATATTTTAATAAAATCTGTTCTTTGTGGTCTGTACTATTTAGGATTCTCATTCTGCATTCATACCCATGGGGTTTGAATGGTTAAGAGATCGGTCCGGTTGGGTCAGTGGGAGTCAGGATTTTAACACATGAATTTTGGAAGAGACAGACAGATTTAGTCAATAATAGAATATAAATGCCATCAGAGAAGGAACTACCTGCCTTGAACAGGTGATCAATAGGAATTTGGGTTCCACACAACAAAGGAGGTGGAAATGCATAGATTTGATCATTGCACATGGTACACACACTTCAAATTAACACCATACCCCCTACACGTGTATAATCATGTGTAAACTAAAAATAAACTTTAAAAATCATCTCACCTGCAAAGGACTATTTGGCTTCCTCTTTTCCAACTTGAGTATTTTTATTATTTTTCTTAACTAATTGCTCTGGTGGGAATTTCCACTACTATGATAGATAACAGTGATAAGAGTGGGCATCTTTTTCTTTTTCCAGGTCTTAGAGAAGCCTCATCCAGTATGATGTTAGCTGTGAGGTTGATACTTGTGGCTTTTACTGTCTGGAGGAATTCCCATCTATTCCTAATTTCTTGTGAGTTTACTATGGTGGGATTTTGAATTTAATCAAATTCTCTTTCTGAATCTATTGAGTTGATTAGATAGTTTTGTCCTTCTTTCTGTGGATGTGATGTATCATGTTATTGATTTTATCTGTTGAATTATCCTCACAACACAGAGATAAACCTCACTCCTCACTAGATCATGGTGTATACTTTTTGATGTACATTGGATTTGGTTTGCTAATTTTTTTTTTTTTTTTTGTGTGTGTGTGTGTGTGTGTGTGTGTGTGTGTGTGGTACCAGGGATTGAACTCAGGGGCACTCGACCACTGGGTCACATCCCCAGCTCTTTTTTGTATTTTATTTAGAGACAGGGTCTCACTGAGTTGCTAAGTGCCTTGCCATTGCTGAGACTGGCTTTGAACTCGCGATCCTCCTGCCTCAGCCTCCCAAAGTGCTGGGATTACAGGCATGCGCCACCGCGCCCGGCTGCTAATGTTTTCTTGAGCATTTTTATGTCTATCTTCCTTAGGGTTATTTGTCTATGATTTGCTGTATCCTTGTCTCATTTTGGTGTCAGGGTGCTGCTGGGTTATAGACTGAATTTGGAGGAGTTCCTGTGTTTCTTTTTTTTTTTTTTTTTTTAAGTTTAAGAAGTCTTGCTTTAACTGTTCCGATGTTTGATGGCATCCCTAGTGAAGTCTTTGTTCTTGGAGTTTTCTTGGATGGGAGACTGAAGGAGCCTATAATCAAGGAGATAGCTAAAGATTGCGGTTAGCTGAGAGCCATAAAAGATGTTCTAGTTTCCACCTGATAGTAATACATTATCCAAAGAATCTTTGTATGCCCGTGAACACTGCGTGACGCACCTGTAAGCTCGAGCTGTAAGCACGTGTCCTTGTTAAAGCGATATGTATATAACTGGGTGAGTTTAGTTAGTGTGTGTGGGAAGAAGAAGAAGGTGGTGGTTGGAGTTAGAGCGTTTGGAGTGATTGCTGGAGCCGGAGAGAGAAGAAGAATAAAAGACCTTTTTTCATTTTCATCCTGCCTCCGAATTTTCCTGCGGCGTTTGTTGCTCCAAGGCGGTTTCCGCTTCAGGCAGCAACAGGAGACTTCTGACATACATCCTGCAACAGCTTACAAAGGTCTGAAAATCCTTACTGTGGCTACTTGGAGCCATGAGAAGTGGCTCAGAGACAGCACCCACGAGTCCAAGCTAGCATAGGGTGGTGGACCAAGGCTCTGAGCTGCCTGCCTGGGTCCCAGGACAACATCCCCTGCACCACCCCTCCCTATCTCCCAGGAGCAGGTCAATGCTGGACTCACTTCCTGTGCCAGGAAACCCTTGTGATGTCACAGTGACCTGAGCCAGTGAGGCGCGAGGTGATGGTCACAATGGCAGCTATCTGTGGAGCATTTACTCTCAGCAGGTTATTTCCTTTGAGCTTTAACCTATGAATCAGTTCACACAGGAACTCCATGAAGAAGGGGTGTCTACCAAGTTTGTAGATAAGGGGCCAAAGACAGTACCTTTGATTTCCTGTCATAAAGGAAGCAGTCAAGAGGCAAATGTTAACTTGGTTAGGCAGAAGCTGAGCTACTGAGTCCACATCTAACCACCTAAATTAGAACAGAGGTGATGAAGGCCTTCATGGTGGAGAAGCCTTGGAATGTCTGCACTCAACTCTGATGCTAAACAACAGTTGGTGCTCATTAATGGAAAAACTAGGTGGTTCAGCAATTGCACTACTGGAAATGTTCATCCAAAGGAAATGAAGTTAGCATTAGAGAGTTCTGCACTTCCACATTCATCTAGCATTATTCAAAATAAACAGATATGGAATACACCTGTGTCTATATACATGGATGGATTCATTAAAAAATGCCATATGTATACTCAGGGCAGAATTATTCAACCACAAAAATGGATGAGATTCTCTCAGCTGTGATAGCACAGAAGGAAATGGAAGTCCCCAGGGAAGTGAAATAGTGAGACAGAAAGACAAATGCTGCATGGTGTCACTCACATGTGGCATCTAAAAACATTAATTTCATGAATATAAAAAGAGTGAAGTGGTGGTCTCCAGGGACTGATGTGGTTTGTGTGGTTGTGGGAGAGATGTGGTCAAAGGATCCTAGGTTCAGCTAGACTGGAGGAAGAGTTGAAGAGACCTACAACCTGGAGGCCATAGTTAGCTACAGAATCTTCAACAGTGTTGAGTAGATATTGAGTGTCTCACCATGGAAATAGAAATTAGGTCAAGTGATGCATGTGAAGATTAGCTGGATTGGCAGGTGTTCTTGAAAACATGCTGTTGTAGGCCATTATTGCTATTTTCCTGTGCATTAAAAAAAAGAAAAGAGGTCCACCAACCAGGACTGGGAGCCTGAAGGCTGGCTGTCAACTCTTGCAAAAGCACAATCTCTGGCCACACTAATCTGTCAAATCACAACCTGCATTTCAACCAGATCCCCAAGGGATTCAAATGCACACTGAATTTGGGAAGATTCTGGTTTGGAAGAATGTTTCCCAAACTCCCCATTGTTGACATTTGTGCTAAACAACACTTTGATGTGTGGTGTCCTGTGCTTTGCTGTCCACTGAGGAGCATCCCAGGCTTCACCCACTAAGTTCTGTACAAATCCCAAGTGGTAGCAACCCAAAATTTCCTCAACAAGCGCCACCTGTCTCCAGGAAGCCTCATCATGCCTGGTGAGCAGAAGGACTGGGAACACCTGGAGGACAGCTCATTCATGTAGCTGCCTGACGTACAGCCACAATACCGCGGGAGGAGATTCGGTGGCAGGAATCTATTATTCTTAGTCTCTTTCTCTTTAGTCTCTCTCTTTCTCTTTATCTCTTCTTCTCTTCTTAGCTAAACTCTTTTCCTTTCTTAGTCTCATTTATTTCTTAGTCTCTGTAGCTCTCATTTCTTTCTTAGTCTCTGTAGCTCTCATTTCTTTCTTAGTCTGTGTAGCTAAACTCTTTTCCTTATACTCGACTCTTATTTCTTCTTCTGACTACATTCTGGCCGCTCTGACTCTTTTCTTCTTCTCCAACCCGAACTCTTCTTCCAACCGACTGAGCGACTGAACGACTGACTGACTGAATGCCGCTTCTGACCGCTTTCACCTGGTTATATGCCTTTAGCTTTGCGGGTGCGTCACATGCATTTACAGTGCATCACGCACATACTTAATGTATGATTATTATCAGGTGGAACTTATGGCTTCCAGCTAACTGCAATAGCCGTCTCCCTGATTGGGGCTGCTTCACATTCACACTCAGTTATAACTGGAGGCAGATCTCTCAGCCTCTGGGCCTCATTTGTATAGGTGTAAAGTTAGTACCTGATAGTATTGTCCTCATTACAGCATCTGTAAAAATAAAATACAACAATCCTTGTAATATTTTAACTTCAGTCCATGATGGACACACTCAAGAATATTTCTAATAATTACCTAATGTTTTATAAATGAAGGCATAAGTGACCATTTTTAACTTGAGATCCAAGCATGAAACTCATAAGTGCTTTGTAAAGAGCATCATGAATCCAAGGGTTCTGGCAAATTCCCATGACTTTATAACAAATGAACTCAGTTTTCTCCCTGAGGAAGAGGGAATAGACATTTTCTGAATATAATGGGAAATGTGTCCTTCTACAAGACAGTGATTGGGAGTTCCAAGGAATCTAGCAAAGCCAAGTACCTCAGACTTTGAAAGAAGTTTTAGTAAAGGGTCGGGTACAAATGCCAAGGAATTTGGACTTCTGGAAGGTGGAGGATTTTATGGACAAAGAAAAACAAAGACCAGATTCACCTAATAGCCCTGATCTCTTGGGAACATAGAATAAGCAGGAACATTTTCCTTTCTGCTCAGAACAGTGTCCCCCAGGGAAGTCAGGTGCTCAGGGGAAGGAGTGACTAGAGGCCTGTACCTAATGAGCAGAGAAAAGGAGCTTAAAGGAGATGCCTTGATGTTGTCTCTCAGAGCAGGCAATCACAGGCTGAGCAGGACATGGTGGCATGTTCTGGAGTCTTAAGTCTGGCTCAGGGGTCAGTGCTTCATTCCTCATGCTGTCTTGTCTGGGGTCAGAGCTTCTGTCTCCACCATCAACTGGGTGGTCTCCAGACTTCCACAGGGAGACCTTCTCAGAGACCCCATCCACGTGAGTCCAAGACCCTGGTAAGTCCTGCAGGAAATATGCAGCAAGAACAGAAGCTGACAGCATTTACCCCCCAGCCCAGAGCTGAGAGAGCTGTGCCTGTGCTGACTCACTCATCTGCAACTTGTTTAACATGTTAAAAAGAGAAGCATCTCTGAGATTCTGTAATGCTTAGATCATTGTTGACAAGTATATAATGGGAACAGAGTCCAGCTGGACAAGACTGGAAAAGTGGTATAAAGTATTAAAAAAAAAATGAGAACATTTCCAGGGAGTTCCATAGTAGCAGATTGGGAAAAGTGAGTCTTAATGTGGTGGCCTGGCAATGAGGTGGGGACATTCCTTTCAGCCTGGAGTGTATTCAAGCCATTTCTATATTCAGTAGAAAGGTGAGACTAATGGGCTGCTTACAAATACTACCTTGCAGCCATCATTTAGGAGACATACATCTCAAGTATCTTCTTTCATGCTGGGTAGTCACAAGAAAGAAATAAGTTTTACATAATGGGTCCAAAGAGAAAATTAAATGGCATTATTCACAATTCTTTCCTTACCACACAGGCTGAGTACACGTTTTAGCTACTTTGTCTTTACCTTTCTCTGTGTAATTGCAAATCCGTTGCTTTTATGGTAACTAGGTATCTTCATAATCTGATTTCAGGGAAAGAATTGCAAGTTATTTTCACTAAGTTTCCTGTTTCCATTGAGCTCTTTATATATGTGTTGCAATTTTGATGGGGAACATGAGTTAATAAATTTCATGTGGCCAAACCTATGAGTTGGTCACTTTGCTGACTCACCCCTCCGTTGCTTTTTAAAGTTCCTCTGCATGATTGGCAGCAACCAAGTTACTATTATGCTGTTTTACATTCTATTTCTTATCTGTTCTTCCTTATTACTTCCTTTTTGCCTTTGGTGTTGCTTCTATTTTTATGAGTAGCAATCACCCTCTGCACTCTTGTGGATCACATTCTATTGCATTCAAGTGAAGATCACCTGTATCTTTCTCATAACACAGGTTTCATAATAGGAGTTTCATTATATCTACAAGATCCCTTCTCTGGGGAGGCGGGGAAAAGATGGCGGACAGCAGAGAAGCGCTCTCGGGAGACTGTCACTAAAAGAGGCTTAGCGGGAAGATTGAACGCGTTCCTAGCAATACTCCTGCAACTGGGAGGGAGCTGAGATATCCGTGCACATCTAGATGGTGAAATACAACGAACTCCAGACCACCGACGCTCAGAGTCCAGTGCGAGCGGCCCACAAACTGAACCAGCATTACCGGCGCAGCTGCAGTGGTACTGCAGTAAGGGAAGTACAGACCACGGCCTTGAACAGCGCAGAATAAAAAAAAAGCTAGATGTGAGCAGCGGCCTCACAGACTTCTTTCACGTAAATTGCCGAACAGGACCTGCACGCCTGAGAGTGACACACAGGTCCGGGGTACTGCTGTTGAGATCGGGGAAGGCACCACCATTTTTGAGGAGGGCTGCCGCTGACCGGGACAAAGACATGGAGAAGAAAAACAGCTGCAGGCATCCAAGGATTGGTTAAGGGCCTAGAAAGCAGCACACACCTGGGTGAGAGGCGCGCAGGCAGCTAGCAGGGAAGGACCTGCCTGAGGCCAGCGCAGCAACCACAAGAGTCATAACTGGGGTTGGGCATGGGGAATGCGTGCCTTTTGGATGAACCCTTTCTTGGTGCTATTCACGTACTGATCCCCCCCCCCCCCCCAGCCATTATTCCTCTGTGCCAATCTGCCGCTGGCCAAAGCTGCAGACTAGATGCCACTAATTGGTGCTCTGTGACAGTCTGGGTGTGATCCAGGACAACTGGCTTAAACTGGAAGGGCTTCCCAGGGTCCTATTTATTTGAGACATGTTCCTGGGTTCGACTCTGTTTTCTTTTGTTGTTGTTGTTTTGTTTTTTGTTTTTGTTTTTGTTCTGTATGATAGTGTGATTATTTGTGTGTTTGTGTTCCTCTTTCTTTTCTTCCCTTATCTATTTAGTCTCTTCTGCCCTCATCTTATCTATTTACACCCTGTTGTTGTGTACTCATCAGAGGCGAAAACAAGGTATATGCAGAAATTGGGACTTCTAGACCTGGGGCAATTGAAATATACAGCAAAGCAGTGTTATATATAGTTTACTCTCTATTTTTATTGACTCAGTATCTCTCTCCTCTCTCTTAAAAAAATTCTTACTTCTTTGTTATCTCACATTGTTCCTTTTTATTTTTTCTTTTCCATCTTTTTTTTTTTCTTCTCTCAAAGGGTACATAAGTTTGGTTTATATATAAATCGGTCCTCCCTCTAAATTGCTCACTCCATTCTCTTTTCTCTCCCGTCCGCTGATATTAAACCACTTCCATAGAATTCTATTTTCATACTTCCTAAGAAAGAACATCTCAATAACCTCACTTCCTTCTTCCTAAACATATCATCTCTGTGTCCAATACTGAAACTGTAAACCCCAATGCAAGCATAAAAAGTAAATTGGAAACAATACCTGAGTTAACTAAATCTGTACATTGTGATCAAAATGGGATTTGCTGTAAAGAAAGTGTTAGATCTTAAAGTGTAAGGTATTTATAAGGGGATCTGACAGCATTATACCACAGGAAAAACATAAGGCTATAAGGTGAGATCAAAATAGGCAAGTTCCACAGTGCTAGAAGAATAGACACAAGCATTATGAAGAAGCAAGGGAAGAAAGTGGCTGAAACCAATCAACATACCCCCTCAGTAGATTTCATGGCAAGCACAGTTGGTCAAATGCCAGAGACGGAATTTAGAACTTAAATTTTCCAAATGTTTGTGGATATTAAGAATGAACTAAAAAATGAGATGAGAGAGCAAATACAGGTGGTAAAAGAGCATTTTGACAAAGAACTCCAAACACAAATACAGGAAGCAAAAGATTACTTCAATAGGGAGATAGAGATTCTAAAGAGAAACCAAACAGAAATTCTGAAAATGAAAGAAGAAATAAACCAAACTAAATGCTCAATTGAAAGCATCACCAACAGATTAGATCACCTGGAAGAAAGGACCTCCGATAATGAAGACAAAATATATATCCTGGAGAGAAATCTAGATGAAATGGCAAAAGTAGTAAGAAAACAAGAACAGAGCATTCAGGAATTATGGGACAGCATAAAAAGACCAAACTTAAGAGTGATTGGTGTTGAAGAAGGTGCAGAGTTTCAAACCAAAGGAATGAGTAATTTATTTAATGAAATAATAGCAGAAAATTTTCCAAACATGAGAAATGAATGGCAAAACCAAGTTCAAGAGGCTTACTGAACACCAAATGTACAAAACCACAACAGATCCACACCAAGGCACATTATAATGAAATTGCCTAATATACTAGGCAAGGAGAGAATATTAAAAGCCACAAGAGAAAGGAAGCAGATTACATATAGGGGGAAACCGATCTGACTATGATCAGATTTTTCAACCCAGACCTTAAAAGCTAGAAGATCCTGGAATAGCACATTTCAAGCTCTGAAAAAAGAGGGGATGTCAACCAAGAATCTTATATCCAGCAAAATTGAGCTTTAGATTCAAAGATGAAATAAAAACCTTCCATGATAAAAAAAAGATTTCACAACTCGAAAGCCAGAACTTCTGAACATCTTGGGCAAAATTTTCCACGAAGAAGTAGAGAAAAATAACAATGAAAATCAACAAAGGGAGATAGTAAACTAAAGGAATTACCAACCAGAGGAGAATCCAAATCAAGCTAAATACCATAATACATTTAAAAATGGATGGAAATAAGAATCACATCTCAATAATAACCCTAAATGTTAATGTCCTAAACTCACCATTCAAAAGATACAGATTGTCAGATTGGATTAAAAGAAAGAACCCAACAATTTGCTGTCTATAAGAAACACACCTCATAGAAAAAGACATCAAGTGATTGAAGGTGAAGGGCTGGGAAAAGTCTTATCATGCACATGGGCTGCAGAAGCAAGCAGGGGTTTCTGTTCTCATATCAAATAAGGTAGACTTCAAGCCAAAGCTAATCAAAAGAGATAAAGATGGATATTTTTTACTACTTAAGGGAACCATTCATCAACAAGATCTAACAATTATAAATCTATATGCCCCAAATAATGGAGCACCTACATTCATCAAACAAACCCTTCTCACGTTCAAGAGTAAAATAGACCACAACACAGTTATTCTAGGAGACTTCAACACACCTCTCTCACCAATGGATAGATCATCCAAACAAAAGCTAAATAAAGAAACTTTAGCCTTGTTAAAACAATTAATAACTTAGACCTAACAGACATATATAGAATATTTCATCCCTCAGTAAGTGAATACACTTTCCTTTCAGCAGCATATGGCTCCTTCTCCAAAATTGACCATATATTATGTCACATGGCAACTCTCAGCAAATATAAACAAATAGAGATACTACCCTGCATTTTATCAGACCATAAAGGGATGAAATTGGAAATCAATGACAAAACAAGGAATAAGAAAAACTACTCCAACAGCTGGAAGCTAAACAACATGCTACTGAATGAACAAGGGGCTGAAGAAGACATCAAGGAGGAGATTAAAAAATTCCTAGAGGTAAATGAGAACACAGATACATTGTATAGAAATTTCTGGGACACTATGAAGGCAGTAGTAAGAGGAAAATTCATTGCACTGAATTCCTTCATTAAAAGAAAAAATAAACCCAACAAATAAATAACTTAACATCACACCTCAAAGCACTAGAAAAATAAGAACAGATCAACACTAAGAGCAGTAGAAGACAGGAAATAATTAAAATCAGAGCTGAAATTAATGAAATTGACACTAAAGAAACAATTCAAAGAATTGACAAAACCAACAGTTGGTTCTTTTCTTTGAAAAAATAAATAAAATTGACAGACCCCCTAGCAATGCTCATGAAAAAAAAGAAGAGAAAAAACTGAAATTACTAGCATCTGTGATGAAAAAGGAAATATCACAACAAACACCTCAGATATACAGGAGATAATTAGAAATTACTTCGAAACCTTGTACTCTAATTAAATGGAAAATACTGAAAGCATTGACAGATTTCTAGAGTCGTATGAATTCCCCAAACTGGAAAAGGAGGCTATTCACAATTTAAATATATCAATTCCAAGTGAAGAAATAGAAGACACTATCAAAAAACTACCAACAAGAAAAAGTCCAGGTCCTGATGGGTTTACAGCACAGTTCTACAAGATCTTCAAAGAAGAGCTAATACTGATGCTCTTCAAATTATTTCAAGAAATAGAAAAAGAGGGAGCTCTTCCATACACTTTCTATGAGGCCAATATCACATTAATTCCAAAGCCAGGCAAAGACACAGCCAAAAAAGAAAACTTCAGGCCAATATCTTTAATGAACATTGATGCAAAATTCCTCAACAAAATTCTGGCAAATCTGATTCAAAAGCATATCAAAAAGATAGTGCACCACGATCAAGTAGGGTTTATCCCAGGGATGCAAGGTTGGGTCAACATTCGGAAATCAATAAACATAATACATCACATCAATAGACTTAAAGATAAAAACCATATGATCATCTCAATAGACACAGAAAAATCATTTGACAAAATACAACACCCCTTAATGTTCAAAGCTCTAGAAAACTTAGGAATAGCAGGAACATATCTCAACATTATAAAAGCTATCTATGCAAAACCTCAAGCTAACATTATCTTAAATGGAAAAAATTTGAAAGCATTCCCTCTAAACCTGGAACAAGACAGGGATGCCCCCTCTCACCACTGCTATTTAACATAGTACTTGAAACTCTGGCCAGAGCAATTAGACAGATGAAAGAAATTAAAGGGATACAGATAGGAAAAGAAGAGCTCAAATTAGCACTATTTGCTGATGACATGATAATATACCTAGAAGACCCAAAAAACTCTACCAGAAAACTTATACAACTAGTAAATGAATTCAGCAAAGTAGCAGGATACAAAATCAATACTCATAAGTCAAAGGCATTTTTGCATATCAGTGACAAAGCCTCTGAAAGGGAAATGATGAAAACTACTCCATTTACAATAGCATCAAAAAAAAAAAAATAAAATACCTGGGAATCAACTTAACGAAAGAGGTGAAGGACCTCTATACCGAAAACTATAGAACACTAAAGAAAGAAATCGTAGAAGACCTCAGAAGATGGAAAGACCTACCTTGTTCTTGGATAGGTAGAATTAATATTGTCAAAATGTCCATACTACCAAAAGCATTATACAGATTTAATGCAATTCCAATCAAAATCCCAATGACATTTCTCAAAGAAATAAAAAAAGCAGTCATGAAATTCATCTGGAAAAATAAGAGACCCAGAATAGCTAAAGCAATCCTGAGTAAGAAAAGTGAAGCAGGTGGCATCACCATACCAGACTTTAAATTATACTATAGAGCAATAGTAACAAAACTAGCATGGTATTGGCACCAAAACAGACTAGTAGACCAATGGTACAGAATTGAGGACACAGAGACTAGTACATATAATTTCAGCTATCTTATATTAGACAAAGGTGCCAAAAATGTACAATGGAGAAAGGATAGCCTCTTCAACAAATGGTGCTGGGAAAACTGGAAAGCCATATGCAACAAAATGAAATTAAACCTGTATCTCTCACCATGCACAAAATTCAATTCAAAGTGGATCAACAACTTAGTAATTAGACCAGAGACAATACACCTAATAGAAGAAAAAGTAAGCTCCAATTTCCAACATGTCGGATTAGGCTCCAAGTTCCTTAACAAGAATCTTGTAGCACAAGAATTAATACCAAGAATTAATGAATGGATAGATTTAAGCTAAAAAGCTCCTTCTCAGGAAAAGAAACAATCAGTGAGGTGAATAGAGAGCCAACTAACTGGGAACAAATATTTAATACATGCACATCGGGTAGAGCACTAATTTCTAGAATATATAAAGAACTCAAAAAACTTGACACCAAAAAAACAAATAATCCAATCCATAAATGGGCTAAGGAATTGAAAAGACACTTCTCAGAAGAAGATACATGATTAATCAACAAATACACAAAAAAATGCTCAACATCGCTGGCAATTAGAGAAATGCAAATCAAAACTACTCTAAGATTTCATTTCACTCCAGTCAGAATGGCAGCCATCAAGAACACAAACAACAATAAATGTTGGAGAGGATGTGGGGAAAAAGGCAAACATTCATACATTGCTGGTGGGACTGCAAAATGGTACGACCATTATGGAAAGCAGTATGGAAATGTCTTCAGAAAATGGGAATGGAACCACCCTATGATCCAGCCATCCCACTCCCGGGTCTATTCCCAAAGGACTTAAAAACAGCATATTACAGTGACACAGCCACTTCAATGTTTATAGCAGCACAATTCACAATAGGTAGGTTGTGGAACCAACCTAGATGTCCCTCAGTAGATAAATGGATAAAGAAAATGTGGTGTATATACAAAATGGAATTTTACTCAGCAATAAAAGAGAATAAAATAATGACATTTTCAGGTAAATGGATGAAGTCAGAGAATATAATGGTAAGTGAAATCAGTCAATCTCAAAAATCCAAATACCGAATGTTTTCTCTGATACAAGGAAGCTGGTTCACAGTAGTGTTGCATCGGGGTACATAGGAGGATTAGAGGAACACTATAATGGTCAAAGGGAAAGGAGGGGAAGGGAGGGAGCAAGGGGGGAAGGGGGAAAAAAAAAAAAAAAGTGGTTGAATAAGATGGATATCATTATTCTAAATGCATGATTGAAGACTTGAATGCTGCGAATATACTTTGTATACAACTATTTTGTGTAAAAAGATGCTCTATATGTATAGTATGAACTGTAATACCTACTACTATAAATAAAAATTAAAAAAAGATCCCTTCTCTGTACAGTTGGAATAGACACCTTGCCTCATGGGATTACTGATAAGAATAGTTGAGAAGATGCAGGTAACACACCTGGCTGATGAGTGTGCAGGAAGTCATGAAAGGAGCCGTGGTGATGCTCTAGTCATGGTGGTTACTCAGTTCCATCATTCTTGGTGTTATTTCCAGTGTCCTAAGCACATTTGGATCCACTTATGTTTTTACAGGACAAAAATATAACTTTGGATACTGCTTCTTTCACTACTCGTAAAAGAGTATATTTTTCATTATTTTTTTGTTTCCAGGTCTTTGTCAATCTTGAATTAGAGACTCATGATGATGATCATTTTATTTCTTTAAATGGAAATTTTATTTTGGGTTTTTATTCACTGTCATGTAATGAAGTTCATTTGAAACCATTATTCACCCGATTATCCTTTTCTGTGTAGAAACTCTTAATTTCTTATTCATTTTTCTATATAAAAGTCCACCTTTCAAAACACAAAATGAACAGAACAGGTATAATCTCTTTGTTTGGAGCTTAGATTATAATGCAAATGTTGACTACACAGGAACAAATGCATGTATGTTAATAATGTCCCCAGTGATAAATCCTGTGAGGAAACATAATGTAATGTCTTGGGCGGCACAGGATTTTATGGAGAGTATTATAGATCAGGGGCACTTCAGCTACAAATTGCTAATAATCCTCTTACCATGCTGTTGACCTTATTTTGCAATTCTTTTATTGATGTTTTTTGCCACTATCTTCATCAAACACATTGGCCTATAATTTTCCTTTTCTTGTTTAGTCCTTGTCTGGCTAAATTGAGACCATTATAATATAGACCTCTGATCCTAACCCAAAACGAGGAGGGACCCACTGTGGTCCACAGGATACCATTGAAATTAGAATAATGTGTGATTCTGCATACATGAGATTCCTAAAGCTGTCAGATTCATAGATACACAGACTAGAACAGTGGCGTCAGTGTGTGGAGTAGGGGAAATGTGGCCTGCTTGTACTTGGGAAGAAAGTTAAAGTTGCATATGGCGATTAATTTCTAGATACATAGAAACCAGCACTAATGATATAATATCATGCAGGTGAAAATTTACTGTTAAAGTAGACCTCAGGCTAAGTGGTCTTTCCAAAGTGGGGGGGGGGGGGGGAGAAAGAAACAAGAAACAATAGGGACTGGGGACACTCTTGCAGTTGATGAACATATCTATGACATTGAAGTGGTGAAGGGGCGGCCAGGGTTCACAGGTGTCTGAATTCATTCTCTAGGCCACATAAAGTATGTGCAGATCCTTAGGGGACACCCTCTCAGAAAAGTCACCTCCAGCAACAGTCAGGAGAGGGGAGGGGAACAAAGGACCCTCCTGAGAATCTCAGCATCTCCACAGCCACCAGGAGGCAGCTCCTTTCTCTGCATTCACAGACAGGGCCTCTCCCTCCCCGACCCCTACCCCTTGCTCATGCTGGGTGCCGCTGTGGCTTCCTTTGAAACTTGGATGTGCACATCAAGCAGTGTCCTTAGGACCCTGCACCCCTCACCCCTGCTGCCAGGCCCAAGTCTCTGCAGACCACCTCAGGGCACTTTCCTCTCCTGCAGGCTTTGCTTAAGTGTCACCTGTCACCACTCTTACCTGGACCCTTATAGGACTAGCACCTCCATCTCCTTTCCTGCCCATGTTTGGTTATACCATTTGACATATTATGAGAGGGTTTCTTTTTATTTTTAACAGTTACATAACATTTACACATATGTAAGGCGTGCTGTGTGCTGTTCTTATGTATGTACACTCTGATGTTGAAATCTATCTCCTACAACGGTATCATCACTTTATGGAGAAAACATTGGAAACCCTCTGCGAGTGCTGTTGTTTTTAATCATTTCCTGCATACATTCTTTCTCCACAGTTGGATCCTAGGCACTTTTGTTGTTCATCATCCTTTGCCCATTGCCTAGTCAGTGCCAGGAACAGGATCAGAACTCAAGGCCCTTCCTCAAGCACATGGAAGAATTGCTCACTGAAACTAGAGAATGCACACCATGCTGAGGAAAAGGTAGAGAAGGGCTGAGATTCCTAATTGGGGATTAATTAGCTAATTAGAAAATGAATCTCCTAACTAGGAATTTCTTTGGGATCACTCTAAAGGGGGCTAGGCAAAATAAATAAATAAACACACAAATAAATAAAAACAACAACAACAAAAACTACTCATGTTTAATTTTTTTTTTCTCTTCACAGCACATGGAATCAAAAAATTTCACCAAAATTTCAGAATTTCTTCTTCTGGGATTTTCTGAGGACCCAGAACTACAGAAAGAAAATCTGAGAAGAGAAGAGGATTTCAGGAAGGGAGAAAACACCTAGAATGATAGAAACTTAATATACTGCTATGTTATTGATGAGGTTGCCTGAACAGAGGAACTAAGGACTCTTGCAAGATCACAGAACACTGTGGGGTTCCCATGTTTGTGCAGAAGGGAGGCAATAGAAGATGTTCACTGAAGCAAAAGCCACAGTGTAAATCAAAGGTTTGTCTGTACAGTCTCCCCTAGTCTCTATGTAGCAGAGAGAGTGAGAACAATGAAACATCAGATGCCAACATTTCTTATTGTCCCAAAGCTGTTTATCTGAACATCCACCATTTTTATCCCAATCAGAAAGCAAACTTCACCACAGCCTTCTGTACATTTTATGTCTGGATTGACATAAAGCCACAGCACATTATCAGCAAGATGGTGTTCTCTTTCATTTACCTGCTCTTGTTAGAAGAAAGTACACAGGGTGATTTTAAGCATAGAATAAAGCACAAGAATGTATAATGATGGGGGAGAAGGTGAAAAGAAATCATGAGTTCAGGAGGAGAGGGGAAACACATCAAAATTTGAACTGTTTATAAACGGCTTCCTCAGAAGTCATTTACTTTTTTATTCATAATCTTAAATTGAGTTTTTAATTGGAGAAAATTTTAGATTAACATGCAGTAGTAATAAATGACAGAGAGAGATCCAAGGACCCTTTCTTCAGCTTCCACCATGGTAACACTGAGAAAATATCACATCCAGGGTATTTACACTGATACCAAAGAAATGAAATCACAGCAAAGAGAGGCATCCATGCCCATGTTTATTGCAGCATCATTCAAAATAGTAAGAAATGGAGTCAAATGTGTGTCCATTAACAGATGAGTGGAGAAAGAAAATGTGGTATATGGAACACCATTCAGTCATATGTAAGGAGGAAATCCTGTCATTTGGGGCAAAGTGGATGGGGCTTGAGAACATTGTACAAAGTGAATAAGGCAGATACAGAAAGACAAGCTCTTCATGGTCTTTCTCGTATGAAGAAGTTAAAAGAGAATAAAATAAAATGCCAAGCTGAATGTAGAATAGAGAATATTCAATGTTGAGAAGGTGCTGGAGAGGCGGTAAATAAATGGAGACTCGACTGGATTAGTGTATGAAGGAGCCCTAATCAGGAAGGGCTGTTGCAGCTAGCTGGAAGCCATAAGTTCCACCTGATATGTGACGCACCTGTAGGTAGGCACCCGCAAAGCTGAAGGTATATAACCGGGTGAAAGCGGTCCGAGTTAGGAGAACGAATTCATTCGGTCAGTCGGGCAGTCACTCGGTCGGTCAGAAGAATCAGAGCAGCCAGAACGTAGGCAGAGCGGTTACAGAAGAGAAACCAGATAGAAGAAACCAGATAGAAGAAGTAATGACTGGTCAGAGTTAGGCCGAGGCTCCTGAGGAAGACAGAAGACAGAAGAAAGAAGAAGGAAGAAAGAAGCAAGAAGAAAGAAGCTCTAATCTTTCTCTAAGTTAAGCTCTATCTTTCTTTCTCTCTAAGAAGACAAGAAGAAAATCTCGCTTTAATCTTTCTCTCTAAGCTTTTCTCTGCCTCCGAGATTTCTTCCCGGGTTTCGGTACCAGGCAGCTTACAAGTGTACACTGTGGGTTTGCATGGAAATATCAGGCTGAACCTCATTAATATTTATAATTAATACATGCTCACTAAAGCAAAGAACAGTTCCTATCCATAAAGGATCCTGAGTATTGTCCTGTTACAGCCCATCCACCCCTTCTCTGCCCGGTGCCTGGACACTCAGAACCATTAATCTAGTCACCATTTACCTATTGGTATCTTTTAAAAAATGTTGTCCACCATGTAAATAATGAAGGTGGAGTGGATACCTCTGGGGGTCTGTTTTGCCCATGCCTATTGTGGTCTCTGTGGACACCATATTGAAATAGAAACAGGATCCAAAAGATGCAAATAAAATCTAATGAACAGCTAACACCATGGTATGTTAAATGCTACCTTATCAAGAATGGGAGTTATGGAAGTAATACAGGAAAAAAATCATAAACACACAATCTTAAAACTATTCTCAGGCAGGGATGATGGTACATGTTTGTAATCCCAGTGACTCAGGAGGCTGAGGCAGGTGGATCACAAGATCAAGGCCTGCCTCAGCAACTTAGTGAGGCCCTAAGCAACTTAGCAAGACACTGTCTCAAAGAAAAACCAGAAATGTCTTTGGATGTATCTCAGTGGTTAATCCCAAGTGGGTTCAATCCATGCTACCAAATGAATTTTTTTTTTTCAAATTTTCCTCCACAACAAAAACTCTAAAAATAGCCTTACTTGTCAAATATAATTTTTTCACATGAGAATACAAATTATGACTGTTTTAGCAAAATAAACTATTAGTTAGCATGACATATGTCAATTGAGATTAAATTCTTTCTAAAATATTTATATTGTAGGATAAATGAAAATTTTGAAACATTTCTTGACCAAAGATGGGAATAATTTTGAGAAAGTTGGAAAATGACAAATGGAGAGGATTGGCATTCATAGAGATCAGAAAGTGTAATAAAGTGACTGATTCAGTGGAATTATATGCAGTAGATGAAATCAAAGAAATGGTACTCAGGAATAAATTAGAAGGAGCATGTTCTGCTTCTACTTTCTGATGAAGAATCCCAGATTCAGGGTCTGAGGCTGTGAGTCCTGCAATCATGGACACTGCTCCAGTTTCAGGACAATTGAAATTTTATCTTTCTCTCTCACAGAGTCTACCCAGAGCACTCTAGATGTCTTCCTTAGACTGTAGATGAAGGGGTTCAGCATGAAGGTGACCACAGTGTACATCACTGAAGCTGAAGTTGAGCATGAGTTTGTGGTTATAGCAGAACTAAGATACACACTGAGGATTGTGCGATAAAGTAAGAAGACCACAGAGAGGTGAGATGCACAGGTGGAGAAGGCTTTGTACTTGCCCCGAGCTGATGAGATTGTACGGAAGGAGGACACTATTTTGGAGTAAGAGTAAAGGATGCCGGTGAGGGGGACACTACCCACCAAGATAGTAGCAAAATATATCACCACCTCACTGAGAAAGGTGTCAGAGCTGCCATAGTGGACCACGTGATTAAGTTCACAAAAAAAGTGTGGGATTTCCAAGTCTGTGCAGAAGGACAGCCCCAACATCATTAAGCTTTGCAAAGAGCCACAACATCATTAAGCTTTGCAAAGATGCATGTAAAAAGCTCCCATTCAGGACAACAGAATTAGCAATCCACAGAGCCTGTGGTTCATGATGACCATGTAGTGCAGGGGGTGGCAGATGGCCACATACTGGTCATAGGCCATCACAGTCCAAAGGAAGTTGTCCAGCCCAGCAAAGAGTACAAAAAAGTGAATCTGGGTGA